>CM046451.1:34152963-34752963 GCA_025506515.1 Flaveria trinervia | reverse complement strand
CAAAGTGACCTGCTTCAACTGTGGACAGAAGGGGCACTTCAAAAGAGAATGTGTCATGCCTAAGAAGACGGGTAACAGGAACCCGTTCTCGTCCTTCACTCGTCAAGACAAGCAAGCTACCAGTTGTACTTCATCAAGCAAGGATCCAAAAGCCTTGACTGCTCATGATGATGAAGGACAGGATTGGAGCTTTAGGTTTGTCTCACCAGGGGAATCAAACATTGCAAGTGTAGAAGATATTGACAAAGATTCCGCTAGTGAAGGAGATCTAGCAGTTGAGATAGCGATGTCACATAATGAAGAAGCAACTGCAACCGAGGTCAGTTACAAGCCTAAAGAGGAGACTACCACGTCAGAGACAGAAAAGACAGAATCACCAGAACCAAAGACATCTGATGCTGCGTTGATGGCTAACTCTTCTAAATCAACTCAGGTAAGTACTACGGACCAAATGTTTGATAATCATGCTTGTTCTGATTGTGATACTTTTAGGAATAGCATAGATGAAAAATTTGCTAGGTTATTAGATCATAATGATAACTTAGTAAAATATTTGCAACTATGCACTGAGGCTAATAGGGTATTAAAACAAAATGAGCATAGTTATAAAGAAAAGATAGACCTTTTGACTAAACAGCTTTGGGAAACCGAAGTAGTTGCTTTTAACCAAGCTAATGACATTAGGTATTATCTAAACTCCCTAGAAGACACTAAGAAGCAAAAGGCAGTTCTAGAAGTAGAAGTAAATTCATTAAAACAGAAACTGCACAGTTGGACTAGTTCTTCACACATAGTCCAACACTTAGTGAGAGAAAGGAACAACGGGGAGGGATTGGTTATAAAGTGGTTCCACCACCACCTGATACTTTGATGAACACTAAGAATAGACCAATAAATAATAATCCCATCAAGGATCATGTGGTGTCTACTCCTCTTGTTAGTGATCCAGATTCCTTATGTTCATCTATTGACTCTAGAAACAAACAAAAGGAGGCCACTTCAAAGGCAAAGGGTAAATTGCCTTGTGTTAATCTGGAAAAGGAATTTGAAAAGGTTAACTTAAAGTCAGTGTCAAACAGAGTCAAATCAGAACCTAAAAAGACTTCTAAGGTAAATCTTTCACATATTTCAAGTCAAAAACCAATTAACCAAAAAGAAAAAGATGTTAAACAGGTTAAAACAGTTAACTTTGTTAAAAAAGAGAAAACATCCAAAGAACCAGAGTCAAAACCTAGAGTGAGTGATGTTACTAGAGTGTCACACACTTCTCCACAAAGAAAGTTTAATCATAAAGTTGATAGCAGGTCGTGCTACAACTGTGGTGAATATGGACACATTGCCTCCTATTGTCATTTCTATCAGACACCTAGGAAGAAGATTGAACCTCAGGTTTTAAACCTAGGTCTTCTAAGAGGAATTCTATGACTCCACCTAGAAGAACTAGTGAACCTAAAATTCAACCTGTAAGTCAGTCGACTATTTATCACAAACAGGCCTTGCACAAATCTGGATTATGGAAGCAGAAGACATCCTTTGTGTCTGATAATAATGACAAGAAGGAACCTGAGCTACCTGTGGGGTTTTAACAAGTTTATCAAAGCTCATAAAACATTATATATATGAGAAACGCAGCGGAATTAAGGTTTTAAAACATGTTAATAAGATGGTTATTAAGCCTATTTAAGAAGCAACCCCCAAACCATGGATCAAATTATACGAAAGTGCATACAATAAAAGAACATAAGACGGTAAAATTACAACCTTTGGAGCTGCTGGAAATCAAAGTGGTTCAGAAAAAGATGAACTTGTGGCTGAATCTTCAAACTAGAAGACCTCAAGAAGGTTGTGCCCCAAGCCACAAACGAAGAACCTTTGATGCTAGGATCATGCAACACCAACTTTCAGCTTAAAACCTTTTAAAGCTAAAAGAAAATCCAGCCTAGTACCACTTGAAAATCTCGTGAACAAGAAAGAAGAAAAGGAGAATTTCTTTTGCACACACTTGAGAGAAATGAAAGGATTGCATGTATGTTGCTTGTGGGTGTCAAAGTCATTAGATAAAGCAAGATGGCTGGCCTCTAAGGCAGCCCTTGGGCGAGCATTTGCTGCCACCAATGGGTGGCATCCCTTTTGTTTTATTAAGCAATTTGTTTTTATAAGAATTACAAAATATAATATGTACATTTACATATTATTTTGTACACCCAACTAGCATTAACATATGATCAATTAAAACTTAAGTTAATTAATTTGTAACATCTTATATGCAATTATATGTTTCATTTTATAAATGTTAATTAACCATTAAGTAACAATTATAAAGTAATCTCTCAGAATTAATTAATAAACCCATCTTATTTATTAATTTCTTAAGTGCATCTATTTTAGAAAACAATTTTCTAAACCCTTTGGTGTTGATATCTATTTAACTGATCAAATCAATAAATAATATTGCAGGTGTTTGTCTAGCCTGTTATTGGGTATGACCCGACTTGGATCATATCACACTAGCCACATCAATTTAGTATGTATCTTGGGCAGATCGAATTCAACAATCTCCCAGTTGCACAAGATTCATAGAACATTGATGCAAGCAGCAAATGACCCCTAGCAACGGTTTGCTACCCCTAATGTATATGACTAAGTGCCATTCAATAACATTATCCCTTTCAAGTACCTTACTTGAAAATGTTTTAGGTGAATCAATCATCTATCCTTTTGTTACAGATGTCATATTAAATCCAAGAGACACAGAATTGTCATTCTCCGATGATTTAATTTTAACAGGCCTTAGACATCTAACTCTCAACGAATAAGAGGAACAAATTCCATCTTGACTACATATGTCTCTCACAATCACCTCATATCATACATGAACTCAGCCTTATGTACTACCAATTTTCATGACAGCAAAGAACTAAGTCAAAGTACAACTTGGTGAATATCAAGACCCAATATGTCTTAGGTCTGAGGATTCAATGATATTCGCCTTTACTCAAAATCTCTTATGACTAATCAGAAAGATTCCATGCAAAAATAATTGAGAGCGAGTCAGTCCAATATCTATATCCCATAGACATCAATGAACCTTTGGTAGCAACCTCTTGCTCTAAATTCATACCTTATGAATATCAACCAATCCAAGTTCATTATAGTCTTACAATCATGGTTGTTCCCATAAGTATGATCGACTACGGACGTTTGAGAATAATTCATTTATTCACGGATTTAAACATGCTAAAATAGAAGAACAAATGAAATTATAACCATACAATTAAGTTAAATAACATTAGTTCCAATATCCAAATACAACATCAAACCCAGTCACTAGAATATCTAAGTCCCATGGCACAAACATGACCTTCATGCTTTGCCCTTTCAAGGAGCTTTGTGAGTGGATCTGCAACGTTTTTATCAGTGTGGACTTTGCGAATACATATCTTTCCTTTTTCAACTTCATCCCTTATGTAGTTGAATCTCCGTTCAATGTGCCGAGTCTTTTGATGAGCACGAGGTTCTTTGATTTGAGCAATCGCACCCTCGTTGTCACAAAAGATCTCTAGGGGATCCTGAATGGAAGGGACTACCCCTAGATCGGCTATGAATTTCTTCAGCCATGCAGCTTCTGTGCTGCCATTGAAGCGGCGACGTATTCTGACTCTGTAGTGGACAACGCTACGACTTCTTACTTTGAGCTCTTCCAAGAAATAGCTCCCCCATTCAGAATAAAGATGTACCCCGATTGAGATCGTGAATCATCTCGATCGGTTTGGAAACTCGCATCCGTGTAACCTTTTACAACGAGTTCCTCTTCACCAGACCCGTAGATCAAGAACATGTCCTTAGTCCTCCTTAGGTACTTCAGAATGTTCTTGACAGCCATCCAATGACTATCACCAGGATTTTGCTGGTATCTACTTGTCATGCTTAAAGCGCATGACACGTCTGGTCTAGTGCATATCATTGCATACATGATGGATCCTATAGCAGATGCATATGGGATTGCCTTCATTCTATTTTGCTCTTCCTTTGAGCTTGGACATTGAGTCGTACTCAATATTGTCCCTCTCTGAATAGGTACAGTACCTTTCTTAGAGTTTTCCATCTTGAATCTTTTCAAGATTTTGTCAATGTATGCACTTTGATTCAAACCAATTAGCCGTCTTGATCTATCCCTATAGATCTTTATTCCCAGAATATAGGCGGCTTCACCAAGATCCTTGATGGAAAAACAACTTCCAAGCCAGGTTTTTACACCTTCCATGGTTGGAATGTCGTTTCAAATAGTAGTATGTCATCAACATATAATACTAGGAAGGTTATTGTGCTCCCACTAGCCTTCTTATACACGCAAGCCTCATCAGCGTTTTTGATGAAGCCAAATTTTTTTACTTAATCATCAAAACGGTGATTCCAACTTCTTGATGCTTGTTTCAATCCATAGATTGATTTCATTAACTTGCATACTTTATTAGGATATTTTGGATCGACAAAACCTTCAGGCTAAACCATATAGACATCTTCCTCAAGATATCCATTTACGAAAGCAGTTTTGACATCCATTTGCCAAATCTCATAATCATAATGAGCTGCTATGGCAAACAATATCCTTATAGACTTAAGCATTGCAACAGGTGAGAAGGTCTCATCATAATCAACCCCTTGAGTTTGAGTGAAACCCTTTGCTACAAGTCTAGCTTTGTAAGTATCCAAGTTTCCATGCATATTGGTTTTCTTCTTGAAAACCCACTTACTTCCAATTACTTTGGAATTATGAGGTGGCTCAACAAGTTCCCAAACTTGATTGTCATACATGGATTGCATCTCAACGTTCATGGCCTCAAGCCATTTGTCACAATCCAAATTGACACTGCATCATGATATGTGGCTGGTTCATCTGAATCCACCACATAGCATCCATCCATGAAATATCCGTATCTTTCAGGTGGATTACTAGTTCTACCACTTCTGCGAACGTTTTGTGTGTATTGATCAACCGCTTGATCATCCTCAACATCCTCTCGTTAAGTGCTAGTTTCAACCAAACGTGCATCGGGCTGTGTTTCTTGATCCTCCTCAAGATCCACTGTTCTACTGCTAGTTCCTTCCATAAGGAACTTAGTTTCTAAGAACTCACCCTTTCTGGCAACAACACTTTTTGTTCAAGTGGATCATAGAAATAATATCCCATAGAATCTCTAGGATATCCAACAAAGATACACTTGGTGGATCGGACATCTAATTTGTTTGGGGTGGGAGTCTTAACATAAACCTCACAACCCCAGACCCTTAAGTATGATAATGATGGAACTCTTCCATGCCATATCTCAAAAGGTGTCTTTTCCCCTTTTTGGTTGGGGCCATATTCAGAATACGGGCTGCGGAGAGCAAAGCGAAACCCAAAATGATAGAGGTAATGTGCTTCTAGCATCATAGATCGAACCATATCCATAAGGTTCGATTCCTCCTCTCAGACACACCATTATGTTGTGGTGTTCCAGGTGGAGTGAGTTGTGAGACAATCCCACAACTCCTAAGATGATCTTGAAAAACATCACTTAGGTATTCGCCACCTCTATCGGTGCGGAGAATTTTAATTGATCTGTTGAGTTGATTTTCTACTTCATTCTAGAAGATTTTGAACATTTCAAAAGCTTCATCTTTGTGCCTTAATAAGTACACATACCCATAGCGACTATAGTCGTCGATAAAGGTAATGAAGTATCTTTCACCTTTCCTATGCATTGGCTTAAAAGGACCACATACATCCGAATGTATGATACCTAATAAATCTTTTGCCCTTTCGTTAGTTCCACTAAAGGCTGCCTTAGTCATTTTTCCTTGTAAACAAGATTCACATACATCAAATGAATCATATTCATTTGTTATTAAAAGACCGTTCTTTTGAAGTGTTTGTATACGTTTCTTGTTTATATGACCACGACGGCAATGCCAAAGGTAGGTATCATTCAAATCTAATTTGAGTCTTTTGGTGCTTGCTTGGTATATTGAGCTATCATATGTTGTGTTCTCATGAACCAATTCATAAATACCATTACAAGGTATGGCCTTAAAATAAAACATATGATTTAAAGAAACATGAATATCATTGTCAACAAACTTGAAATCATAATCATATTGTCTTAAACGGGAAACAGAAATTATGTTCCTAGTCAAACTAGGAGCATATAATACATTATATAAAATGACTTCCAAACCACTTAGAAGAAATAACATTTAGTTCAACATGTATCATGTAAATTATACCTGAGGTTTGCCCTGCATCCCTCTTTTCTCTCAACTCTTTGAGATAGACTGGACAATTTCTCATCCAATGCCCTATCTCACCACATTTGAAGCATGGGTCGTTTACAGCAACCTTTTGCTTCTTTTCCTTGGCTTCGGAGGTTCCGCCCTAACAACCATCTTCCCCTTTCTTCCAACGTGCCCCTTTCCTTTTGCAACATGTGCCTTAGGAGGGGGTAGAGACCTCTTTCTTCTCCCACCTTCATTAATGGTGAGAACGGGTAAAACCCTTTTACCCATTCCCGCCTTAGCTGATTTGAGCATCGAATGAAGTTCATTTACGCTCTTGTCCTATCCGTTCATGTTGTAATTCATGACGAATGCCTCAAACCTTTTAGATAGTCCATTAAGGATCAAATCTGTGGCCAACTCCTTTGAGACAGGACAATTTAGCCTTTGAAGGCGGTCGATGTGGCTTTTCATCTTAAGAACATAAGACGAAACTGATTGGGATTCTTCCATCCGACATGCATGAAGCGCTCAAACCGTTTCGAAGCGCTCCACTCTAGCTTGTTGCTGGAACGTTTCCCGCAACTGAGTGATCATGTCATAGGCTCCATGGAGCTCATACTCCTTTTGGAGTTGGGGTGTCATACTTGCTAACATTAAGCAAGAGACTTGGACGGAGTCTTCCACATATTTAACCCATCATTATAGGCCTCCAGATCTTCCTCGTTAGGTTCATCGGGGATGGGATCATCAAGAATGTAGGCCCGCTTTTCTTGCTTGAGAACAATTCTCAAGTTGCGGTACCAATCCATGAAGTTGTTAGGTGTTAGACGATCCCTTTGAAGGATCGCCCTAAGAGATTGGTTGTTTTGGTTGGTACATCGTTATTAGCGTTGGTGTGGTCGGCCATCTACAAGATTTTACAAAGTTCCATTTTAGTAATCGTTGATATAATTATATATTTCATTTATTAATACCCTTTACGTCTCATAGACTATTAATAAAAAAAAATTTTAGAATCCAACGTTATATTTAATATTTGGTTAGGTGACCTTTATCCCATTATTTAAATAAACAAGGTAGTCCAAAAAGACAATTGCAACCCATTGCAACTTCTAATGGTATGGGATCGTTTGAACATCTTATGTTTATAACGACATGTTTACCCATCAACACCTTTTATAAAACACATTTTAGGTGATCCGTTCAATATATTTTATAAATCAAGTCGTCCTACTTACACACACGTGTGAGTTTACCACATAAGTGGTTAGGTGACCTTTATCCGACAAACATGGCATTATCACCTCAAGTTACAAGTTCCCTCAAAGTGGTTAGGTGACCTTTATCCCACTAAGAGTTTGCAAGTAACCTAAGTGTTGTGTAAAAGGATGGTGTTTAACTTGTTTCACAAAAGGGATTTTTAATTTCACAATACTGTTTTAGAAAAGACCATGTACAATATGATTGTATGCATTCAACCATATGGTATCCATTTAGTTCTTTTAAATAAAACCCATTTTATTTTGCAAACCATTAACTCCTTTTATAGACCCATTTAATTTTGCTTAATGATTTGAGAACCAATTTCTTGTAATAGCTTGTTCTAGTTGATGGTTTGTTAATGACATCCAAATAACCAAAACAAAACAACATCATAAGCATTCAACAAGCATAACCAAACAATACATATATGCATAACAAAGCATACTAATTGAGCACACTTGTTTAGCCAAAACAAGTGTGTCAAAAGGTCTTGTCCTAAGGGTTAAGAACATGACACATGGTTGACAAAAGAAACTCCCACTTGAATCCACATCTTCAAGCATCCTCTTTGTCCATCCTTTCTTCAAGTCTTGATTTTGAGCATCCTTACAAATATCAATCCTAATACATTTTTCTAGTAAGATAAACTCCTAATCTATTTATTACATGCCATATGAATAAATAAATTACAAAACCAAGACTAGAAACATAAAATAAACTTTTACATAACCAAATGAATATAACATGATAACCAATCAAACAATCCACAAGGCTTTGTTATGCATAATCATAAACAACATATCAAAACAAAGAAAATCGATTTTTGGCAGCCCCTTGTAGCCCATGTTATTGGCCAACATAAACCAAGAACAAATGGGTTTAGAACATACAAACAAACATCTAACAATCAAAAGTTTTAAAGATCCTTATATGCATAAAGAGGCATCTTTAAAACATCAAAAGGGGTGACCAAAACAGCCTCTAACTCACGGGTATGTGGTGTCAAACACCACAAAACCGTGAACAAGCAAGAAAATACATGTATGCATTCGTATAAGTGGCTCTGATACCATTGTGGGGTTTTAACAAGTTTATCAAAGCTCATAAAACATTATATATATGAGAAACGCAGCGGAATTAAGGTTTTAAAACATGTTAATAAGATGGTTATTAAGCCTATTTAAGAAGCAACCCCCAAACCATGGATCAAATTATACGAAAGTGCATACAATAAAAGAACATAAGAGGTGAAATTACAACCTTTGGAGCTGCTGGAAATCGAAGTGGTTCAGAAAAAGATGAACTTGTGGCTGAATCTTCAAACTAGAAGACCTCAAGAAGGTTGTACCCCAAGCCACAAACGAAGAACCTTTGATGCTAGGATCTTGCAAGACCAACTTTCAGCTTAAAACCTTTTAAAGCTGAAAGAAAATCCAGCCTAGTACCACTTGAAAATCTCGTGAACAAGAAAGAGGAAAAGGAGAATTTCTTTTGCACACACTTGAGAGAAATGAAAGGATTGCATGTATGTTGCTTGTGGGTGTCAAATTCATTAGATAAAGCAAGATGGCTGGCCTCTAAGGCAGCCCTTGGGCCAAGCATTTGCTGCCACCAATGGGTGGCATCCCTTTTGTTTTATTAAGCAATTTGTTTTTATAAGAATTACAAAATATAATATGTAACATTTACATATTATTTTGTACACCAACTAGCATTAACATATGATCAATTAAAACTTAAGTTAATTAATTTGTAACATCTTATATGCAATTATATGGTTTCATTTTATAAATGTTAATTAACCATTATGTAACAATTATAAAGTAATCTCTCAGAATTAATAAATAAACCCATCTTATTTATTAATTTCTTAAGTGCATCCATTTTAGAAAACATTTTCTAAACCCTTTGGTGTTGATATTTATTTAACTGATCAAATCAATAAATATATTGCAGGTGTTTGTCTAGCCTGTTATTGGTATGACCCGACTTGGATCATATCACACTAGCCACATCAATTTAATATGTATCTTGGGCAGATCGAATTCAACACTACCCTCATCCTCTAAGGGTCAATGGGTGGAATTTATGATGTGTGATGCCTCTGGGAAACCCAAGCCAGTAAAGGCTTGGGTTCCTAACCCAAACTAATCATTTACTTTGTATGTGGAGGGTGTTCGATACAGTGCTAACTAACACGTGGATTGTAGACAGCGGAGTATCCAGGCACATGACAGGAAACAGGCCCTTTTATCAAACGTCAAGCAAATAAAAGGAGGGCATGTTTCGTTTGCTGGAAACAAGGGAGGCTATATCACAGCCCAGGGAGAAGTGGGGAATCAGAAAGTTAAGTTTGATAAGGTGAACTACGTTCAACAACTACAAAATAACTTACTTTTTGTTTCCCAAATATGTGATAAGGGATTTAAAGTCAACTTCGACAACAAGAAGTGTTACGTGCTAAAGAAAGACTACGTGATCCCAGAGGACCAAGTTCTGATGACTGCTTCAAGATATAAAGACCTTTATGTTTTGGATATGTCAACAGGTTGTACAATGGATCATGAGGTTTAGTGTTTTCTATCTAAAGCTACTGAGAAGGATTCCATCTCCTGGCATAGGAGAATGGGACACATTAGTCAAAAGAAGATGAATCACTTGATTCAGAAGGATCTGGTGAGAGGAGTTAATGTCAAGAACTTCCAGCTTCCTGACTTTTGTGTAGCTTGCAAGAAAGGCAAACAGACAAAGAAGTCTCATACGGAAAAGAAAGTTCATTCAATAGAACTTCCTCTTGAACTTCTTCACATGGATCTGTTTGGTCCAGTCAGTACAAAGAGCATTGCAGGCGACTTGTACTATTTTGTGGTCACTGATGACTACTCAAGGTTCACTTGGGTAATGTTTCTAAAATCCAAATGAGAAACATTTGATTCATTCAAGGAGTTGGTAACCACACTGGAATCTCTCTACAAGCTGAAGGTTAGACATGTACGCTAAGACAACGGAACAGAATTCAAGAACCAGTGTATGGAGGCATACTGCAAGGAAAAGGGAATTGTGCATCAATTCAATTCTGCCTACATGCCTCAGATGAATGGCGTTGCTGAGAGAAAGAACAGAAGCTTGATAGAGACAGCACGGACTATGTTGGTAGACTCGAAACTGCCTATCCAATTCTGGAATGAGGCATTGCGAATGCATGTTATACACTGAATCGAGTCCTGATAGTCAAGCGCCACGGAAAGACATGTTACGAGCTACTATAAAAACGCAAACCGAATTTGGAGTATCTCGAACCATTTGGCGCGCCGTGCACACTTCTGAAGAAAACACAAGAAGGTAAATTCAGGGAGAAGGTAGATGAAGGAATCTTTCTAGGATACAACATACCGAACAAGCGACTTTACAACAACTCAACGGGTCTAGTAGAAGTGTGGTGCAATGTTGACGTTCAGAGATATACCACACCACCTACTGGCAAAGGACCCGCCTACTTTTTCGACTATGATGGATTCTTTAAGTCCTTCAACATCGCTCTCTCTCCCTCGGATGACAAGTTAGCTACTAGAATGATGTATGATATCTTAAATACACATCTAGCTCACAGGGAGAATCATCTATTCAGTCAGGGGAAGTAGTCGATGACAGTGACTCCTCCTCTGGAGATGAAGCTGAAGAAGATGACCAGAACAGTCAGGAGGAACAAGTTCCAGTTCCTGAAAGTCCCCAAGCATCTACAAGTGATGCACCTTCGACTACGGAACCTCAAACTCCAACTACCTCAGATGCAGAACCAAATGTTCATAATCTTGGCTCTGAGGTAGTTGTCCCCACTACTCCAAGATCACGATTAAACATCTATCATCCCCTAGATAATGTCATTGGGGATGTCAGATCAGGAGTACAAACCCGAAATCAGCTTTATTCAGCTGACTACGCCTCGGTTATGGAGAAGGGTTACATTCATGATGGTGCTTATCGGTGTTTTGTCTCGCAGTTTGAGCCAAAATATGTAAGTGATGCACTAAATGATGAGTCATGGGTGAGTGCCATGCAAGAAGAACTTCTTCAGTTCAAGAAGTTAGGTGTATGGACTCTGGTTGATAGACCTAAAGGTGCTAAAGTCATTGGCACCAAATGGGTCTTGAAATGCAAGAAGGATGACCAAGGGGTCATTATCAGGAACAAAGCTCGATTGGTGGTTCAGTGTTTTCGCCAAGTCGAGGGAATTGACTACAATGAAGTGTTTGCACCCGTGGCAAGGATGGAAGCCATTCGTATCTTCCTTGCCTATGCATCGTACATGAAGATTAAAGTCTATCAATTAGATGTGAAGAGTGCATTCCTTCATGGGGAAATGGGAGAAACAGTCTATGTCAGTCAACCCGAGGGATTTAAAGATCCTTATCATCGGGATAGAGTCTACAAGCTCGACAAGGCTTTATACGGGCTTCATCAAGCTCCAAGAGCTTGGTATGAGAAACTCTCGACTCATCTTGTGAAACACGGCTTTCGTAGGGGAGTCATTGACTGCACGCTGTTCATTAAAGAAAAATATGGCGACCTACTGCTCGTACAGTTCTATGTTGATGACATAATCTTCGGTTCAAAGAATGAAGAGTTATACGAAGAGGTTGAAGCAGTTATGAAGAAAGAGTTTGAGATGAGTGCTATGGGGGAGAAGAAGTTCTTTCTCGGGTTACAGATGGATCAGACACCAAATGGGATCTTTCTAAATGAGACCAAGTATGTAGGAGACACTCTCAGTCGTTTTGACATGGAGAATGCATCTGCTGCTGGGATTCCACTTGTTATGAATCATGACATAGCACCTGATGAAAATGGAGATCTTGTAGATGCCATGATGTACCGAGGAATGATTGGATCCCTCATGTATCTCACTGCCTCAAGATCTGATATCATGTATGCTACATGTTTATGTTCTAGATATCAGGCTAAGCCTAAGGTCAACCATCTGATCGGGGTCAAAAGGATTTTTCGTTATCTGAAGGGTACACCCACACTTGGGTTGTGGTATCCTCATGATGATGACTTTGAGCTCACGGCGTATAGTGACTCGGATTACGGAGGCTGCAAGATGAACTACAAGTCTACATCCGCAGGGTGTCAATTCTTTGGGAGAAGACTAGTTACTTGGCATTGTAAGAAGCAGACATCGGTTGCATTGTCAACCTGTGAAGCCAAATATGTTGCTGCTGCAAGTTGCTGTTTACAAATCATCTGGATTCAACAGAAAATGTGGGATTACGGTTTAAAGTTCTCCTCTATTCCTATTTGTGTTGATAACTCTGCTGCAATTGCAGTAACTAAAAATCCGGTCCAACATCCTAAGACCAAACATATCGGTATTAAATACCATTTCATAAGAGACTGTTTTGAAAAGAACTTAATTGATGTGGTAAAAATTAATACTGATTTTCAACGCGCTGACCTCTATACTAAAGCCTTTGATAAACCACGTTTTTTATATTTGCTAGAGGTCAACGGCGTTAAAATGAAAAGTGCGGTTATTCCTGATGATGATAATGTGTAGTCTGATGTAGTTTAGTTAAAGTTTTTATTTTTTATTTTTTATTTTATTTGTTTATTTTAGTCTGTTTAATTTAAACTCATGTTATTTTGCTGTTTATTAAAATCCTAAAATAATTAATCCAGTTATGCTTTTAGTATTTTAGGGGGAGAATTTGTCAGCAAGTAACATTTAAAAAAAACGAGGGAGAAGGAGTGGATAGCTAATATAAGGTAGACCGTAACTGTGATACTGATTCAAACCCTTTGGAAAATGATAGTATACAGGAACAAATCAAGAGGGACTGTAAAATTTAAATTTAGAAAAGATGCAAAGACTCAAAGTATAAGTCTGTGTAGTCTAAGTAATATAAAAGGTAAGATGATAGAAAAACTGGTAACTCCTAAGGCAACACAATGAGAGTAGACCTAGAGGTTGCTAGACCACAAATGATATGTCGGTAGATTCATCACAATAGATGATTAGACTTGACTCGTGATTTCAAGATCAAACTAAGTTGTTCAACTGACTGTGGGCTTCCATCTTATAACTGGTTAACACAGTCAACAATATTCAACTAAGGGGAAATCAGCATGTAAATGCCACAAATGTGTGCGGATGACCATAAATAGAGTGAAGCAAGAAAAAATGAAAGACAAATGCTATATAGCTAATGACTTATGTTGTTGGTGCATTTTTTGCAAAATATATTAAGCTGCTCTAACAAGGAGATTGTTGGGATTCAACAATGGAATAAACTGAAGCTTACCAAATCATAATTACATCCAACTGAAGATCTCATTGTACAAGTTCAGAGACCAAGTTGATTACAACAAAACAAGACAATTCAACATGACAAAGTCAACATCAAGACAATTAGAAAGCCAAAATTAGGTCATGTTGTAAAATTAGTATAAATAGACCCACTAGTGCATTTGTGCATGTGTGGCTTTTTGTGTGTGGTTCCAATGGTGTGAATCACCACCCAAGGAGAAATCCTCTCCTTTGGGTGGGTTTGATTTCACCAACCATCTATGATTCTCATTGTAACTTGTTTATCAACATCAATGAAATCATAACATTATTATTATCCATCTCTTTGTTCTATGATTCACACACGTCCACCCATCTTAATTTTGATTTCTAGATCTGAACATGATGAATCCTAAGATCCAAGCTCAATGAATCTGAAATATTGATTTAGCAAAATGGTATCAGAGCTGTTGGTTGCTGGATTTATCTAGTTTTCAGATCTGATTTCATCTTTAATGATGTCAAGAACAATGAAGAAAATATGAAAAATGAAAAACAAAGTCTCCGTTCATCAAAACCCCACCTGTTCATACCCAAAATCAGAAGAAAAACCAACAAATCTGTTCAACTATGGTACGATTTGAAGAATCTTGAACATGCTCATGATTATTCCTTCAAAATTCCATGCAATTGAACAAGATTAACATAAAAAAACACATTTGTTCATCTCAAAAATCAAGAAGAAAAATCATAGATCTGTTCTAATATGGGATGATTTGAAGAAATATAATCATTCATTGGATTATTCCTTCAAAATTCAATGCAATTGAACACGATCATCATTAAAAACAAAGAAAAGATGAAGAAATGGAAGCTACTGCTGATTTCCCGACCTGCACCGCAGTGTGAAATCGTTTTTGTTCAAGTCTGAAAAGAAATGCGGTTGAACAAAAACAAATGCGGATGAAGCTTCATCAAATGCGGATGTGTTATACACAAATGCGGATGAGTTGTCACCAAATGCGGATGACTTGGCAACAAATGCGGATGACTTGTCACAAATGTGGATGACTTGTCACAAATGCGGATGACTTGTCACAAATGCGGATGACTTGTCACAAATGCGGATGACTTGTCACAAATGCGGATGACTTGTCACAAATGCGGATGACTTGTCACAAATGCAGATGACTTGTCACAAATGCGGATGACTTGTCACAAATGCGGATGACTTGTCACAAATGCGGATGACTTGTCCCAAATGCAGATGACTTGTCACCAAATGCGGATGACTTGTTACCAAATGCGGATGCCTTGACACCAAATGCGGATGACTTATAAAACAAATGCGGGTACTCTAAGCACAAATGCGGATGCTTTGAAGTTAAATGCGGATGCATTGAAATAAAATGCGGATGCCTTGCCAACAAATGCGGATGCTTTGCAAACAAATGCGGATTGGCAAAGAAATGCGGATGTGTTGCAAGAAATGCTTATGAATAGTTGATGAACAGGACTTCAAAAAGAATAGAAAAACATGAACATGGATGATTGCAAGCAACAGGCATGTCCATTATGATCATGAAAGCAAAAAAAAGAGAGTATAGAAAACAACTTTGGTCACTTTTTCACAAATTCATCCAGGGACTAGTACAAATATCACATGCCCTTTTTGAAGTACTTGTGCTCACATTTTTTCTGATGATGTTTTGCACCCGTGTCGGGCTACTGAGCGGATAGTTAGCCGGACTTTAATCAAGGGAGTACTCATTATCAGAAGAATGTCATTTGTCAAGTTATTTCAAAAGAGTGGAAGTGTGTTCAACCTTGATTCATGTTCCTCATGCAGTTTTTTGAAGTTTAAAGCCTCACCATATGCCTAATACATTCTAATCCTTGAGTTGTGATATGAACTGCAATCCAAGAGTAATACAACCCATATCCAATACCAAGAAGTATTCTTAAGAGATTCTAACCTTTTTCAGAAATATATTAGGAGGAGCTTAATCTGAGGGGGAGAACATCAGTGAATTGTGCCAGAACGTTAGTTGATCTAGAAGACATGTGAGAGAGAAGATCTTCAAATTCAAGATTTGACAAGCATCAGTTTAGGGGGAGTATTGTTGGGATTCAACAATGGAATAAACTGAAGCTTACCAAATCATAATTACATCCAACTGAAGATCTCATTGTACAAGTTCAGAGACCAAGTTGATTACAACAAAACAAGACAATTGAACATGACAAAGTCAACATCAAGCTATTAGAAAGTCAAAATTAGGTCATGTTGTAAAATTAGTATAAATAGACCCACTAGTGCATTTGTGCATATGTGGCTTTTTGTGTGTGGTTCCAATGGTGTGAATCACCACCCAAGGAGAAATCCTCTCCTTTGGGTGGGTTTGATTTCACCAACCATCTATGATTCTCATTGTAACTTGTTTATCAACATCAATGAAATCATAACATTATTATTATCCATCTCTTTGTTCTATGATTCACACACGTCCCCCATCTTAATTTTGATTTCTAGATCTGAACATGATGAATCCTAAGATCCAAGCTCAATGACTGACTCTGAGGGGGAGTATTGTTGTTTCTTCTTGGAGCATTACATTCTCTAGAGAAAGGCCCGGCCATTCCACAATTGAAGCATTTGACTTTGGATTTGTCGTATCCAAGCTTAGTATTTTCATTTAGGCTGAATTTTTTGCCTTTCCTGAAAAACTTTTTAGCTCTCATGGCAATCATAGCCATTTGCCATTGTAAATCCATCTCTTCTACATCATCTAGATCCATTTCCTCCAGATCTTCTTGGATTAGATGTGCAGAAGTCAGTCTTCCTCCCAAATATGCCTCAAAACTTGCTACAAAGGCATTATATGTAGCCTTCTGTTCTTCTGTTTTTTGATCATCAGTAGGGTTGGTAGAGACAGAAGAGAATCTTGTTGATTGATTGGTTGATGTTGATGCTGATGCTGATGG
Organism: Flaveria trinervia; assembly: GCA_025506515.1. Lineage (NCBI taxonomy): Eukaryota > Viridiplantae > Streptophyta > Magnoliopsida > Asterales > Asteraceae > Flaveria > Flaveria trinervia. The sequence goes on along the minus strand of CM046451.1, from coordinate 34,736,171 downwards.
TCTGTTAATTGCGTGTGCTGCAAAGAATCCAGTGGTTTTGTGTTGATCTCCAGATGACAGAAAGTCATCCTCTTCAATGATGAAGGCATTCTCAACAGAATGAGTTTCAGATGGAAACTTATAAGCTTCAACAACTTTTGGTCCTCCACGATTGCTGCTTCTTTCATCAAGTTCCAGTGCTTCAATTTTTGCAATCATTATGTCAAGAGTGGTACTCTCCAAATCAAGAGTATTTTTCAGCATTGTTACGTTTTGTTTCCAATGTTCTGGAAGACTATGTAACATTTTCTTGTTGAGGTCTTTTGATTTGTAAGTCACTCCCATTATCTCCAAATCATTTACTAACTGCACGAATCTGTGCAATTGTTTAGAAATTGATTCCCCTTTGAAATGATGGAAGGTTTCATACTGATTTATTAGTTTGTCTCGGTTGATTTCAGCAACCTCACTACTTCCTTCACACATAATTTGCAAAGCATCCCAAACTGCTTTTGCAGTTCCATACTTCTCCAGCCTTTTAAGCACATCCATCTTAAGTGCTTGAGTGAGGATGGAATATGCTTTAAGGTCAATCTTGATCTTCTTATAATCATCATCATCTAGAGTAAGATCTTCAATGGGAATCCTGGTTTTTCTGTAGAGAGCTGCCTGATCAGCTGACAGTGTTATTGGGATGTGGGGACCTTTACATATCGAAATCCAGTAATCAGGATCTACACCTGTAATATAATTCATAAATCTTATTTTCCATTATTTGAACTTAGATTTATGTTTCAGCATTGGTGGTTTTGGGGTATGCCCAAGTTCTGAATAACTGTGAGAATCCATTTTATCAGTTGATTTTTAGTATGGATTAGTGAGTTTTTAAGTCTATTCAGTGGGTTTAGTCCAAATAATCATTAAAAACGTCTAGTACATTCAGATCTGATGACTATGATGTTTGTAATCAGGAATGTCTTTGTATTGTTGTAGGTTGTCGGACTTGTAGTCTGTATGATGTTCTGTGTTCGACTGATTGGTTGAATGAGGGGCTGTTGATGAGTATTTCAGGTAGTATTCGGTGTGTAAACTGATTAGAGATGTATAAATACTCTGTCCAGCTAATCAATCACCAGATCTATCGGGTTCAGACCAGATCTGAGTAAGAACTGAGAGCCGTGGCTCTGATACCAATTGACTGGATAAGATTTGAGAATGATAATCTCAGTTGATGTGAATCAATAAGGACCGAATATAGTGATTGAGTCAAAGATTGAGAGGCGGAATCAGACAATCAATGAACATTGAATACACATGATACTCATAAATATGTTTGTATATATTGAATACTTTGATTGATTGATTACAAGAACATTCAATGCAAACAGTACATTCTAGGAACTAAGAATCAAATCAAATTACAAACAAAAGTTACCCCATGTATGAGGTATACTATTCTATTTATAGGCAGACACGTTGCCATTACAAAAGACTAAACTACCCTTACTAAAGCTAGTCTAAGTCTTCAACAGCATTGGCTTTTACAACAATACTCCACGACATTCTTAGAGTCAGTCATCATATCAACCGTCTTCAAGCATTCCCTCCCTCAATCATGAGCAACAATATCATTATCAACAACAGCAATCTTCTCAAGCTCAACCTCAACTGGCCAATCAAGCTTTTAGGAGCAACCAACCTTCAGCAAATGCACTTGTGATCAGACAAGATGGAGTGTAAAATCCAATCTTTGTTCTGACAAGTGCATAAATGAACTTCAAGGTTATAGAGAGCATAACCACAAATTGGCTGAGAAAATAAAAGAGGAGAAAGTAAAGTCAGAGATGATGAAGAGAGAAATAAAAAGTTTTGAAATTAAAATTAAATCTCTAATCTCTGACATAGAAAAACTTCATGGTGAGAAGTATTCTCTTGCAGCTGAGAATGAGCTATTATCTGAAAAATTAGCTCAATCTAAAGCTGACCAAGCCCTTACTGAAATAAAACTTGAAAAGTTTCAACAATCTTCAGTAAAGCTACAAGAGATGCTGGATTCTCAAAAGGATCCAAAGGACATGTTAGGGATTGGGTATAATTCATGTTCTCCACCATACAATGACAACTATACTGTCATGCCTGAATCTGTCACACTCAAAAATCAAACTGAACCTAACACTATTAAAACCCACACGATAGTAAAACAAATCACAAATCCTCAAAATGAACCAAGTGTTTACATTGAAACTAGTGAGGATAAAATCAAGTTAGGTCACCCAATAAAAATAAAAGAGTGTTCAGACAAGACAGTAAGTGTTGTCAAACCAGTCAGCCCCATTAAAGATATTGTTCCATTCATAAAATTCATACCTGCTATAGCTAATAGGAAAAAGAAGTTTGTGCAAAAGATTAAACCCTCTGCTGAAAGCAGTTCTGATAATGAGATCAATACTCATCAAAATTCAAGCATATCAGATGAAGGTTCATTAAAAGGAAATAACAACAAATCTCTTAGTTCAAAATCACACAGTCAACCTGATCCTCAAACATCAAAATCAAGAAATGGAGTAGGATTTGACATATGCAATAAAGATCATGTTGAACAGTTTGAGAAAGAGCAACAGAAAAGGATGAGGAAACGAAAACAACCTCAAAAGAAAATCAAATTCAGTGCAGTAAAGCAAACTGCACAAAAGGATGAATTTGATTCTTCTTCCAGCAAAAAGAATGATACTAAGTTGAAAAAGGGAAAATCAACTGAGTCAAGACCAGTAAAATCTGAGAAAATTAACAAGCATATGTATTGTGACATATGTGATATGTTTAACCACAAAACAAAGGAGTGCTTTTTCAATCAATATTGCTCCATTTGTGACATGAACAATCATTCAACAAAAACATGTTATTTCAACAAATATTGTTCAGTCTGTGACTTAAACAATCACAATACAAATGACTGTTATTACAAGCAATCGAGAGTGAGAATTCCTCAAAACAAGCCTATCTCACCAACATCATCTGACAAAACAACTGTTAAGAGTCACATTTATAATAACAAATCAAGGACGTATAAACCAACAATGGATGAAAATATGAAAGACTCAGGTAAAAATCAAAGAAACAAATATATCAATAAGAAACAAAAATTTGATTTTTCCAACTCAAAGTCAACACTTGATAATAAAAAACAAGTCAATTTTCTCAAAAAAAACAGAGATCAACGATTTCATAATTTTTCTAATTTCTCAAATGATGGTGATGAAATAGCTCATTCATATTCTCACAGAAAATCTCAAAGACCACCTCTAATTAGGTCACAGGTTAGTGGAACACTTCAAGAGGTCACCATTATGCATAGAAACGGGAAACCCAAGACCGTGGTGGCTTGGGTTCCATATTCTAACTACTTCTTTTTGTGCTTGCAGGGTCATCCATATAGGTCTAATAGCCTATGGTATGTGGACAGTGGATGCTCCCGACACATGACTGGAGATCGTTCCCTCCTTCATGATTTCAAGCAAATTAAAGGAACATCTGTGGCATTTGGAGGAGATTCACAAGGTGGTAGGATTACAGGAGAAGGATCTGTGACAAACGGGATGCTCAGCTTTGATAAAGTGAATTATTGTGAACAGCTCAATTTCAATCTTCTAAGCGTGTCTCAGATCTGCGACAAGAGATATTCGACTCACTTTACCGACACCCACTGTTATATTCTAAAGTCAGGATTTCATATCCCTGAAGAATGGGTTGTATTAAAGACTCCGAGAAAGAATAATACTTATGTCTTAAACCTTAATTCTACTGCACTAACAGAAGAAACATGTCTCTTCTCAAAAGCATCATTTGATGAATCACAGCTTTGGCACTGACGTTTGGGGCACACAAATTTCAAAAACATGAACAGATTAGTAAAAGGAAACCATGTCATTGGATTGCCTCAAAAAGAATTTCATTTTATTGATCACTGTTCAGCATGCCTCAAAGGAAAACAACATAAATCTTCACATAAACTAAAACTTGTGAACTCAAAGAATACTCCATTGAAACTACTTCATATGGATCTCTTTGGCCCAACACATGTCATGAGTATGGAAAGAAACAGTATTGTTTGGTTATCATTGATGACTTTTCACGATTCACATGGGTTTTCTTCCTACTTCATAAAAATGAAGCATCCTCAATAATCAAAGAGTTTATCACTAAAATTGAGAACCAACTTGACTATAAGGTCAAAAGCATAAGAAGTGATAATGGGACAGAATTTAAAAATGAAGACATGAGCTCATTTTGCACAATTAAAGGCATAGCTAATCAATTTAGTGCGGCTAGAACTCCTCAACAAAATGGGGTAGCTGAAAGGAGAACTAGAACACTAATTGACGCAGCAAGAACTATGCTAGCTGATGTTAAATTGCCAATAACCTTTTGGGCAGAGGCAGTTAACACATCATGCTTTGTACAAAATCGAACTATGATTGTCAAAGAAAGAAACATGACTCCATATGAACTGTTGTTTCAAAGAAAACCATTTATTGGATTTCTTAAGTCATTTGGTAGTCCAGTCTCAATATTAAATACCCGTGACCATTTGGGAAAATTTTCAGCTAAGTCTGATGAAGGATTCTTGTAGGTTATTCTTCTTTGTCAAAGGCTTGCAGAGTGTTTAATCCTCGATTAAACATTGTTGATGAATCAACTAATGTTCAATTTAAGGAACATTCATTTCCCAAATCTATAAATGGTCCCGATTGGTTATCTGATATTGACTCTTTTACAAAATCTTTTGATCAATTTTATTTGTTTGATGCAGGTAACCTACTTTCAGCTAGTTCATCTTCAAGCATAGAAAGGAGAATTGACTTTCCATTAATTCTTCCTACTCACACTGAAGAACCAAATGAAGATGTACCTCGGCAAGCTGACCCCATCAGACAATCAACCACAAATCAAATCATTTCAAATGTAGGAGGACCCAACTTGTTACCATCTAATTCAGAAGATCAATCTATAGCAATTAGAAATGAAAAACAAGCGTTGCCTTCAGCTGAAGTGGAAAGAAGATCAAATGATAGATACAATGAAAGTGCTGCTAATGCTGAAGCAGACACTGAGACAGGGTCTGACAACCTTCATAATTATCCAACAGTTCAAAGTGATGATGCCTCTGACCATAATGAACTGAATGTCTCCAATCTTGATGTAACAATTACTGGTGACTCAATTCCACCCACCAGAATACACAAGAATCATCCAGTTGAAACCATTATTGGTGATCTTCATGAAAGAGTGACAAGAAGCAAGTCAAGCACTGCAAACATCTGTTTGTTCTCATGCTTTCTTTGTCAAACAGTACCCAAAAACATCAAAGAGGCACTTCAAGACAACAGCTGGATTGAAGCAATGCAGGAAGAGTTGCTACAATTCAAGAAACAAGAAGTATGGCAACTGGTAGATCTTCCGAAGGACAATATCCTATTGGTACCAGATGGCTATACAGAAATAAAACTGATGGCAGGGGAATCATCATTAGAAATAAAGCAAGATTGGTAGCTCAGGGGTACACTCAAGAAGAAGGAATACATTATGATGAAGTATTTGCCCCAGTAGCTCGGCTAGAAGCCATTAGAATCTTTCTAGCATATTCTGCATCCATGAAGTTTACTGTTTACCAAATGGATGTGAAATGTGCATTTCTGTATGGAAAGATTACTGAAGAGGTCTATGTGAGTCAACCACCTGGATTTGAGATCCTGATTTTCCTCACAGAGTTTACAAGCTTGACAAAGCTCTGTATGGTCTTCATCAAGCTCCCAGGAAGTGGTACGAGACTCTATCATCATTTCTACTTAACAACGGATATGAAAGAGGTAGAATTGATCAGACTCTCTTCAAAAAGAGAAAAGGAAAAGACATGTTGCTAGTATAGATATATGTGAACGACATCATATTTGGCTCTACAAACAGGCAACTCTGTAAAGAATTTGAAGATCTCATGCATTCAAAATTACAGATGAGTGCTATGGGAGAAGTCACTTTCTTTTTAGGGGTGCAAGTTCTACAAACAGCAGATGGAATTTTTATCAATCAATCAAAATACGTAGAAACAATGCTGAAGAAATTCCACCTTGCTGATTGTCAGTCTATCAGAACTCCTGTAGATCCTAAAGTGAAGATAGGTCCCGATCCAGATGGAAAATCAGTAGATCAGACCCTCTATCGATCCATGATAGGCTAACTCATGTATCTTACAGCTAGTAGACCCGACATTATGTTTGGAGTTTGTGTGTGTGCCAGATATCAAGCTGATCCTAAGGAATCACATGTCAATGCTGTCAAACGAATATTCAGATATCTGAAGGACAAACCAGCTCTTGGATTATGGTATCCAAAGGAAGGAGACTTCAATCTCTATTCCTACACTGACAGTGACTACGGAGGATGCAACTTCAACAGAAAATCCACGTCTGGCGGTTGTCAATTTCTTGGTCCCAGATTGGTCTCATGGCAATGCAAGAAGCAAACAAATGTATGTGTGTCAACAACAAAGCTGAGTATATCACAGCATCTGCTTGTTTCTCCAAGTACTCTGGATTCAAAACCAGATGCTTGATTATGGTTTAACTTCTTGCATACCACAATTTATATTGACAATACTGCAGCTGTCTTTATTACAAATAATCCAGTTCAACACTCAAAAACGAAACATATTGAAATTAGATATCACTTTTTGAGAGACTGTGCTGAAAAGGTTTAATCAAATTGATTCAAGTACCAACTGAAAATCAATTGGCTGATTTGTTTACTAAGGCATTTGAACCGAGTAGATTCGAATTCTTAGTTCAATCAATTGGTATGATTAACCTTGAATAAAATCCATCAAAACATCAAAAACAATGTAAAAATTACTCAAAAACAATCCCAAAAAGAATAAATTTTTGATGAAGAAAAGATTGGGAAATGATATAATTACAGTCATTATATCATTCACTGTGCTTTATTTCCAAATTTGAAAGACTGTCATGACTTACCGGATATGTAGGTAGGCTCAACTTGGAAGAGAAGATACATGCTGTGATAAACTAATGATATATTCAATGGTGAAAACACTCATCACAGAGTATTGGTATGTATCAATTTATTCAAGTGAATGTAAGTGTAGTAACAAACACACACCAGGGAATGATACTTTATGAATCTCTTTCACCAACATCAGATTCATCTCTGTTTTGCTGAGCAAAGACCCGATGAATCATGCACAAAGTGCAGATGTAATGATCCAAAAGATTCCCAATGAGGACACATCCAAATTGGATGAATCAACAAAAGCAATACATTCCAAAGGATGAACAAAAGAATCCGTTTATGGATAACCTTCCAAAGTGAAGTGAAAAGAATCCCAATGTGGATCATCATGATAATCAAAGTAAAAGAATCCCAATGTGGATCATCATGATAAGGATCAAAGTAAAAGAATCCCAATGTGGATTAGTGAAAATAAGATCTCATAACTTAAGTAACCTGGTCCTGTAAGTTTGAAAAAGTTCTACCATACAATTCATAAGGATGTTTGATCATTCCATGCATGGTGTGTGAGGTACATATTGAATATCTAAATCAATCTAAACATGATAAATGTCACTGGCATAAAAATCAACCCGGTATGAGTTTAAGAGGACAATCATACCTTCAATCAATAATGTCATAAACATGTTAATCTTATCACAAAATATGCACTTGTGTAATGCAAGACTGATATGATCCCAACAAAAAGATATACTTCTCTTCATCAATTAAAAATTAAATTAATTAAAAAAAACAAAAACAACAACAAATTTATAAGTACATTCAAAAGTTTTTTTATACTTGTTTTTCATCCAAAATGTATCAAAACTTTAGGGGGAGTACTTTAAAGTTTTTGATCAAGTATATATAGATTTACAATTTCTTAAATTACTTTCCTAAAATCAAAACAAGGGAAAAATGTTTGTGTCAATGCAGAAGTTATACCATAGTATCTCAGCTTATGCAGATGCAGATTCTTGGAAACCCCTCAAGCCCAAGATCAGTCAAACAATGGGACACTTGTATCAGTAATGATATACAAGTCAATCCAAGCAAGAATTGACAACTTCAACAGTCAACCATGTCACAAGACATACTTCATAAGCCATATCTTCATAACAAGTTCATCAAAATCAAGATTCATTAATTTTGATTAATCCCAAAAGTAATGCAGGTAAGTGCATTGGTTAATGAGGGTGAAGGTAACCCAGACACATAACCAATGCAAGTAACATCTTATTTCAAAGTTAAACCTAATGCGGACAATGATTTTACTCTACCGCATTGGTGTGCATCAAGAATTCAGAAAATTTGAAGTGTTTAAACCTATGCGGAACTAAAGTATTCTACCGCATTTGTTAATGCGGATGAAAATTTTACTAAGTGTTCAGCCGCATTTGTTAATGCGGATAAGGTTTACTCTCCCGCATTTGTTTAACTCTTCCGCATTTGATACAGTGTACAAATGTGGATGTATAAATACAAGTGTTTCACTTCCGCATTTGCTACAGTGTACAAATGCTGATTACTTTCAAAGTTTCGCATTTGCTATAGTACACAAATGCGAATGCTCTCATCATGTTTTGTTCTACCGCATTTGCTACAGTACACAAATGCGGATGAAAGGATGAATGCGAACGGTCAGTCAAAAATGTTCTACCGCATTTGCTACAGTACACAAATGCGGATGAAAGGATGAATGCGAACAGTCGGTCAAAATGTGTTCTACCGCATTTGCTACAGTACACAAATGCGGATGACTAAAAATATCAACATTTACACTTCCACATTTCCTAATGTAGTGACCGCATTTGAAATCAAAACTTGTAAAAATTTGTGAATTCTATTATCTGACTATTTATAGACAACCAACAGAGTCATTTAATACTTTTCAAATCTGAGCGACTTCATAGTGAGACGAGCGCCACCAAATACTGTTCATCATCATCTTCACCATTTAAACCTACATTCCAATCGATTCAACAAAACCATGGGCATTGATTCTTAACCAAAAGGATTGTGAGAAAAGGTGAATAATCACAAATGTCGAACATTCATTTGTACGATGATGTTAGTGACCTAGGTTAAGGAATGTTCACACTAAATCAGAAAAAATATTCATTAACATGGAAGGATTTCGACTCATTCTTAAGTGTATCTTCAAGCTTCAAACATGTATTCAATGCTAAAGTGCACTTTTGAACCGTTAAGACTAAAATCAGAACAATTATGAAATCAAAAACTATGAATCAGATTAACCTATGTTAAAGATTAGTAATGTTGTGCTCATATTTACAAATAACAAAACAACATAATCATGAATCACAAAATTCGAATAGGTCAAAATCAGGTGTACTGTTTTATATGATTTTAATTTTGACCTATGAAAGTCAAAATGTGATGAACATTGGTTTAATTAATAAAGTGATTCTAATGCATATGTCTTGAATGCAGATTATAATGGCAAATCTCTCATGGAGCAAGCTCCATAAATGTCAGTTGTTTTCTCAACCCTGATGTACCAGAAGCAGAAGAATTGAGAGACATGATCAGATTCATTTCTACTACAAGGGTAGCTTATGCCATGAGAGTAAGACCCACCATATTTGAAAGCTGCATCAGAAAATTTTGGGAGTCAGCTGAAGTTGTTGAGGATGATGGAATAAGATCACTGACGGGGAGAATTGACAGTGAGCATACACTGATTGTTACTGAAGAAAGTGTTAGAAGATGCTTGAGGTTGGGTGATGATGCTGAAGCACCATTGGAACTTGAAGAAGATACCATAACCTCTTTCTTTGCAGAAATTGGTTATGAAGGTGGATTTGAAGCTAAACAGATAGTCAAGGTTTGGTAGATTTACAATGGAGATTTCTGATTCATTTGTATCAGCACTGTTTTTCCAAAAGGAAAACAGGATGGAATGATATTCCCATCACAACATCATCAGCAATATGTGCTCTCTGCACCAACCAACCCTTCAACATGTCTGCCTATGTCTTCAATGGCATGACATCCAATGTCCAAAAAGGAAGGAGATATAAATTTCTGATGTACCCAAGATTCCTTCAATGCCTAATCAATGAAGCATTCCCAAATGTGGTCATTCAGGGACCAGTACTTGATATTCCCCACAATGATGCAAAATCATACAAGTACATAAAGAAAAGGGATCCTAGGAACTTCTACAGTGGAGCTCATTCACCACTTCTTCATTGGATGATTCAATAGATTGAACTAGAACAGCCTGTTGCTTCACCATCTCCACAACACTCATCTCAACCATCTCCACAACACTCACCTCAACCATCTCCATAACACTCACCTCAACCATCACTACATCATACTCCTACACAATTACCACCTCCATCACCACAACCTATACCTCAGCCTTCACCTCAAAATATACCACCCCAATCACCACTACAAACACCTCACCAATCTCCACTCAAATCACAAGTACATATATCTGAACCAATCACCTCACCTTTCTTATCTCCAATTCAACCACCTCATACATCTCCCATTCAATCATCACCACCAAACACAGAACCTGTAAACCTTGATGACTCCACTGGTTCTTCAAGAAAATCCAAATCATCTTCAGATGAGGAGGATCATCATCTGAAAAGAAAAACAACTTCTGAAGCTACTCCTTTAGAAAGCTGTACTGAATCAAATGTCTTAAAACCAGATGAAAAAGATGAGATGATTTCTCAACTGTTGAAAAGACTGGAGAAAATACTCAACAGAAGAGCTAGCATAATTCAAGACAGATTGATGGAGTTAGATGAAAAAGATGCAGAATTGAAAGCCTTAAAAGAAAAGTATGAGACTGAAAAGAAGAAGAAGGATGGTGAGATTGAGAATTTAAAGGCTGCTCTTCAACTGTCCAAGGATGAAATAAGTGGTCATGTTGACACTTTAACCATCCAGACTGTAGCCATGGCTGAACAAGAAGAAATTATAGAGCAGCAGAATGAAACAATCAGCAATCTACAATCTGAGAATAAAGCTCTCATTCAAAGAATAGCTGAACTTGAATTAATCCTTGAACTAAGGAGAGAGTCTGAGAGAGTGAATGAGCAAACTTGTACTGCTGATCAAGAAGAAGAAAATATGGGATCCAGACAAGAAGGATCCAACATGGAGTTAGTGATTTACTCAGGTGAAGCAGAAGCTCCCAGTACTAAAGAAGAGGCTGAATTCAATGACATGATCAAGGCACTTGACATGTTTTCATCAGAAGACTTTATTATTGATGACAAAATCTGGGACTTCATAAATGATCAAACAAGCTCATCTGAGACTATAGTTGAAATTCTCAATATCCTGTCCCGTTAGAGAAGGAATTGAGTTTACAAATTGTACCTGCTGTATCACTGTCTCATGATCAGAAAGAATTAATCAGAAAAATCTGTGAGGATCAAAGAATAATAAATGAAAAGGATGAAACAATCAAAGAGGCTGAAAGAGTGCTTGATGAAACTAAAATTCCAGAAACCTCTTCTTCTACTCCAATTCAAACCTACACCCGAAAAAGAAAGTATCTTGCTGAAAAAGCTAAGGGTAAAAGACCTATGGTGCAAGAAGAACCAATCAAAAAGACGAAAAAGGATGATCCCCGCAGTCTTGCAGCCATTGCTGAATTTCTTGAGGAGCATGAAAGGGCTGAAGCTCAACTGAAAGCAATGACTGATTGTATTGATCTGGAAGAGGGAGAAATTGAAGAAGAATATACTCATGAGGATCAAATTGTCAAAGATAGCCCTGTCAAAGAAAAATCAAATGTGCATGATATGATTGAGAAAGCCAAAACTGATGATTTGATGTGAAAAGCTTTATTTCTTATTGACCACGGCTATGATCCTGATCAGGTATTCAAGCTAACTTATGAGGGTATGATAGCAGAAGAAGAAAAAGTAAACAAGCTGATTGACCCTATGGTTGAAACAGAGTATGAGAAATCCTTGTCCCGCAAACCTTCAAAGACAAAGTCTGTCCTGAAATCCAAACCTGCTGAAACTTCACAGACTACCCTTCATGATCCATATAGCATGTCTGATAAGGAGATGAAAGAATATTTGTCTTCCCAAGGATTTACAAGGAGAAAACTTGCTAATATGAAGACAAACTCTCTCAGGGCTGCTATACTTAGAGTAATCAATGAGAAGAAGGAAAGAATGAAAAAGAAGGAGGAGGAGATTATCAGTCAAGAGCCCAGAATAAGAGTATCTGCTCAAGACATGCAACTCACTCAAAAAGATCAAGACTATCTGGCACCTATTCTGCATAAATACCCTGAATGGTTTGCTGAACCATCTCAAGTTACTTTACAAGAAGGGTTAACCACATCAGAGCTAATAAGAGGTGTCTCCACTCCAAAAGGCAAAGTTGAACAGAAAATAATCGCCTGGAAGTATGATAGTTCATGGAACATGTTTATGGTGAAAAGGATCTCAGTGCTTGTTCAATTTTTCACTGAATACTCAGCCCTAGTAAGTGCCCTGGAGATCCATGACTTAAAAGAACTAGCTCAATTGGAATTGATTAATCATACAGCTATGTTCAGAGGTTATGAGTTTGAAGATATTTTGAGAATGTTCAAAAGAACCAACAACTTCAATTCACTGAAAACCATTTGCATGAGAAAAGACAGATCTTTTGTAAACCCTCTTGACAAGAAGGAAAAGAAATCAGCAGAAGAGGTGATCTTTCTTGAACTTAAAGTCAAACCCACAGAATCACTAAAAAGAAAAGTATTGCTGGTACACATTCCTCACTGCCTATATCCAATGTGTATTATGATGAGAAATATTATAAATTAGTGATTGAAAGAAAATGGGGAGGAAAAGAGGGATCTGAAATAAGATTGTTTAGTGGATATGAGGTATGATTGCTAGATGAATCCTATATCCACTACATCTATACAAGGCACTTTAGAGAAATAAGAAACAGACTTAGGGAAACTGACATGTACTTCTTCCTCAAATGCATCAAACTTTTGAAGTTTGCTTATGACAGAATCAACAAAAAGAAGGAGATAAGAAAAAAGAAAAGGACTCCATTGCAGTTTGGCAACATTGTTAAACTAGAAGTTGATGTGGATGGTGCTCTCCTTATTCATAGAAATGGATTGTCTACTGTATCAATTTGGGAGCCCATCTCACTAAGGAAGATGCCAATCAATGCCATTCATGATATGAGTCAAATAAAGATACATGTGCTCAACAGGGAAAGATTAACTGATGCTAAAGAGTTCTCAAACATGATCAAAGCAATCTTGGACCCTTCATTCACTCATCCTTCATCAACAGCACTAGAACCAGCAGAATCTTCACAACCCAATCCACCCTTTGATCCTTGAAGTACATAGGCTGTATAATCCTTAGGGGGAGTATTGTTGGACCCTGAAAGGATCATACATGCCAATTCAAGTGGTGGATGGTTGCTCTGCTGGAATCCCTCATGTCCAAGAACAAATGCGGATCAAGACAACTATCTGCTGAATAAGAAGAAAAATACAAGTGTTGGTCATCCGCATTTGTCAATGCGGATGACAAGTTAATAAATGCGGATATACATTTGTTCATCCGCATTGACCAATGCGGATTACCAAAGAAATGCGGACAAGTGTTTTGTTCATCCGCATTTACCAATGCGGATGACCAAACTTCAATGCGGTTGAAGAAATGCTGATGAAGTCAACTCATCCGCATTGTCAATGCGGATGATCAACAGCCAATGCTGATGAAGACTTAGACTAGCTTTAGCCAATGCCAATGCCACCACCACACCTCCTACCACAGTACAGATTCCATCCACCACCATATCCTTTACTCCCATATCACCTCCACCATTTCACAGACCTATCTTCACTACAGCCACCATCACCACCACTTCACACCAAGCAGGACCTTCAGCCCATCTTTCACATACTTATGGATCACCTCTACCTCCAATCGGGGTAGAGGAACAGCTGTCTGCGCTCAATAGGATGATGATGCGCTTACTAGCTGTAGATGAGGAGAAGGCGGCCCAGATCCGCCAGCTTACTGACCTGACTGCTGCACAATCTCACTAGATTGCAGAGCAGGCTCGAGTTATAGAGGAGCAGGCCCAACAGATGGCTGCTCAGAGCACTGAGATAGCCCAACTCCAAGCACATAGTGTCATATCAAGAAAGAAGATAGAGGAGTTGGAGGAGGCAAAGAAGACTATCATGTTAAAGCTGAAAGGATCTAAGGAGGAGCCCTTGAAGATCAAGGAAGTGGACGGAGATGATGATGATGAAGATGATGATGAGGATGATGAGAGTGATACAGAGGAGAATGAGGAAACCGAAGGAGATAGGACAGAGGAGAAGGACGATCATGATGAAGCAGAAGGAGGGGATGCAGCTGCATCGGCCTCTGCTTCAGGTCAAGAGAAAAGGTCAAAGAACAGACAAGACCAACCTGCTTCTACTTCTACTCCTCCAAGTGATGAGACAATGATACAGGATAAAAGTAAAGACTAGATGTTTATGTATTTATTTACTTTTTTATTTGAATCATGTATTGAAAACGATGTATTGAATGTTTATATTAAGTTAATGCATTTCTGTTTGATTAATTACTAATGATTTATGTGTTGAATGTTTAAATCAAACACATCCAAATTACCAAAGAGATGAGTTTGATGTTGCTCCCCTTCAGCAGGTCAAGACTCAGCTAACAATGATTCTTGATCTGCAAGGGATTGTTAGCAGGTCAGTGAATTATACCCCTGAAGAAGGGGAAATAATTCATGACCTATCAAACGAGCAAAATCGCAGAGCTTTTCTAGCTAAATCCAGATAAGATAGTGAAAGATGCTCCGTCATGCGATTCGACTAGTGATGAAGAGCTCAACGATGTTGATGAAGTCGAGATCGAAGATGTCACTGTCGAGGATTACCGTCAGTACGCTGACAATGAGGGTAATGTGGTCCCCAATCTGGGTGAATCCCTTGTCAGCGATACTTTTGAGGTGTTGAATAAGATGGAGCAAGAAACAGAGAAAGCAGTAGGAACAGCCCAACCCTCAAATGATGATGTCAACATTCGAAAGGCTGAGTGGGCTGCATGTTTTGAAGAAGTTAGAGCCCAACGTGCTGCACCAAAGAAGGATGCCTACACCAAACACTACAGAGTCAAGAAACATCACAAGGTGTCAGGAAGGATCATAGCATGGGCGTATTTTGTGGACCTTAATGCTTATGCGGTTAAGAGAGAACAGGACATAGAGTACTTCAGATTCCCACATGATCTGAAGACTCTACCAGTTTTTGAGCTCAACCAGCTGGCTAAGTTAAAGCTTTTGTATGCTGAACCGAGGAAGATGTCAGGCTGGTTGAGACTGCCCTAAAGAAGGAGTACCACACCAGATGGGTTAACTTCAGACCCCAACAGCCCACTAGGTATATCAGAAGGTCTGAGGTTGATGCCATTACTGGCAAGCCAAGATAGTGTTGAAGTGGAATCCTCCGCCCACAATGTCAAGAATCCCACTCAGGGAAATACCGTAGGACTTCACTCCACATTTTAAGTGGTGGTACTACGATTGGAGAACAGCTGAAGCGTTCATAGTCCAAAGCAAAGAGGGACAAATGGATACGATCAGGGTATTCGACCCGATATGGCTTACAAACTTGTCGGATAATGATGTCTATACGCTATACAAGTGGCCACTGTTCTATGATACGCAAGATATTGTACAAGCCCTCCAGTTCCAGAACGTTATACGACTCTGCTTCGCGTTTGAGATTCACACGGGAGTCACAAAAAAGGAGAAGTACAAGAAATACAAGGAGGTTATGCAGAAAACAAGAGATTAGAGAGATCTAGGTCCAAGGGGGAGTTTGTTGATACATGTAGGTCCCTAGATCATGATATAAATGTAATAGATCTTGTTTGTCTGATTCTGAGGTAATGCTTGGAATGATTAATGAAATGATATTGTTGTTTGTTATTTATAATGTTTAATATTTCATTAATGAGTCGACGTTGACTTGGTTAATTAGGTTTGTGGTTGTTTGAATTGTTACACATAATGTTATATTAATTAATACATTCAAACTTAACAAAATGAAATTCTCATGCGAATGGCCCATGCGAATGGACCATACGCATGAATAACTTCATACGAATGACTTAGTCGCATGACTGAACCAGGAGACTGGATCAGTCGTATGATTGTAACATAAGACTGGCTCAGTCACATGACTGAACACTCAGTCGTGCGGATGAATCAACCGCATGGTTCAATCACACGACTGAACCATACTAATGGTTCAGTCGAATGAATGAACAATACTAACCTATAAATACAACCTAATTCGTGGAAAAATGATAGCATTCTTTAATTACGATTCCAGACGTACCCTAGCCATCCAGAAGCCTCCCAATTCGTTTCTCCAAGTTCACAGAACACATTAGATCGATTCCCAATCGACTTCTAATGTTAGATTCAATTCTTGATTGATTCTTCATGTGTTGTCACTGATTGGATCACCAATCAAATAGGATTCCGCACTATTTGATCTGGTTTACATGCTAATCACTAGGCATTTCGTTCAAATACCAGGTCCTAACACATATGACCAAGAAAGAGACTTCTAAGGGAATACTTTCGAAGCAATGAAGCACTGAATCCTGCTGCAGTGCTAGCAAGATCTTCTAAAGGTCCAGTAATCAAAACTTCCGAAGTCAGTAAAATTTTCGAAGTATTAAAGGTCAAGTCTAGGCAACCAAAGGTGGTGTGGAAGTCAAAGAAAGAACAAGTGACTAAAAGTTCTCCATCAACAACAACAACAGATCCTTAAAACATGACTATAGGATCTATCACTAGTTCATTACCTTCAATTTCTTTTGATGAACCCAGACAAATAAGGCTTTGGTTTCTAAATAGAATTAATTATCTCTTTTGAGCTCTAACAACTAAATACAAACAAGAATATTTGGATCATTGATAGTGGTTGTTCTAGGCACATGACTGGCAATAGGTCACTACTCCAAAAGTTTGAAAAGATTGATGGAGGACAAGTTGCTTTTGGAGGAGATGCTGGTGGTTACTTTACTGGAAGGGGCAAGGTCACAAATGGTAAGCTCAGCATTAAGAAGGTAAACTATGTCAAGGAGCTTGTATACAATCTTCTAAGTGTATTTCAATTTTGTGATTACAGTCTGCAGGACTATTTAAGGGGTTGGTCCCATACAACACAACACATAATGAGGAGAGTTGACTTAGAACAATTAACAGATCAAATAGGGAACTAGAAACCAGTTACAATGATACCAAGAAATACAAGTAATAAAGAGACAAAACAAGAACAAATAACACAACCATGTGGTTGACAAGAATGTTTTGTATTTTTTTAGTTCCTTACAAGTGTTGCAAAGCATGAAAGCAAGTTAAAAGGGACCAGAGTTACTTTCTACTACATCCTACAGCCAACCATACTTTAAAGACCAGCTAAATAAATGATCTAGATAACAACAAAATCAATGTAGAGTTAAAAGGCAGATGGCATTTTGACTAGTGACTATGACATGCCATAACTCACATACTACTATATTACAAAAAGGATAAAAGTGCATAAAGTAGGAAGAAACAGGCTCAAGACCTCAATGTACAATTTACAAAAAGCATGGACCTTTCACCAACTTGTGAAGGTTGGGAGTCAAACAGAGTTGTAGCAGAAAGGTGGTCCAGCTTTATAATAAAATGTGCATGAGATAATGCGTGCACTCAAAAGTCTTCGGAAAAAAATGTCTTCATAAACTGGCTTTGGAAGACTTTGCCTCTGAAGCTTCGGAAAAATTCATTTTTGGCTTCGGAAGATATTGGTCTTTGCTTTGGAAGATTTCACACTTAGAATGTTTTCTAATGCAGAATGTGAAACTTTTGAAGCATTCTACTTCAGCTACTTTGTGCATGTATGCAGGACAAACTATTTGGATGTTTTGGTTGCATCAGCCTTATATGAATCCTTACCATCTCCCCCTAGGCTAATGCTACCAAAACATTTGAAGACTTCAGATATTGATAGTCCTCATTATGATAATGACCATGCCTTTCTTCATAAGATGATCAAGATCATTCAAACTCTCAAAATGTCTTCTCATCATGAAGAGATCATACAGAGGTATATTGAACATGTTTTGCCATGTGTAGACATCTTCATCACCTTGATCTCTGATGACATGCCATCTTTTTAGAATAGTAGAGTAAGTCCAGGACAAGATGGGTCTTCCTGATTCCAGAGGAGTTGCTTGGATTGGAGTTGGTGGAGCTTCCACTTGTTGCACATTCTTAAGATGTGCAGGACCGGTGAAAGGTGTACACTTACAACATAACAACACAATGAGGAGAGTTTCTAAGAACACTTAACTAATCAGACAATGGAACTGTTTAACCTTCTAGTGATACTAAAAACACAAGTAAATATGAGACCGAACAAGATAGCAAAACACACAAGGAGTTGATTTTAAAGATTGTTGTATATTGTTTTCTCAAGTTTTATTACAAATGTTAGAAAGCATAATAGAAAGTTACAAGTACTTGAGATACATATACTACATCCTACAGTCGGCCATACTTTGAAGGGCAGTTGGATACAATTGACTAGACACAAACAAAATCAATTGTAGAGTCAAAGGCAGATTGCCTTTTGACTAGTGACTTTCTAACTGAGAAGATTGGCCTACAACACCTTCTTGATCATCATTGTCTTGCTTAGTTGGATTTTCCTCTCTCACAGGTTCAGATTGCGAGGGGATAGAACCCTGTTGTGGATCAGAAGATGAAGCTTGCTGAGACTTAGCTAGAGATCGAGGTTGTATTGTCTCAAAAGGTTCAACCTTAACTTCCACTTCTTGAGGGACCTGACTTGGTGGGGAATGTAAGTCAATAAGTTCTCCTCTATTGATCTTTTGCTTGATCACCCTAATGTGCTCATCCATATTAGATAGAGAAATAGGGCCAAATGTCCTTCTCGAGAATCCATACAACTTCAAGAAGCTCATGATGCTCTTCCTATGAGAAGACTTCTTCATACTCTTTTGGATGATGGCTCTTTCCTTTTCAGCCTCTTCTCTCATCTTTCTCTGTCATCTTTCTTTCTTTGAGTACTTCAAGTTCAAGGTGCTTAAGATACTCAAACTCTATGTACTCAAGAGACAAGGAAGAAGTGCATCTACCTGATACAGGCCTGTGGCACTCAGGTAGTTGATCATGTTGATTATATCAGTTTCTTTGTCTACCTGAGGTTCTTATTGAGCCACAACCTTTTGTATAGGGCTTTCTTGAACTGCTAAAAGGGTAGGAACATGTTTGTAGAGCCTTTTTAGTCTCTTTTATTCTTGAACTTGAAGAAGCAATCCTGCATCCTCTACCTCCTTTCTTTCTGTTGATATTTCCATGTCAGCTAGTTCATTTAATTCCTCTAAGCGGAATGATATGATATTATCAATATCATAGTCCTAGTCTGTAAGTAAGCAATCTCGACTGCCCTCAACTTATCATTCTGAGTGTTTGGTCTGGTAGCATCCCTAATTGCAGCTTCTATGAAGCCAACAGACCCCAGAGAAGAACTTTCTCCCCTTAGCTTCCTTTTCCCCTCTCTTTGCTCCTCCTCAATCTCCTCAGAAGTTAATTTCCCTTTCCTTTGCCACTCATAGACCTTTATGACTCTGGGTGGAAAGAGCTTTGGCCTTCATTGCCTGGTGTAGCATCCAAGCTCTGGCCAAAGAAAGGTTGAGATGCACCTTCACCAACAGGTGTCTCATCAAGGGAATGAACTTCTGAAGCAGATGTAGGTGTGATAGGGCTCTCATGTTCAATCACTGGGCCTTTAGTCAAGGTTTTCCCTTTGAAGGTAATCTTAGGGTCTGCCTTAACATCTAGTTGACCAATGACATTGTCTGATTGCCTCTGTCTCCTTCTGAGGCTGAACTCTTCAGTAATCCTGTATTGACAAGTGGCATGTTGATAAGGTCAAGACCTTCATAGTGTTTCAAGGTTTAAAATTTGAATACTTCTTATTACCCTTAAACTCTTAGAAGAATAAGGGCTCTTCTGTTAGCATCATACATCCACCCTATGATGTAACTAGACGTTGCTTGAGGTGGAGATGACACAACCCTTGGAATGCCTTCCTCAACGAGAGTCTAAATGAAGGAGTCTATAGAATCCATATCAAATTGAACTTGAGGAACTTGCTGAGTACGGATAGCAGCAAGTGAAGAAGGGGAGTCCTCAAAGTCCATGCTCTGTGAAAATGTAATGCCCCGTTCCCAGGAGACTTACAGGTGGCCAATCATCGCACATAAAATCTATAATTACATTAACTTGAAGTAAACGTTGCAGCAGAAACATTAAAAACAACATTTTCATTAAAAATGCTTTTGCAAAGTAATACAACATTCATTATACAATATTATTTATTCGCATTACAATGCAAAAACATTAAACAAAAGAATGCCATCCAAAAGAGCCAAGTAGCCGCCCCGTGCCGTCCTCATCAACTTTACCTACCAACTGGAAAATGCATAAAAAGTCAGCGTTGTTGAGTGAGTTCTAGTTTCATAAAGACATTGCATTACCTTCCATTCGTTAAAACATTTTCATTATCATCACACGTGATCACACATCATACATACATCAAGGTAACAATTATTATCTTCATCATCGATCGCTTCGTACATTTCACACATCTCGAACATATCACACATATGGCACATATTATTAACTTGGGACACAATAGTCAGGATCAGTGCTTTACGTTCATTAACTATATCACACTTCGTAAAGTCACAACATCATACATAATAGGGAACATAACAGAACATAACATGCAATCATACATAATCATCATACATCATCATTCACATCATCATCTTATATCATTCATGCCCATCACATCATCTATGACCTCAAAAGTCAATTTACATGAACCCCCGGGAACCTCCCAAGTCAAAACCTACATCTGCCCATTTTCCCTAAAATACAGAAAACAAACAAAGTTCTCCTTCGCATTTCATATTGTTCATCCGCATTCATTTTGTTCATCCGCATTTCTTATTGTTCATCCGTATTTCTTTTTGTTCATCCGCATTTCTTTTTGTTCATCCGCATTTCTTTTTGTTCATCCGCATTTCTTATTGTTCACCCGCATTTCTTATTGTTCATCAGTATTTCTTATTGTTCATCCACATTTCCTCCACTCTTCCGCATTTGCCAATGCGTAAGAGCAGAACTTGTCCACATCACTTCTGGTCTTCCGCATTTGTCAATGCGAAAGAACAATCAGTTCTTCTCTAGCAGACTCTTCCTCCGCATTTTCTTCAGTCGCATAACTTTCATTCGCATTGACTTTAGTCGCATGGCCATCCAAGCGCATGAGGACATTTCAGATGCATGACCCCTATTTGGGCGCATCAAGTTTCGGGCCTATGGGAACACTTAGGCAAATTCTAAAACTTAGGCGCATGAGCCCAATTTGGGCACATGAGCAACCTCATTCGCACCAAAACATCATATTTCAGTACCCAAACATCAACTACCATGATCTAAGCTTAAATCATACATTCTAAGCCTTAGAAACATGTCTGTAACAACATCAAACACATACATGCATACGGGTATGAAACCTAACTTTTGTAAAAAGTTCATACATGCATTTCCAGCCCTAAAACAATTAGAAACAAGTAAAAAGGGGGTTCTAGAACTCACCTTAGAAGCCTCTTCGGGTAAGACTTCCTTCAAAGCTTGATTCCTACAAGTTCTCACCTAGAAACCCACTTGAAACACACACCCGAACACACACAACATACAAAAGGATACAACCGATTTATGACCAGTAAAGAACATCTTAAAACCATGAATTCTTAAATTGAATTCGAACTTTTCTTCTTGTTCTTCTTCAAATACCCAAGAGCTTTCTTCTCATTTCATTCTATAAGAAAACAGCCGAATGATATGAGTGTAGGCAGACAACATGGGTGGCCATCACCTTTTACACCCACTTTTCAAATATTTTGTCCTTTTGACACTTTTAACCCTTCAACATGGGTTAAATAACTTTTCATTATTTTTCTTCACTTTATTCTTTTGTTTGAGCCTAAAAAATAACTGGGTGTTACAAGTCCACCCCTTTATATAGGTTTCGTCCCCGAAAGCTATTATTCCTCGATCAAACGTGGGTAATGTTATCGCATCTCTTCTTTAGTATCCCATGTTGACGCAGATCACTTTCTATGCTTCCACTATACACGCACTAGAGGAAGCACTTTATTTCTTAACCTTTTCTCTTTATGGTCAATGATCGCCACTAGTTGCTCCACATAATTGAGCCATTCGTCTACCTCGATATCTTCCTGTGGTACAACCATGTCTTCATCTACCAAACATTTCCTCAGATGAGATACGTGGAATGTATGATGAATTCCACATAACTCATCTCTTAACTCCAATCTATAGGCCACCTCTCCTACTCTAGCAATTATTTGGAAAGGCCCTATGTATCTCAGGATCAACTTTCCCTGCTTTCTGAACCGAATGATACCCTTGCAAGGTGACACTTTGAACATAACCCTATCACCCACCTAGAACTCAATCGGTCTACGTCATTTATTAGCATACGACTTCTGTCAATCTTTGGATGCCTTCATGAAGGCTTTGATCCTATCCAGTTTCTCAGTCGTATCCTTGACCACTTCAACACTCCCTAACTCTTTATGGCCGATATCACCCCAACACACGAGTGTTCTGCATCTCCTATCGTGTATGATCTCATAAGGAGCATACCGATACTAGCATGGTAACTGTATTATATAAGAACTCAACTAACAGTAAGTGGTCATCCCAACTTCACCCAAAATTGATGACACATGCTCGAAGCATATCCTCTAGTGTCTGAATGGTCCTTTCCGACTGACCATCTATCTCAGGATGATAAACCGTGCTAATGTGTAACCTCGTCCCCATAGCATCGTGGAATTTCTTCCAAAATTTGGATCTAAACCGAGTGTCATGATCAGACACTATAGACACCGGTACACCATGATGAGTTACAATTTCTTTGATGAACAAATCCCCCAACCTCTCTGATGAATATGTCTCGTGGATTGGTAGGAAGTGAGCACTCTTCGTCAAACGATCAACTATCACCCATATGGTATCATACCTTCGTGCGGTACATGGTAGCTTCGTAATAAAGTCCATGGTGATATGTTCCCAGTTCCACTTCGGTATATCCAAAGGTTGGATCTCTCTGTATGGCTTTTGATGCTTGGCCTTCACTTGTAAACAAGTAAGGCATTTACTCACATACTCCACCGCATCACACTTCATACCCGGCCACCAATAATCTTTCTTCATGTCTTGGTACATCTTTGTAGCACCCGGACGAATAGAGTACCAAGTCTTGTGAGCTTCATCCATAATCTTCACGCATAGATCCCCAAAACAAGGTAGCCATATCCGCCCGAATCGGGTCTTAACACCAAGTGTGTTTTCAACCAATTCCGCGACCAGACTTCTCATTCCTTTGGAGTTAATATGATCTTCTTTCAATGCCACATCGTGAAACTCCTTAACTTGCTTCATCACATTCGAGGTCATGATTAACTGGTAAGCTTTCACCCAAATCAGCTCGGGTCTCTCCTTTCGGCTAAGGGTATCCGCCACCACGTTGGCTTTGCCTGGATGGTCATGGATCTCGCAATCATAGTCTTTTATGAGCTCCAACCATCTCCTCTGCCTCATGTTCAGGTCCTTTTGCTAGAAGAAGTACTTCAAGCTATTGTGGTCGGTGAATATGGTGCACTTTATACCGTATAGGTAGTGCCTCAATATAATGAACGCGATGACGACATCTGCTATCTCCAAATCATGTGTAGGGTAATTAACCTCATGAACCTTTAACTTTCGAGATAGGCTATAACTTTTCCCCTCTGCATTAACCCACACCCCAACCCCGAGTAGGAAGCATCATAATAAACCACCGGATCTTCAGTTACATCGGGTAATGATAGAACAAAAGCTTGAGTCAACCTACCTTTAACTCCTCAAATGCCTTTTCTTGAGATTGACCCCATACAACTTTACATCTTTCCAGGTCAACTTGGTTAGTGGAGAAGCGGTCCTAGAGAAGTCTTGAATGAATCTTCTGTAGTGGCCCACCAAAACAAAGAAACTACAAATCTCGGATGGCGTCTTTGGAGACTTCCATTGCATCACTGCCTCCACCTTTTCCGGGTCCACCATAATCGCATCAGGATTCACCACATGACCCATGAATTGGACCTCATGCAACCAGAATGCGCACTTGGAGAATTTATCATACAACTTCTCCCTTCTCAACGTCTCCAACACCTCTCGAATGTGACCGGCATGCTCCTCCTCACTCTTGGAATAAATCAAGATATCATCGATAAACACAATCACTGATTTATCCAACATTGGCTGACACACTCGATTCATCAGATCCATAAAAGCAGCTTGCGCGTTGATCAATCCAAATGACATAACAAGGAGCTCGTAGTTACCATAACGCGTGCGAAAAGCTGTTTTAAGAATATCCTGCTCTTTCACCTTTAGCTAATGGTAGCCATATCTAAAATCTATCCTTTGAAACCAACTGGCGCCTTGAAGTTGTTCAAACAAATCATCAATTCTCGATAACGGGTACCGATTCTTTACCGTCAACTTATTCAGCTCACAGTAGTCAATACACATCCTCATGCTGCCGTCTTTCTTCAGTAGAATGAGACCAGAGCACCTCAAGGAGAGATAATCAGTCTAATAAACCCCTTATCAAGCAACTCTTTCAATTGCTCCAACAACTCTTTCATCTCAGTCAAAGCCAACTAATACGGTGCCTTGGCAACAGGTTGAGCACCTGGTATTAAATCAATCTAAAACTCCATCTCTCGGTCAGGTGGCACTCCTGGTAAGTCTTTTGGGAACATGTCTGGAAAGTTACACACAACCAGTACATCAGACAGTTATGGTGTTGGTGTTTCCACATCCTTCACATAGGCCAAGTAGGCGCTACATCCACGCCTGATGCACTTTTCCGCCACCGCCATTAAGATCACTTTCAGGATCGCAATGACTGATCACCATAAACCATCACCATACTCCCGTCAGGCGCTGTTAACCGAATCATCTTCTTGCGACAGACAATGTTTGCCTCGTAGTCCGCTAACCAATCCATCCCAAGAACTACTTCGAAACCACCTAAGGTCATCATGAATGGTCTAACAGAAAACTTGTGACCTTCTAGTTCCACATCTCAACCTTTTATCATCTTAGAAATCCTGGTAGACTTGCCTGTGCCAGTTTTTACATCAAAGTGTGCATCTAGACTCCTATTACTAATAGGCAGTTTAGCACAAAAAGCAGCAGAAACAAAACTTTTACTAGCACCCGAATCGATTAACATATAGACTAAAGTTTGGTTTACCATAAATGTACCTGACACAACATCAGGATCCGTCCTAGCTTGCTCCTACGTCATCGTAAACCCTCTGGCCCTCGCCCTCTATCCTTATCCTCCAGTCTTCTTCACCCCCGAACCCTTAGCCCTCGGCTTCTTACAGTCTCTACTCATGTGACCATTCTCTCCACAGTTGTAACACCGTACAACCCCGCATTCCCTCATTACATGGCCAGGCTTCCCACACTTGAAGCAGATGTTTGATTCCCCATTTGCATTCTTTCGAATGCTCCTTCCTGCATTTACCACATCTCTTTGAACCTGCACCAGATGTGACCACACGTCGGTCATCCACTCGTGCACTCTTATTGTTTGTCGGGACAACACCCCGTCCAATCCACATCCCATTCCAGTTCTGGTCTCCACCATTCTTCCTACTCATGTCAGCCACCACCGCAGTCCTGTCATCACACAACCTCCCCGCCAAGTCAACTGGCGACCTAAACGTGCTTGGTTGGGGGACGATCATGTGCCTACGGACATCTGCCGGCAAGCCCTGAATGTATCTCTTAATCTTTAATGACAGAGGTGTTACTTGATCAGGCACCAGCCATGCCATCTCATTAGACTTCGTGGTGTATTGCTCATGAGTCATTGTTCCCACCTCTAGCTACGGGAACTCCCTTTCCACCTTATCCATTTCCCTATGAGGACAGAACTCAGGATCACCAACTTCTTCAGCTCTGCCCAGTTCATCCTCCTAATTGCTCAACTACCCTCGACATGGATGATGTTGTCCCACCAACACAAAGCCGAGTCCACAAATGAGTGAGCAGCAAACTTCACCTTTTGATCTTCCAGGCACTCGCTAATGTCGAGTACCTCCTCAATCTCTCTCACCCATCGGTGAGCAGCAGCAGTAGTGCCATTACCATCAAATGTTGAGGGCTTGCATCTCGTAAATACCCCATAGTTACAGCCTCGTGCCACCTCCTACATAGGCTCTTCTTCCTCCTCTTCATCATCAGAGAGAACCATCTTAGTTTTCAGTTACTCACGTCCTCCCAAGGTCCTGTTCCTCTCCTTTCTCTCTCCTTCTCGTACAACCTTTATTACTTAGTCACCACAAACGGTAAGATCGTCAGCATGACCTGATGAATTTCTTCTACAACAGCCTCCTTTACTGAGGTTCTCAAATCAGCACTCTTATCGCCGCCCTCCGGATGAGGGGTCTCGGGTTCTTCATGAACCACCTTTTCAACTCTAGGACTTCCTCTTTTGGGTCGTGGGTCAGCACCACGTCCACCACGACCTCCACCACTTGAAGCTTTAGATGATCTACCACCAGCAATCCTCTAACACACACACTGAAAGATTCAAACACTAACACGATCATTCAAGGAACAACATAGTTTATGTCAAGTATAGTCAGTCCCTAATTACAGTGGCCAGTTGTGATTAGCCACTTACTTTACTCTTCATACCCCAAGCATTTCCTATCCCGACTACATCAGTATCTAAATATACAAACAGCATATAAACCACGTAACATGCGCACGTAATACTGGTTGACATTAAGAAAATACCTGATGGCACGCAGCTATTCGGACTGGCATCCCTTCACTTTCCGTCCCATTTTCAGTTTAAGTTAACGTTTCTTTTGAAAATTTACCCATTTCACTTAAACTTTGGCTATGATACCAACTTGTAAGGCCCCATTCCCGGGACATTTACAGCTGGCCAATCATCGCACATCAAACCTATAATTACATTAACTTGAGGTAAACGTTGCAGCGGAAACATTAAAAAGAATATTTTCATTAAAAATGCTTTTGCAAAATAATACAACATTCATTATATAATATCATTTGTTCGTATTACAATGCAAAAACATTAAACAAAAGAATGCCATCCAAAAGAGCCAAGTAGCCGCCCCATGCCATTCTCATCAGCTTTACCTGCCAAATGGAAAATGCATAAAAAGTCAACGTTGCTGAGTGAGTTCTAATTTTATAAAAACATTGCATTACCTTCCATTCGGTAAAACATTTTCATTACCATTGCACCTGATCACACATCATACATACATCAAGGTAACAACTATTATCTTCATTATCATTCGCTTCGTACATTTTGCACGTCTCGCACATATCGCACATATCGCATGTATGGAGTGGTCACTAGGATAGACCCCCCCTGTGTGTGTGAGCTCTTATGGGTTAGCCAAGATCTCACATTGTATAACACACAGTAATTAGGAAATCACACGTATTGGAGCAATCACCATGACTGAACTCTTACTGTGTGTATGAACCTTATGAGTAGCCAAAACTGCACACTCTAGACACACACAGTTGAGGTAACAACTCTCAATGAGTTGTGAACCTCCCTTCATATGGTTGCAAGGATTTTTATACATTTATTCATTATGTTCCACTTTCATTATCTTAAATCTTTCACTTCGTTAAGATAATACTTTATGTCACACCCCCGCTAAGAGCGGAAACACGGGGATGTAACGAGACGGGAATCGTCATAACACATGGTAAGCAATAGAGATGCTATAATAACAATGATGACAAGCGTGTCATGATGACACCCGAGAACAAGGGGACTTGTGTCATGTTTAGTCAGTATTCACGACAACATAGCCATAAGCATAAACATGATATAAGATAAACATAGATAATAACATTGTATGCAATTCGCACAACCGGGAACAAGTTACAAAGTGTAATGTTGTTTGAAACAGATACAACAATTGTTTTCAAAATGACAAGTTTAGCCCGAAAATGCATCCTAGGGTCTCCACTAAGGCAGCACACCTAGAATCTCAGCTAGCATGATCACCTAAAAAGATATGCTCAAAATGGTCAACAAAATTATTGGTGAGCTCGCATGTTTAAAAGTAAATAAGTAATGATGCTGTATAAAGTTGTTGCAGAATACCGTGCATACAGTTATATGTAAGCAAAATCACATGACAAGAGCTATACAACCAAACCTAACGATGTACATAAAGAATCTTGTCGGAATATATTCACCCAAGGCCCGTTCCTGGCTTTTGTTGGTACTAACTAGTTTACTAACACGAGATTGGGGGTGTCAACCCAGTATTACTACAAATACCTATCCGTCGGTTCCCACACTGGAATTAAATGGTTGTATGAAAGAACCACAAAGCAGACTCACGCATGTATCAGATAAGTACCCACAAAACAGTAGCATGTTGACTCCAAGTATGTAAATTGTATGTATGTTGTACAACATAGAAAACGAGCGAGCATACTTTTCCGCCATGTGTGTAAATGTTTGTAAAGTAGTATAAGCATAAAAAGGGGCCACGAGACTCACATGTTAAGTGGTAAGTATGAATGATCAAGATTCCCAACAGTTGAATGCAATGAATAGTCAAACACCTATTGACAGTTATTGTTAAGCATTAATGACGTGTATAAAGCGTATAGTAATGTTTGGTCGGTTCGGGTTGTATCGGTTGGGTCGTGGTTAGCAAACACACATGCGGACACAAGTATCAGATCTTATGTAGATCCAAGTACTAAG
Source organism: Flaveria trinervia (assembly GCA_025506515.1). Lineage (NCBI taxonomy): Eukaryota > Viridiplantae > Streptophyta > Magnoliopsida > Asterales > Asteraceae > Flaveria > Flaveria trinervia. Next base: position 34,707,103 of record CM046451.1, on the reverse strand, counting down.
AGTAGTCCTCATTGCTTATGACATCCATATAAAGATCCCATTGTTATGAAAGACAACACTTGTTAAGTATTTGTAGTTCCAAATGGGTTGTTGATAATTGTAAAATGTTAGGTTGATTTCAATTGAAATAGTATGTGCATGTTGATAGCGTTGACTTTAATCGTTGTGGTCAAGCAATGACACTTTTACTCATGTTACCATATCATCATCAGACATTCAAGAGGAAATTCACACTCACATCATCAGTCACACAACAGGTCCAGACGCTCGACTCAATGCTCCATTCGTACGAATCAACCTTCAATCGTACAAATCAGCTTCATTGGCGCGATTGAACCTTCATTCGTACGACTGGCATTCAGTCGTACCACACAACAACCAATCACACGACTTAACCTCCATAGGCACGAATCAACCTTCATTCGTATGAATCAGCTTCATTCGTACGACTGAACCTTCATTCGTACAATTGGCCTTTAGTCGTGCGATACACGCACAGTCGCATGCATTCATTCACCCGCATTGACTCAATCGCACACACACTCATCCGCATTGACTCAATCGCACACGCATTCATTCGATCGCACAACTCTGTCACATGACATCCCTGGTCGCACGATTTAGTCGCCCGAAAGACACGGTCGCATGACTCAGTCACACGACAGAACCAGTCGCACGGCTCAGTCGCATGACAGACCCAGTCGCCTGAACTACAGGTTCGTGACTGCTGAAGGGCAGAGCAGCCTTTGGCTGCCCCAAGCACGGGTTTTACACATCAAGAAATTCCAGAATCACACAACAAACACACACGAACGAGAAGCACACGTAGAAAGTCATCACACGCACCCACACGACCTCTTGTGTTCGAGTTGACCCGAACACCGAAACCATAGAAATGGACAGCAGTAAAACAAGCAAGAAATGGACAACCAAGGTCGTCTATATGCAAGGATGAAGTAGACTAAGTTGTAGATGAAGCCTAGATGTAGAAAACGAGACCAAACGGGGCGTTTTTGGTGCTAAGATGAGGATGTGAAGTGGAGAAGAAGATGGTGAAGAAGAAATGGAGAGGATGAAGAAATGGCTGGGAATGGGGTTTTTATACCCATCTCAGGTTTGCAAAATGTCAATTTTAGTCCCTGCACTTAGCCCCCGAGTTTCTAAAGTTTGCTTCGGTTGAAAACGACTTTAGAATTTTTGCCATATTGATGTTAAAAGCGTGTTTTATGGTAATTGATGGCTTAAAATGGTTTTATTAATGACAATGGTTATTATTAAAAATGATATATTTGGTGGTAATGGTGATGAAATTTATAAAAGGTTTATGGTTAGCACACGTTCACGGAGGAAGTACAGGCACAAGGGTAATAAAGCAGACATGATTCATTAAAGCAGGCGTTCATGAAGAAGAGGAAGAATAACTAAAATAGTTCTATGATTAATTATGTCGTTCGACGGACCTTGAGGTGACGAATGTCACAGTATCCCCCAGTTGAGAGAAGTTCGTCCCGAAATTCAGCTGGAGTTAGGTCCAAGAGCATCATCCATGAATAGGTGTGGATATTTAAGTTTCATCTGATCTTCCCGTTCCCATGTAAACTCTGGCCCTCGCTTTGAATTCCACCTTACGCGAACAATTGGTATTCTACTGCGCGTCAACTGTTTGACCTTACAATCCATGATCTCAATGGGTTCCTCAATAAAATGAAGCTTTTCGTTGATTTTGATATCCTCAATTGGTACGTGAAGTGATTCGTCAGCAAAAGACTTTTTGAGGTTCGATACATGGAAAGTATCATGCACACCGTTGAGTTCTTGTGGTAACCTTAATCGGTAAGCCACTGGACCAATTCTTTCTGTAATATCGAATGGTCCAACGTATCTTGGGGCTAACTTCCCTTTCTTTCCAAACCGAACAACTCCTTTCCAAGGAGAGACTTTGACTAACAGTTGGTCCCCAACATTGAATTCTAGAGGCTTCCGATGATTGTCGGCATAGCTCTTTTGGCGGTCTCTAGCGGCTTTCAGTCTATCTTTGATTTGGAAGATCTTGTCGGTTGCTTCCTGAATGATCTCTGGGCCTGTTAACTGACTCTCACCAATCTTGGCCAACAAAGGGTGATCTACACTTCCTTCCAAACAACGCTTCGAACGGAGCACACCCAATGCTGGTATGGTAGCTGTTATTGTAAGAGAACTCAATCAATGGCAAATGAGTGTCCCAACTACCACCAAAGTCGATTACACACGCTCTCAGTATGTCTTCCAGCGTTTGTATGGTTCATTCACTTTGGCCATCTGTTTGAGGGTGATAGGCGGTACTCATGTCTAATCGAATGCCAATCGCTTATGGTAGTGTCTGCCAAAATCGTGAAGTGAATCGGCCGTCACGGTCGGATATTATTGACACGGGCACTCCATGTCTTGTCACGACCTCTTTTAAGTACAATCTTGCCAACTTGTTCATTTTGTAGTCTTCTTGGATTGGCAAGAAATGTGCTGATTTCGTCATTCGATCCACTACGACCCATATCGATCATGTCCGTTGCTCGCTCGAGGGAGTTTGGTAATGAAATCCATGGCGATGTTCTCCCATTTCCATTCGGGAATCTCAGGTTGCTGTAACAGTCCCGATGGTTTCTGAAGTTCAGCTATAACTTTCGAGCATGTCAAGCATCTACTGACGTATGTGGCAATGTCTTTCTTCATTCCTGGCCACCAGTACGGATCTTTGAGATCGTGGTACATCTTGTCTGCGCCAGGATGAATAGAATATCGCGTCTTGTGTGCTTCATCCATGACCAAGATATGTACACCTCCTCACTTGGGTACCCATATACGGTCCACGAAGTACTGTACACCGTCGTCCTTGCACATCAGTTGTTTATCCAACCCTCGGAATTCTTCTCCCGCAAGGTTTTCTTCTTTCAACGCCTCCCTTTGTGCAATTTGGATCTGAGCTTTCAAGTTTGTTTGAATGGTCAGTCCCAAAGCTCGAGCACGTAGTGATTTCATGCGTTCTTTGTGGCTTAGAGAATCAGCCACCACATTAGCTTTCGCCGAATAATACCGGATTTCTCAATCGTAGTCGCTAAGAAGCTCTACCCAGCGTCGCTGTCGCATATTGAGTTCCTTCTCATGCATGATATGTTGGAGGCTTTTATGATCTGTGTAGATGATGCATTTGGTTCCATACAGGTCATGCCTCCATATTTTGAGTGCGAATACTACAGCGCCCAACTCAAGATCATGAGTTGTGTAGTTCTTCTCGTGCACCTTAAGTTATCGCGAAGCGTAGGCAATCACCTTATCTTTCTGCATTAGTACACATCCCAACCCTTGATGCGAAGCATCATATTATACCACAAAATCATCAATTCCATATGGGAGGGACAATATCGGTGCATTACACAGTTTATCTTTCAGCGTTTGGAACACCCGTTCTTGTGCATGTCCCCAATCAAACTTCTTGTCTTTCTGAGTCAACAATGTCAACGGTTGAGCGATCTTTGAAAAAGTTCGCAATGAAACGACGATAGTATCCGGCTAATCCTAAGAATTGTTGTATCTCTGAAGGTGTCTGGGGTGTATCCTATTTCTTTACCGCTTCGATCTTCCCGGGATCTACATGAATCCCATCCTTGTTAACCACATGACCCAAAAACTTCACCTCTCGCAGCCAGAATTCACACTTCGAGAACTTGGTGAAAAGTTTCTCTTCCCTTAACGGTTCCAGTATTGCCCGGAGGTTTTCTTCATGATCCTCTTTCGATCGAGAGTAGATAAGTATGTCGTCTGTGAATACGATCACAAACTTATCCAAGTAAGGTTTGCACACCCGATTCATCAGAACCATGAACACAGCTGGTGCGTTAGTCAATCCGAACGGCATGACCAAGAACTCATAGTGCCCATAACGAGTTCTAAACGCTGTCTTCGGTACGTCCTCCTAGAAAACCCTTAGTTGATGATATCCAGATCGAAGTTCGATCTTGGAAAAATACAAAGCTCCTTGTAACTGATCAAACAGGTCGTCAATCCTGGGGAGAGGATACCGATTCTTCACAGTTAATTTGTTCAACTCACGGTAGTCGATGCACATATGGAACGACCCATCCTTCTTCTTGACAAATAACACCGGTGCTCCCCAAGGCAAGTGACTCGGCCGGATAAAACCCTTCTCTAGTAGTTCCTGTAACTGGCTAGATAACTCTTTCATTTCAGATGGTGCCAACCGATACGGTGTCTTTGCTACCGGTTGTAGCTCCAGGAACCAACTCAATACAAAATTCCACCTGCCGTGGAGGAGGCAAACCAGACAAGTCATCTTCAGGAAATAAGCTTTAAGTTTCTCCCCGGTCTTTCTCCTTGAATTCTGAGTACTCCTCCGTCTGACATAGGGATTCGCACTACCTTGTCCCGACAGACAATCTCGGCTCCGTGTTTCAAGAACCAATCCACTCCCACAATCACGTCGAAACTTCCTAACTCAAAGAGGATCAAGTCTATATCGAAGGCGTTGTTCTCCAATATCATCGAGCACTTTCTAATAATCTCGTCGGCCTGAACAACCCTACCATTGGCCATTTCTACAGAGTAGCTAGTTTCTAGCCTACTAGGACTCAAATCAAGCAATTGCACAAACTCATAAGATATAAAGCTATTGTCTGCTCCAGTGTCAAATAGTATAGATGCAAAGTGATTATTGAGTAATGGCGTACCCGTGACAACATTTGGGTCCTGACGGGCATCATTGGCTCCAATGATAAAAGCGCGTCCCCGAGCCGCATTCCCTTGGTTTGCCGGGCCTTGATTTCCAGCTATAGCCATCGTCTGATGCTGGTTGTTCCCTTGTTGGCCCGGTGCCCGATTCAATTTAGGGCACATGTTACTGTAGTGATCAGGGCTTCCACACTCGTAACAGCCCCTGACATTCCCAGCAGGGTTAACCACGTTGACTGGTGCGACTATATTCGGCGCTGTTCTGCAGTGTCTTGCTAAATGCCCCTGGCGTCTACAGTTAGCGCACACCCGGTACGGCATAGCTGGGGGATGATGAATGTTGCACCGATCGCATATGGGGTGCGGACCCACATACTCTCGGCCGCCCTGGGTCACGTCCACAAAATTTCTAGTTGTCTTGGCCCTTTCTTGAATTTCCTGGCACTCGACCGACTCGTTTCCCTAACATCTTTCCTTTTCTCTGCTCCCCTGCCCAATACCCCTGTTCTCACCATCTCATCAGTTAGAGCGCCAGCCTTCAAAATTGCACTCTGAAAAGTAGGAGGAGCAGTTGCGGTTACCATTGCCGGATTTGAGGCACAAGTCCCCAAATATACATCTCTATCCTTTTTGATTCTGGGGTGACCAGATGCGGAACCAACCTTGCTAGCTCGTGAAAACGATCGGTGTAAGCAGCGTGCCCAGCCCCCACCATAGCATGATTCCAAAACTCATGCTCAAGTTTTTGCATCTCGTTGAGAGGACAGTACTCCTCGGTGATTAGGGCTTTGAACTCATCCTATGACATTTGCATTGCCGATTCTCTTCCCCTTGCCTGAATCTAAGTGTTCCACCACGTTAGTGCCTTGCCCTGTAGTGAGCACGTGGCATACTTAATCCTTTGACTGTCGAGGCATTCGCTGATGTTGATCATGGCCTACATCTTTTCAAGCCATCTGGTCAGGGCTATGGCTCCACCTTTGCCATCAAACTCTCTTGGTTTCCAAGCCACAAATTCCTTGCATGAACATTCCCGTCTAACATTCACAACCCCAGTCTCATTAACAATTCCAGCTTCATTACCGGCTGTACCACCATTCCCAGTCTCCTGTTTGCTTTCGTTCCCAGTCGGGTTCCCGTTATCCTCATTATCATTGCCACAATCCTCGTGGGGTGAGAATTCTGAAGAGCATCGCTCACTTGGGCCACGATAGTCGGAATCAATGCGGCCAGCTGTTGAGCGATTAAGGCTGCCACATCAGCGTTTCCTGTTCTCGGAGTGACATTGGTAGGACCATCACTTTTTCTCGGTGCTCTACCTCTGCCTCTGCCTCTGCCCCTTGGGCTTCACTTCCGCCACTGTTGTTGTGGGTAACTCTCCGAGGCGGCATGTTCTAATCGTAAGAATAGTAAACACATAAGTTTTAACCATTGTAGGGCACATTATCCATGTCACATTAAGGTCTAACTTTCCGGGTTAAGACCATACTTATGGTTGTCACACATCGCATACCAATTGTGAAATTTTCACACCATGTATAAGTAATGTCCAAACAGTAGTCCAACATATTAATGACATATCCATGCATGAAATCAAGTTTATTCTAGTGGAGGTTGCCTATTTCCTCCTCTCTCGAGGTCTCAGACATAACCTCCTCGGGGTAAATCCCAGTGTCTAAGGTCAAGCGCAATAGCATGATCTATGAGGTTCTCTTCAGGTTCAATACCCAGATTGATAAAACAACTCGGTGCGCAGAGGGAAACGGAAGATCCAATAGAAACATCCCGTAAAGAGCGAGCACAAGGCCTCCGTCACAAGGTGAAATGATCACGAAAGAGATAGATAAACGAATCAAGCAAAGAGGAACACATACACGAGATATAAAATGCACACAACCCTAGCATGCAAATCTACATGAAGGTTCCTAGGTTATAGTCTAGGTCAAGTGTATTGTCTAATTCTCTATAACCAATGGCTCTGATACCAGTCTGTCAAACCCCCGCTAAGAGCGGAAACACGGGGATGTAGCGAGACGGGAATCGTCATAACACATGGTAAGCGATAGAGATGCAATAATAACAATGATGACAAATGTGTCATGACGACACCCGACAACAAGGGGACTTGTGTCGTGTTTAGTCAGTATTCATGACAACATAGCCATAAGCATAAACATGATATAAGATAAACATAGATAATAACATTGTATGCAATTCCCACAACCCGGGAACAAGTTACAAAGTGTAATGTTGTTTGAAACAGATACAACAATTGTTTTCAAAATGACAAGTTTAGCCCGGAAATACATCCTAGGGTCTCCACTAAAGCAGCACACCTATAATCTCAGCTAGCATGGTCACCTAAAAAGATATGCTCAAAATGGTCAACAAAATTGTTGGTGAGCTCGCATGTTTAAAAGTAAATAAGTAATGATGTTGTATAAAGTTGTTGCAGAATACCGTGCATACAGTTATATGTAAGCAAAATCACATGACAAGAGCTATACAACCAAACCTAACGATGTACACAAAGAATCTTGTCGGAATATATACACCCAAGGCCCGTTGCTGGCTTTTGTTGGTACTAACTAGTTTACTAACACGAGATTGGGGGTGTCAACCCAGTATTACTACAAATACCTATCCGTCGGTTCCCACACTAGAATTAAATGGTTGTATGAAAGAACCACAAAGCAGACTCACGTATGTATCAGATAAGTACCCACAAAATAGTAGCATGTTGATTCCAAGTATGTAAATTGTATGTATGCTGTACAACATAGAAAACGAGCGAGCATACTTTTCCGCCATGTGTGTAAATGTTTGTAAAGTAGTATAAGCATAAAAAGGGGCCACGAGACTCACATGTTAAGTGGTAAGTATGAATGATCAAGATTCCCAACAGTTGAATGCAATGAACAAACACCTATTGACAGTTATTGTTAAGCATTAATTATAAAGCGTATAGTAATGTTTGGTCAGTTCGGGTTGTATCGGTTCGGTCGTGGGTAGCACACACAGATGCGGACACAAGTATCAGATCTTATGTAGATCTAAGTACTAAGAGTAGTCGTCATTGCTTATGACATCCATATAAAGATCCCATTGTTATGAAAGATAGCACTTGTTAAGTATTTGAAGTTCCAAATGGGTTGTTGATAATTGTAAAATGTTAGGTTGATTTCAATTGAAATAGTATGTGCATGTTGATAGCATTGACTTTAATCGTTGTGGTCAAGCAATGACACTTTTACTCATGTTACCATATCATCATCAGACATTCAAGAGGAAATTCACACTCAACATCATCAGTCACACAACAGGTCCAGACGCTCGACTCAATGCTCCATTCGTACGAATCAACCTTCAATCGTACAAATCAGCTTCATTGGCGCGATTGAACCTTCATTCGTACGACTGGCATTCAGTCGTACCACACAACAACCAATCACACGACTTAACCTCCATAGGCACGAATCAACCTCATTCGTATGAATCAGCTTCATTCGTACGACTGAACCTTCATTCGTATGATTGGCCTTTAGTCGTGCGATACACGCACAGTCGCATGCATTCATTCACCCGCATTGACTCAATCGCACACACACTCATCCGCATTGACTCAATCACACAGGCATTCATTCGATCACACAACTCAGTCGCATGACATCCCTAGTCGCACGATTCAGTCGCCCGAAAGATACGGTCGCATGACTCAGTCGCACGACAGACCCAGTCGCACGGCTCAGTCGCATGACAGACCCAGTCGCCTAAACTACAGGTTCGCGACTGTTGAAGGGCAGAGCAGCCTTTGGCTGCCCCAAGCACGGGTTTTACACATCAAGAACTTCCAGAATCACATAACAAACACACACGAACGAGAAGCACACGCAGAAAGTCATCACACGCACCCACACGACCTCTTGTGTTTGAGTTGACCCGAACACCCGAAACCATAGAAATGGACAACAGTAAAACAAGCAAGAAATGGACAACCAAGGTCGTCTATATGCAAGGATGAAGTAGACTAAGTTGTAGATGAAGCCTAGATGTAGAAAACGAGACCAAACGGGGCGTTTTGGTGCTAAGATGAGGATGTGAAGTGGAGAAGAAGATGGTGAAGAAGAAATGGAGTGGATGAAGAAATGGCTGGGAATGGGGTTTTTATACCCATCTCAGGTTTGCAAAATGTCAATTTTAGTCCCTGCACTTAGCCCCCGAGTTTCCAAAGTTTGCTTCGGTTGAAAACGACTTTAGAATTTTTGCCATATTGATGTTAAAAGCGTGTTTTATTGTAATTGATGGCTTAAAATGGTTTTATTAATGACAATGGTTATTATTAAAAATGATATATTTGGTGGTAATGGTGATGAAATTTATAATAGGTTTATGGTTAGCACACGTTCACGGAGGAAGTACACCCACAAGGGTAATAAAGCTGACATGATTCCTTAGAGCAGGCGTTCATGAAGAAGAGGAAGAATAACTAAAATAGTTATATGGTTAATTATGTCGTTCGACGGACCTTGAGGTGACGGATGTCACACTTTACATTCATTAACTATATCACTCTTCGTAATGTCACATCATCATACATAATAGAGAACATAACAAAACATAACATGCAATTATACATAATCATCATACATCATCATTCACATCATCATCTTATATCTTTCATGCCCATCACATCATCTATGACCTCAAAAGTCGATTTACATGAACCCTCGGGAACCTCCCAAGTCAAAACCTACATGTGCCCATTTTCCTTGATATTCAGAAAATAAACTTAGTCCTCATCTGCATTTCCTATTATTCATGTGCATTTCTTTTTGTTCATCCGCATTTCTTATTGTTCATCCCTATTTCTTTTTGTTCATCTGCATTTCTTTTTGTTCATCTGCATTTCTTATTGTTCACCCACATTTTTTATTGTTCATCCACACTTCTTATTGTTCATCAGCATTTCCTCCACTTTTCCGCATTTGCCAACGCGTCAGAGCAGAACTTGTCCGCATCACTTCTGGTCTTCCACATTTGTCAATGCGGAAGAACAATCAGTTCTTCTCCAGCAGACTCTTCACCCACATTTCCTTCTGTCGCATAACTTTCATCTGTATTGACTTTAGTCGCATGGCCATCCAAGCGCATGAGGACATTTCAGGCACATGAGCCTATTTGGGCGCATGAAGTTTCAGGCGTATGGGAACACGTAGGCATATTCTAAAACTTAGATGCATGAGCAACCTCATTCACTCGAAAATATCATATTTTAGTCCCCAAACATCACCTGCCATGATCTAAGCTTAAATCATACATTCTAAGCCTTAGAAACATGTCCATAACAACATCAAACACATACATACATACATATGGGTATGAAACCCAACTTTTGTAAAAAGTTCTACATGCATTTCCAACCCCAAAACAGTTAGAAACAAGTAAATAGGGGGTTCTAGAACTCACCTTAGCAGCCTCTTCGAGTAAGACTTCCTTCAAAGCCCGATTGCTACAAGTTCTCACCTAGAAACCAACTTGAAACACACACCCGAACACACACAACATACGTAAGCATACCACCGAGGCAAGACCAGTAAAGAACATCTTAAAACCATGAATTCTTACGTTGAATTCTAACTTATCTTCTTGTTCTTCTTTAAATACCCAAGAGCTTTCTGCTCCTTTCTTTCTCTAAGAAAACAGCCTAATGATGTGAGTGTAGGCAGACAACGTGGGTGGACATGACCTTTTACACCCACTTTTCAAACATTTTGTCCTTTTGACACTTTTAACCCTTCAACTTGGGTTAAATAACTCTTGTTTCTTTTTCATCGCTTTATTTTTTTGTTTTAACCTAAAAGGGTACCCGGGTGTTACAGAAGAACTCCCAGGTGCTGTGATTATAATGACTTAATGAGCTCATCAGTCTAAGAGTGGGGAACCACAGGACTGATAGCTGAAGTAATGGGAGTGGTTTGCTTCTTAGGATAAGTAGGAGCTCCAGTGTCCACTTCCTCCTGTGTGGGTAGTAGTTTGGGTGTGGAAGGGTTCGTTCGTATTTTCTTTGGTAGGTGAGGGTGATTTGTGGTTGTTTTGATGGTTGAGAGATAGAAGGTACGGGTTCAACACTAGCTCGTGTTGCTAGGTTGTCACTTGAGCAATGAGCTCTAACATTTTGGGGACAAGGTTTGTTTCTACCCCAAGAAGCAAACTATTAGGTTTTCTAAAAGTTTAAAGATACCAGGCTTCATCTGTCCTAATTTAAGAATATTACTTGTTTCCGTAAACTATGAGCCCAGTTCACAGTTGAAAATATGTTAATCATATCTAGGAAACAATAATCTAAGGAAAGTCTTCAAAAAATATTTTTTTCTAAAGAAAACAAGAGCTTATGAAGAAGAAGAAATAGAAAACTTAAGACACACAGATTTTTAGACATAATATGAATTAGTTTTAAGAAAAAGCTACTCAAGGTTAATTATCCCTATAGCTGATATGAGATATTTAAATCTCTGCTCATGAAAAGTTGTAGTGAATAAATCAACATATTGTTAATTTGTGTTAACCTAGACTAGTTTGATCAAGCCCTTTTCAAAGTTATCTCTAATTAAATGATACTTGATTTTGATGTGTTTAGTCCTTGACTGCTGCATAGGATTCTCTGTAATAGAGATGGCACTATTGTTGTCTATATGAATGAAAGTCTCTTTAGAGTGAAACCCATAGTCCAGCATCTTATTCTAAAACCAAAGAACTTTAGCATAGCAGTTGATGCAGAGACACAGGATTGCTTCTTGCATTGCCATGAGACAACCCTTCCACCACAAAACTGACATCCCCCTCATGTAGACTTTCCAGTCATATTGCATCCACCATAATCATTATCTGCATATGAATACAAATTAAATTCAAAATTCTTCGGACAACAAAGTATAAATCCAAGATAATCACACTTGAATCAAATCATGAATATTATAGATCAAAATATGATAATCACAATTAAAACCCCTTTGATCTTGAATTAGATTGTTAATAATGTGTTTAAAAGTAATCCGTCAATCTATTGGTCATACAACCATAAACCAGCACTAATGACAATAACCTATTTATAGTCTAGGCAAATATTCACTAATGGCACTTAACCCCCTAGACTTAGGCTAATTAATGGAAATTACATATAAAACATAAAAATGACAAAAACACGATAAAATATATTTTGGTCACACAAAATATATATTACAATAAAACTCCTATCATCTAAATCTTTAACGTCACGTCTTGGTTCTTCGACTCGAATGTGTCGGGTTTGACTTGTGTGTTGACTTTGATTGAGACGTTGACTTTTGTTAACTTTAACTGTGTTGATAATATAGACTATCTTGCACAGATCCAACAATACTCCCCTTAGTCTATCACTATCAACATCTTCAAACGAAATCAACAACGATAAGTTAACAGTGGAAAGATCTTCAAATTGAAGCTTTCGGAATCTAATGAGAAAGATTATTCATCTTATAAGATCCCCCTATTTATATACTCCCCATATTTATATGCTCCCCATTTTTGAGTGCATCCTTTCAAAAGATATAACAGCTTTCCCATATCTCTAATCTTGAGTGCCTTGAAAGATGTAGTAAGAGGATTCCTAGCTTGGTATCTTCTGCAAACTTGAGGAACAGATTCTCTTATCAGGTACACTACTCAACTGATGATCGGCCATCAGTTACAGCAAAAATCTAAAACACATTTTCAAACACAATCTCAACATTTCTAATTAGATCATTTCATTTTAACAAAAAAACTCATGTTTATCTGTGTGTAAAAAACAAGCAAACCCACGCTCGTTTGTACGGAATTTCTGTGGAATGCATGAAAAATGATAATATAACATTTTGTTTTATATTTTTTTATTTTTTATTATATATTTAATATAACATTTTTTATCTATTATTATTATTATTTGTTTTGTTTATTTAAAACCGAGAACTGAATCGATCATGAGATCATATCCGAAAGATATACATTAGCACAAAGATGAATTTAAACATCAAAAAGCAATGAGATCACACATATAACTGAATCTAATCATAGTCTTTGAATGGTTTTGAAATTCTCAAACAGATCAATAACGATTGTTGATATGTTTGTTCACTTAAACCCATGCCCTATCTTTTTCAATAAGCAATATGGTTTGATTAAATACTTTAGAATGCTAGGACTCCACAATCATTTGGCAAAAACCCTCACCCAACCTTAGGATTTCTTGAATTTTGTTACCATCTTTATAGAACAAGCCTTGCGCATTAGTGTGTAAGTGATTATAAATAGAATATTGCATTCTTTGATGAATTCATCATTTAGATAGTTTGATACAACTTAGACCAAAATGGTGAGAGCTCCTGGTATATACTTACGTATAACAAAGGAGATGACCATTTAATCATATGCCGATGAGAGCTCCAGGTCAATACTATCATACAACAAAGGAGATCATCTCTCCACGTTAGTACTTCCGTACAACAGAGGAGATTAGCACAAACACAAGACACATAAATACACCAAACATGGCTCAAAGATAGGGCTTATATGATTTGTATCATGGTGGGTGAAAGATCAATTCTCAATCCAAATTTTGTCGGGACTCAGTTTTCGTGCAAGCCAAAATGATTGTGTAAAACCATACATCCTTAAGCATATATTTTAATTTAAATCATCACACTCCTGTCTACTTTATTCTTTAGGCTGATTATACCAAGCATATCATTAAAGAATCTATTTGTTTTTCTTTTATTTGCAATTAAAATAAGATGTAAATTCTCACAACATCAGTTACTATCATTTCTCATTTTAAAACGCAATTCAAGAAGATATACAATCATTTCTCAGTCGTCTCGAATCAAATTTCTAGTTCTCTTTATTACTTATATACTCTCCACCTTAATTTTTATTTTTGTAAGCCTATTTTTTTCTTTTTTTATTTTTTTATTTTGTTTTTGTAAAACTATAGGAAAATAGAAATTTACCAAAGAAGGTCTTTCAAACTACACTAATTATCAAGATAAGAAATAAATTATCAAGAAATATGCAGTGATTATGAAGTGAGAACAATAATTGTGCATATAAAAATCCATATTGTGGTTAAAATACCATGACCTTAACCTGTTAGTTCCGCCTCAAATTGAATTAGGAACAATCTTTGTCAGCCAGATTACTAACAGTCCTCGTAAATTGTTCCTGCATTCATTAACATATTAGTTTGAAAGGGGAACCCAGGCCATCGTAGTCCTGGAAGTTTCTTTTTCATCAATATAAGAAACCTGCTTCTGCATACAATCATTTAAACAATCTAGGATATCTGTATTCTTCTTTTTAATTTGCAAAATTTGTTTCAATTTAATTAATTTGGATTTGAATGAATTAAATTTGGAAAACATTTTATGTTTAAGAATAGAAGGAAAAGAATTTGGTTTTGAACCTTTGGTCATTTTCATCTTCGTATCATGTGAAACTGGCTTCACATGAAAAGGTTTGGATGGACGGTATTTCATCCAACCATTCAAAGATGTTTGCTTTTTACTTTTTGAACCAGAGAAGCAACCCGTGTTGCCTTTACCATCTAGAACATTCTTTGTAGACTTACATCCGGAGAAGCAATTTGGTTTGCCTTTACCATTCAAAGCAAGTCTTTGAGAAAATTTCTTTACCACATGACCTTCTTTTCCACACTCAAAACAAGCCTTGAAAGGCTTTTAATGCTTTGTAGTCACATGTTGTGCATGTGATGATGAGGATTGCTTGGAGCTTGTAGCAGATTCTTTCTTGTTCAGAAGTTTCTCGTGCTGAACACAGAATGAGATCTTCACTAATTGACTGGGTTGTTTTGCAGTTGGAGATGAGATCCATATTGTTTTGATTTAGTTTTTGGGAGCTTTTGAGACTTGACAATGTTAGGAGATATCTTGATCTGTGTGGAACCAATACGCTCCTCTATGAAAGATTCATCATCTGAGCTTATGTAGTTTCATATACACAATCTTTCTTCAATAGATCTTGATTGACACCCCCTATTGTGTTGGCTTCAATTATAGGATTCTGATTGCTTGAGGATTCAACAACTGTCCAGTCTTTTACAAACCTGACATGAACAAACGAAGGAATATTGCATGTTTTGAATTTTTTGAAGATGGTTGGAGAAGCAACGGATATTGGTGTTGGAGCATCAAAAGTGGAATCTTCATTAATCTTCTTATCAGACCCCTGCCTGAGAAATCCCAATCCTACTAGAGAACTCTGCACATCTCTAACCTCTTTAAGATTAACATTGTTGTAACCTGTATTTAAACGATTAGTTTCTGAAAATTCAATCAAATTATTTGTTGAATGAGGTCTGGGGATTGGTGAATAACATAAAGTAGATAGAGCTGGACCTGAATTAAATACAGTTTCACCATTAGATTTATATCCAATCCCATGTTTTACCCGCACCCCATGTTGTTTAGCAATAAGTTCATCCTTTTTAATATGCGAAAGGGTCCATTATCAAGCTTTGTTTGAAGCTTTGTCATTTCAAATTGAGCTAAAACAAACCTTTATCTCAAAATATTAATTTCAACTTTACGCTCCAAAATGGTTCTTCTTAAAAGATCATTTTCGGCCAATGCTTCATTAAGTTTCTCGAATTTCATTTTTCTTTAATTCCTGATTGATAATTTTTAATTATCTTTCATTTTCCAATAACAATCTGTTTGCCTTTTAAATCCTCAATAATCAAGTTTTGCAAGATGACGAACACATATCCTAAATAGTCTCATAAGGAAGATCCATGATAGTTCGTTCTGCAGCTAAGCTCTTTTCATAGTTGCAAACCCTTGTGCTTTTTTGTTGTTCTTCTTCTTTGACCTTTAGCATATGGCCAGCCTCAGATTTTTCTCTCTTTTATCAGATTTTCAGCCTTATCATCATCGGTTCTCATAAACTCTGGTTTACTATCATTGTCAACTCTCAAAGCTTCATAGTCTACGTCAATAGTTTCTCTGAATTTAGAATTTAAGTTCGAATCAGTTCTCAATAACTTTAACTTTTCAATCATCTCTATTTTATAATCGAGAATGCTTGTTACAGAAGAAACAAGATCAGTATTAAGCATGTGGGTTTGATGTGGGCACACGGCTTGTTGAAAGTTGTTTCTTTGGATATCCAGCTCGAGAGATTTTAGTCTGTTGATCATATCCATAAGTTTTGTGTCTACATAACATCTTCTTGCTTCAACATTTTAACTTGATGATTGCATGCAGACAGAAGGGAGTCAAGAAGCTTTTGAATTTGTTTATGATTACAGAGATCACGAACATACTTCTTTAGATTATTTGCCATTTTCAAAATTCGATCAATTAATTCTGACAAAATTTCTTTCTTTGTACCTGCAAAAGAGTCAAACCGGCTTTGTGCCATTGCAAGATTATTTGATTTAAATTCTTCTAAAGATGAAATTTTATTAAAAAATTTTGAACAATTAAACGCCTCATTTTAAGAATTTTGTTTTCGATTGAAAGTTGTTTCTTGCTCGCATGTGAGTTTCGAACACAAAACTATCATTTAATCTTGTTTAATCTTACACATTGTGAGTATATTTGATCGCGACTCTTTGGTACCTTCGTTGTACTTCTAGCGAAATTACTGATAGTCCAGTGAAACTGAATGAAAGTTCTAGAGTTCTCAGCAAAACTATGAGGTTATGCTTTCCGAGCGAACTTAACAGTTTTGCCGACTAAATTTTAGTTTCACTCTGCCAAAAATATTGTTTTGGCTTGTTGAATCTACCTCACTGTCTGGGCGAAACTGATGTGCTCTTGCTGGCATAACTATTCTTTCGCCTGCCGAAACTAAATCTTCTTCTGCGAAACTATAGTTTCAGCCAGCAAATTTAATTTAATTTTTGTTTACTTTTTTCTTTTCTTATTTTTTTATATATTTTTATTTCTTATTATTTTAGTACTTAACACTTTTTGTAATATATTTTATTTGTATTTCATGTATAAATGGTAAATCTAAAGTTTGATGAGAGAAACAACATCATAGCCATTGTGGATGATACACATCCTAAAGCAGCAGGATTTGGAGACTATATACGGTGGCTACAAAGATCCCCTATAGGTTATGCTATCTCCCATTCTACTACCATCTATGATCTAGACATTAGAGACATTTAGAGATCAGCTGAGTATGATATGAGAGGGAACACCCAAAGGATAACTGTTAAAGTTTTGGAGAATGAGGTGTCTATCATAGCTGAGATAGTTTCAAGGATCGTAAGACTAGAAGAAGATTCAAGAGAGGAAGTTGCTATGTCGAATGTTGAGGTGTTCACAACATTCAGGAGTATGGGATATGAGGAGCCAGCATTTGGCTCTCGAAAAGAGATCAAGAAGTCCTTTCCCTCAAAAGAATGAAGATTCATTGCCACGTGTTTATTATGTGTTTAGATCACCATAAAGGTGGATTAGATGGGTTGAACATAGACTGGGAAAAAGCTATGGTGCTATGTTGTAGAGGTGAAAAGGCAACATTGCGAGGCTGATATTTGAATGTATGGTCGAGAATGTGATGGCACAAAAGAAGGATAAGTGGCTTCTCTATCCTAGAATTCATTAGATGATCTTTGATGATCTAATTCCAAATGTGCCAAGACATGGGGAGGTCAAAAGTTGGTGTAGATGAACCCATGTATTTTTGAAGACTATTGTGCTATCCGACATGATTTTTGCGGGAAGATCACCCATCTATGGGAAAACATGTACCCACCTGAAAGAAGGAACTACATTAGGAGGGTGGACGAGTCAGAGAATAAGAGAGCTGAAGAAAGTAGAGCACAACAGACTGATGCTGCTAAGAAGATAAAGAGATATGCAAAAGAGAAGGATTATGATTTTGAAGATGAAGTGAATGAAAGGGCTGAAGATATAAGAGTGAATAGGAGAGAAAATCGAAGAAGAAAGCTGATATAGGAGAATCAAAAAGGAGAAATAAAAAGAGACATCAAGCATTCACTAAAACTCCAAGGAGGGAAGAAAGAGGAAGGTTAGATGAGGATGTGCTTCGTAACCTTAACAACTAACTGGCTAATGAATTGAGCATGATAAAGACCAAACTCACTAATCAAGAGTTGCGGGAAAGTCAAAAGGATAAGTTGATAGAAGGAATGAAGAAGATGCTAGTAGATCAAAACTTGCTGATCAAGAAGCTGTTTGAGGAAGTTACTCAGTTGAAAGCTACTATCGACCTAGCTAATCAACTAAATAAATCTTAGTTAGATGATTTAACTGATACTTCTAAATACCCGTTCTTGAATGTGGGTAGCTCCTCCAGGGCGGGAGAGGGCACATCTGGTGCAACAATTACTCGTGCGGAAGGTTCTAGAATAAGGAATGAAGATGTAGGTAGGGAGAATGAGGAGGAGATTCTGGAAGCTGGGTTTGTGAACATGGGATTTTATATAAAAAAGATCAGGTTGGAGAAGAGGTTGTGAGGGAGAAGTCGGTTGAAAGAGATACTAAGAAAGGAAAAGGGCTCTTTGATGAAGAGGAGGACAATAAACAACTGGTAGATTATGATGCTGAGCTATAATATTATGATGTTGATGAGAGACCATTGATATATGTAGCCAAAAAGGGAGAACTAGATGAAGATGTCTTTGAGATGGATAAAGAAGAATGGTTTGTTACAGAGAAGGAGCCTAAAGAACAAACTCCCTTTTTCCAAAACATGGAAGGGTTGAGTAAAAAGGATGGTGATAAGAGGATTATTAGTTGGTGTTATAACCCCAGCCTCAACATGTTTATGATCAAGAGGAGAGGGAGTGGAATTAGTTACATGCATAAGAGGAAGGCTTTCAAGACCTTGCCAAAATGGGATCTAAGGAGGCTGGCGGCTCTGCCGTTACTAAATGCCAATCTTAGTGAACGAGCCTTAATTTTGGTGAAAGAGATTAAGAATGGCCTAAATGAAAACTTTGAGTCTTTTGGATACGTGAAAGTAGAGAGGAAACGATCAAAGAAAGACAAAGATTAGGAGACTAGAAAAAGAAGAATTGTCCTAAGGGTAAAACCATCAAAGACTGTGAATAGAGTCAGGTTGGCAGATCCCCATCCTCAATAGTTATAGAATTTTTAAGAAGTATTTTTATGATAATAACACGGGGGAGGCAGTGATAAGAGTGAAGAATGGTAGAGAATTCAAAGTCTTTGACCCTATGATGCATTTCAGCTTTTGTGATGAAGATTTGCTAGTTTGTGTGAGAATCATATCAAGGCTGGGGCGGGGGAAGAGACAAGGAAAGAAGCCAGTCTATTTATGATTGTGGCAAATAAGATTAGAGGAGTGAGAGCAGAAGTGAAAAGGCATGCAGAGAGAGTAAGGGCTCAAGATGATCTGAACATGGACATACAAGATCTGACAAGGCAGTTTGGGCAAGCTAGTGCTCATTCCGAAGGGGCTCATGAAGCAGGAAGAGATCATGGAGAATCATTTGCTGAAGCCTCTAAGGAAGTTGTTGCAGGAGCTGTTGAAGACAAATCAAAGGCAACAGAGGAAACTGGAGCTGACAAGATAAATCAAGACAAGTAAAGGAGGTGAGTTCCAACCTAGGGGGAGTATTGAAGATCATACATAGGTTGGACTCACCTTAGATTAGAATGTATATTTTTGCTTGTAATAGGTCTTATGTTAGTCTTCTTTTGTATGTAATTATCTTTATGTAGTTTTGCAATCCAACGAAACTGTGAGCGAAACTATAGTTTCGCTCAGAGTCAGCTGTTTAGTTCGCTCGGCGAAACTATTGTTTCTGCCGGGCGAAACTACAGTTGTAAACTCTTTCTTTGGCATTCCTGTTACCAAATCATTCTTAATTAGCTTATTCATATTCTTAAAGTTTACATGGCATATTCTTTTATTCCAGAGAATAGACTCATTACTATTTCCTTTGGAGAGAGGGCATGAAACTTCTCCCGAGGGAGATGTTTCTTGGAAATCGATCTTATACATGATCCCTTTCCTTGGGGCTCTGAGCGGAATATGCTCATGAGGAGTGACCACCCCGGGCTTGAGAACAATGCACTCATGCTCAGTAAAGAGCATGTTATAACTCTAATCACAAAATTGAGATATACTTAAAAGATTGTATCCAAGCTCCTTTACAAAGTTTACCTTCTCAATGCTGAGCTTACCATTTATGACCTTTGTACTTCCAGATATGTAACCACCCTCTTCTCCTCTAAAAGCAACTGGCCTTTCATCAATTTTCTCAATGTTTTTGAGTAGTGACCTATTGCCTGTCATGTGCCTAGAACAACCACCCTCAATGATCCAGACATTCTTATTTGTCTTGAGTTTTTCCTACACAAATGAGAAGTTTAGTTACATTTGGAACCCAAGCCTTGCTTGTCTTGAGTTTTTCAAAAGAAGTTGAAGGTAATGAAACAATAATAGATCCTATAGTCATATTTTGTGGATCCTTTGTTGTTGTTGATGGAGAACTTTCAGTCCCTTGGTCTTTCTTCAACTTCCACACCACCTTTGGAAGTTTAGACTTGACCTTTAATACTTTGGAAGTTTTACTTACTTCGGAAGTTTTAATGATTGGACCATCGGAAGATCTTGCTATCACAGCAGTAGGCTTCAGTGCTTGGGAAGTATTCCCTTCTTCCGGTACCAAAGTTTCTTACGAAGACAATTTTCAACTTTCTGTTTTCTTCATTTTGGAGCTTCCGAAGGAAACATATTTTCCATGTGAAGCTAGTTTCTTCTTGGAACTCTTACAAGTATCTTCTTTGGTCATATGAAGAGTTCCTCTAGGATTGTAAGGACAATCCTTAGCAAGATGAGAGGAGCTTTAACACATGACACATTCCAACTTCTTCTTCCTAAGAGCCTTCTTTTGTGAACAATGCTGAAGTTGAAGACTTTCCTTCTCTACCTTCATCTTTGCAGATGATGAGACAATTCTTTTAGGGTGAGAACTACACTTGGAGTTGGATGGTTCAGGCTGTGTAGTAGTGGTACATAGCTGATAAACCTTCTCTTGATGTTGGGATGATTTGAACAGCACTAGAACTCTCAATTCTAGAATTCAAGTTGATGTCCTCAGTCTTAACCACTTCAAATCCTGCGAAGATAAAGACTTGTTTCAGTCTTAGTACTAGATCTCTTGATCCTTCTTTGCTTTTCTCTTGCTCTTTCTGATCAAGTTCTTCTCCATGGACTTGGTCATAACATACTTCTTACTCTCCTCAGAAGGATAGTGTCCTTTCTTAGAATCTTTGTCTTCACTCTTCTTAGAGGCATAATACACTATCACTTCTTCTTACTATTCAGTCAAGGGTTCTATGAGTGGAAGCTCATCTTCTCCAGTTCCACACCTAGGAGATATATAGACTACATTTTTGTGTGGAGGAGCTATCTGACAGGATCAGTGATCACAAGTTTGATGTATTAGAGTTCAAAGCAGCGGAATATGCCAGAATTAGACAAATTGTAGAAAGCAATCGATACTTGTATGCATTAAGAGCGCATACGGTTATAGGGAGAGAATATATATTTCTGATTTCAAGAATGTTTATAGATGTAGATATTTTTAATCAATCATTCATTCATTCCATTCATTCATGCCCATATTACAATAGGTTGTCACTCCTTATATAGAGTGCAACAATCACTGCTGTTATCACGGAAAGTGACAACTGGCAGATCTAATACAAAAATAACTAATTCTTAACAAGCTACTGCAATGTTCACAACTACTGAGACATATCAGAGTGTTAAGTACAAAATATAAAACTACTGAAACTACAACGACTGAAGAACAAGCTCTTCAGTCGTTTTACAAAACTACTGAAATATAAAACTACTGAAACTAAAATATAAAACTACTGATATCACAACTACTGAAGAAGTACTCTTCAGCAGTTGTGACAAACTACTGAAGAAGTACTCTTCAGCAGTTGTGACAAACTACTGAGGCTTCAGTACTTGATCTTTAGACTTTGACCTTCAGGTGTTTCATCAGCTGATGACTTCAGTAGATATCATCAGCTGATGTCTTCAGTCTTTGTCTTCAGACTTTGTACATCAGTTGTTGATCTTCAGCACTTGTAAACTCTTCAGCTGTTGTACTTCAGTACTTTGGTCTTTCAGCTTCAGCACTTGTGTTCTTCAGCTGTTGTACTTCAGCACTTTAGTTCTTCAGCTGTTGAAGTCTTCAGCACTTGATCTTCAGCTGTTGAAGTCTTCAGCACTTGTCAAACTACTGATGAGGCTTTCAGCAGTTGTTGTGATACCATGTGGGACTTAGAGTATTTCTGATCTTGGCTCATTGGTTCTTTTGGTCCAACAAATCCCCCTGAACCAATGCAGCCAAAACCTCTAACTATTTATTATCCCACTTATTGTTGGCAAAATGTTGGTCTTTTTCCTTCTTGATCAGTAGAGAAGATGACCCATGTAAGCTCCGGCCTGGGAAGAAATCTCAAATATTTTTTGGCAGAGTATGAATGGGAACTCTGTTTTGGGGAACTGGACACAGAGTTGTTATCCCATTCTTGAGATTTACTTCCCCATAATGAGTCTGTATGACTCACGAACATAGGCCTCAAGGAGAACAACTTGTTCCTCCTGAGAGAGTTCTTTTGCTCCTCCTTCGAAGAAGAACTCTGGACCATAGTACTCTGATAAGTACTTCATGGTCCTGCCATTTTTCAGCTCCACCGTAGTTACCTCCCTATAACAAATTCATCAGGATGGTTGCCTTCAAGGAGTAACTGGAGTTCATTCTTCTGGATGTCTTCAAGCTTCTTATATAGCAACCCCTTCTTTATCATCTTGTTTTCTAGTAAAGCTTGAGGGGTCTTCTTTGCTTGGTGAGCTTTCTTGAATTCATCAATGATTTCCCAAGGTGAGACTACAACGCCAACATGATGGTAGACTCTATTGTTTTTCGTACCTGGCCGTTGTATCTGTGTGGAATAGTTCTTTTATGGATTCTAGAACTCACCCTGGGGTCTGGCCATACTCTCACTCTCTCCTTCTGATACTGAAAGTGTGCCTGAGAGTGTACAGCCTTTGAGCATGCCCTTTCATGGCTTGAATAGATGATGACTGAGGAAATTCCTTGTCAACCATCTTCAACAGTTGCTCATCGTGCTGTTTTTCTGCTGTTCTTCTTCTTCTATCTTGACTCTGACCATTTCCCTTTGAGAGTTAGTGTGATCATGGGTTGACTTCGGGGTTTTGGTAGCTTCAGAACAGCAGAGAGTGGCAGACTATCATCTTCATCCTCCTCTTCTTCTTCTTCTTCCATCCTCAGCACCCTTCTCCTCCTTCTGGGTACATCACTGGATGATGGTTTGTGTTGGTGAAGGAATTGGTTTTGAAGAATGAGGATGTTTGGATTTTGGCTTAGAGATTGGTTGGGAGATTTGAGGGATAGGATCTTTTGAGTGGGTGGAAGGGAAGGTTGATCCAGCATCTTTGTAGTTAGTTTCGCCTTTGTGAGTTTAGCCATCTCTAACCTTTTACCAGCCCCAGCTCTCAAGAAGCTTCCACAATAATCCTTTGTTGAATTGTGCTCACAGACAGATTCTGGTGGCTATAGCCAGAATGCTGTCCCTGGTCCATGCGCGAATCTCCACTAACGATCTTCCTAAGTATTTTGCAATGAAGCGGATCATTATTTCCAATCTCTCTTTCTCAAGAGCATCATACCCTGCCCATCGGGTTTGTATCTCTTGCACTTCCAACCTTCTGATCTCACTATCCAGTGTGGCTGTGTCAAATCCCTGCCTGAAGAGTTGTTCAATTATTTTATCCATGGATCGGCTGTGTGTAGTGTCAGCTTCTTTGACCAGCTCCTCCAAGGATTTGTCTTCAGCAGTGTGATCATCAGCACTTCTCTTTCGCTTGTAAGTGAGCAGAGGTTGCTTTTCTTTCTCCTCCTCTTGGGCTTGCTTCTCTTCCTTCTTCTCCTCTGTTCTTTTCCTCTTCTTTTCTTTCACTGCAGTACTCTCCCCCTTTTTGGTTGCATTGGAGGAAGGGGTTTGTACCACAGAAAGAGTCTTTTGTACAGCAGCATCAACCAAGGGCTGTAAAGTTGAGGAAAGCCTCTCATCAATGGCTTTAGTCACAATATCAGTGATTATGGGTGTGATGAGAGGGAGGGAATTTTGAAGTGCAGCACCTATTTGCTCAGGAGGGTTCTGTTCCTGAGAAATAGGGCCTGAAGCAGAGGCAGGTGGTTGAGTTTGGAGTGGTTCTGTTTGGGGAACCTTCAAGTGAAGGTGCCATCTGTGGGTGAGTAGAGGCAGATGGTCTTTCTCCTTGTGAGAGTTGGTCAAGTAGGTTTTGCAGCCTACTGACTTTCTCTTCAAGGATTGTGTTCTGGGCAAGAACATCATAGAAAAAGCCCAGGTCATCATCAGCCAAACTGAATCATCTGACCTCCTGCTTAGAGCAGGATTTACATGCACTGGGTGTAGACCAGTTGGTGCATGTGCCCCTTGTGCTTGGTACTGGGGACTTCCAGCCTCAGGACAGTGTCCATCATCAGTGTTGCCTCTAGTGAGGTCTTAGCAATGTTACCAGCCTCACTCTGATCATGTGCTGAGTCAGAGGAGGTGGCAGCCTCACTAGATATTCTAAGCTCCTTGTCTACACCAGGAGATAGAGTGGTAAACCCCTGTGCTGTGGGTTCTCAAGTGCACTGTGTTCCTCCCCCCCAATTGTAGAGGTATTCCCAATAGTAAGTGGTTTCTGGGGAGGGGGTGAGGAGTGCAATTGAGTCAGCACTTGTGCAACTATTAAAGTTGGCTGTGAGGGGCGGTTGTTTGGGGTGAAGGGATAGAAGCAGTGTGCACCTGGGGTGGTTGGTGCTCTTCAATGGCAATCTCCTCAACTGAGGAAGATCCGATATGTAGGTACCCCTTGTGTGGTTGCTGCAGGCTCCTGTTGAGAGGAAGCCTGAGCGGCTATGGCTGGAAGAGTCATTGTATCCACTAGGGCGTTTGGACTAGTGGATAATCCTGCGTTTGTGTTGCAGGGGCATCCTCAGGGGACTAATTCCCTGAGTAGCCGTTTTGGGTTTCTTTTTGGTGGTTTGGTGGGGACTTTGGATTGGAGGTGGTGGCTGTGGGTTCCAGCTGCGTGGGTTTTCGCAGCTTGGCAGCCATTTTGAGTGTCTGGTCAGAGTTGTGCCGGGAGTATTACTTCCGGCAGAACAGCCGTAGCAGGGACTCCCAAGCCAACAAGCCCTCAGCATTAAGCTGGTTTGTAATGATGGCCATAATGAACGTGGATATAGTATCCAACGGTTGGCAGTTAGTTTTTGAGCCATATCCTTGAGCTCTAAAAATATTAGTTCTGAAAAAATTTAGTGGTTGTTGCTCAAGAATAGAATACATTACCTGCTGGCCATTTGTCGACATTTGATCCGACGACGTCTTAGGGGCCAACATACATTCCCATGTGAAAAATCAGGCGCTCAGCGTCATTAAAGTGTTTCTTCATGATAGTGGAGGCACTGAGATCGCTTGATATCCATGTTGAGCAAAGGATAGATCTATGGTGCCCTTCGGATATCCTGCAGGAGAACTAGCATCATTCAGTTGAAGAATTTGGGGATTATTGCAGAGTGATGGATACTTCTTTGTTTGTGTGACGACGCGACTGGAGAGATGGTGGTGTTGTTCTTCCCCCAGTGGTAATAGTAACGTTCATCCAAAATTGTTGAGGGAGGGATTCGGCATGTAGTATGGGATTCAGAAGAATGCCGTATGGTATTGGGACTGAACCATAAGATCGATAGCAGTATCGAACTAGTCCAGATAGGCGATTAGTGAGGTAGGCAACACAATTGTGTCGTGTTTTACTTTTCATGGACGCCATTTAGAAGAGGGAAGTTTTGGAGAGGAACGTTAAGTTTGAAGAAGATGAAGCATTAAAGGATTAGGTCAGGGATATTTATAGGGTACAGGTAAGAAAACGACTGAAGGATGTGTGTTAGTCATCAGTAGTTTTAAACGACCGTTGACATGGTATTATCCTTTCAGACGTTGAAACAGCTGAAGTCGTGGTGTTAGGCATCAGTAGTTTAGAAAACTACTGAAGACCGTGGTTTTGACTTCAGGTGATTGAAACAACTGAGGACTGGTGGTTTGTCATCAGTAGTTATGAAACTACTGAAGACAGTGGTTTTGTCATCAGCTGTTGTAAAAAACTGAAGACTTGGTATAGTCATCAGTAGTTATAAAACTACTGAAGACGTGGTTTTGCTTCAGTTGTTAGAATGAAACAACAGTTGTACAAACGACTGAAGAGAAAGTTCTCTTCAGCTGTTTTCGTCAATTCTAGCTTTTCAGCTGTTTCATACTGTCCTAACACATTCATCGGTCTTTTTAGCTGATTTCAGTTGTTTCATAGGACATCAGTACTATGTTTTTACTGATTGCAGTAGTTGTAACTGCATCAGTAGTTGTAACTACATCAGTAGTTTAGAACAGAAAGTACTTCAGTACTTGTGAGACATTTAGCATTGAGTAGTTATAAAAACTACTGAGGGTAAAAGAGCTCATCAGTACTTATATGTGACATAGGTACTAATGATCATCAGTACTTATTACTAAGATCATCAGTAGTTGTCACTTATCTAGCTGCAGCATACCAAGCCTTAACACCAGGTTTTGGAAAGTTGAACTATCCAAAGGCTTAGTAAACATGTCTGCAAGCTCATCAGCACTAGGCACAAACTTAGGATCAATCAGACCTTTTTCAAAACAATCCCTTATAAAATGATGTCTGATCTCTATATGTTTGGTAGAGTGCTGGACTGGATTTTGACAATGCAAAGAGCTGAAGCACTATCCATTAACAATGGAGTCTTAGTCTCTGTAATGCCATAATCCAAAAGTTGGTTTTGAAGCCAGAGTACCTGAGATGTACAACTTGCAGCGGAATGTACTCTGCTTCAGCAGTTGATGTAGCAACTAGGTCTGTTTCTTGCTCTGCCAAGAAATCAAGCAGTTGCCTGGAATTGACATCCACCAGACGTTGATTCCTGGTCAACTTACACCCTGCATAGTCACTGTCAGAAAAAGCAACTAATTTACCAGAATGTCCAGTAGAATACCATAAACTAGAGATGGAGTGCCTTGCAGATATCTAAAGATCCTCTTGACTGCAATCAGATGAGACTCTTTAGATGCAGCCTGAAATCTAGCACAACACATGTAGCAACATAATATCTGGTCTAGAAGCTGTTAAATACATCAAGGACCCAATCATACATCTGTAAAGTGTTTCATCAACCACTTTACCTTTCTGATCTGTATCCAGTTTGTGGTGCTGCACATGGGAGTAGAACAAGGCTTACAGTTTTGTAAATCAAACTTTTGCAAAAGATCTTTTGTATATTTGGACTGATGAATGAAAATTCCATCAGCCTTTTGTTTGATTTGCAACCCCAGAAAGAATTGTAACTCTCCCATGGCACTCATTTCAAACTTCTGTTGCATCAACTTTGTAAAGGCATCACACAACCTTGGATCAGAGGATGCAAAAATGATATCATCTACATAAATTTGAACAAGTAGATTATGCTGCCCAGCTTTCTTAATGAATAAAGTCTTATCTATGGAGCCTCTAGTGAAGTTGTTTTCTAGAAGAAAGTTTGATAATGTCTCATACCAGGCTCTGGGAGCTTGTTTTAACCCATAAAGAGCCTTATCAAGCTTATACACCCAATTAGGATGTTTATTGTCCTCAAAGCCTGCAGGTTGACATACATAAACCTCTTCTTTAATTTTTCCATACAAAAATGCACTTTTGACATCCATTTGAAAAACTTTAAGGTTTTGATAAGCAGCATAAGCTAAAAACAACCGAATTGCTTCCAGTCTGGCTACAGGGGCAAAGGTTTCATCATAATCAATACCTTCTTCTTGTGCAAACCCCTGAACAACCAGTCTGGCCTTGTTCTTAACAATAAGCCCATTTTCATCAGTTTTGTTCCTAAACACCCATTTAGTGCCTATTGCACACTTATCTAGAGGTAGAGGAACCAGTTCCCACACTTGTTGTTTCTTGAACTGAAGAAGCTCAAGCTGCATGGCATCAACCCATCCATTGTCCTTTAAAGCAATGTGATAATTCTTTGGCTCTTGCTGACTGATGAAGAGAGCATAGAAGCAGAAATTTGACAATTGACTTCTTGTTGATACTCCAGCAGTGATATCACCAATGATTTGAGACATAGGGTGATCTTCAGATCTTGATACACAATGAGATTTGTGCAAGTGTTTGTAGCAGGCTCAGCAGCAACAGATGGTGATGGTGAATCATTTCCTTGAAACCATCAGTGGATGGTAATTCAAAGGAAGTTGAATTCGAAGAGATCTCATCAGCATTTGTGTGGATGGTGCTACTGGAGCTACAGGAACATCAGGTCTAGCTGAGTCAGGCAGCTGATCACTAAACCTGAAGAGGTGAGTACTGCAATCATCATCATCATCAGCAGTGTACCACCAGGTGGTGAACTGTTGACAGGGGCAACAGCAGGAGTTTGATAAGGAACATATTGCAGTATGTCCAAATCAAATAACTCCACAGGGCTTTGTGGAATCTTGCCCTTTGGAGATTCATTGAACTTAACATGTAGAGTTTCTTCAACCATCTTTGTTCTGCAGTTGAAGACTCTGTATGCCTTGCAAGTAGATGAATAACCAACAAAGTACCCTGCATCCACCTTAGGATCAAATTATGGAGTTGATCCTTTGTGTTGAGAATAAAACAGGGACACCAAATGCTTTGAAAAATGAAATCAGAGGAGCCAAATGATGCAGAACTTCATATGGAGTCTTCATCAACCTCTGATTTACTAAAACTCTATTTTGCACATAGGAAGCTGTGTTGACGGCTTCAGCCCAAAAGGTCAGTGGCAAACCTGAGTCAGCCAGCATGGACCTTGCAGCTTCAATGAGGGTCCTGTTCTTCTCTCCACTACTCCATTTTGTTCTGGAGTCCTTGGAATGCTGAACTGCCTTTTGATTCCTTTTGAAAGATAGAAGTCATCAAGTGTATGATTTCTGAACTCAGTTCCATTGTCACTCCTAATACACTTGACTGGAAGGGAATACTGCTTCTATATACAGCACAAAGTGAATAATCTTCTGAGCAGCCTCATCCTTTGAATGTAGAAAGAAAGTCCATACAAATCTGGAGTAATCATCCACAATTACCAGACAGTATTCTTCTTTGCCATGCTCATTACTCTCACAGGACCAAATAGATCCATACGCAGTAATTGCAAGCAGGCAGTGGACTTAGGCACTTCAATAGGAGGGAATGAGACTTTGTGCTGTTTTCCTTTTAAACAAGCAGTGCAGGTTTCATCACATGAAACTCCTTTATTGGTAAGCCTGACTAAACTATTGTGGGTAAGCTGATTCATGTTTTTGAGATTA
Source organism: Flaveria trinervia (assembly GCA_025506515.1). Taxonomy (NCBI): domain Eukaryota; kingdom Viridiplantae; phylum Streptophyta; class Magnoliopsida; order Asterales; family Asteraceae; genus Flaveria; species Flaveria trinervia. Next base: position 34,677,881 of record CM046451.1, on the reverse strand, counting down.
ACATGACCAAGCCTCTGTGCCACAGTTTAGATTCTTGAGAAGAGGCTTTGGAAAATAGGCAAGGATTGCCTTTGAGATCTATCTTCTTAGAAAGATCTAAGGCATACACTCTTCCTGTCTTGGCTTTCAGGAGAGTGTGATCATCCAACACCTTGTCAATCAAGTGCAAAACTTTGGATGACAGAATCCTACAGTTTTGACTGGTGAAAAGGGCAACATGGCCTTTATCACACATTTGACTGACACTCAAGAGATTGTACTTGAGATTTTCCACATGATTAACATCATCAAATTTGATTTCCCTTGGAGACAAAGCCCTTACCGATGATGTAACCCTTAGCATCATTGCAAAAGAGACAAATCCTTCTTTCCTTGAGAGTAGTCATGAAGAAGAGAGTTGTTCCCAGTCATGTGCATAGATCCCCCACTGTCTACATACCAGATGCTACTTTGGCATGTTGAAGAACCCTGCAATAATAAACAATCAGTTAGTTTTGAGACCCAAACTTTTGGTTTTGGGCCTGGTCTCATCAATAGATGGTAAACTAACAGGTTTATCTGAAACAACAGCTGAGAGAAAGAAGATGGTGTAGAAGAGGAGTCCTTTGGCTTGGACCACCTTTTCTGTGGTTTCAACATAGGAGCATCTAGTTGGTTAACTCTACCCAACAGATGTTGAACCATCATAACAGCTGTGTCTGATTTTGTGATAAAGCTTTCAGCTCATCAGACACATTGCTAGTGGAGTTTGATAAGTTCCTATGTTGCACTTCTTCTTCTGAGCACCCTCAGCTGTCACCTGTTTAACCCTTCCTTTTGGATTTCTTTGAGGACTTAAGGGTTACAGGATTTGATGTTGCTGATACAAATGTGGTCTCAAACTCAGTTTCATTTTTACCATTTCTCATTAATTTCTTCTTTTAGTTTGAGTTTGGAACCTCTTTTGTACCAACATCATCTGTAAGATGATTGAACAAACCACATACTTCACATGGTTTCTTCTTCATCTTAGGTTGATCATCAACTAAAGAGGGTGAAGCAACTGAAGACTTGTCTTCAATGCTTTGGAAGCATTGTTGCTTTCTTGACAGCCTCTTTAGTAGTCTTCAAACTCTTTCTACTGCCAGTTTCTTCTCTTCAGTACTGACAACAGTTGAAGTTTGAACTTCAGGTGTTAAATCCTGCTCTCTATTCCTTTCAGGACCTTCAGAATTAACTCCTGAGTTGATCAACTCATTAATCATGTGAATGTCAGCATTTGAACCATCAACATCAGCTGATAGGTTCAAAGAGGGCTTGATGCTGACTGCTACTTCTGATTGTGCTGTATCAGAAGGTAGATCACATGATGTGATGGATTGGTTATCACTCACACCATCAGATTCTACCTCTGCTCTTGGGGTAAAATGTAGGTGGAGCAGTGTGATTGTAACCAATTCAAACTTCACATTTGAAGCAGATTGCTTACTAAGAAGCATTTCAAAACCTTTGCATGATTGTACCCATCTATCACACTCTACCTGGGTAACTGCAAGGGTTTCTTTGAGATCTTTGTACTTCTCTAGAAGTACCTCTTCTCTAGCCTTATCATCAATTATTTGGCAATTCAGTTATAAATCCCATCATTTTTATCTTTAAGCACAGACTCAAACTCAGCTTTATTTTTGGAAATTGTTTGTTCTAGCTCAATGTTTTATTAATTAACGCTACATTTGCTTCTCTAATGGAAGCAAATGCTGCTATGCATGGTTCAGAACATAATTTGGCTTTTGCCTCAGAGGATACCTGTGATACCTGTGGTGTAGAGGCATTAGAAAATGAAGTATCAGCAGACTCCAAAGCCATAAGAGCTAGATTCCCAAAAGGACTGTCACCACCATGTTGACCAGCACCTGAGAACAGTTGATCATGACCAGACATGTCATCTGGTAAACTGCTCCAGTCAACAACTCCTGGGGTGAAGAAGCTGTGTTGTTGAGGTTGAGTTGTTGATGAGATTGGGAAGGCTGAGGTTCTGGTAGTGCATGAGGTTGTGGTGCCATAGGAACTTGAACTTGATTTGACTGTGGCATGTAATAACAAGGGTACGGATATGGCATTTGACCCTGAGGAACAAAATATGCTGGAGATGTTGTTGAGGATGATGACTAGAAGTGACAGGATGTTGCCCTCTGTGTGTGACTATTGCCAGGAAAAGTCACAAAGGGTGCAGTGGAGTTAGATCCAGTTGATCTACACTCTCTTGCAAAGTGTCCAAGCCTTTGGCATTTGTGACACCTCAACTTGCTCTTGTCAAAACCAACTTTGGTTTTGCCAGAGAGTATGGGAATTTTCTTCCAGTTCTTTTATAGAACTTCTGAGATCTGATATTTATCAAGGCCATTTGGCTCAAAATATCCATCTCTTCTAAGTCATCATCAGCAATCCCCTTGAGATCATCCATAATGAAGCATAGATTGTCATTATACACCCAGTAAACTGACCATCAACACTCACAAATGCAGAATCAGAAGTGCTTGAAGAGAAATTAATATGCTCATCATACTGGCATTCAGATGAAGCATATTCTGACTCATGACCACCAAGGCAGTGTTGCCTGGTACAAAGTCTTCAGTGAGCTTTCCAGATGAAGACAGCTTTCTCTTCTGTTCTATCTCTCTCTCAAAAGTGAGCAGTTTCCCATGGAGTTGGGTGAGAGATAGTTTGTCCAAACTTGCACTGGAGCGTAGGACATAGTATATGTGTCCCATCTCTCAGGCAGTGATCTGAGAAATCTGTTATTCATCTGAATATTGGTGTATTCAAGTTTGACCATTTTTAGTTCAGAGATCAAACAAGAGAACCGCTCATATTGTTGAGTCAGTGTCTCACCCTTTCTATGAGAGAATGTCTCATATTGTTGGGCAAGAATTTCTATTATTTGCCAAGACCTCATCTGTTCCTCCAAATGTTCTTTCAAGGCATTCAGAGGTCATGGGCAGTTTCATGATGCATTAGCCCAGAATAGATAGATTTCAGGGGCAGTGCCATGGCCAGAATTCCATGGGCTTTTGCATCAATTTCAAGCAACTTCTTATCCTCATCTGAGTATTGCTCCTCCTCTTCGGAACCATTTGATTGGTTTCCGGGTTATTCACCATAGGCTTGTGTGGACCATGTACCACTGATGTCCAACACCCTGCGCTGTTAACAGACAGGTGATGGAGCATTCGTCTTTGCCCTATGTTATACTCATTTCTAAACAGCATTGGTGGCTTGGTTGAGGAACCAGTATTGTGAGGTCATTGGAGGGAGTAGTCATTTTCAGTTCAAAAAAATTTAGTTCAAGCTTTTAAAAGTTTACACAGACCACAACAAACTCAATGAAAACCAAGAAAAGATCTCAGGATGAATGACCAGAAATACAGAAAATTCAATCTCTATAACCGTTTCTTGCAAAAACAAAAGCTAATTCAATCAAACTTAGATCTTGAATAGCAGTTTCAATGATCAATTATTAGATCGATCAATGATTAACCAGCTTGATACCATTTGACAGGATCAGTGATCACAGTTAGATGTATTAGAGTTCAAAGCAGCAGAATATGAACAAGAGAATTAGACAAATTGTAGCAAGCAATCGATACTTGTATGCATAAGAGCGCATACGGTTATAGGGAGAGAATATTATTCTGATTTCAAGGAATGTTTATAGATGTAGAAATTTCTAATCAAATCATTCATTCATTCCATTCATTCATGCCATATTACAATAGGTTGTCACTCCTTATATAGAGTGCAACAATCACTGCTGTTATCACGGAAAGTGACAAATGGCAGATGTAATACAAAAATAACTAATTCTTAACAAACTACTGAAATGTTCACAACTACTGAGAACATATCAGAGTGTTAAGTACAAAATATAAAACTACTGAAACTACAACGACTGAAGAACAAGCTCTTCAGTCGTTTTACAAAACTACTGAAACATAAAACTACGAAACTACAAATAAAACTACTGATATCACAAATACTGAAGAAGTACTCTTCAGCAGTTGTGACAAACTACTGAGGCTTCAGTACTTGATCTTCAGACTTTGACCTTCAGGTGTTTCATCAGCTGATGACTTCAGTAGATATCATCAGCTGATGTCTTCAGTCTTTGTCTTCAGACTTTGTACATCAGTTGTTGATCTTCAGCACTTGTAACTCTTCAGCTGTTGTACTTCAGTACTTTGGTCTTTCAGCTTCAGCACTTGTGCTCTTCAGCTGTTGTACTTCAGCACTTTAGTCTTCAGCTGTTGAAGTCTTCAGCACTTGATCTTAGCTGTTGAAGTCTTCAGCACTTGTCAAACTACTGATGAGGCTTTCAGCAGTTGTTGTGATACCATGTGGGACTTAGAGGTATTTCTGATCTTGGCTCATTGGTTCTTTTGGTCCAACACTATCTCACTAGATCCCAGTCCCTAATTATTCTGATATGAAACTTTTGCATGCAAGGATGAGGATATAATGTTCTTGAAGGTCTCTTCTTCAAGAACACATTTTTCCTCCTGGCTTTACTAATCACAAGCTCAGCCTGGCATTTAGTCAACTTGGTAATGAGATCTTTGATCTGAGCCTTGTATTGGCGTGTTCATGTTTAAGAACTTAAATGGTTTTCTCTAAGTCCTCTATTTTCAGTTTATAATCATTTTCAGATCTTTTGAAATAAGATTTTAAGACATTTAAGAACTCAAGATGTTGGAGTTACGTGATGAACCTTGTTCAACTCCATCTGGTATCCACTAAGAATACCATACAACTCAGTTAAAGTGAGAGTCTTAAGGTTCTCAGTTCTCTTGATAATAAGACAATAATGTGTCCATTTCCTAGGAAGAGAAGTCATAAACTTCTTACAATGTCCCTGTTTTCAAGACTCACTCTAACATCCACTAGAGGGTCCATAGTCTCAACATAGCTAAAGTATTGTTGAGTCATGGTTTTACCTGTTTTAAAGATGAAGTTTTAAAATTGCTACTTCAAGATATCCTTCTTGTTCTCCTTGGCTTTAGTAGAACCCTTATACATTAGCTCTAATGCATCCCATAATTTCTTAGTTGTTTTGCATATTTTGAAACCTCTGTATACAGAGTTTGGATGAGCAGTTTGAAGGGTTGTCATGGCTTTCTGCTCAATTTCTACTCGCTTTCTACCTTCATCAGAGTACTCAACCATAACCTTTGGAATCATACCACCTCTAGCAGCAGCTGAAGACTTTCATGGTATGTAAGGTCTTGAGACAGCAGATTCCCACATCATTGAGTCTTGAGACTTTATGAAACCATCCATTTCTTGGCACCAAGTGTCAAAGTCTTCAAGAGTGATCAGTGGCGACTTTGTCATGGTTGCAGTTTCTATATCAGCTTTAGTGATAGCTGCTATTTGAGATGTTAAGTATTTTTTGTGTGTGAGGGATCTTAAGATGGTGAGATCATACTATCAAGAGCTTGGAAAGCTCTGATACCTATTGCACAACCGTTTGAGTGGGTTGGTCACTTACAACACAACACATAATAAGAAGAGTTGATTTAGAACACTTAGCAAATCAAATGGAGAACTAGAAACTAGTTACAATGATACTACAAAACACAATTAATAAAGAGACAGAACAAGAACAAATAACACAAGTGTTGGTTTTCAAGAATGTTGTATATGCTCTCAAGTTCTTTACAAGTGTTGCAAAGCATGAAAGAAAGATACTAGGAACTAGAGATACTTTATACTACATCCTACAACCGGCCATACTTTGAAGGCTAGTTGTATACATAATCTAGTCAACAACAAAATCATTGTAGAGTCAAAAGGGTGATTGTCTTTTGACTAGTGACTATGACATGACATAGCTCATGTCCTAATATATTTCAAGTAGGATAAAAGTAGATAAAGTAGAAAAAAATAGACTCAATACCACAATGTACAGTTTACTAAAATCATGGACCTTTCACCACCTTGTGAAAGTTGGTGAGACAAACAGAGTTGTAGCAGAAAGGTGGTCCAGGTTTATGGTAAAAGGTACATAAGAAAAAGCATGTACTCAAAAGTCTTCGGAGAGAATCTGTCTTCATAAACTGGTTTCGGAAGACTTTGTCTCTGAAGCTTCGGAAGACTTTATTTTGGCTTCAGAAAATATTGGTCTTGCGTTTAGAAGATTTCACACTTAAAATGTTTTGTAATGTAGAATGTGAAGCTTCTAAAGCATTCTACTTCAACACTTTGTGCATGCATGCAGGACTGACTGTTTGGATGTGTTAGGTTGCATCTACCTTATATGAATCCTTACAGAGTCATAACATGTTATTATTGCCTAGGGTGATCATTCCTCATTAGCATATCCTGCTTAGAGCCCCCAGCAAATGGAATATGTACAAGATGGACTTTCAAGAAATATCTTGCTCTAGAGAAGTTTCATGCTTTCTCTCTAAAGAAAATGGTGATGAGTGTTTCCTTTGGCATAAGATAATGTGCCATGTAAACTTTAAAAATATGATGAAAAAATTAATTATGACTTGGTAACTTGAATGCCAAAGAAAGAGTTTACAAGTGATGACCACTATGTTGCATGCCTGAAAGGGAAGCAACATAAGGTATCTCACAAGCCAAACGAAAGAAACTCCATCACTACTCCCCTACACTTGTTAAATATGGATCTTTTTGACCCCACCAGTGTAATAAGTCTAGGAAGGACCTTTTATTGTCTGGTGATCACAGATGACTTTACAAGATTCACTTGGGTCTTCTTTCTTAGAACTAAGGATAAGACTCCATAGATGATGCTCATCCAAGATTTTAGCTGAGAAGACCCTCAAGTAACACTATTTCACCTCCAGGTGTAACTAACTCTGCAAATGAAGTTTCTATCATCACAATAGTGACAAATTCAGTTGATACATCTGAGATGCCTTTAAATTCAACCTCAGAGGCTTAACAACCAGATAAAGAAACTTCAAATGTAGAATATCGTGGTGGTGGTGAAAGTGATCAAGAATTTGTTGATGCTAATAGCCACTCCATTGAAGACAACAACAATGATGTCACACACTCATTAGATCAAGTTTCATTTGATAAGTGTGCTGAGGTGGTGGAAGATACTTCAATGCTAGATCTAAATTTCTCTAATTTAGATCTCTCTCATCAACATGCTATGATTCTCAGATAAGGATCCGCAAGTCTCATCCCACCTCAAACGTCATTGGAGATGTTGATTGAGGAGTAAGAACAAGAGGACAAAAAATGATGCAAATGTTTGTCCTCACTCTTGTTTCTGTCTCAAGTATAGCCTAAGAAGATTGATGAGGCTGTGATGGATGGAAGTTGGGTTGAAGATATGCAAGAGGAACTACTTCAATTCAAAAGGCAAAAGGTTTGGAACCTATGTCCCCTTCCTCATGGGAAGACTACTATAGGAACCAAATGTGTTTATAGTAATAAGAAGGAAGATAGAGGACTTGTCATAAAAAAACAAGGCAAGACTAGTTGTTCAAGGGTACACATAAGAAGAAGGAATTGATACACAGATGTATTTGCTCCAGTAGCCAGACTAGAAGTTGTTAGCATATTCTTAGCTTTTGTTGCATCCAAGAATTTCAAGGTCTACCATCTTGATGTGAAGTGTGCTTTCTCTATGGGGTGATTGATGAAGAGGTGTATGTCGAACAACCACCTGGCTTTGCAGATCATCATCATCTTGATTTTGTTTGCATGCTTGATAAGGTTCTATATGGGTTGCATCAAGCACCAAGGAAGTGGTATGAGATTCTATCTCAAGATCTCTGAAAGCATGGATACAGATGAGGTACTATACATGAAACTCTCTTCGTCAAAGAAATAGGAATGACTTGATGCTGGTTCAGGTGTATGTAGATGATATCATCATTAGTTCATCTAATCCAAAGCTCTGCAAAGACTTTGAGAAACTGATGAGTGACAAATTTGAAATGAGTTCCATGGAGGAACTCAATTTCTTTCTAGGAATTCAAGTTAAGCAAGTGAAGATGACATCGTCATAAGTCAGTCAAAATATGTTCAAGACATACTCAATAGATTCAAAAAGGCTGATTATAAAGTTGCTAAGACACCCATAGCAAGAAGCCACTCCCTTGGGCCTGACCTTAAGAGGGAGTGTGTGGATGAAACCTCTACAGGGTTATGATTGGGTCTCTTATGTACCTTACAACTAGCAGGCTTGATATCATGTTTGCCATATGTGTTTGTGCAAGATATCAAGCCAAGCCCAGATGTCACACATTATCACTATCACAAGAATTTTAAGATATCTCAAAGGTGCCTTAACACTTGGCCTTTGGTATCCGAAGAATTCTGACTTCAATATTTATGCATATAGATAGTGATTATGGTGGATGCAATATGACTGCAAAGTCTATATTAGGGGGTGTTAGTTTTTTGGTGGAAGGGTTGTCTTATGGCAATGCAAGAAGCAATCATGTGTCTCTGCATCAACTACTGAAGCTGAATACATTGCTACTGCAAGCTGTTGTGCTCAAGTGCTTTGGATTCAGAATCAGATGCTATACTATGCGTTCAACTTTTAGGAGACTCCCATTCACATGGACAACAATAGTGATATTTCTATCACAGAGAATCCTGTGCATCACTCAAGGACAAAACACATCAATATCAAGTATCATTTTATTAGAGATAACTTTGAGAAAGGATTAATCAATCTAGCAAGGTTATCTCAAATGAACAATATACTGATCTATTCACTAAAACTTTTTATGAACAGAGATTCAAATATCTTGTATCAGCTATCGGGATGATTAACTTTGAGTAGCTTTTTCTTTAAACTTAACCATATCTTATTTCTAAAATTTGTGGGTCCTAATTTGTCTATATCTATCACCATTCATAAGACCTTTTTTGATATGGAAGTAAAATTATCTTTGAAGACTTTTCATAGACTTTTTAACAATTTCTCTTCGAAAGATATGTTTTTACCTCCGAAAAATTTTATTCTTTAAAACAAAAAACTATCACAGAACATTTACCTTCAAAAGAAATATATAGCATATCTTCCAAAGCTTAAATTAGTTTCTAAGTACTTGCATGTTTCATTGAACGTTTTTCATCCGAAAGTAATTAACACCGGACTGTTTCACAATTTCCAAAGGTTAATTTCTTCCGAAGATAAATTTTATAAAAATCATTGAAATCTCTTCCGAAGTCATTTTGGATTCGGAAGCTTTCTTTTCAAAACTTTTGAGGTCAAACTACATTGAAAATATTTACGACTTCCAAGAAAACTACTTTTGTGAAAAAGCAAACTACTTTTTCAAAGGTGGGATCGACATCCGGATTTCAAAGTTTATTCTTTTTCATTAACTTTGTCTAAAATTCATTTCATATATAAACCAGCCGGTTCCTCCTCTTTCTTATCATCTTCATCTACTCCCAGACCTAAGTTCCCAAAAGCCTCTCAAACCACCTTTGTCCTTCAGTTCCTTCACCTCAAAGCTATCTAAAATGGCCAACCTCAACCATAGAAATGACCCAAACTTCTCCATGCAGTTACGCAGGAAACAAAATCAGGTTGCTTTATTACACTCTGAGAAAGATCCTCATTTCTCAGAGGTTTGTTAAAAAAACCTATCCAACTACTACACCTCTCTTACCATTGATCCTATTCTTTACGAGGATCATATGCTTGATTCTTCAAAGACCTATCAAGAGATCATTATGGATGGCGAAAAGGCATTATTGTCTATAGTGCAGGGGAGGACAATCTTCATCACTCCAGCCATCATCAATACCTACCTTTAGCTGGATAATGAGGAAAGTGAATTGTCCTATCCTAAAGAAGCTGCTAAATCACTCCTATGAGCAGATAGGCTATGAAGGATATTTCTTTTTCAAGTCCTTCATGAAAGGGAAGGTCTCCTCCCAGTGGAAGTACTTACTTCATGTGGTCATCTACAGCTTGTCCAACAAGCATGGGGGTTGGGACCAGATCTTGAAAACCTTTCCTTCATAGTGCATAAGATGGTTCAGGGGGTCAAGTTTAGGTACTCTTAGTTTGTTTATACACATTTGCTTGCTAACTTAGAGTCCTTAGAATATTATATGTTTCCTATATATGTTCAATAGATTCTCAACTATGAACTGGGCTAACAGTTAAGGTAAACAAGTAATGTTCTTAAATTGGGATAGATGAAGCCTGATATGTTTAAAATTTTGGAAAAGTTAATTGTTGGCTTCTCTAGGGTAGAAACAATCCTTGTCCCCAAATTGTTAGAGCTCATTGCTCAAGGTGACAACCTAGAAACACAAGTAGAGTTGAACGCACACCTTCTACCTCTCAACCACCAAAACAGTCACAAATCACCTTACCTACCAAAAAAATCCAAACAAACCCCTACACAAGCTACTCAGTTTGTGCAGGCCCATATACTACTACCCACATAGGAAGAAGTGGACACTAGAGCTCCCACTTCTCCAGAGGAGCAAAGCACTCCCATCTCTTTAAAAATTAGCGCTGAGGTTCCTCATGCTCAGCCAAATAAGCTCCATAGTGCAACAACCTTAAGCCTTCACTCTGAGTCTCAACACTCAAGTAAACAACCCTTAGGGGAAAGTTACCATCCCCAACCTTTAGATCTAACCTACCAATCCCTAGCCTTAATTTCTATAATGATGAAGACTTGGGATTCAGTGATTACCATGAATCTCTTTACTATTCCCCCACGGGAAGGGAAATGAGTGCTCCTAATTCTCCCTTGTCTAGTCCACATCATCTACCTAGCACTAAGGTGGATCTCCCTGATCTTGTTCAGGAGGTCCATATGGAAGAGGCTATCACTCTGCAAGTGATTACATCTTTAAGACCTCAACCATTACAACTCAGCGCACTGATACTCCATCTGAAGTAGTCAGTGAGCAGAGAAAAACCAGCAGCCAAGATCGTCATGCTGGTGGTGAGACTTAGGACTTTGTTCCATTTATCTCATCTACTAGCGAATCTTCTCATGAAGAAGAAGGGTATCTGAGACTAAAGGTGAAAAAACTATGTAAAACATGCACCTATTTAGTCTCTAAGGTTAGTCATTTGGAATCTCAGGTGGATTACCTTACACAATAGGGTCAATGATTAGCAACTTATGATATCTTATCTCAAGGAGAAACTAGTGGGAGACCTTTAAGAAGAGCTAAACCAGGAACACGAGAACTTGTGGATGTCATTGACATAACTCCTATATCACCTATGCAAGAGGGTGATGCTACCAAAAAGGGGTAGAAAGTCATTAGAATCACATAACCTAGGAGTCCCTCATAGAGTATGGACATTTAGGAATCACCATCCTCACTTGCAGCTGTTAATACTCAACAACTTCTTCAAGTTTACATTAATATGGACTCTATATACTCTTTCATTCAAATTCGTTTTGAGAAAGGCATACCAAGGGCTGTGTCATCTACATCTCAAGGAACTTCGAACTAAATCATAGGGTGGAGGTAGGGTGTTGATAGAAGAGCCCATATTCTTCAAAGAGTTCAAGGGCAGCAAGAGGTCTTCAACTTTGAAACCTCGAACTACCATGAAGGTCTTGACCTTATCAACATGCCACTTTTCAACCCAAGCAAATCGAGACAAGCTGACAAGTTGGCTCAAAGGATTCAAGACAGGATTAGTGAATAGTTCAGCCTCCGAGAAGATAAAGGCAATCAGGCAATGTCGTTGGTCAACTAGATGTTGAGGTAGACCCTAAGATTAGCTTCAAAGGGAAAACCTTGACCAAAAGCCAGATAATAGAACATGAGAGCCATGTCACACCTACAACTACTTTAGAAATCCATGCCCTTGATGAGACACCTGCTGGTGAAGGTATATCTCAACCTCTCTTTGGCTAGAGCATGGATACTACTCCAAGCAAGGCCAAAGCTCTCTCCACCCTTAGTCACAAAGGTCTGTGAGTGACAAAGGACAAAGGAAGATGACTCTTGAGGAGATTAAAGTTTCTAGCCAAAGAGAGAGAGAAAAAGGAAGCTAAGGGGACAAAGTTTCTCTACAGGGCATGCTGACTACATGGAAGCTGTAACTAGGGCTGCTCCTAGCCAAAGACTCAAAATGATGAGTTAGGGGTAGTCAGGATTGCTTACTTACAGACCAAGAACTATAATATTGATAATATTATCTCCCTCCCCTTAGAAGAACTGGACGAACTGGCTAATATCAAATTGTCAAGAGAGAATAAGGAGAAAGAAGATGCAAGATTGCTTCTTTAGATTAAGGAAGAAAAGAGACTAAAAAGGCTCTACAAACATGTTCCTACTCTCTGACCAGTTCAAGAAAGTCCCATACAAGAGACTGTGGCTCCATAAGAACCTCAGGTAGATAAAGAACTTACAAGATCTACATGATCAACTACCTAAGTTCCATAAGTCTTTATCAGACAAATGCATTTCTTCTCTTGTCCTTTGAAAACATTGAGTTTGAGTATCTCAAGCAATTTGAACTTGAAGTACTCAAAGAAAGAAAGGAAACAAATAGGAAGATTAGGGAAGAAGCTGCCAAAACAAGAGCTATCATCCAGAAGAGTCAAAAGAAGTCTGCTCAATGGCAGAGGATGATGAGCTTTTCGAAGCTATATGGATTCTACAAAAGGACAGTTAGGCCTATATCTCTAGCCACTATGGATGTGCACATTAGGGTGATCAAGAAGAAGATCAAAGGAGGAGAACTTGTTGACTTACACTCCTCACCAAGTCAAGTCCCTCATGAAGTGGAGGTAAAGGTTAAAACTTTTGAGACAACACAACCTAGATCTCCTGCTGCATCTCGACTTCTAATCCACAGTAGGGTTCTACCCTTCTTAATCTAAACCTTGAGAGAAGAAAACGTATCTGAGAAAGAAAAAGATGATCAACAAGGTGCTGCAGGCCAGTCTTCTCAGTTAAAAGGTGTAAAGAGGAGAAAAAGGATGGCTTCTAAACCAAAGTCTAAGAAGAAGAAGAAAGGAGCATCCATATCTAAACCTCAGGATGAGTCAGACCATCCTGAGGATGTGCAACAAGAGGCTGCTCCACCAACTCCAATCCAAGTCGATCCTCTAGCATCAGGAAGACCCATCTTATCCAGGACTTACACTACTAATCCAAAAAGACGGTATGTGATCAGAGATAAAGTATTGAAGATGCCTACACATGGAAGACATATTCAATCTACCTTTACATAATCTCTTTGAGATGAGAAGACACTTTGAAATTCTGAATGATCCTGACCATCTTATGAAGAAATGCATCGTCATCATCATAAACTGTCAATATTTGAAGTCTTCAAATGTTTTGCTAGCATCAGCCAAGGGGGAGTTTGTAAGGACTTATATAAGGTTGATACAACCTAAAACATCCAAAGTCTATCCTACATGCATGCATAAAAGTACTAAGTAGAATGCATCGAAAGTTTCACACTATGCCTGAGAAAATATTCTAAGGGTGAAATCTTCCGAAGCCAAGACCAATATCTTCCAAAGCCAAATATGAAGTCTTCCAAAGCTTCAAAGACAAAGTCTTCCGAAGCCACTCATGACGACAAATATATTCTAAAGACTTTTGAATACATGCTTTATCTGATGTACCTTTTACGATAAATCTAGACCACTTTTCCGCTACAACTCTGTTTGACTTACCAACCTTCACAAGTAGCATAGGTCCTATAAATCCAAGGTATTAGAACAACTCTGTACACCTGAATGCATTGCCAAAGTAAACATGTATAGGTCCTATAACCTAGAAGTGAGATCTTACATTGAGTATTTGAATATTTTAAGAATTTATTACAAAGAGCTAAAAAGACTATAAACTAAAAATAAAAGATTTAGAGAAAAATATTTCACCTCTTAGCATGAAAACATAAATTAGAGCTCTCAAATCAAGAGTCTTATTATCAATTTAATTGAATGTCAGACTGAGATTAGGATTAGCAAAGGCAGGCCAAACAGTGTATTCTTGAAGAGAAAACCTTCAAGAACATCCTATCATCATCCATGAATGCAAAGATTTCTATCAAAATGGTCAGGAACTAGGTTAAAGTGAGATAGCTCCTCCACACACTTTACTATTTGTAAGATCTCCAAGGTGTGGAACTAGTTAAGAGAGTTGCCCCTCATCGACCCTATCCAAGATGTGGATGAATATGATGAGGAGAAATTGAAAGATGAACCATTAGTGATTGAGAAGGATCATGCTAAGAAGGGTCACTGTCCTCCTAGAGAGAAGAAAGAACCAAGGATGACGAAGTGAGCTAGCAAGATTTTGATTAGAGTAGCGAAAAGAAAGTTAAAGAAAGCCTAAGAGATCAAGGCCAGTTTTAATTCCAAGCAAAAACAAGTATTTATTCCTACATGATTTGAAATGGTGAAGACTAAAGACTCAACTATGGACTTGTTAGAGACCGTGTACGTATGGAGTACTAATTGATAATGCGTGAAACCAAATCAAATAGTGCGGAATCCTATTTGATTGATGATCTAATTAGTGAGAACGCAGTCCTGATCAATCTAACAATTAAAGAAACGTTAAGAATGATTAGAACAAGATCAGCTGCTAACTATGAACTTGGAAAAGGCTTTCTGGACTCTCTGGATGGCTAGGGTACGAGTATGTGTTCAAGTGTTTCGAATTCTTACATTTTTCAACGAATTAAGTAGTATTTATAGGTTAGGGTATTTCAATCGTATGACTTAACCATTAGCATGATGTATTCAAGCATATGGTCCATCAGCATGGTCCATTCGCATGGTCCATTCGCATGGTCCATTCGCATGAAGAATCATACGACTAAGTTTGAATACATTTCTCAGTCATTATTGACTAAGAACTATGCATAACAACCTCAACCCTATATATTTAGTTTAATATACTTTATCACACAATAAACAACAAAACATTAAACATTATAAGCATCAATCACATACTGTATTTCATTCAACTCATTCACTACTTATGTGTAAGCCATGGCATACATTTACATTAAGCTTCTAACTAGGTACATATGTATGAACAAACTCCCCCTTGGACCTAGTTTCATTAACGTCTGACATTCTTCATAAGCTCCTCAAATCTCTTGTACTTCTCCTCTCTAGTAACTCCTGCATGTATTTCAAATGCAAAGTAGAGTCGCATAACATTCTGGAATTGGAGGGCTTGTACAATACCTTGTGTGCCATAGAATAATGGCCACTTGAACAATGTGTAGACATCTTCTACAGTCAAGTTTGTAAGCCACATCGGGTTGAATACCCGGATAATTTCCATTCTTCCTTCTCTATTTAGAACTATGACCGTTTTGCCTATTCTCCAATCATAATACCACCATTTGAAATGTGGAGTGAATTCGTGAGGCATTTCCCGCAAGGGAATCTTTGATATTGTGCGCGGGGGACTCCACTTCACACCACTTTAGGCTTTCCAGATATGGGATCCACTTCAGACCTACGAATGTACCTCTTCAGTTGTTGAGATCTGAAGTTTACCCATCTGGTGTGGTATTCCTTATTTAGAGGAGCTTCAAACCAACCTGAAATCTTTCTAGGATTAGCAGATTTAAGCGTGCCAGTTGGTTGAGCTCAAAACCTCGGAGAGTCTTGAGATCATGTGGATATCTGAAGTACTCTATTCCATTCTCCCTCTTTACAACATAAACATTAAGATCCTTAATATACGCCCACGCAATAGTCTTGCCAGACACCTTTAGATGTTTCTTGACCTTGTAGAGTTTGGTGTAGGCATTTTGCTTTTGAGTTGTGCGTTGGGCTCGTATCTCAACAAAAAAGCTGCCTATTCAACCTTCTTTAGATCAACATCTGCATCCGAGGCTTGGGCTTGGCTTTTATCCTTATT
Source organism: Flaveria trinervia (assembly GCA_025506515.1). Taxonomy (NCBI): domain Eukaryota; kingdom Viridiplantae; phylum Streptophyta; class Magnoliopsida; order Asterales; family Asteraceae; genus Flaveria; species Flaveria trinervia. The sequence goes on along the minus strand of CM046451.1, from coordinate 34,662,005 downwards.
TGTTTCTTTCTCCATCTCATCCAGTTTTTCAAAAGTAGCACTATTGAGAGTGTCACCTAAGTCGGGGATCACATTGCCCCCTTGGTCAGTGTACTCAGGATAGTGCTCAGACATGACATCCTCTATCTCTATTTCATTAACATTGTTTAGCTCATCATCACTCATAATATCAACCTTTGGAGCATCTTTAACGAGCTTGTCAGGATTCAGTCTAAATATTTCAACAAGTTGCTCATCGGTCAGGTCGTGTATGATTTCTCCTTCTTCGGGAGTGTAGCTCACTAACCTTTGCACAATCCCTTGCAAATCAAGGATCATTGTGAATTGAGACTTAATTTGCTGAAGGGGAGCAATATCGTATTCATCTTGCTGGGACGTTTTATCTGCTTGATTTAAACATTTAACACATCAATCATTAGTAGTTAATCAAAACATTTAAGCATATATAAACATAGATAATCAAAAATTACATCAATGTAATATTTGAATCAAGTACAATAGTTTGCTGACTACAAAACATCTAATCTTTACTTTTCTCTTGATCTGTCAATTCTTCAGCTGTAGGAGCTGAAGATGATGCTCCCTGATCTTGTGCTCTCTTAGTCCGCCTTTCTTGACCTTGAGCAAAGGCTGATGCAGCTGCATCACCTTCTTCATCATCATCTCCTCTCTTCTAACCCCTCGATCCTTTATCATCACCTTCATCTTACTTATCAGACTCATCATCATCATCATCATCATCATCATCATCATCATCATCATCTTCACCTTCTCTGATCTTTAGAGGCTCATCTTTTGATCCTTTCAGTTTAACGATGATCCTCTTGTTCTTTGCCTCCAAATCCTCAATCCTCGTAACCGAATTAGCATTTTGCTCCTGAAGCTAGGTAATCTGCTGTGCTTGAGCAGCGTTGAGCTCCATAAGCTGACTTAGTTGTGTAGCTCTTTGCTTATCAGCAGGTAGCAGTTTTAGCACCATCCGATTTAGGTTGGCAAGTTGTTCCTCTACCCCTATGGAGCGTAAAGTGGATCCATGGCTCAGTGGGATGTGAGCAGATGTTCCGGGTAGTTGGGTGGTGTTAGTGGTGGTGGATGTCGTGAATATGAGTGGTGGGATAGGAGTAGATGGTGAAGGGGTAGCTGTGGTAGTGGTGGTTGGGAGTGTGGTAGTGGTGGTAGTTGTGGTAGAGATGGTGGGAGATGTGGTTGTGGTGGTAGGGGGTGTGGTAGTGGTGGTGGTAGCTATGGTAGAAGTGGTGGATGTGGTGGTGATCAAGGTAATCTTTCTTCTCTTGATCTTTATACCATGGGGTAGAGCCATACTCTTCTTCCTCGTCCCTTAGAGGAGGATGCTCCCCCTTGGCTGATGGGATAGTCCGAGATGTAAGATGGATCAGTATTAGCGGTAACGACATCCCTTGACTCACCCTAGCATCCACCAACCCCCGTAAGCCCTCTTTCAGTCGCAACCACCTTGCTGCCCACTGTCGCAACCACCTTGCTGCCCACTGTCCGCACCAATGGCTCCTCATCCTCCTCCTCCTCGTCGTCATCTATCTGAAAGTCAGGGTGGATTGGTGCCGGCTCTGATCCAGCTGGAGCCTCAACGCTTTGACAATCACCTTGGTCATTATCATCATCTGAGTCATTGGTTGGTATCTCAATAGGCTCGACATCATAATCACTTTGATCGTGATGCCACTTCTTGTGAGAAGGTGCCACGTAATCAGCATTGGCCAGGTGCCCGAATAATTGCCTAACAGGGGGTTTAACCTACTTTCCCCTGTACACCTTCATCCTTACCAGGGTGGTGTCATCCATAACTTCTAACATCACTGCATCGTCCTTCTCCTTGGGCAGTAGAGGGAGCTTCTCATCTATGATAATTTGCAAGAACCATGGATACATGCAGAAGCCCTCCTACCCTTGGCCTCAAGGTTCTCGATCATGTAAGTGAAGATCATGTTGGAAAAGCCGAAGGGGTGATTCAGCACTAGTGCCACGTAAGCATTCTGGATTTGGTCAGAGAGATCATAAAAAAATTAACTTAGTTGTTTAGAGTTAAATTAGTTGTTTTATTTAATATCATAAATAAAATGAGGGAGGAGGACAGTTTAACCAAAGGAAAGAAATCAAATCTGTGATACTAATTCAACGTCTATGGAAAATGATAGTACACAAGGAACATATTGTTTGGGACTTCAAAAGAATTTAACTGATCGAAATGTGAAATTTAAAGTTTAAGTATGAAAAGTCTAAGCAAAATAAAAAGAAAGATGATAGTTAAACTAGTATGCTACTGTGATCACATAGAGAAAGTAGACCTAGAGGCTGTTAGCTTATTCTATGATGTGTCGGTAGATTCAACACAATAGATAAGTAGACCTCATTGGTGATTTTAAGCACAAACTAAGCTGTTCAACCTCATGTGGGTTCCCATCCTATCCCTGGTTAACACAATCAACGAAGTTCCAATAATGGGTGACGAGCAAAATAAATGCCACAAATGTGTGCGGAAGACCATAAAAATAAGCAAAGCACATGGAAAATGCAAAAAGCAATCAAGCTAATAACCTATGTTGTTGGTTCGATATGTACAAAAAATATTTGCTCAAACAAGAAGATAGCTTGTGTGCCTCTCTGTTGTGCGGTGGCACTGACCTAAGGATAAGCATAACCTAAATATTCTAGATTTCATTGTTGTTTGCGCCTCTCTGCTGTGCGGTGGCACTGACCTGAGGCTTAGCATCTCTTTGAAAGCTCTTAGAATAGTTTTCTTCTTGTGATATACCCATAGACTGCTCAAAAATCTCTTGAGGAACGTTGATTACCATATAAGCGTGGGATCCACAAATGCTCGTTGAAATAAGTAAACCATAACTTATCACCCATTTGTGTCAAAATTCTGTGTATGGATAAAAGCTGACAAGTATACTGACAATCATTGTGAGCTGCAGTTCCTGAAAGTCAAAATCAATTGTGTGCACCTTGTAGATATAGTATGATTTCCTAAAATTGCTTTTGACTCATGGATCAAAACAAGAATCTACCAACAAAATAGTTTATTAAAATGTCCCATATGATTCTGATATACTTGTATGATTCCATAATGAATTGTCCTAGAAACGTTATTATAGAATAGAAGTTGTGCTGTCCTGGAAGTAAAATCGGTTAGAAGTACTCTAATAGGTTTAATTCCATCTCCGACCCAACCAAAATACAAAATTATGTCTTAATTTTCATTTTTAATTTCTAGTTGTCTTGTTTAACTTTTAGTTTTATTAGGAAAAGTCAGACAATACATCTGGACTCAATTTGTGAATGACTCGCTCAAAAGGGTCATGTTTGAGGTGACCAATACGTTAAAATAAAATGAGTCACGTCTTAGGTGACAGATATGTTTTAAGTAAAAGGATCATGTCTGAGGTGATCAACAGGTTTTTCAAATTCAAAAGGATCACGTCTGAGATGATCAACTATTTTTAAAGTAAAAAGGTCATGTCTGAGATGATCATTGGTCATAACGTGTTATCAATTGTTAACAGATTATGTGTTTGAAAGTGCATAAGGCAAATTACATAGGTTGTAGTCATACACACGACTGGACCACCAGTATGGACCAGTGGCACGGATGGAGCATGAGTATGAACCATTCGCACAATTGGATCATGAGTATGAACCAATCGCATGAATGGAGGTGACCAACTGAATCAGTCATACAACTAAACTCCAGTCGCACAAATGGATGTGACCGACTGAGCCAGTCGTAAGATTGACTACCAGTCGCCCGAATGAAGCTTGCAATAGGTCCAGTCGCCCGACTGAAGTTAAAATTAGTATAATAGGGCTAAAGTCGGTTGCATATCCTCATCACCCTTCAATCGTGTCCAAATCGCCCGAAAGCACATATACTCTTCCAAAATTTGTTTGATTTGATTTCTCACCGCTATTGTCGAAAGCTGGAAGATTGAATGAATTAAACATAGTATAGGAGTTAAAAAACCATGTTGGTTCTGATCGAACATCAGTATCGGAATTAAACACAGTATCGGACTCCTGCCAATCAACATAGAACGACTCTTGAACAATATGTTTTCTCTTGTTATGAACTTGTTAGGCCTTTTGAGAAGAAGAGTATCCAACAAAGTAACATTCTTCAAACTCAACACCAACTTTGTTTTCTGTGATTGAGTATCCAGAAAAGTGCATGAACAACCAAATGGTCGAAAGAAGTCAATTAAAGGTTTCCTTTTATGAAAGAGTTCATAAGGAGACTTCAACTTATCCTTGACAATCAACACTTGATTTAAAACATATGAAGCACAATTTACTGCTTCAGCCCAGAAGATAATGGGTAAAGTAGATTCTATCAGCATTGTACGTGCAGCTTTAATAAGACTGCGATTCTTTCGTTCAGCAACACCATTCTGTTGAGGTGCCCTGGCGGCACTAAACTGTCTTACAATTCCCTTTTGAGCACAGAAGGAATGGAGAATCTGATTTTTGAATTTAGTACCATTGTCACTTGTCAGACCCATAACCTTTCTCTTGCTCATTGTCTCGATAGAAAGAATTAATTTCTGTAATTCTTCAGCAACCTCTCCTTTGTGAGCAAGGAATCTCACCCATGAGTATCTGGAAAAATCATCTGTAACAACAAGGAAAAAAGATTTTTTAGCAATAGATTTAACGTTAACTGGGCCAAATAAATCATATGTAACAACTCGAAAGGAAAAGTTATGTTGTTTTCAAGTTTGGGCTTATGTGGTTTCTTGTGTTGTTTGCCATTGGCGCACGCCATACATTTTTCGTTAATAGAAAAATCTTTTGAACGAAGTCTTCTCACGAGATTGTTTTTCACTAATTTATTTATTATTTGAAAATTAACATGAACCAATCGACGATGCCATAAGAGAGATTCAAAGGTTGAAGCTTTAGAAAGAAGGCAAGTTGCAGTAGACTTTGACTCGCTATAGTTCATATCAAGAAGATTTGTATCATGTTTTCTGGGAGCAAGCATAAGAATCAAATCCTCTGGAATATCATTCTGATTTTAAAAATAGACATTCATCATATTTAAACAAGACTGGAATGTTTTTATCGCAGATTTAAGAAACACTCAAAAGATTAAATGCCAGCTCAGGAACATAGTTGACTTTATCCAAGGTTAAAGAACCATTGATAACATCTCCTTGCCCAATCATTTTGCCATCCCTTTTTTCTCCAGCAAAGCAAAATATCCTCCGTCAATAATTCGATAATTGGTTAGTAAGTCTTTTAGTCCTGTCATATGTTTGGAGCAACCACTATCTACATGCCAAATACTATTCACAATCTTAGTTGATGACTCCTGAAATGAAATAAAGAACAAGTTAACCTGGTGCAATAAGAACCCATGATTGAACAACTTTATTTTTTGATGAAGCTGATTTTTTGCAAAACAAATTATTAACCAATTTTGTTAATTTATTTCCAAACAGTTCCTATTAAGATGTCTACTAATCAAAATAGGACAATTCTTGACAATATGGTCCTCTTGACCACACTTGAAACAACGAGGTTTGTGTCTAGGTCTGTGTTGTGATGAGGTAAGAATATGATCAATGATAATTTCCTCATCACATTTAGATACACTATAATCGATGTCACTAAATGACTCATTCATGCCAACATGTTGATATTTATTTGAACAAGAATTATTATTTACAAAAATAGATGAATTCATCTAACATACTAGTGAAACTAACTCCACTGGTACTAGTTTCAGATGAAGAGGTAATTCTTTCATCAGATAAAGACATATTTGATGGAGTAAAAGGCAGAATGGGATGAGAAAAGAACTTTTCAAAACAATTAGTTTTATGTTGTTCAGTTGATTTTGCAGAAAGATCAGTTGCATCGCAATCATCACTAGAATAAAAGACATCACCACAATTTACTGAATTAAAAGATGAAATAGACCATCATGAGAACAGGAGACAACAGAGTCTGTTACAGGAGAACTAGAAATAAAAACATAATTTTAACTAGTGCATCCAAGCCCACTAGTTGGTCCATAGGTGTAGTCTTCACGAACGTGCTTAGAGTTAAGACCCTCTAAACCTGCAGACATACTATGAGTATCTATTTTGATTAAATCATTAGAAGGATAAGGAACATGCATAGGAGAATAACAGTATGTACTAGGTGTTGGATAAACCTTTATGTTTTCATAACCCAGTCCCGTTTTAATCCTAGCTCCCCGTTGAGATTAACATAGATCATCATGTTTCATACCTGAAATGATCCATTTGTCTAACTTTGACTAAAGTTTGCTTGTTTCAAATTCAGCAAGGGCAACTCTTTCAGTCGAAGTGTTAATCTCAACATTTCATTCCAAAACAATTCATTTTAAGTGATCATTCTCTTTTAAAGCCTCATTTAATTTAACAAAGTGTTTTGATTCATTGATTTTAAGTTCATCATTGATTCGCTTTAAATCCTTTTCATTATCAATTAATAGTCGATTAGCTTTATGAATCCCAAATAATCTAATTTTGCAAGCAGATGAGCAAATATCTTGAATTACCTCATATGGAAGTCCCATCACAATCCTTTCAGCAGCTAAGGCTTTTCCACATTGGCACACCGGAGTACTTGACTTCTTTTCCTCAATAGTGGCACCATCATCATTATAATCCATTCTTTGCCCAGCACATGAACTTCCTTCCTCTCTTATACCTGCAGATTTACCTCCTCCTATTTCGGTATCTTTCTCTACCTTCTCATTCTTAGATGTCACAACTTCCTTTTGAATTCCTTGAACAGATCAAATCCATCTTTAGCATCTTCCTTTTCATTCCATTCAACAAGTTCAGCAACCAAAGCATGATTTATCTCAGTTCTTGTTTCCTCAACCTCAGTACTCCAATCTAAATTAGAAATCAGTGCAATCTCCTTCTTGTGATTCACATCTTCTTTCTCCTTCTCTTTGGATCGTGTACTGGATGAATACTAACAGATTTACGCGTATACCGAATCAAATAGTGCGGAATCCTATTTGATTGGCGATCCAATCAGTGAGAACACACGTAGAATCAATTAAAGATTGAATCTAAACTTTAAGAATGATTAGCAAGGGATCTACTGCGATCTATGAAGTCGAAGCAGGTTACTAGAAGTCTGTGGATGGATAGGGTATGTTTAGGTATCAAAATATTCAAAAGTGTCTAGTTTTTCCTCGATATAAGTGGTATTATAGGTTAGGGTTTCTCAATCGTGCGACTAGATCATTTGCATGGTTCAGTCGTGCGATTGAGTCATGCGGTTGATCCATTGGCATGACTGAGTGTTTAGTCGTGCGACTGAGTCCATATTATGTTACAATCATGCGACTGATCTAGTCTCGTAGTTCATTCGTACGACTGGTTTATTAGCATGAAGTTGCTAATGCGTATGGTCCTTTAGCATGAGCCAATCGCATGAGAACTTCACATGAATAAGTTTGAATGTGTTTCATAATCACTAATTGACTTAGATATTATTCAAACAACCACAACCTATATTATTAGTTCAATAAGTGTTATTACATACCAAGCAAGAAATATTTAACATTATAAGCACAACCACATATTGTATTCCATTAAGTACTCGTACAATTACATATGTGTAAGACAAGAAAGACCTATTACATTAAGTTCAGAAACTAGGGAGACATGTATCTATAAACTCCACCTTGGACCTCGTTTCATCTAATGTCTTACATCCTTCATGAGTTCATCAAACTTCTTGTACTTCTCTTCTCTAGTGACTCCGGCATGTATCTCAAAAGCAAAACAGAGTCGTATTACGTTCTGAAATTGTAGAGCTTGTATAATATCTTGAGAGTCATAGAATAGTGGTCACTTGTATAATGTATAGACATCATTTGGAGACAAGTTTGTAAGGCACATTGTTTCAAATACCCTGTTGGTTTCCATTATTCCATTCTTGTTCAAAAATATGACTGCCTCTCCTGTCCTCCAATTATAGTACCACCATTTGAAGTGTGGAGTGAAGTCCTGTGGCATTTCCCGTAGAGGGATCTTAGACATTGTGTGCGGAGGACTCCACTTCAGCATTATTTTCTGTTGGACCATATATAGTCATATAAAGTGTGTTCGTGGCTTGTCGAATAGTGTTGGCTTAATGTAGTACACGTGATATGTTATAAACACATGAAACTGGGTCATTGGCAGGAGCATATACGAATGAGACTCAGTCGTACGACTGAGCCTCGCTAATGGACCAGCCGTGCGATTAAGAGATGCGGTTGGGTCATTCATAAAACTAAACCATAAGTATGATCCAGTCGTACGATTGAACCATACGCATGGTCCAGTCAAACGATTGAACCATACACATGGTCCAATCGCACGAATAGGCACAGTCGCATCTAATATGGGCTGAGGCCTATATATACCAGTTTTAGTGTATAGAGAGATTAAGGATTTGAGAGGGAGTCTACCCGGAGTCTAGGGCTGCCGGATGAGAGGGGAGATCATGCTCGATCTCCCCTTGCCAACAGTCTTGATTCTTATGTTATAACGAGCTTGGAATCGTTAGGTTTTATCAATGAAACCATTAAATTATAGTTTGTGTTATTGATTGTCTCTTGGTGTTTGCTGTTGTTTATCCTTCCGTCAAGAACACGCTTGGATGTTACCAATCCAGCCAACTTCACATTTTCGGTTTTCCAGTTATGGTATTAACCTTAGACCATCTGATATACCTCGTTGGCTACTGAGGTTTGAAGTTGACCCATCTGGTGTGGTACTCTCTCTTTAGAGCCGCTTCAAACCAGCCTGACATTTTGCGTGGGTCAGCGTATAGCAATTTCAACTTTGCTAACTGGTTGAGCTCAAAACCAGGAAGTGTCTTCAGGTAATTTGGGAAGCTGAAGTACTCAATCCCTTGCTCATGTTTAACTGCATTAACGTTGAGATCTTCAAAATATGCCCATGCTATGATTTTGGCTCACACCTTGTGATGTTTCTTCACTTTGTACAGCTTGGTGTAGACAGTTCACGTTGAAGCACTACGTTGGGCTCTTATTTCTTCAAAGCATGCAACCCACTCGGCCTTTCTGATATTGACTTCAGCTTCCAAGGCTTGGGCTTTATCTTCTATCTTGTCAGACTCTTGTTCCATTTTATCTAGTGTCTCAATAGTTTCATTGACAAGATTGTCACCCAGATTGGGAACGACATTACCCTCAATGTCAGTGTACTCTAGATAATGTTGGTCCATGACATCTTTAATCTCAATCTCATCAACGCCGTTGAGCTCGTCGTCGCTTTCCACATGGACTGTTAGAGCATCTTTCACGATCTCAACTGGATTGAGTCGGAATATTTTAGCAAGTTGCTCATCGGTGAGATCATGAATTATCTCTCCTTCTTCAGGAGTGTAATTCACTGATCACCTGACTATTCCCTGCAGATCAAGAATCATCGTGAGCTGAGTCTTGATCAGTTGGAGGGGAGCAACATCATATTCATCTCTTTGATTATTTGGATCTGCTTGATTTAAAACATGTAACACATCAACCATTAGCCAAAAATCAAAGCAGTAAACATCAACAAATAGATATAAACATTAATTACATTATTTTGATACAAGATTCAAATACACATGATTTAACTAACAGAAACAACTAAGCATTACTCTTGTCTTGTATCACGTGCTCCTCTGTTGACGGGGCTGATATGGAGGCACTTTGGTCTTGAGCTTTCTTGGTCCTCCTTTCACTTGCAGATGTGGCACCCACAACAAAAGTATCTTCATCTCCATCATCATCATCATCAACATCATCACCAGCATCAGTGTCCTCCCCTTGATCATCACCATCATCATCATCATCATCACTATCATCATCATCACCATCATCTACATCACCTTCTCTGATCTTTAAGGGCTCATCCTTTGATCCTTTGAGCCTCAGGATGATTGTCTTGTTGGTCGCCTCCATCTCCTCTATCCGTTTTAATGATTGGACATGTTGCTCATGGAGTTGGGACATCCCTAAGCTCTGAGCAGCCATCTGCTGTGTTTGCTGCTCTATCAGCTGTGCCTATTGACATATCTGCTGAGATTGTGTAGCAGTAAGTTCGACTAGCTAACGAATCAGGGCAGTCTTCTTGTCATCGACAGCCAACAGCTTTAGCACCATACGGTTCTGTGCCGAGAGCTGTTCCTCTACCCCACTAGGAGGTAGAGAGGATCCAGATGGAAGGAGGGATAAAATGATGGTCCTGCTTGGTGGCTAGTTGTGGTGGTGGTGGCAGTGGTGAAGATTAGGGGTGGTATAGATGAAGGTGGTGGTGGATGAGCTGTAGTGGAGGTGGATTGTATTCGGTTAAGTGGTGGAGTGGGTGTGGCAGTGGTGTGTGAGGTGGTAGATATGGTGGTGGATGGAATGGTGGTAGTAGTGTTGGTGGTGATATATGTCATCCTTCTCCCCTCTTCTTCAAACCGTGGGGCTGAGCCAACCTTTTCTTCCTCGAGCCCCTCGAGGTGGATGCTCCCCCAGGGATAGTGTTGGGCTGATCGGGAGAATAACTAGCATTAGTATCAGCCTCCCCAGACTCGCCAGGGTGTCCTCCAACCTCCTGAATACCTCGGTCAGTGGGAACCACCCTGCTCCCCATAGTCCAAGTCAAGGGCTCCTCACCTGTCTGTTCCTCCTCATCAAGACGAAAGTCCTAATGGAACCCTACAGCCTCCGTTCCACCTTGGGTGGATGCTCGAGATGCTATATCAGCAGTGGGGGCCCTCAGTTGAGTGGGCCCTGCATGTCCACCATCACCGCTGTCGTCGTCGTACGAGTCATCTTCAAGGAGCTCAAGTTGCTCGACATCCGAATCACTGTCTGCGTGGCGCCATTTCCGCCTCCCTGGCGCCACGTAATCAACCTTGGCCAGATGGCCGATGAGTCTCTTCACCGTGGGTTTGACATACTTTCATTGGTAAACCTTCATATTACCCAGTGTCGTATCATCCATGATCTCCAACGACACGGTGTCGTGGCTCTCTTTGGGCAATGTGGGCAGCTTCTCATCAAAAATCATCTGTAAAAACCTAGGGTACATGCAGAAATCCTCTTTGCCCTTCACCTCCAGATTCTTTATCAAGCAACAGAATATCATGCTTGAGAAGCTGAAAGGGTGGTTCAGTACCAGTGCCACGTAGGCATTTTGGATTTGTTCTGAAAGATCACGAAACCCACCCCTTCGCGAAGCCAAGCACTTGAGGATGACATGTGCCAAGTACTTGTACTGGGGACACATGTTTCTCTCGTTGAGCACACCTACGTTAATATCCCCAGCACACTTCATCCTCAAGAAGCACCCTCTCACAGTCAGCGGGTGAAGTCTGGTAGGGTGGTTTGCATCATCACCCAACCCAAGTACACGCCTGTATCCTCAGCAGTGACCTCAATATCCATTCTAAAAATAGAGCTCCTCATGTTGTATGGCTCATGAGAGTGGTCAACCGATGCCCCCTCCCAGAAGGCCTGCTGAATAGACCTGTAGGGAGTGCATGGTGTAGATATCGCCTTGTAGATCGTGGATTGCTTGTGGAAAGTAATGATCCCTGCAAACTCGGCACCATTCCGGGCCGTGGCATATAAATGAGCACAGATGTTGTGCTTGGGGTTAATGGACGACCGGTCAGCCATCAATCTGTAACACAAGACACGTAGACATTAGATAACCACACGACACAAATCAGTTCTAAATATCTTGGTTGAATTCATTGTGGTTCATTCATGCGATTAAACCATGCGACTGTGCACAGTCGGTTGACTTGGCATGCGACTGGATTCAGTCGGGTGACTGAGCAGGCGACTGAGTTCAATCGGTTGACTGAGCCTGCGATTGGTTAAGTCGTCTGACTGAGCTCATTCCTATGACCGACTGTTCGGCCGACTGAGATTCGAAAATGAACCAATTCTTGAAACTAGACATCGCGTAGTGTTTCTTTAGACTCACAATCATTATACTAATAACCTTATCACCTTTATTTCAACTTTTACTTGGTTTTGTTAGGCTACTAGTTCATTTAAAGTCTCGAGTCTTGTTAGGGCTAATTTCTTGATTTTGAAGTCTAATCGAAGGAGTTTTGGGCATGTACACACCGCATTTTACCTGTATAAACACAAACGAACGTCAGAATACGAGAATGTGCAAGCAATTTGGGTCAGAGGAAATTTTGGCAGAGTAACGCTAGGCTGTGCGATTTTAGGGCGATTGGGGGTGATGAGTTGAATGCGATCTACTATGGTCCTATTTATATTGAATCTGTTTTCAATCAGCCGACTGGACCCATTCACTCGGTTAGTTCGAGTGAATGGACCTCAGTCATGCGATTGGCTCAGTCGATGACATTCAGTCGGCCGACTGGATTTTAGTCGGGCGACTAACTCATTCGCATAGTTCCATTCGCTTGACTGGTTCATTCTGATAAGCTAGTCGGGTGAAGTGTTGACACTCATGTGACATTCAGTTGTTTATTGCAGGAGTATGGTCCATTCGTACGGTTGGTCAATACTCATGGTCCAGTCGTGCGATTGGATCATACTCATGATTTTGACTTTATGACCATTCCTTATTTAACCCCTTTTTAACTTTTGAATGAACATTTTGAGCATTTGATCATCTCAGACATAATCATTTTAACATAAAAAACTATTGATCACCTCAGACATGATCCTTTTAAGCAATTCTTTACCTCAGACATGATTGGTTTTACCTTTGAAAACATGTGTGGTCATCTCAGCCGTGACCCTTTCAGATGATTAAATCCCCTATTGAATTCCATGGCAAAGTCCGATATCAAACAAACTGAATTTGACTAAATTTAAACAAAGCGAAAGACTTAAACAGAAATACAAAACTAAAACTTGTTTCTGACATTTTGTTTGAGGTCTAAATCCTAAGATAGAAATCTAATTAATTCGGTTCCGAAATAGGCAGCTTCAATTAATTTTGATCATAAATGGACCAATTCAATTTGGAATCATACAGGCAAGTCAAATCATTTCGGACATGTGATCAACACCTTCTGATGCTTATTTTTGGTTTTCATCTAGAGTCGTTAGCAATTTTTGAAAATCATACTAGTACTATTAGATCACCACATTGATTTGAACTTTCAAGAATTGTAGCCATGATGATTGTCAGTATACTTGTCCTCTTAAATCCATACATACACTTTTGACACTGATTGGTGATAATTTAAGGTTTACTTATTTCAACAAGCATTTGTGGATCACACACTTATACGGTAATCAACATTCCTCATGAGATTTTTGAGCGGTCTTAGGGTAGTTTTCAAGAAGAAACTATTCTTAGAACTTTTAAAGAGAAGCAAAGCCTTAGGTCAGTGCCACCGCACAGCAGAGAGGCGGCAAACAACAATGAATTCTAAAATATGTAGATTATGCTTATCCTCAGGTTAGTGCCACCACACAACAGAGAGGCACATAACCTATCTTCTTGTTTAAGCATTTTTAATCTTTTTGCACAGCTCTCACCAACAACACAAGTTATTAGTTTGATTGCTTTTTCTCATATTCTTGTCTTACGCTCACATTTGTGGCGTTTATTCTACTCGTCACCCCTTATTGGAATTTTGTTGATTTTGTTAACTAGGGATAAGATATTAACCCACAGCTTGTTGAACAACTTAGTTTGTTCTTGAGATCACCAACATGGTGTAATAATCTATTTTGTTGAATCTACCGACATATCGTCTGTGGTCTAACAAACTCTAGGTCAACTTTCTTTGTGTTACCTTAGTAGTAGCTAGCTTTACTATCAATTTTTCATTTTATATTGCTCAGACTATACAGACTTATACTTTGAACTTCGCATCTTATTTTATTTAAACTTTTAACGTCCCAATTGGTTTGTTCCTAAGTACTATCATTTTCCAAAGTCATTGAATATGTATCACAGATATGATCTCGTTTTAATCAGCTGCCTCTCCTCCTCCCTCGTTTTTTTTAATATTACTAACTGACCTATTCTCCCCCTAAAATTCTAAAACCGTAACCGATTTACGCTTTTTAGGATTTTAATAGGTGATAAAATAACATCAATTTAATTTGAATACTTAAAAAATCAGATAAATAAATAAAAAAAGGAAAATTAAAAAATTTTGACTATATTCATCAGACTACACATGGTCATCATGAGGAATTACATCACTTTTCTTTTTAACGCCGTTGACCTCTAACAAATATAGAAAACATAGTTTGTCAAAAGCTTTTGTATAGAAGTCAGCGCGATAAAACTCAGTATTTATTTTAATCACATCGATTATGTTCTTTTCAAAGCAATGAGGTATAAAGTGATATTTTATGCCGATGTGTTTGGTCTTAGGATGTTGGACCGGATTTTTAGTTACTGCAATTGCAGCAGAGTTATCAACAAAAATAGGAGTAGAAGAGAAATTCAAACCATAGTCCCACATTTGCTGTTGAATCCATATGATTTGTGAACAGCAACTTGTAGCAGCAACGTATTCGGCTTCACAGGTTGACAAAGCAACCGAGGTCTGCTTCTTACACTACCAGGTCACTAATCTTCTCCCAAAGAACTGAAAACCTGCTTATGTAGACTTGTAGTTCATCTTGCAGCCACCGTAATCCGAGTCACTATACACTGTAAGCTCGAAGTCATCGTCATGAGGATACCACAACCCACGTGTTAGTGTACCATTTAGATAACGAAAGATCCTTTTCACCACTATCGGATGGTTAACTTTTGGCTTTGCCTGATATCTTGAACATAGACATGTCGCATACATGATATCAGGTTTTGAGGCAGTGAGGTACATGAGAGATCCAATCATTCCTTGGTACATGGTGGCATCAACTAGATCAGCATTCTCGTCGGGTGCTACATCATGGTTGTAGCAAGTGGAGTTCCAGCTGTGGAGGCATTCTCCATGTCAATCCGACTGAGAATATCTCCTACATACTTGGTCTAATGTAGGAAGATCCCTTTTGGTGTCTGATCCACCAGTAACCCCAGAAAGAATTTCATTTCTCCCATTGCACTCATTTCAAACTCATCCTTCATTACTGCTTCAAACTATTTGCATAGATCTTCGTTCTTTGAACCGAAGATTATGTCATCTACATAAATTTGGACAAGAAGAAAATCTCCATCCTTTTCTTTGATGAACAGTGTACAGTCAATGACACCTCTGCGAAAACCGTGTTTCACAAGGTTCGTCGAGAGATTCTGATGCCAGGTTCTGGGAGCTTGATGAAGCCCATATAAAGCCTTGTCGTGTTTGTAAACTCTGTCCCGATGATATGGATCCTCAAATCCCTCGGGTTGACTAACGTACACTTTCTCTCGGATTTCACCATGAAGGAATGAACTCTTCACATCATGTTGATAAACTTTAATCTTCATGTATGATGCATAGGCAAGGAAGATATGAATTGCTTCCATTCTTGCCACGGGTACAAACACTTCATTGTAGTCTATGCCCTCGACTTGTAGAAATCCTTGAACAATAAGTCGAGACTTGTTTATGATGATCACACCTTGATCATCTTTCTTGCATTTCAAGACCCATTTTGTGCAAATGACCTTAGCACCCTTAGGTCTATCCACCAGAGTCCATACACCTAACTTCTTGAACTGAAGAAGTTCTTCTTGCATGGCACTCACCCATGCCTCATCATTCAGTGCTTCACTAACATACTTAGGCTCAAATTGAGACACAAAGCAACGATATGCCCCGTCATGAAGATAACCCTTTTTCATCACCGAGGCATAATCAGCTAAATACAACTAATTTTTGGTCTGAACTCCTTGTCTCACATCTCCAATGACATTATCCAAAAGATGATAGACATTATGAGCATTCGGTTTAGTATCTGAGGCAGTAGGAGACTGAGGTTCCGAAGGCACAGAGGCATCAATGTCATATGCTTGTGGACTATCTGTAAGAGGCACTTGTTGCTTCTGGTTGTTCTTATCAGTCTCCATAGGTTCTTCATCAGAGGAAGAGTCACTACCTTCAAGTGCTCCCCCTGAGTTGTTAGATGAATCGCCTTGTAGTCCAGATGATATAGATTCCTGAGATGGTGTGTTTAGAACATCATACCTCATCTTTGTTGCTAACTCATCATCAGAAGTGTAGAGTGGTATGTTGAAGGACTTGAAGAATCCATCATAGTCGAAAAAGAATGCGGGTCCTTTCCAACAGGTGGTGTGGTGTATCTCTGAACATAAACATTACACCACACTTCTACCTGACCCGTTGAGTTGATGTAGACCCTCTTGTTCGGTATGTTGTATCTAAGAAAAATACCTTCATCACCCTTCTCGCTGAATTTTCCCTCCTTAGTATTCTTTAGTAGGGTACACGGAGCGCCAAACAGCTCGAGATACTCCAGATTAGGTTTGCGTTGTTGTAGTAACTCGTTACATGTATTTCAATGGCGTTTATCTACCAGAACCCGATTTAGCGTATAACATGCATTTGCAACTGCTTCATTCCGGAATCGGATAGGTAGTTTTCAGTCTGCTAGCATCGTTGGTGCTGTCTCTATCAAGCTACGATTCTTCCATTCAGCAACGCCAGAAGTGAACTGATGCACAATTCCCTTTCCCTTATAGTAAGCCTCCATTTATTGATTCTTGAACTCGGTTCCATTGTCTGACCGCACTTGACGTACCTTCAACTTATATAGAGAATCTAGAGTAGTTACTAATTCCTTGAATGACTCAAATGTTTTAGATTTGGATTTCAGAAACATCACCCAAGTGAATCTTGAGTAGTCATCAGTAACTACATAGCAGTACACGTCGCCTGCGATGCTTCTTGTACTGACTGGACCAAACAGATCCATGTGAAGAAGTTCAAGAGGAAGTTTGAGAGAATGAACTTTTTTTCCTTATGAGACTTCTTCGTATGTTTGCCCTTCTTGCACGGAACACAAAAATCCAGAAGTTGGAAGTTTTTGACTTTAACTCATCTCACCAAATCATTCTGGATCAAGTGATTCATCTTCCGTGGATTAGTGTGTCCGATTCTCCTATGCCAGGAGATGGATTCCTTCTCATTAGATTTTGAAAAGAAGCACTGAACTTCATGATCCGTTGTGGTGGCCTTAGATAGATCCAAGACATAAAGATCCTTATATCTTGAGGCATACATTAAGACTTGATCCTCTGAGATGACATAGTCCTTTTTCAGGACATAGCACTTCTTGTTGTGAAATACTACCTTAAAGTCTTTATCACAAATTTGAGAAACAAAAAACAAGATATTTTGATGTTGTTGAACATAGTTTACCTTGTCAAACTTCACTTTCTGATTACCTTCTTCCCCTTGAGCTATGATGTACCCACCTTTGTTTCCTGCAAACAAAACATGACCTCCTTTTATATGTTTGATGTTTGATAAGAGATCCCTATTCCCTGTCATGTGCGTGGATGCTCCGCTATCTATAATCCATGTGTTGGTTTTAGCACTATAGCGAACACCCTTCACATTCAATTTGAAAACATTGTTCAGGTTAGGGACCCAAGCCTTCACTAGCTTGGGTTTCCCAGAGGCATCACACATCATAAATGTAACCCATTGAACATTCGAGGGTGAGGGAAGGTCAGTTGTCTTCTTGTTCTCATTATCAGATAATGAGGTGATTTTTCTTTCCATAAGGCAGATTTGTGTAAGGCCTGTTTGTGATAAACAGACGACTGGCTAATGTGTTGAACTTTAGGTTCACTATCTCTTTTAGGTTGTGTAACTGAGTTTCTCTTAAAAGGGCTTGGTTTTTGTTCAGGTAGTTCAACTTTCCTCCTCGGTGTTTGATAGTAAGGACAATGAGACGCAATGTGTCCTTTCTTTCCACAACTGTAGCATGATCTGCTTTCAACCTTACAATTTACCTATTTTTGTGGAGATTTATGTGACACCTGGGTGACCTTACTCTGTTTGGGTTTTGACTATGCTTGTTTAGATGTTTTGTCTGGTTTAACAAAGTTAATTGCTTTAACATTTTTAAAATCATTTTCTTTTCTATTTTCTAGACTTTGACATGATGCACGTGATTGGTTAACATTATTGGTTTTTTAGGTTCAAATTTGATAGTCGTTGAACCAGACTTTATACTAACCTTTTCAAACTCTTTGTCCAGATTAATGCAAGGCATTTTGCCTTTTGCCTTTGAAGTGGCCTCCTTTTGTGTAGTACCAGATTCATTTGATGTACATGTGCAATCTCGATCACTTACAAGAGGAGTGGACACCACATGATCTTTGATGGCATTATCATTAATTGGTTTACATTTTGCGTTCATCAAGATCTCATGTGGTGGTGGAATCATTTTATACCCCAATCCCTCGATGTTGTTTCTCTTTCTCACTAAGTTTTGGATAATATGAGATGAACTTGTCCAAAAGTGCAGTTCTTGCTTTAAGGAATTAACTTGTACTTCTAAAACTGCCTTTTGTTTCTTGATGAAGTAGGACTGCTAGTGGGTTTATCCTGACGATTGAAGGAGGAGAATGGATTCCCATTGCCAGTCTTCTTTTGCTTCACGCACTCCCTTTTGAAATGCCCTTTCTCACCGTAGATGAAGCAAGTTACCTTGGTTTTATCAAAGCCGATGGTAGTGTCCTTAGATGCAATCAAATTTTGTCTGGTCTTTTTGACAAACTTCTTAGCTCTCTAGACATCACTTGCAAAGGCCCATATTATGTCCATCCGCTCCAGCTCTGTCTTATCCACCTGCTCATAATTTCCCAATTTTACCAGCAATTAGTTCATCATAGAAGTGGACTACCACAACTAAGAGATCCATGTGTTCTTTGGCTACTTCAGCTGTCACATTGCCGAAGTTCTCGGTCTTCAGCTTTGTTGCATTTGCTTCAGGTGCAATGTATTGGGTACTAGACGACCCTGGCATTTCTGACCCTGAAGTAGAGGCTAGTGAAAGACCAGACGAGCTTGATACAAAAGCTGTCTGCAGAGGTCCTCCAAATGTTTTGGCTTGAGGAGTCGCGTTGTACAGTGCAGCATTTTGATCATAAGAAGACTTTTGAGCTCTGTACTTCATCCTTAGTTCTTCCTCTCTCAGCTTTAGAATGAAGTCATTGATATCTAACTTCGTTAGCATACCATTTTGTCTGAGATTGGAGACAAATGAAACCCATTTCTCTAGCAGCCCATCTGCAAAGTGGTAGAACCTATCGATAACATCATCTAGGCTTTCTTTCTTATCGAGGTGAAGTTGTCAAACTCCTTCTTTAAAGCCTTAGCCTTTATGGCCTTCAATGATTCGTTTCCGTCATACCTTTTCTCTAATGTGTCCCATAGTTTCTTTGCTTGTATATACTTCGAGAGTTGATGGAAAATATTCTTCGGAATTGACTGTGTAAGTTTGACCTTTTGTCCACCAGTCATGCCACCTAGTGTAAGTTTGACACCATGAGCTCCTACTGGCATGCTGTACCCCGTCTCTATAGATTCCCACAGCTTGGGATCTACTCCATTTAAGTAGATCCCGAAATGTTGTTTCCATTGTGGGTATTCCTCTAACGTGATTAGCTTTGGGGGTTTGTTGTGATTCCCTACTTCATCCTCCATTAGCAGTAAGTTTTGAATACGTGAGTCTCTCCCTGTTGTGAATGCTGAGTATTGGTCCTCCATTGCTATAAACATTAACTTTAAACCAAACTGTTGTATTAGTGCGAATGAAGGGGTGCGATTGGGCTATTCGGGCGATTGAACTATGCGGATGGTTCAATCATGCGACGGAACTAATGTGGATGACTCAGTCGGTCGAATGAACTAATGTAGTTGAACAATGCGAATAGACTTCTCAGTCGTACAAATGGGAGTATGAATGAATCCAATCGTGCGTATGGGGGATGCGTATGACGTTAGTCGTGCCATTGAGTCAATCGTCCGACTGAACTTGCTGCATTTAAAAAATTCATAGGTTTAAGGTGTTTGAATGCAAAAACACGAATTTCTTGCTAACCCTAAGTGCCGTATGTCGGAAAAAACTAAACTTTATGATCAGGAGACGTCTAAAACCCGATTTGACACAAAATATTGCGTTTTTGAGTGTAAAAACACAATTTTTATATCAAAATGATTGATTCACACGTAAATCTAGAGCCAAAGCTCTGATACCACTTGTTTGGATCATGTACTGGACGAATACTAATAGATTTACGCGTATACCGAATCAAATAGTGCGGAATCCTATTTGATTGGCGATCCAATCAATGAGAACACGAGTAGAATCAATTAAAGATGGAATCTAAATTTTAAGAACGATTAGAAATCGATCTTCTACGGTCTATGAAGTTCGAGCAGGTTACTAGAGGTCTCTGGATGGCTAGGGTACGTTTATGTGTCAAAATATTCAAAAGTGTCTAGTTTTTCCATGATTTAAGTGGTATTTATAGGTTAGGGTTTCTAAATCGTGCGACCGGATCATTTGCATGGTTCAGTCGTGCGATTAAGTCATGCGATTGATCCATTCGCATGACTGAGTGTTCAGTCGTGTGAATGAGTCAATCTTATGTTACAATCGTGCGACTGATCCAATCTCCTGGTTTATTCGTACGACTGGTTCATTAGCATGAAGTTTTTCATGCGTATGGTCCATTAGCATGAGCCAATCGCATGAGAACTTCACATGATTAAGTTTGAATGTGTTTCATAATCATTAATTGACTTAGATATTATTCAAACAACGACAACCTATATTATTAGTTCAATAAGTGTTATTACATACCAAGCAATGAAATACTTAACATTATAAGCACAACCACATATTGTATTTCATTAAGTACCCGTACAATTACATATGTGTAAGAAATTAAAGACATATTACATTAAGTTCAGAAACTAGGGACACATGTATCTACCCCTTCTCAGCAGTAACCTTGGAACTCTTGGATTGCTCGAATCAGTGACAATTGGAGATGGACAATCACGTTTAAAGTGTCCCATTTTTTTATAGCTGACGCATCTCAATTTGGACTTATCAAATTCTAGTTTTGAATTAGATGATTCACCACCCAAGTTCTTCCGTCCAGTTCTTTCCATAAATCTTTGAGCTCTATGGGTCAACATAGACATCTGCCATTGAATATCAGTTTCTTCAAGATCATCAGGATCTACCTGATACATGTCTTCCATAGTCATTCCCTTCCCTTTCAACTCTCTAGCTACTAGTGCTTTATAGCTTTGAACAAACATTCCAAAAAGAGCTATTGTTTCGGATGGGATTGAAGTATCAACATTGGTCTTAGAATTACTCAAATCTCTTCCTACACTACCGTTTCCACCTGAAAAAGTACTTGTGTTAACTCTTCCTTGAATTGAATTTTGAATCTGAGAGCTTGCAACGGATGACAGTAAAGCCGCATTTTATGAAAAAGCAGATTGGGCATCATAGTCTATGAACCCTATTTCTTGTTTAAGCATTCACACCTGAAGACTCCACTGAGGTGGGAGAGAATCTAGAAGCCTGTTAACTTGTTCACTGTTGGAAAGCTTTTCATCATATTTCTTTAAGGTGCTTCAAATAGTCAAGAAACTATTTATGAGATCTGTCAAACTCTCATTCTTGTATCTAACGAAAGAATTGAATTCCTTCTCAGCCTGAATGCTCTTATCTTTTACCAAATCTACATTCCCATCATAAAACTCACATAATGCATCATAAAGAGATTTAGCATTTTTATGCTCTGCAAAACGATTGTAAAGGTCTGGAGCCAGACAAAGAGTTAAACCACTAGAAGCCTTTTGATCACGGTCGATCAATTTCAGATCCTTTTTAGTGAAGGAGGATGGGTCCTAATTTTGAGAGACAATATCACCAACATTAACCGTTGGTATGTGAGGACCAGAAGTAATTGATTCCCATTGGTTGTGATCAGTGTAGAAGAAGAAGGCTTTAAGACATCTTTTCCAATCTTCAAAATTGTCTCCATTAATGAGTGTCGGAGGCCTATTCGGAGCAATACTTTCAAGATCGGCAAGAGTGAGTGATGTTAACTTAGACATGGTAGTTTTGCAAAGATTGATATAGTTTCGACAAGAAGTAATATACTTTCTCAGACACTTTCGCAGAAAAAAAAGGTAACTTCGCAGGTAATTTCGCTGAAAACTACTTTCGCTGATACTTTCGCAGTAGGATCTAATTTCGCTGACAATTTCGGCAGCAGTTTCGCTCGCCGATTGTCACAACAGGCTTAGTTCACAGGTAAGTTCTCACGAAAGAAGCTTGAACTTTTGTTCTGACACACTTTCGGCAGCAATTTTGCTTGAAAATCCATCCCAATCACCGGTGAACTTTCGTTCAAAAGGACTAGTTACGCTAAACAACTAGAGAACAACTTCCAAATCAATATAACCCGTAGTTTCGCTGGAAGATGATTGACAGTTTCGCTTATCGATCCCAAAACCCTTTTTTAATACAAAATCAATCTGAAATCATCAAAAACTCAATGAATTTGAGATCTGATGATTAATAAGGCTTCCATAACAGAAGACAAGGTAAACTCAATGAGTGTCCACATCAAAAATATCCAATGAGTGATCCAAAATGGTTGAAACAAGATATTGAGCAAAAACCACAAAGAAACACAACAAATCATGAGCACTAAGGCTCTGATACCATATTGTTGGTCCATGTGATCGTAGAACAGTGCAAATGATATAAAGAATCGTTCAGCATCCAACAAATACACTAAACAACAATATCAAAGAGGATTGAACACAATGAGAACCCATTCATAATAAGACAATGATCAATGATAATCAATAACATAAAGCACAAGAATAATTTTGTGCTGCTTGAAATGGTAACTTGCAACAATGATAATCGATTAGGGTTTTTGCAAGCTTACCTACAAAGAGAATAAACAAACAATATAAAGCAGTCTACAGTTTCACAGACAGTTTCTCTGTCAGCGAAACTGTACTGCCGAAACTATAGTTTCGCGAGACGAAACAACAGTTTTGTCAGGCGAAAAAAATAGTAAACTGTGAGCGAACTTATAGTTTCGCTCACAGTTTTTCTAGACTGCCAAAATACATAAATCTAAGTAATTACAAAAGAAAACTAACAAAAGACCTATTACAATTATTAGTAAAAAAACTAAACGAAACGTGAGTCCAACCTATACAGATCTTCAGAGACAAAACAGAAGAGCAAGACAGACAAGGAGATGGTTTTCAAGGTTGCAGTATATTGCTTTCTCTATGTTCTATTACAAGTGTTACAAAGCATGAAAATAAAGTTACAAGAACATGAGATACTTATACTACATCCTACAACCGGCCATACTATGAAAGCCGACTGGATACAATTGACTAGCTACAAAACAAAATCAATTGTAGAGTCAAAAAGACAGATTGCGTTTTTGACTTTGTGACTATGACATGCCATAGCTCACATCCTTATCTATTACAAAAAGGATAAACTACATGTATTAGAAAGTTTACACTCTCAAGACCTCAATGTATAGTTACCAAAATCATGGACCTTTTCACCAACTCATGTAAGTTGGTGACTTTACAGAGTAGCGGTGGAAAGGGGTCCAACATTATGGAATAGTACATCAGATAAAGCATGTTGTTAAACCTCTTTGGCAAAGATCTGTCTTTAAAAGTTGAGCTTCAGAATACTTTGTCTCTGAAGCTTTCGGAAGACTTCATCTTTAGTACTTGTGCAACATGCATGCGAAAAGACTTTGGTTGCTTCAGACTCTAGAAATAATCTCTACAAACTCCCCCTAGGCTGATGCTAACAAAACACTTGAAGACTTCAGATATCAGCAGTTCTCATCAGGATAATTACCAGCCTTTTCTTCATAAGATGATCAGTATCTTTCAGACTATCAAAGTGTCTTCTCATGTCAAAGAGATCATGAAGAGGCATCTAAAACATGTCTTTCGAAGTGTAGATATTCTCAATGCCATGATCTCTAGTGACATGCCACGTTTCTAGATTTGTAGTGTATGTCGAGGACAGGATGGGTCTTTTTGATGCTAGAGGAGCTATTGGAATGGGAGTTGATGAGGCATTTCTGGCTGCCCATCCTCAGGATGTTTTAACTCATCCTAAGGTTCAAAAAAGGATGCAGTCTTCTTGTTCTTCTTTGGCTTTGGCTTTGAAGCCATCCTTTTCTTTCTCTTTACTACTTTTAACTGAGTAGACTGGCTTGCAGTACCTGATTGATCTTCATTGTCTTTCTTAGTTGGGTCTTCCACTCTCACTATTTCAGAATGAGAGGGAGGTTGTCCCTGCTGTGTATCAGAAGATGAAGCTTGCTAATAATCAACAGGAGGTCTAGGTTGTGTTGTCTCTGGTTGTTCAACCTTAACCACCACTTCAAGTGGAGCTTGACTTGGAGGGAAATGTAGGTCAACCAACTCTCTACTCTTTATCTTCTGCTTGATCACCCTAATATGATTATCCATAGTGGATAGAGTCATGGGACCAAGTCTCCTTTCGGAGAATCCATACATCTTCAAGAAGCTCATCATCCTCTACCTGTCTATAGATTTCTTCATGTTTTTCTCGATGATGGCTCTTGACTTAGCAGCTTCTTCCCTCAGCTTGTTTTTGGTTTTCTTTCTTTCCTTTACTATCTCAAGTTCAAGTTGTTTGAGATACTCAAACCTAATATAGTCAAAGGATAAGGGAAGAAGTGCTTCTGCCTGATAGAGGCCTATGGCACTCATGTAGTTGATCATCTTGATCCTTTTTCTTCTTTATTTACCTGAGGTTCTTGTTAAACCACATCCTTATGTGCAGGACTTTCTTGAACTGGGGAGAGAGTAGGCACACACTTGTACAATCTTTTCTTTCTTCTGCCTTCATTGATTTGTACTAGTAGCTCTGCATCTTCTACCTCTTTCTTCTCCCTTGACCTTCCCAGATCAACTAGTTCATTTAGTTCCTCCAAGGGGAGAGAAATGACATTGTCTATGTAGGACCATTGAAGGGAGGTCAATTACAACATAACAACACAAAGTGGAGAGTAACTTAACTTAATCAAACAGTGAACTGGATTAACACAAGTAAAGACACTAAGAACACAAGTAATTAAGAGACAGAACACAAGAGGAAGATACACAAGGAGATCGCTTTCAAGGATGCAGTATATTGCTTTCTCTATGTTCTATTACAAGTGTTACAAAGTATGAAAATAAAATTACAAGAACATGAGATACTTATACTACATCCTATTGTTGGACCTCATATGCCCAAGACACATATAAGATTGATGTGGTTAGTACGTTATGATCCAATTTGGGTCATACCCAATAACAAGCCAAACATACACCAATAAATATTTGTTTTGTTGATAAGATCATACAAATAAATATTGACACCAATTTAGAAAACGGGTTTTCTAAATTATTGCTTTTGTGATAGAACAACATTATATGGATAATTTGTTCATGAGATATTTATTTGTTTCATTATTTAAGTTGGTTAAATAATGACAAATAAAATTGTGTTAATGTTATATAATTAAAATGGTTTTAATTTTATAAATTTAAGGGATTGAAAGAGTTAATTTTATAAAATTTGAAATGGGTGGGAAACCCATTTGAAATGGGCTAATTTCGGCCACCCTTGACCTTGAAACACCCATTTTTTTGTCTTGGTTCTTGAGTGACATTACTCACTTGAACCCTCTTCCATCATCTCACCTTCTCTTACACACACTTAAGCAACAAAAGTTCTCTACAAGGCTAGACTATTTTCGGATTTTTCCAGCTCAAAAGGAGGCTGAAAGTTTCGTGTTTTGAAGGTTCCTTGGTGTAGAACTTTGGTGTCAAGCTTCCTAACTAGCTAGGTGTTTGAAGACCTTGTGGGTATTACACGCTTGAGGTCCTCCACCTTGAAGGATTGCTGCTCAAAAACCATCATCATCTTCAAAGTTTTCGATCCTTTTGAGCTGCTGAAAGGTAGTTTATGGCAGCCTCTATATGGCTGTCCATAATGCTCGTTTTATGTTTTCATAGCTTCCTTATTCACATAATACGATCCTTTGGAATATGGGTTTGTTTTATACATATATTTGTCACCTAAAGAGCATGATTTTTCAGTTTTATAATCATGTTTCAAAATATATATCCGCTGCGTTTTTCAAAAAGTTTAAAAGGTTAAACTTTGATTTTATCTTCTTACAAACCATTCAATGGCATCAAGAGCCGGTTATGTGGATAGCTTGCTTGTTCTTGTCCTTTAAAAATCGGTTTTAAAGGATTTTTATCAACTCATTAGAGGCTGTTTTGGTTGATTCAATAAACCCCATGTCTTTCAAAGTTATATCTTCATGCTTATGATTAAACTTTGAATGATAGGAATGTCAATTGGTTGATATGTTTCGTTGTTATTTGTTTGGACAAACAAACCCTAATTTTCAGTTTATGTTGGCTGAAAATTTGGGGTTTGATGGGGTTTATTTTGTTTATTGTATGATGTTTTTAATTGTTCATTTGATAGTGCATAACCTAGCTTGACCTTGTGTTGTTTGGTTTGAAAGAATGTATTTATTTGATTATATTCATTCAGTTGGGTTGTAAAGTTTTGTGCTTGTAATTTATCTATTTATTCATTGGGATGTAATAATAGATTAGGAGTATTTTTCTTTTACTATAAAATATGTATTAGGATATATATTTTGTAAAAGAAGATGCTCGGGAAGGAAGCACAAAAGGTAGACACAAAGTGGACTTGAAGCATACGGATGCGACATCAAGTGCGAGATCCATTGTAATCTCTATTTTGTGTTTTTTGGTAACCCTTAGCAAAGACCAAATGACCACACTTGTGATGGCAAACAAGTGTGGTCACAATACTAGCTATGGTTATGCACATGTGGTTTTTTATATTATGTTTGTTTGATTGTGATTTTGTGGATGATTGAGTGATATTTGGATAGGATAAACAATCTTAATAAAAATGATCTTAACAAGCTAATATAAAAATGGTTCTTAATCTTTAAGTGTTAATAAATGGTTATTAAAAGGATTAATGATTTCATAATATAATGGGTTTTATTAAAAGAACCATAGAGTACCAAGTATTTGTAAGCATGCAATTATAAGGTACGTAGAGTTTTCAAAGTCTAGAATTAATGAAAACTTTAAATTCTTTACCAACAAGTTTAACACCGTCCTTTTGCACAACACTTGAGCCAATTGAAAACTCTTAATGGGATAAAGGTCACCTAACCGTTTAGAGGGAACTTGTGACTTAAGGTGGGGATACCACATTGGTGGGATAAAGGTCACCTAACCACTTATGTTGGTAAACTCACATGTGTGTGCAAGTAGGGTAACTTGATTTGCAAACCATATTAAATGGATCACCTACAATATGGTTTTCAAATGGTGTTGATGGGATTAACATGCCGAATTTACATATGATGTTTAAAGTCGATCCCATACCTCTAGAAGTTGCAAATGGTTGCAACCGTCAATCGTTGACCACCTTATTAATTTAAATCGTGGGATAAGGGTCACCTAACCACAATTTAAATGTAATGTTGGGTTCTAGATTTTAATATGAAAATGACCTTAAAATGCATTAATTATTAAAAAAAGCAATATCGAAAATACTAAAATAGATCTTTGTTAAATTTTGTAGATGGCCACCAATAATGATAATCATGAAAATTCATCCACGTCCGCCCAATCATTACGAGCGATTCTCCAAAAGGAACGTCTAAATCATTACAATTACATTTATTGGTATCAAAACTTGAGAATCATTCTCAAGCAAGAGAGACGATCATATATTTTAGACGACCCTATCCCCGATCAACCTACTGAGGATGATGAGGAGGCCTATAACGATTGGCTGAAGTACATTGAGGACTCCGTCCAAGTGTTTTGTCTCATGCTGGCGAGCATGACTCCGGATCTCCAAAAGGAGTATGAACATCACGGAGCTTATCACATGATAACCCAGCTGAAGGAAACGTTCCAACAGCAAGCGAGGGTTGAGCGCTTCGAAACGGTTCGAGCACTCCTTGCATGTCGTATGGACGACAACCAATCGGTTTCATCTTATGTACTTAAGATGAAAAGCCACATTGACCGCCTCGAAAGGCTTAATTTTCCTGTCTCGAAGGAATTGGGAACGGATTTGATCCTCAATGGCCTTACCAAGAAGTTTAAGACATTCGTGTTGAACTACAACATGAATGCTTGGGACAAAAGCATTGGTGAGCTTCACTCAATGCTCAAAACGGCCGAGGCGGCAATGGGTAAAAGGGTTTTACCCGTTCTCACCATCAATGAAGGTGGGAACAAGAAAAGGCGTTATCCCACACCCAAGGCAAAGGTTGCCAAGGGCAAGGGACCCGTATGGCGAAAAGGGAAAGGGGTGGTAAGGGTGCCACCCAAACCACAGGAGAAGAAGCAAAAGGTTGCTACTAATGACCCATGCTTCAAGTGTGGGAGATTGGACATTGGGCAAGAAATTGTCCTGTCCATCTCCAAGAGTTGAAAGCAAAGAGGGATGCTGGGCAAACCTCAGGTACAATTTACATGATCCATATTGATTTAAACATGACATCCTCTAACACATGGGTATTAGATACCGGATGTGGAACTCATATTTGCAATTTGTTGCAAGGGTTCAAAAGAAGTAGTAACTTCAACAAAGGGGATGTTAGCCTCTACATGGGCAATGGGGCTAAAGTTCAAGTTGAAGCCCGTGGTGACTACATCTTGAAACTTCCAAATGGTTTGGAAGTAATTTTGAACAATGTTTTGTATGCTCCTAGTTTGACTAGGAATATTATTTCTATAGCCCTATTAAAACAATTTGGATATGTATTATCATTTGTTGAAAAAGATATTCATGTTTCTTTAAATGATATGTTCTACTTCAAAGTTATTCCCATTAATGGTATTTATGAATTGTTTCATGAAAATACTTTAAATAGTTCATTGTACCAAACTAGCACCAAGAAACTCAAGTTGGATTTGAGTGATACCTATCTTTGGCATTGCCGTCTTGGTCATATAAACAAGAAAAGAATTCAAACACTACAAAAGAATGGTCTTTTAAAAACAAGTGAATGTGATTCATTTGATGTGTGTGAGTCTTGTTTACAAGGTAAAATGACTAAGGCACCCTTTAGTGGGACTAACAAAAGGGCAAAAGATTTGTTAGGAATCATACATTCAGATGTATGTGGTCCTTTTATGCCAATGACTAGGAATGGTGAAAGATACTTCATTACCTTTACCGATGATTATAGTCGCTATGGGTATGTGTACCTGTTAAGACACAAAGATGAAGGTTTTGAAATGTTCAAGATCTTTTAAAATGAAGTGCAAAATCAACTCAACAAGTCGATTAAAGTTCTCCGCACCGATAGAGGAGGTGAATACCTAAGTGATGCTTTTCAAGATTATCTTAGGAGTTGTGGGATTGTCTCATAACTCACTCCACCTGGAACACCACAACATAATGGTGTGTCTGAGAGGAAGAATCGAACCTTTTTGGATATGGCCCGATCTATGATGGCTAGAAGCACATTACCTTTATAATTTTGGGGTTTCGCTTTGCTCTCAGCGGCCCGTATTCTAAATATGGCCCCAACCAAAAAGTTGGAAAGGACACCTTTTGAGATATGGCATGGAAGAGTTCTGTCCCTATCATACATAAGGGTCTGGGGTTGTGAGGCTTATGTTAAGACTCCAACCCCAAACAAATTGGAAGTCCGATCCACCAAGTGTATCTTTGTTGGATATCCTAGAGATTCTATGGATATTATTTCTATGATCCCCTGGAACAAAAGTGTTTGTTGCCAGAAAGGGTGAACTCTTAGAAGCAAAGTTCCTTATGGAAGAAACTAGCAATAGAACAGTAGATCTTGAGGTGGATCAAGAACCACAACTCGATGCATGTTTGGTTGAAACTAGCACTCAACCTGAGGATGTTGAGGATGATCAAGTGGTTGATCAATATACACAAAACATTCGCAGATCTAGTAGAATTAGTAATCCACCTGAAAGATATGGATTTTTCGTAGATGGATGCTATGTGGTGGATTCTGATGAACCAACCACCTATCGTGATGCAATGTCCAATTTTGATTTTGACAAATGGCTTGAAGCCATGAACGTTGAGATGAAATCCATGTATGACAATCAAGTATAGGACTAGGTTGTACCACCTCTTAACTCCAAAGTAGTTGGAAGTAAGTGGGTTTTCAAGAAGAAAACTGGTATGCATGGAAATTTGGATACTTATAAAGCTAGACTTGTAGCAAAAGTTTTCACTCAAACTCAAGAGGTTGATTATGATGAAACCTTCTCACCTGTTGCGATGCTAAAGTCTATAAAGATATTGTTTGCCATAGCTACTCATTATGATTATGAGATTTGGCAAATGGATGTCAAAACCGCTTTCCTAAATGGATATCTTAAGGAAGATGACTATATGGTTCAGCCTGAAGGTTTTGTCGATCCTAAACATCCTAATAAAGTATGCAATTTAAAGAAATCAATCTATGGATTGAAACAAGCATCGAGAAGTTGGAATCACCGTTTTGATGAAGAAGTAATCAAATATGGATTCATCAAGAACGCTGATGAAGCTTGTGTATATAAGAAAGCTAGTGGGAGCATCATCACTTTCCTAGTATTATATGTTGATGACATACTACTATTTGAAAATGACATTCCAACCTTGGAAGGTGTAAAAACCTGGCTTGGAAGTTGTTTTTCCATCAAGGATCTTGGTGAGGCCACATATATTCTGCGAATAAAGATCTATAGGGATAGATCAAGGCGGTTGATTGGTTTAAATCAAAGCGCCTACATTGATAAAATCTTGAAAAGGTTCAAGATGGAGAACTCTAAGAAAGGTATGGTACCTATTCAAAGAGGAACGATATTGAGTATGACTCACTGTCCTAGCTCAAAGGATGAGCAAGATAAAATGAAGGCAATCCTATACACATTTGCTATTGGATCCATCATGTATGCAATGATATGCACTCGACCGGACGTGTCATGCGCCTTAAGCATGACAAGCCGATACCAGCGAAATCCTAGAAACAATCATTGGATGGCTGTTAAGAACATACTTACGTACCTAAGGAGGACAAAAGATATGTTCCTAATCTATGGATCTGGTGATGAGGAACTCATTGTAAAAGGTTACACGGATGTGAGTTTCCAAACCGATTGTGATGATTCACGGTCACAATCGGGATATATTTTCATTTTGAATGGAGGAGCGGTCACTTGGAAGACCTCCAAACAGGATGTGGTGGCTCTATCAACTACAGAATCAGAATACGTCGCCGCCTCATTCGCAGCTCAAGAAGCTGCATGTTGAAGAAATTCATTGCCGATCTAGGGGTTGTCCCTTCCATTCAGGACCCCCTAGAGATCTTTTATGATAACGAGGGTGTGATTGCCCAAATCAAGGAACCTCGTGCTCATCAAAAGACTAGGCACATTGAGCGGAGATTCAACTACATACGAGATGAAGTTGAAAAGGGAAAGATATGTATTTGCAAAGTTCACACAGATCAAAACATTGCGGATCCTCTGACGAAGCTCCTTGAAAAGGCAAAGCATGAAGGTCATACTTGTGCCATGGGACTTTGATATTCTAGTGCTTGGATTTGATCTGTAATTTTGTATTTGGATATGTGGAACTTTTTATTATTTGAATAAAATTATTTGGTTATAATGTTTCAATTAATATTCCAATTTATCATGTTTAATCCATGAGTAAATTGTTTACTCTAAATGTCCGTAGTAGTTCAGACTTGTGGGAACAAGTAAGAGGGTAAGATTATTATGAATTTGGATTGGTAGATATTCATATGGATGAATATAGAGCAAAAGGTTGCTGCCAAGGTTCATAGATATTTGTGGGATGCAAATATTGGACTGACCTGCATCTCAAATATTACTACATGAAATCTTCCTGATTAATCATAAGTAATTTTGAGTAAAGGCGAACATCATTTGGTATCCTCTGACCTGAGATACATATTGGGTCTTGATATTTACCAAATGTTATACTTTGAGTCAGTTCTTCGCTGTTCTGAAATATGGTAGTACATAAGTCTGGTTTCAGGTATGATATAAGGTAATTATGAGAGACGTATGTAGTCAAGAAGGGATTTGTCCCTCTTATTCGTTAAGAGTAAGATGTCTAACGCCTGATAAAGTTAAATCAATGGAGAATGATCACTTTGTGTCTCTAGGATTTAACATGACATCTGCGACAAAGGGATAGATGATTGATTCACCTAAAACATTTCAAGTATGGTACTCGAATGAGATGATGTTATTGACTGGCACTTAGTCATACGTATTAAGGGTAGTAAACCGTTGTTAGGCGATATTTACTGTTTGCATCAATCTTCTATGATTCTTGTGCAAGTGGGAGATGGTTGTCAATATTTATTTGTATGATCTTATCAAGAAACAAATATTTATTGGTGTATGTTTGGCTTGTTATTGGGTATGACCCGACTTGAATCATAACGTACTAACCACATCAATATTGTATGTGTCTTGGGCATATGAGGTCAACAATCTCTGACCCAATATGTATCTCAGGTCAGAGCACACCAAATGATGTTCGCCATTACTCAAAATTACTTATGATTAATCAGGAAGACTCCATGTAGTAATATTTGAGATGCAGGTTAGTCCAATATTTGCATCCCATAAATATCTATGAACCTTGGGAGCAACCTTTTGCTCTATATTCATCCATATGAATATCTACCACTCCAAATTCATAAAAATCTTACCCTCATACTTGTTCCCACAAGTCTGAACGACTACGGACATTTAGAGTAAACAATTTACTCATGAATTAAACATGCTAAATTGGAATATTAAATGAAACATTATAACCAAATAATTTTATTCAAATAGTAAAAAGTTCCACATATCCAAATACAAAATTACAAATCAAATCCAATCACTAGAATATCAAAGTCCCATGGCACAAGTATGACCTTCATGCTTTTCCTTTTCCAGGAGCTTAGTGAGAGGATCCGCAATGTTTTGATCCATGTGAACTTTGAGAATACATATCTTTCCCTTTTCAACTTCATCTCGTATGTAGTTGAATCTCTGCTAAATGTGCCTAGTCTTTTGATGAGCACGAGGTACCTTGATTTGGGCAATCGCACCCTCGTTATCACAAAAGATCTCTAGGGGGTCCTGAATGGAACGGACAACCCCTAGATCGGCAATGAATTTCTTCACCTATAGCCGGCCATACTATGAAGGTCAGCTCGATACAATTGACTAAACACAAAACAAAATCATTTGTAGAGTTAAAAAGGCAGATTGCCTTTTTGACTATATGACTATGACATGCCATAACTCACATCCTTATCTATTACAAAAAGGATAAAGTACATGAAGTAGAAAGTTTATAGACTTAACACCTCAATGTACAGTTCCCAAAAGCATGGACCTTGTCACCAACTCATGTAGGTTGGTGACTTTATAGAGTAGTAGCAGAACGGGGTCCAGCTTTATGGAACAGTACATCAGATAAAGCATGTTGTTAAAAGTCTTCGGAAGAAACTATCTTCAAGAGTTGAGCTTTGGAAGACTTTGTCTCTCAAGTATCAGAAGACTTCCATCTTTGGCTTCAGAGAGATATCAGTCTTGGTTTCGGAAGATTTCACACTTAGAATATTTATGTTGCATGTGTGAAACTTCCAAAACATTCTTCTTTAGTACTTGTGCAGCATGCATGCGGAAAGACTTTGGTTGCTTCAGCCCCTCAAATAATCTCTACAGGAATCCTATTTGATTAGCGATCCAATTAGTGAGAACGCAAACCGATCGATCTAACAATTAAAGAAATGATAAGATTGATTAGAAAATGATCAGATGTGAACTATGAAGTTGGAATATGCGTTCAGGATGCTCTGGACGGCTAGGTTATAAATGTATACGATATAAGTGTCAAAAGTCTCTTTTTTGACGAATTAATGATATTTATAGGTTTGCTATCTTATTTGTGCGACTAAACCATTAGCAAGGTTCAGTCATGCGACTGACCCAAGCGACTGATTCATACACACGATTGAAGGTTCAGTCATGCGATGATCCAGTCTGCTGGTTCAGTCGTGCGATTGGTTCATTAGCATGATGTCCTCATGCGTATGGTCCATTAGCATGAATAATCATACAATAACTTCAAACTATATAATAAGTTCATATATATGAATTAAAGATACATTAACATCAAAGCACAAATCATATATCATTACATCGTTTCATTACATGTATGTAAGCCATGACAGACTTTTACATTAACCACATAAACTAGGGACATATGTATCAACATATATCAAATAAAAACTAACTCTTTACAAAAGGACTTAAATAAAATGTTGATGAAAATTGTAGTTTAAAAGCCCTAGTTGAGCATCTGACCACTTCCTTAGCTAAATCCATGGCTGATCATGTCTCAACTGAAGTGAAACTTCTAAAGTTTCAAACTTTCTCAGCAGTATGAAAAATTGTTAAATTCTCATATTGAATCGAAGAACAGGTCGGGTTAGGATATAATGCAGTGGCGCCTCCGATAAATAATAATTATGCTCCTTTGCCTGAATCAATGAGAAATAACTTGTCAAATCACTTTGTGCGAAGCACTAATGTAGAAACAAGTTCTATTCAACAAAACATTAATAATAAATCTGAGGTGAATGAAAATGAGTCTTCTCAATCAGACAAGATTAATCAAATGGATTTAGAATTTAACATTGATGAGTGTGATGACTTGGATGATTCTGATGAACATGATGATTATCTTCAAAACAAGGTTAAGAATATTGTTTTTGAAACAAATATTCCAAAACTGCTTAAAGAAACAAAGCTGCCATACCCTCTTAAACAAAGAAACCTGCTAAAGACCATCTGCAAGAGAATAGCTTAATTAAATGAAGGTCTTCAAGAACTAAATGAGCAACAAAAATCTTCCAATGAAATAAATGAGAAGTGTGCCTCTACTGAGAAAAGACACAAATTATCTGTAGAAAAGGAAAAGAAAAGGTTGTTAGTTGATCATCAGCGGAAGAAGAACCTTTCGTTAGTACAAGATCTAGAGAAAAAGAAAACCTCTTTAGTAGAAGTTAATACTAATTTAGTAGATGATCTATGGAATAGGAAATCAGCAACAAAAAAATCAATGCCCCATAAGCTGGAAGAGGAAAAATCAACTTCAAAGCTGAAAAGGATACAAAGCATCAGAAGTTGGCAAATAAGAAGAAATTAACTGATTCTGACAAAAATCAGATGACATGTATTGTAGATGGTGTGACATGAAAAACCCTAATACTGAAGATTGTTACTTTAGTAGTTATTGTTCTATTTGCTATATGAACAATCACATGACATCTGACTGCTACTTTAACAAACATTGTGCTATCTACAACAAAAATAACCATTCAACTCAGGAATGTTATTTCAACAAAAAGAATAAGAGAAAGGACACAAAGAAGAAACAATCAGATAAAGTTGAATCACACACTCAATCTACTGATTGTGAAAAAGATTCAAAAATCAAGAAATCTCAACAAAAACAAAAGCCAAAATCAAAGAAAAAGACAACCACTGATGTTCATCCTTTGAAGAAAAGAACAACTGTCTAGCAATCAAAAACATCTCATAAAAAGTTAGATTTGATTGAAAAGGAAACAAAGGCTGATAATTCATTCTTTGATAATTTTGAAAAGGGAATTCATATACTTTACTAAAAAACAGAAGATATTGAAACATTCAATATTGAAGACTCTTTTTCAAA
The DNA here is from genome assembly GCA_025506515.1 of Flaveria trinervia. Classification (NCBI taxonomy): domain Eukaryota; kingdom Viridiplantae; phylum Streptophyta; class Magnoliopsida; order Asterales; family Asteraceae; genus Flaveria; species Flaveria trinervia. Next base: position 34,626,142 of record CM046451.1, on the reverse strand, counting down.
ACAAAAGCCTCAACCCAACAAAAATAACTTGAATGAAGGAGAAATTGAGAAATAAGAACCCAGGTCATCAACATCACTTCAACAGAATCATCCTCAGTTGAAACAACATAGAATGAATCAAACACAACTAAAACTGAAACTTGAAGATTTATTCATGAAGGAGTAACTATTTTAGACATTGCTGTCAAACCCAAGAATATTATGGCTTGGGTTGTCAATTCTAACTGATTTATTTCTGAATGCAGAAACTATCTTGGAGAGCTGACAACAAGTGGTACGTTGACAGTGGTTGTTCTAGGCATATGACAGAAAACTGTTCACTTCTCCATGACTTCATCCATAAAAATGCTTCTTATGTGGCATTAGATGGGGATAAGAAGAGAGGTAAAATTGTTGGCGAAGGAATGGTAACAAATTGTGTGCTCAAGTTTGAGAAAGTAAACTATTGTGAAAATCTAAAGTATAATTTACTAAGTTTGTCTCATATTTGAGATCAAAATTATACCACGCTGTTTGATAACACTAACTGTTACGTTCTTAAAGCAGGTTTTCTGTTCCAGAAGATTGGGTCCCTTAAAGCATCAAGAAAAGGAAACACTTATGTTGTAGACATGAATAACACCTCACTCACAAGACTTGAAACATGCTTTCTATCTAAATCATCAGAAGATGAATCTCAATTGTGGCATAGAAGGCTTGTCCATTCTAAGATGAAGAACATGAATAAATTAGTGAAAAATGACTTAGTCATTGGGTTGCAAAAGAAAGAGTTTTATTGCTGAACTCATTGTTCTTCTTGGTACAAAGGAAAATAACAGAGAGTGTCTCATGAATCCAAAACTATCAATACTAATAGTACACCACTCAAATTTCTTCACATGGATCTGATTGGTCCTACCAATGTGACGAGTATTGGAAAAAGACAATATTGTTTGGTGATAGTTGATGATTTATTAGATTTACATGGGTCTTTTTCTTAAAACAAAAGAGTGAAACATCAGAAACATTAATAGACTTTGTCATCAAGATTGAGAATCAACTTGATGTAAAAGTTAAAATTTTTAGGAGTGACAATGGTAGTAAATTTGTCAATTTTGACTTGGATTCCTTTTGCAGGACCAAAGGTATTACAAGGCAATTCATGGCACCAAGAACTCTATAACAGAATTGAGTTGTTGAAAAAAGAAACAAAACACTTATTGAAGTAGCCAGAACAATGCTAGCAGACTCACAATTGCCTATCACCTTTGGGTTAAGGCAGTGAATACTACATGCAATGTTCAAAATAGAACATTAATTTTCAAAGAACATAACAAAGCTCCTTATGAACTTTTATTTTAAAGATAACCTTACATTGGATATCTTTGAGCTTTTGGGTGTCATGTATTAGTCTAAATCATAAAAGAATCACTGGGTAAATTTTCAGAGAAAGCTTATGATGGTTTCTTTGTTGGATATTCTTCAACATCTAAATCTTATAGGATCTATACTCCACAACATAACATCTTGGAAGAAAGTCCTAATGTGTCTTTTGAAGAATCTGTATTCACTAAATCACTTAAAGGATCACGATGGTTGTTTGGTATACATGCTTTATTAGAGTCATTTAACTATGATTATTTGAACAATGTATGAACTAATGATACATGCTATCATTTGTTCCACCTAATATGAATGAAGTGAAACTTTCTACTGATCCTCTAAGGATTCACACATCCTCAGACTAAAACACTTCATCAGCAGCTACTCAATACTCAAAACATCATCCACAAATGTACATTGTGCATCCGGAAATGTGAATGTTGTTCCTGAAGTTGTCCATGCTCTCAAGAAGATGCAACAAACATTGGAAATGTCTAATCAAGTCCTCTCTTATCATCTCGAGTTGTTCCGGTAACTCCTACAGAAGAACAACATGCTTTTACAGAAGCCACTACAGCTCCTACGGAAGACACCTATGATGCTACTGATGATCAACCTGCAGAAGATCATTCAACACCAAATGTTGAACAATTTTACCACTTTCAAAATTCTCAATTTGGTTTGGACCGGTCTGCAACAATGGATATGACTAACTTGGAATCATCTATTCTAGTGGAATCAACTCCATCAACAAGAATCCATAAGACTTATCCAGTCAACAACATCATTGGAGATCCTGCAAAAAGAAATACAAGAAGCCAAAGTGGTACTGCCAATATTTGTCTTTTCACTTGCTTCCTTCATAGGTGGTTCCTCTAAACATCACTGTACTCTAAAGGACAACAACTGGATTGAAGCTATGCAAGTAGAGCGTCAAGAATTTAGAAAACAAAAAGTGTGGACTTTAGTTTATTTACCTAAAGGCCAACATCCCATTGGAAGTACATGGCTCTTCAAAAGTAAACTAGATGATAGAAGGATTATTGTAAGAAATAAGCAAGGTTTATTGCTCAAGGATACACACAAGAAGAGGGAATAGACGATGATGAAGTTTTTGCAGTAGTTGCAAGAATTGAAGCCATAAGAGTGTTCCTAGCTTATTCATCATATAAGCAGTTCATTGTGTATCAAATGGATGTCAAGTGTGCCTTCCTATATGGGAAAATTGATGTGGAAGTTTATGTGTCACAACCCCCTTGATTTGAAGATCCTCACTACCCTCACGGGTATACAAACTTGATAAAACCTTGTATGGTAATCACCAAGCACCAAGAAAGTGGTATGAAACACTATCATCTTTCCTACTCAAACATGGATACAAAAGGGGAACCATTGATTAGACTCTCTTCCTCAAAGAAGAACATCAAGATCACTTAGTTGTTCAAATATATGTTGATGACATTTATTTGGATAAACTAATAAGAGATTGTGTGTAAGATTTGAAGAATTGATGAAATCAGATTTTAGATGAGCTCAAGGGAGAATTAACTTTCTTTCTTGGTCTTCAAGTTCATCAAAAGACAGATGGGTATTCATCAATCAAGAAAAATACGTACATCAAATATTTAAGAAGTACAACCTTGTTTATGTATATTCATGCAAAACACCAGCCTCAACAATTGAAAAGATTGTACCTGAACCTTGAGGAAATCTATTGATCAAAGTTTATACAGATCAATGATAGGATCCCTTATGTATTTAACTTCCAGTAGACCTGGCATTATGTTTGTTGTGTCTGTTTGTGCTAGGTACCAATCGACCAAAAGAGTCTCACCTGAATGTAGTGAAAAGGATCTTCAGATATCGCAAAGGAAAACCAGGACTTGGTCTTTGGTATCCAAAAGATGGTGACTTCACACTCTACTCATATTTAGATAGTGACTATGGAGGATGCAATAACAACAAAAAATCCAACTGGTGGATGTCAATTCATAGGACCATGACTAGTTTCATGGTAGTGTAAGAAGCAAACCAATGTATCTGTATCCATAGCTGAGGCTGAGTACATAGCTGCTTCAGCTCGTTACTCTCATGTCCTTGGTTGCAAACCATTTACTTCATTATGGTTTTAATTTCCTTCAAACTCCAATTACATTGATAATTCTACTACTATGTTTATAACTACTAATCATGTTCAACATAATAAAACAAATCATATTGAAATAAGATACCATTTTCGGAGAGATTGCTCAGAAAAGGGTTTGATCAAGTTAGTCAAAGTGGATATAACAAATCAGCTTGCTAATTTATCACACTAAAGCCTTTGATTGAGTTTGATTTTACTTTCTAATTAAGTCTATGGGCATGATTTTCCTTGATTAATCACAATGAACAAACAAATGGAAGCATATGTCTGTGCTTGTACATCGTTTTAATAATAAAGCTTTAGGATGACATATGTTTGGGAAATGAAAGTATACTATGCCTTTGCTTCTTCCTGAGTTCTTAAATATCATTAAAATTTGATCTAGTTACTTGATATGTGAGTACGTTCAGCTTGAGTGGAAAACAACACTAAGTGCATCCCAAACATAATGCAAAGTGATTTTTTATGGGAGACTTCATTTTAAGGATACAAAAAGTGAGTCATATTCTGATGTGACCAAATCACTCATCTTAACAATATTCTGATGTGACCAAATCACTCATCTTAACACACTTTGTACTGACACTTTATAATATCTATCTTGCAAATCTTACTCCCTCTATTTTGTGTAAACAAAGACCTGGGTGTGTGATCATTATCGTTTACATATGTAACCAAGTGGTGAGAAGATTATGATCCTCATCATCCCTTGTTTTGTGTAAACAAAGACCTGGTTTAAAGGCATCTCTGTTTTACATGATTAAAGACCTGGTGACCTGATGATAATCATATCTAAGCTCTTAAAAGAATCCAATATGATCAACTATATAATATTTTTAGAGCTTTTTCAACAGTTCATTAATGAGATGTCAAATACATCTCAAGATAGAACTTATAACTTAAAGTACATAGTCTGTAAGTATGAAAAGGGATGATTGGTTCTAAAAGGGAGGACAAACTTTAAGTGAATTGAATGTGAAACACATATCAATTATTATCTAATTAACATGAAAACATGATAATTAGCATGCGTAGTTGATACAATACTCATGTATGGATTTAAGTGGACAAACATACTTACCATCCGAACAAAGATCAGGTATCATTTCAATAAAATAAACTGGTCAGGAAGATGCTTAGTATTATAGTATGATCTGATTATGTGTGTATATATATGCTTGTGCATTGTCATCAAGTCAAGCTTGTTTAGTTTAATTTATTTTGATGTGGACAGACACATGTCTTTTATGATATTCTTCTTAGAAAATTATGATAAATGCATCTTTCATCATTAATAAAAAATTTAGGCGGAGTAGAATCATGAAAATAAGGTAACATCAAAATTGTCAATATGAAGGAATTGGAACTTGAGCACTAACTTGGCTTTCGGATACTTGATGTTTTTGCGAATACAAACCTTCTTGTACACAATGGCATAATACAAAGTAATAAAGGTCCAATAGCAATAAATGGTTCTATTTGTTAGGACCATACAATTTAAATAAGTTTCAATTGTGGCATTTTAAGCATCAACTGATGTTACAGAAGCATTAGAAGAAGCTATAGTAAGCGACAGTGTGAAACTTAAGGGGGAGTAAAAATTTACTATCCATAGATTGGTAACCTACGAGTGTAATTCATTTCCATGGATTGTTAACTTATGGAAAATCAAGTTACACTTCAAGTCAATTTTAAAATTTCAGTTTTAAGTTTAGGCATTCGCAGATGTCCTACGGATGAACTGAAATCTACGGAACAAATAAATTCCACAGAAGAGTAATAACAAAAGTGGGACCTACTTTGTTAAATAAAGGATATTAATGGGGTCAAGTGTCCATAAATGATGTTTTTGACTATAATATTACTTATTCACTTTTTAGAACACTTTTTCAGACCTTGAACATCCCACTCAGCAAACTTTTCCCACTTCACAAACATTCAAAATTAACAAATTAAAACATCAAACAAACACATAATCGTGATCTCAAATAATTGTTCAAAAGGTAAAACATGTCATAATCTTCAAAAATGAATCATTTGATTCTTGATTATCATTAAAACTGTTCGCATCTCGTCGTGTGTGTAATGTTGATTCTAACATAATCTTTTTTATTCTAATTAACAGATGGCTAATCCATTTGCAAGAGAGCACAATGTGTGTGCTTTCTTAAACCCTGAGAAGATCTAGGCTGTTTTATGCATTATTTGTGAAGCAGGTGATATTTCAATCGCACATTATGACTTCTGCAACTCCGCACGAATAGAAGAAGATGGAGAAGTTGTCATAGAGGTAGTGAAGAATGGAAGATAAGCATGACTAAGTAGACCATAAGGAGGGTACTAGAGCTGGGAAAGCAAGAAGTTGATCACCATGATGTGTTCGAGAATGAATACATAGAGAAATTATTTATTTGATGGGGTTTGATGGTGATTTTGACAAGGGTGAGATAAAGAAAAGGAGATTATGCAAGCCATACCGATTCTTATGTCACACTATAACGCCCGGTTATTTTTAGGCAAAGAAAGAATGAATAAAGTGAAGTAAAAAGAAGGAAAAGAAATAAAACCAAGTCTAGGGGTTAAAAGTGACAATAAGGACAAAAAGTTTAAAGTTGTGATTAAGGTGGTATGGCCGCCCCAATGGTCACACACACCTTTTCATTCGGATCTTGTTAGAGAGAGTGAGAGAAGGAGCTGAAACTCCCAGTTTTAGAAAGAAGAACAAGAAAGAATTCGAATTTAAGGTAAGAATTCATGTGTTCGTGATGTTCTTGACTGGCTTTATCCTCGGGTGTTTGCTTATGCGTGTTTGTCTATGTTTGAGTGTGTTTTAGCGGGTTTCTAGGAAATTGAACTCAATTGCAAAAGAGTTTGGAAGAAGCTATACTCAAGAGCTACAAAGGTGAGTTCTAGGACCCCTCTTTTACTTGTTTTAACTGATTGTGGGGCTGGAAATGCATGAATGTATGTTTTCATTAAACTAGGTTTCAACCCGTATGTTTGATGTGTGTATGTTGATGTTATTATGTAATGTCTAGCTGTTCATGCTTGATGATGTATGATGGTGTTCTAAGGCTTAGAAGGCAAGACTGAGATAAAGAATTGCTACCCCTTATCGAGAATTGATGATTTGTTTGATCAGCTTCAAGGTCCCAGTTGGTTCTCAAGGATAGATCTTCAATCGGATTACCATCAGTTGAAATTGAAAGAGCATGATATTCGTAAAACAGCTATTGGCACGCGTTATGGTGATTACGAGTTTCTTGTTATGTCTTTTGGTTAACCCACATGCCAGCTACTTTTATGGGTCTAATGAATCGAGTGTGTCAACCAATGATGGATAAATAAGTGGTTGTGTTCATTGATGATATCCTGATTTTGTCAAAGAGTGAGAATGAACATGTCGGTCACATTCTTCAGGTGTTAGGACGTTGAGAAGGGAGAAGTTGTATGCTAAATTATCCAAGTGCGCGTTCTAGTTGCGGGAAGTTGAGTTCTTGGGTCATGTGGTGAATCCCGAGGGTATTATGGTGGACACGACAAAGGTGGAGGCGGTGATGCAATGGAAGTCTCTAAAGACGCCATCCGAGATTCAGTTCTTGGGTCATGTGGTGAATCCCAACGGAAGTCTCCTAAGCTCGCAAAAGAATCCTATGTGATCAACTGTATATTAATCTAGAGCTTTTATATCAAGGCATTAATGAGATGTCCAATGCATCTCAAGATAGAACTTATAACTTAAAGTACATAGTCACTAAGTGTTAAAAAGTGATTATTTGACTACAAAGGGAGGACAAAATCTGTGTGAATTGATTGTGAAGCCATAACAGTTATTACCAAACCAACATGAAAACATGATAAACAACATGCATAGTTGATACACTAACTCTTGTATTGATTAAGTGGACAATATACTTGCAATCAGAACTAAGTTCAGGTATCAATTCAACAAAATAACTCATATGGAAGAGGCTTAGTATTATAGTATGATCTTAATATATGTGTGTATATATATGCTTGTAAATTATCACACTGCCACATGTTCTTATGACAACATTCTTAGAAATCTATGAGAATGTATGCATCATCATTAATTAAATATTAGGGGGAGTAGAATCATGAAGATAAGTTAATCCATCAACAGATTTGTCAATTCCATTATCAATTTGCAGGAATTGGAACATGAGCACTATCTTGGCTCTTCAATACATGAAGTTTTTAAAGTTTAAACTTTCTTGTGCAAAATTGTCATGAATACAAACTCAACAAGGTCCAAAAGCAATTAATGGTTCTAAGCAGTGAACTTGGACCATACAATAAAATAAGTTCTCATAGTCCTTCTTAAGCATCATCAGAACCTACAATGCAATTCAAGAGTCAGTAGAAACTACAATGCAATTCAAGTGTAAACAGAAGCTACAGTGCAATTCAAGAGTCCGCAGAAGCTACAGTGCATTTAGCGTCAGCAGAAGCTACAGTGTGGAACATTTATTTATTTTGTCCATCCGTAGATTGGTAAACTACGGATAAGACAGTACAAAAAGCATAATCTAATTTCATAGATTGACAACCTATGAAAATTAAAGTTATACATACTCAGCAGAAGTTTTTAAGTCATCCGTGGATGGTATACGAAATCCGTAGATAATGTGCGGAAGAACTAAGAACTACGGATAAGTTAAATTTTAAGGGTCCCACATTATTAAATAAATGAAATTAATGTGTCTTTGAGAGTATAAATGATGTTCATTGACTTAAATGCTCATTACACCTTTTAGAACACTTTTTCAGACCTAGAAAAACACACTCAACAAACTTTCACCCCTTTCTCTAACATTCAAAATTACTGAATCAAAATATCAAACAAACACATAACTCTATTCTCAGATCACCGTGTTCGAGTAAAATATGACGTAATGTTCAATAATGAATCATTTGATTCTTGGTTATTCTCACAACTATTCGCAATCTCATATCAATAATGTGATTCTAACGAAATCTTCTTTATTCTTATGAACATATGGATAACTGTTTTGCAAGAGAGCACAATGTGTGTGCTTTCTTAAACCCTGACGATCCTGTTCAGAAGGATGCCAACACATTATTCAGTATCTAAGAAGATACAGGCTGTTCTATGCCTTATCAGTAGAGCCAGTGATTCAAGAATCGCACACTACTGATTTCTATAACTCCGCCCGAATGGAAGAAGATGGAGAAGTTATTGTGGCATATGTGAAGAATCAAAGACTGAGACTGGATGAACAGACAATAAGAAGGGTTATTGAGTTGGGAGATGTAGAAGCTGGTCACCCTGATATGTTCAAAAATGAATACATAGAGATAGTATTTCTATTGATGGGTCTGATGGTGACTTCGAGAAGGGAGAGATAAAGAAAGGAAGACTCTGCAAGCTATACAGATTTCTCTGCCACACTTATCTTAAGTGCATCTCTAATAGGAAATCTAAACTTGATAGATTTTCAAGGCATATCTCTTCAGGCATTATTGGTGTCTTTGAGGGAAGAACATAGAATTACTCAAAGTACATCTTCAACGACTTATATGATCATATCAAAGTGTAGAAGGCTGACAAGATGTACATGTTTCCAAGGTTTCTACAACTGATCATCAATGTTGATTACGGGATTGCTATAGATGGCGATATGTTCGTTTAAGAACCCCTAGGTAGATATGTTCTGAATAAAATATCTAGGAAGTATGAAGGAGGAGACATGCCCATGTTTGCTCACGTGGCAGATGCAAATGAAACATTCATCAAGAATTAATATGGGAAGAGGTTCAAGAGAGCTCATCTACTGACTCAGTACAAGCCTCATCATCATCTCATCAAACATCCACTCGTGAACTGTTGGACCAAAAGAGCCAATGAGCCAAGATCAGAAAACCTCTAAGTCCCACATGATATCACAACAACTGGTGAAGGCTTCATCAGCAGTTCGACAAGTGCTGAAAACTCCAACAGCTGAAGATCAAGTGCTGAAGACTTCAACAGCTGAAGACTAAAGTGCTGAAGTTCAAACAACTGAAGAACACAAGTGCTGAAGCTGAACAGCTGAAGAACACAAGTACTAAAGCTGAAGTCCAAACAACTGAAGTACAACAGCTGAAGAGTCTACAAGTACTGAAGATCAACAACTGGTGTAAAAGTTTGAAGACAAAGACTAAAGACATCAGCTAATGATATCTACTGAAGTCCTCAGCTGATGAAACGTCTGAAGTTCAAGTCTGAAGACCAAGTACTGAAGTTTCAGTAGTTTGTCACAACAGCTGAAGAGTACTTCTTTAGTAGTGTTGTGATATCAGTAGTTTTATGTTTTTACTTTCAGTAGTTTTGTAAAACGACTGAAGAGCTTGTTCTTCAGTCGTTATAGTATCAGTAGTTTTGTTTTTCAGTAGTTATAGTAACTGATAACACTTAGTATTTTTGTAAGAAGATGTCAGCTGTTTTGACATCTTCACTGGTTGTGTTTTAGTTGGAATAATTCTGTTAGATGTCACTATCAAGTGACATCAGCAGACGTCACATCTCTTATATAAGAGGTGTCGACCTAATTGTAATTGTGACATTCCTTACCACGAAAGCGAATTGAATGAAATATATTTGCAGAATTCTCTCTATCTATAACCGTTTTTGTTCTTCATTGAATATCTTTTCGTTCTTGTGAATTGGCTAATTCATTTCCGCTGCTATACTCTCTAATCAATCAACGTAGATCACTGATCCTAACAAGTGGTATCAGCAGTTAATCATTAATCGATCTAACATTGATCATTGAAACTGCTAATTGATATTTATGTTTGATTGAATTAGCATATTCGCAAGAACTGGTTATAGATTATTGAATTTCTGTCGCTTTCGTACATTTATTTTGAGATATCTCTTGGTTCAATTGGTTGTTGTGTATTGTTCTAATTTGTTATAGCTTAATTGAATTTGATTGAATCTGAGATGACTACTCCTTCTAATGATCCTCACAATACCGGTTCCTCAACCAAGCCCCGATGCTGGTTAGGACCGAGTATATATTGAACAAAGAATGCTTCATCACCTGTCTGTAACAGTTCAGGTTGTTGGACATCTGTGGTACATGGACCACATAGCCTATGGTGAACAATCTGGAAACCAATCAAATGGTTCCAAAGAAGAAGGAACAATACTCTGATGAAGATCGGAAACTTGTTTGAGATTGATGCTAAAGCCCATGGAATTCTGGCCATGGCACTACCTAATGAAATCTATTCAGGGCTTATGCATCATGAAACTGCTCATGATCTCTGGAATGCCCTGAAGGAACAATTCGGTGGCACAGATGAGGTCTTAGCAAACAACAGAGAAATCCTTGCCCAACAATATGAGACATTCTCTCATAGAAAGGGTGAGACACTGACTCAACAGTTGAGCGTTTTTCCTGCTTGATATCTGAGCTGAAAATGGTGAAACAGGAATACACCAATAGCCAGATGAAGAACAGGTTCCTCAAATCACTGCCTGAGAGATGGGACACATACACTATTGTCCTACGCTCCAGTGCAAATCTGGATAGCCTATCTCTCACCCAACTTCATGGGAAACTGCTTACATTCGAAAGAGAGATAGAGCAGAGAGGAAACTGTCCTCATCAGGAAAGCTCACTGATGACTTTGTACCAGGGAATACTGCCTTGGTTGGTCACGAGTAAGAATATGCTGAATCTGAAAACAATTATGATAAGCATATTGATTTCTCTACAAATAGTTCTGATCATGCATTTGTTGGTATTGAGAGTAATTTTGGCAGCAATAGTGACAATTATGCTTCCATGGATGATTTGAAAGGAATAGCTGATGATGATCTAGAAGAGATGGATATTCTGAGCCAAATGGCACTGATTAATATTAGATCTCAGAAGTTCTATAAGAGAACTGGCAGGAAATTTCCTGGACTCTCTGGCAAAACCAAAGTTGGTTTTGACAAGAGTAAGTTGAGGTGTCACAAATGCCAAAGGCTGGGACAATTTGCAAGGCAGTGTAGATCAACTGGATCTAACTCTTCTGCACCCTTTGTGACTTTTCCTAGTACTAGTCCACAAAACAAGGGCAACATCCTACTAGTTCTGGTCATCATTCACATCCTAGATCTCCTGCATACTTTGTTCCCCAGGGTCAAATGTCATATCCTTATCCCTACTATTATATGCCTCAACCAAATCATGTTCAAGCTCCAATTGCACAACAACCACAAGCATTGCCTGAACCACAACCTTCCCAATCTCATCAACAAACTCAACCTCAACAACACAGCTTCTCACCCCAGGAGTTGTTGACTGGAGAAGTTTACCAGATGACTTGTCTGGTCATGAACAACTGTTCTCAGGTGCTGGTCAACATGGTGGTGAAAGGCCCTTTGGAAATCTAGCTCTTATGGCTTTGGATTCTGCTGATACTTCATCCACTAATATCTCTACACCAAAGGTATCACAGGTATCTTCTGAGGCAAAAGCCAAATAGTGTTCTGAAACATGTATAACAGCATTTGCATCTATTAGAGAAGCAAATGTAGCTTTAATCAACAAGACATTGAGCTAGAACAATTAATTTCCAAAAGCAAAGCTGAATTTGAGTATGTGCTTAATGATAGAATTGATGAGATTTACAAACTTAAATGCCAAATAACTGATGATAAGGCTAGGGAAGAGATACTTCTAGAGAAGTATAAAGATCTCAAAGAAACCCTTGCAGTCACCCAGGTAGAGTGTGATAGATGGGTACAATCATGCAAGGTTTTGAGATGCTTCTTAGTAAGCAATCTGCTTCCAATGTGAAGTTTGGCATTGGTTACAATCACACTGCTCCACCTACAGATTTACTCCCAGAGCAGAGGTAGAATCTGATGGTGAGAGTAATAACAATCCATCTCATCATGTGATCTACTTTTTGATACAGCACAATCAGAAGTAGAAGTCAGCACCAAGCCCTCTCAGAACCTATCAGCTGATGTTGATGGTTCCACTGCTGACACTCACATGATCAATGAGTTGATCAACTCAGGAGTTAGTTCTGAATGTCCTGAAAGGACAAGAGAGCAGGGTTTAACACTGAAGTTCAACTCCAACTACTGCCAGTACTGAAAAGAAGAAAACTGTCAGTAGAAAGAGTTTGAAGACTACTAAGAGGAAGTCAAGAAAGCAAACAATGCTTCCAAAGCACTGAAGAACAAGTCTTCAGTTGTTTCATCCTCTTTAGTTGATGATCAACCTAAGATGAAGAAGAAACCATGTGAAGTATGTGGTTTGTTCAATCATCTTACAGATGATTGCTGGTACAAAAGAGGATCCAAACTCAAACATAAAGAGGAAATTAAAGAAAATGGTTAAAATGAAAACTGAGTTTGAGACCACATTGTATCAGCACATCAAACATCCTGTAACCCTTAAGTCCACAAGAAATCCAAAAAGGAAGGGTTAAACAGGTGACAGCTGAGATTGCTCAGAAGAGAAGGTGTAACATAGGAACTTATCAACTCCATTGACAATGTGTCTGATGAGCTGAAAGCTTTATCACAAAATCAGACACAGCTGGTTATGATGGTTCAACATCTATTGGGAAGAGTTAACCAATTAGATGCTCCTATGTTGAAACCTCAGAAAAGGAGGTCCAAGCCAAAGGATTCCTCTTCTTCACCATCTTCTTCCTCTCAGGCTGTTGTTTCCAATAAACGTTTAGTTTACCATCTGTTGATGAGACCAGGCCCAAAACCAAAAAGGTTTGGGTCTCCAAAACTAACTGTTGTTTATTATTGCAGGTTCTTCAACATGCCGAAGTAGCATCTCGTATGTAGACAGTGGGGGATCTATGCACATGACTGGGAACAGCTCTCTTCTTCATGACTACTCTCAAGGAAAGAAGGGGTTTGTTTTTTTTGGCAATGATGCTAGGGGTTACATCATTGGCAACGGCTTTGTTCCAATGGAGAAATAAAGTTTGATGATGTTAATCATGTGGAAAATCTCAAGTACAATCTCTTGAGTGTCAGTCAAATGTGTGATAAAGGCCATGTTGCTCTTTTCACCAGTCAGAACTGTAGGATTCTGTCATCCAAAGTTCTGCATTTGATTGATAAGGTGTTGGATGAACACACTCTCCTGAGAGCCAAAGGACAGGAAGAGTGTAGCCTTAGATCTTTCCAAGAAAATAGATCTCAGAGGCAATCCTTGCTATTTTCCAAGCCTCTTCTCAAGAATCTAAACTGTGGCACAGAAGGCTGGGTCATGTTAATTTCAAAAACATGAATCAGGTAATCCACATAGTTTAGTTAGAGGCTTACCAATAAAGGAGTTCCACTATGATGAAACCTGCACTGCTTGTTTAAAAGGAAAACATCACAAAGTCTCATTCCCTCCTATTGAAGAGCCTAAGTCCACTGCCTGCTTGCAATTACTGCATATGGATCTATTTGGTCCTGTGAGAGTAATGAGCATGGCAAAGAAGAAATACTGTCTGGTAATTATGGATGATTACTCCAGATTTGTATGGACTTTTCTTTCTACATTCAAAGGATGAGGTTCTCAGAAGATATTCACTTTGTGTTGTATATTGAGAAGCAGTATTCCCTTCCAGTCAAGTGTATTAGGAGTGACAAATGAACTGAATTCAGAAACCATACACTTGATGACTTCTATCTTTCAAAGGGAACAAAAGGCAGTTTAGCATACCAAGGACTCCAGAACAAAATGGAGTAGTGGAGAGAAAGAACAGGACCTAATTGAAGCTGCAAGGTCCATGTTGGCTGACTCTGGTTTTGCCACTGACCTTTTGGGCTGAAGCTGTTAACACAGCTTGCTATGTGCAGAATAGAGTCTTAGTAATCAGAGGTTGATGAAGACTCCATATGAAGTTCTCCATTACTTGGCTCCTCTAATTTCATTTTTCAAAGCATTTGGGTGTCCCTGTTTATCCTCAACACAAAGGATCAACTCCAAAAATTTGATCCTAAGGTGGATGCAGGGTATTTTGTTGGTTATTCATCTACTTGCAAGGCATACAGAGTCTTCAACTGCAGAACAAAGATAGTTGAAGAGACTTTGCATGTGAAGTTTAATGAATCTCCTTTGGACAAATTCCACAAACCCTGTGGAGTTGTTTGATTTGGACATACTGCAATATGTTCCTTATCAAGCTCCAGCTATTGCAGATCATGTGGATAAATCATCTTCTGCAGCATGTCTTCCACGTGGTGGTATTGATGTTGATGATGATAATATCAATACTCACCTATTCAAGTTTAGTGACCAACTGCTTGTGTCTGCTAAATTTGAGGTTCCTGTAGCTTCAGCAGTTCCATCCACAACAAATGCTGATGAGATCTCTGATTCCTCTACATATTTTGAGTTACCATCTAATTCTTGGTGTCAAGAGTCTGCATCAACATCTGCTGCTGTTGAAGGTCCTACAAACACTTGCACAGATCTCATTGTTTATCAAGAACTGAAGAATCACCTAATGTCTCAGATTATTGGTGATATCAATGCTGGTGTTTCAACAAGAAGTCAATTGTCTAACTTATGCTTCTATGCTCTCTTCATCAGTCAGCTAGAGCCAAAGGACTACCATGTTGCTTTGAAAGACAATGGATGGGTTAAGCTATTCAGCTTGAGCTACTTCAGTTCAAGAAACAGCAAGTGTGGGAACTGGTTCCTCTTCCCCCAGGTAAGTGTGCAATAGGCACTAAATGGGTGTTTAGGAATAAAACTGATGAAAATGGGCTTATTGTTAATAACAAGGCTAGACTGGTTGTACAGGGGTTTTCACAAGAAGAAGGTATTGACTATGATGAACCTTTGCCCCTGTAGCCAGACTAGAGGCAATCAGATTGTTTTTAGCCTATGCTGCATTCCACAATCTTAAAGTTTTTCAAATGGATGTCAAAAGTGCTTTTTATATGGTAACATAAAGGAAGAAGTTTATGTGTGTCAACCACCAGGTTTTGAGGATAATAAACATCCGAATGGGTGTATAACTTGATAAGGTCTTTATGGGTTGAAACAAGCTCCTAGAGCCGGTATGAGACACTTTTACTTTCTTCTTAAGAATATTTCACTAGAGGCTCCATTGATAAAACTTTGTTTATAAGAAGGTGGATCAGCATAAGCTACTTGTTCGGATTTATGTTGATGATATCATTTTTGCATCCTCTGATCCCCAGTTGTGTGATGATTTTACAACATTAATGAAAAAGTGGTTTGAAATGAGTGCAAGGGAGAATTACAGTTCTTTCTAGGCTTGCAAATTAACAAAAGGCTGATGGAAACTTTATTAATCAGTCAAAATATACAAAAGATCTTTTGAATAAGTTTGATATACAAAACTGTAAGCCCTGTTTACTCCCATGGCACACCACACAACTGGATGCTGATCAGAAAGGTAAGATGTTGATGAAACATTTTACAGATGTCTGATTGGGTTGATGTATTTAACAGCTTCTAGACCAGATATTATGTTTGCTGCATGTGTTTGTGCTAGATTTCAGGCTGCTCCTAAAGAGTCTCATTTGATTGCAGTCAAGAGAATCTTTAGATATTTTCAAGGTACACAATCTCTGGGGTATGGTATTCCACTGGACACTCTTGCAAATTAGTTGCTTTTTCAGATAGTGACTATGCAGGGTGCAAGTTAACTAGAAAGTCAACTTCTGGTGGTTGTCAATTCCTAGGCAACTCTTTGATTTCTTGGCAGAGTAAGAAAAAACATCTGTTGCTACATCAACTGCTGAGCCGAGTACATTGCTGCTGCAAGTTGCACTCTCAGGTACTCTGGCTTCAGAAGCAACTTCTGGATTATGGCATTACAGAGACTAAGACTCCATTATAATGGATAGTGCTTCATTCTGTGTATTGTCAAAAATCCAGTCCAGCACTCTAGGACCAAACATATAGAGATCAGACAACCTTTATTCGGGGATTGTTTTGAAAAAGGTCTGATTGATCCTAAGTTTGTGCCTAGTGCTAATGAGCTTGCAGATATTTACTAAGCCTTTGGATAGTTCTACTTCCAAAACCTTGTGTTAAGGCTTGGTATGCTGCAGCTAGATAAGTGACAACTATTGATGATTTCAGTAACAAATACTGGTGATCATTGGTAACCCTGTCACATATAAGTACTGATGAGTCCTTTCACCTTTAGTAGTTTTATAACTACTGACGGCTAAATGTCTCACAAGAACTGACATACTTTATCTGTCTAAACTACTGATGTAGTTACAACTACTGAAATCAGTACAAACAGATAAGTACTGACGTCCTATGAAACACCTGAAAAGCAGATGCAAAGTCTGATGAGTAAGTGTTGAGGACAGTATGAAACAGCTGAAAGGCTATGAATTGACGAAAACTACTGAAGAGAACTTTCTCTTCAGTCGTTTCTATAACTGCTATTTCATTCTAAACAACTGAAGCAAAACCACGTCTTCAGTAGTTTTATAACTACTGATGACTAATACCAAGTTTTCAGCTGTTTACAACACTGATGACAAAACCACTGTCTTCAGTAGTTTCACAACTACTGATGACAAATACCAAGTCCTCAGTTGTTTCATCATCTGAAGTCAAAACCATGGTTTTCAGTAGTTTTCTACTGCTGATGCCTAAAACCACGACTTCAGCTGTTTTAACGTCTGAAAGGGTATACCATGTCAACAGTCGGTTTAAAACTACTGATGACTAACACCACACCCTTCAGTCATTTTCACCCCTACCCTATAAATACCTGTCCTCTTCTCTAATGTTTCATTAGCCGTTCTTTTCTGAACTTCTCTCTCTCAAACATGGCGACCATGAGTCTGAAAACCACGACACAACTGCGTTGCTTACCTTACAAAGTCGGCTTTCTGGAACAAATATGATAATGCCATTGACTTAATGGTGGATTCCCCATATCGCACAGCCTTTCTCTTGAATCCAACCATTACCCTGAATCCCTCAGTCAATTCTGGTCAAATGCTTTTGTTCATACTGATGAGTCTACTACCGTCAGATCTCTGTTCGGTCCCTTATCAACCAGAAACCAGTGGTCGTTACAGCCGACATCATTCGTCAGGCATACACTTACACGACTCCACCGCTGTGACTGCATACCCAAAGGGCATAACAGATATGTCATTTATCAATCTGGGTATGAAGGTGATCTTCGTTCCAACCATTCTAAAGAAACATTTCCATGACGCTGAGAAACTCATTTTTCACATGGTAAATGTCTGCTTAGCCTCCAAGACATCTTCTTGGGATCAAATGTCATCCCAATGGCAACAGGTATTGTATTCTATTCTAGAACACCAACCGCTAAATATTTCTGAAATTGTGTTTCTAGAAATTAAGAACTTGGCTCAGAAACCTGTGGTAAACCGATGGCCATTATATCCCAGGTTTCTGATGGCCATTATTTTGGATGAATTAAAATCTGATGGCCTTGTTGGCCTTGGAGTCCCTGCACACAGCTTTTTGGCTGAGGCATAGTCCAGGCACAACTCAGACCCTACACTCAAAGAAGCTGCCCGAATGCTAAAGCCCAAGCACAGGGAACTCACAACTCCTCCATCAGAACCAAAGTCCCCACTAAACCAAACCAAAACAACCGAAAACAACTATTCAGGGAGATGAGTCCCCTGAAGATGCTCCTGCACCACCAACGCAGGCTATACTTGCTGGCTTAAACCCCCAGCAGTATCAGAGACTCTACCAGCCATAGCCGCTCAGGATTCCTCTCAAAAGAGCCTGCAGCCACCACACAAGGGGTACCCCACACATCTGGGATCTGCCTCACTTGAGGAGATTGCCATTGAAGAGCACCATCCTCCCCAGGTGCACACTGCTTCTACCCCATCACCCCATGCAACCGCCCCCCAAAGTCCAACCATAATTATTGCAAATGTGCTGACTCAGTTGCATGCCTCTCCTCCTCCCCAACAACCATCAACAAAGGGGAGAACCACAGACATTGAGGAAGAGGATCACCATGTTTTGACACCCCAGCACCGGGTTTACAATTCTATCTCCTGTGTAGATAGGGAGATTAGAATATCTAGTGAGGCTGCCACCTCTTCTGCATCAGCACATGATCAGAATGAGGTTGGTAACATTGCTAAGACCTCAGTAAAGGCACAGCTGATGAAGGACATAGTCCTGAGGCTGGAAGTTCCAGTTCCAAGAAAAAGGGGCACATGCTACAACTGGTCTACACCCAGGCATGTAAATCCTGCTACCAGCAGGAGGTCAGGTGATTCAGCTTCTGCTGATGATGACCTGGGCTTTTTCTATGACGTTCTAGCCCACAACACCATCCTCGAGGCTGAGGTAAGCAGACTACAAGAACTGCTTGCCAAGAAGTCTCAGGATGTAAGTTCATCTGCCCCCACCAACCCACAGATGGCACCTTCCTTTGAAGGTTCCCCAAACACTTTACACTCTCACTTCACTGATCCTCCAGCTTCTGCTTTTGGCACTATCTCCCGGGACAGAACCCCCCAGAGCAGATGGTTGCTGTATTCCAACAATCCCTACCTCTCATCACTCCCATCATCAATGAAATTGTTTATAAAGCCATTGATGAGAGGATTTCCTCAAGTCTACAACCACTCATTGATGATGCTGTGCACAAGAAACTTTCTGCGGTACAAACCCCTGTCTCCAATGCATCCAAAAAGGGGAGAGTACTGCAGTGAAAGAAAAGAAGAGAAAAAGAACTGAAGATGAGAAGGCACAAGAGAAAACCCAGGAGTTGGAAAAAGAAAAGCAACAACAACTGATCACTTACAAAAGAGAGAAAAGTGCTAGTGATCAAGCTAATGCTAAAGAAAAATCCTTAGAAGAGCTGGTAAAAGATGCAGATGACACACACAGCCGATCCATGACAAAATCATTGAGCAACTCTTCAAGCAAGGCTTGATACAGCCACATTAGACAGTGAGATCAGGAAGTTGGAAGTAGAGGAAATTCAACCAGATGGGCTGGTATGATATACTGGAGAAAGAGAGATTGGAGATCATGATTCGATTCATTGCCAAATACTTACGAAGATCTTTGATGGAGATTCATTCATGGACCGAGAGACGTATTCTGGCTATAGCCACCAGAATCTGTTTGTCTGAGCAATTTCATAAGGGGATTATCATTGAAGCACTTGATGAGGCTGGGGCTGGAAAAGGGTTTGAAATGGCAAGACTTACAAAGGCCAAACTCACAACCAAATGCTTGAACAACCTTCCCTATCACCCACTCAAAAATAGCCTACCCCTCAAATCTCCAAACAATCTCAAAGCCCAAATCCAAACATCCTCAATCTTCAAAACCAATTCCTTTACCAACCCAACCATCATCCAGTGATGCACCTAGAAGGAGGAGAAGGGTGCTGAGGATAGAAGAAGATGAAGAAGAAGAGGATGAAGATGATAGTCTGCCACTCTCTGCTGTTCTAAGGTTACCAGAACCCAGGAGTCAACCCATGATCACACCTAACTCTCAAAGGGAAATGGTTAGAGTCAAGATAGAAGATGAAGAACAGCAGAAGCAGCACGATGAGCAACTACTGAAGATGGTTGACAAGGAATTTCCTCAGTCATCATCTATACAAGCCATGAAAGGGCATGCTCAGAGGTTGTACACTCTCAGACACAAATTTCAGTATCATAAGGAGAGAGTGAGAGTATGGCCAGACCCCAAGGTGAGTTCTAGAATCCACAAAAGATCCATTCCACATAGATACAATGGCCAGGTTAGAAAAACAATAGACTCTACAATCATGCTGGCCATTGTAGTCTCACCATGGGAAATAATCGATGAATTCAAGAAGGCTCTTCAATCAAAAATGACCCCTCAAGCGTTACTAGAAAACAAGATGATCAAAAAGGGGTTATTATATAAAAAGCTTGAAGACATCAAGAAGAATGAGCTCCAGTTACTCCTTGAAGGCACTCATCCTGATGAATTTGTTTATAGGGAGGTAACTACTGTGGAGTTGAAAAATGGCAGGACTGTGAAGTACTTATCTGAGTACTATGGTCCAGAGTTCTTCTTTGAAGGAGGAGTAGAAGAACTCTCCACGGAGGAACAAGTTGTTCTCCTTGAGGCCTATGTTCGAGAGTCATACAGACTCATAATGGGGAAGTAAATCTAATGAATGGGATAACAACTCTGTGTCCAGTTCCCCAAAACAGAGTTCCCATTCATAGCTTGCCAAACAGATCTCTGAGATTTCTTCCCAGGCCAGAGCTTATATGGGTCATCTTCTCTACTGATCAAGAAGGAAAAAGACCAACCATTTTGCCAACAATAACTGGGAAAATAAATCAATTAGAGGTTTTGGTTGCATTGGTTCAGGGGGAGTTTGTTGGACCAAAAGAACCAATGAGCCAAGATCAAAAAACCTCCAAGTCCCACATGATATCACAACAACTGCTGAAGGCTTCATCAGCAGTTCGACAAGTGCTGAAAACTCCAACAGCTGAAGATCAAGTGCTGAAGACTTCAACAGCTGAAGACTAAAGTGCTGAAGTTCAAACAGCTGAAGAACACAAGTGCTGAAGCTGAACAGCTGAAGAACACAAGTACTGAAGCTGAAGTCCAAAGTACTGAAGTACAACAGCTGAAGAGTCTACCAGTACTGAAGATCAACAACTGGTGTACAAAGTCTGAAGACAAAGACTGAAGACATCAGCTGATGATATCTACTGAAGTCATCAGCTGATGAAACGTCTGAAGTTCAAGTCTGAAGACCAAGTACTGAAGTTTCAGTAGTTTGTCACAACAGTTGAAGAGTACTCTTTCAGTAGTTGTGATATCAGTGGTTTTATGTTTTTACTTTCAGTAGTTTTGTAAAACGACTGAAGAGCTTGTTCTTCAGTCGTTATACTATCAGTAGTTTTATGTTTTTCAGTAGTTATAGTAACTGATAACACTTAGTATTTTTGTAAGAAGATGTCAGCTGTTTTGACATCTTCAGTAGTTGTGTTTCAGTTGGAATAATTCTGTTAGATGTCACTATCAAGTGACATCAGCAAACGTCACATCTCTTATATAAGAGGTGTCGACCTAATTGTAATTGTGACATTCCGTTACCACGAAAGCGAATATTGAATGAAATATGTTTGCAGAATTCTCTCTATCTATAACCGTTTTTGTTCTTCATTGAATATCTTTTCGTTTTTGTGAATTGGCTAATTCATTTCCGCTGCTATACTCTATAATCAATCAAACGTAGATCACTGATCCTAACATGAACAACCTCAACCATCCCTACCGCAATCTCTTGTCAGCCAAAAACAGAACCTATCTCCCCAATCCACCTTGTATCTCCAAATCAACCACGAACTTCCCACTCACAAACATCTGCAAGTCAAGAACTCAACCAATCTCTCCTCTTACTCTTCAATCTCCCGCTAGCCAACACAGAGAACCTATCTCTCCAATTACAGAAAAACAATTCACTGAGAGCTTTCACATAGGGGAAACAGTCTTAGTCTCTCAAGCCAGTACTATTCAATTATCATGAACAAGAGTGAATCTCTTGTCCATTCAAATGATACTAAACTAGTCTCACTAGTCATTGTTCATTAGCAGCAACAACAAACTCATCAAGATAAGCCTGTTCCAGCAAAAGAGGAACGCTCTAGTTCTACAAGTGTGGCTCATACTTAAGATCATAAAGATGAGATTGCTGATCAACAAAAAGAAAGGGCAGAAGAAGAAAAGTATGAGGAAATGATTGCCTATGATGAAGATGACATCAGTGATGAAGACATCCCAGTAAGCAAAAGCTATTTGGTGGCTAAATACAACAAGCTTGTGGTAAATTCTAACTTCCAAAAGAAAAGAATTCAAGAGCTGAAAGGGATTGTAAAAGAAAAGGATCTTCAATGATGCAACAAAAAGAAATAATCACAACATTAGGAGACGATGCTCAATGCAACAATGAATTCATTGATGCTCTGCTGAATCTTGTAGAAGAACAATAGGAGTTTATTGCTAATCAAAAGGCTAAAATAGAAAATCTTGTGTTGGAGCGCACCCAAGGTAACAAGACTATTGAAGAACAAGATGTTGAGGTACAAAGAAAGAATGAAGAGGTTGAGGAGCTGAAGATGAAAATAAGTGCCCTAGAATCTATGTCTACCACTACATCAGTACAACCAAAAGAACCTGAAGCATCCTCTAAGCAACTGATTCAATATTGCAGGAAGAGAAAGTATTTAGGCTCTATAAAGAAATATGAAATCAATATTTATGATTCACCTAAAAGATTAAGGCATACATCTTCTGAGCACATTGCTTCAGTGAATGTTTCAACATCAAAGCTAGTTATTGCTGATGAAGCTAAGAGTGATTCTGAATGGAAAGAGGTGACTGAAGAAGAAACTAACAAAGAACAAGAAGAATCAAAGGTTGATGATCTTCTGACTACAAAAGACATAATGGAAGAGAGGCATGAATCAACTGTGTTTATGACCTAATCAACCATGGGGTTCTATTTGACATGGTTGAAAAGATGAATCTGACTGAAATGAAGGATTTGCTGAAATAGTTTGAGTTGACAGATTCATAATTCCAAATTGTGACTATAAAGCATTCACAACATTTCAATCTATTCAGAAAATCAAGAAAGATCTAGGCCACTATGATACAACAAAGATTAGCAAGTACAATATGGTATGTTGGCTACAGGGTCATAACTACAAGGCACCTGAGCTTAAAGGAAGAAATGTTGGTAAGCTGAGAAGAATGATAGAACATCTAATGACTATTGAGCTTGATACCAGAGTCAGATTCAGGAATGAAGCACCAATGTATAATGCAGAGCAACAAAGCAAAGTCCCTGCTGATCTGACAACTGTTGAACCTAAAGATCAGCACAAAGGGAAAGATAAACTAATAAGAGAGCCACGAGCAGTCATACCTAGAAAAGTATGGCCATTGCGTACAACAGTGAGAGAGATTACAAAGAAAAAGTCTACCCTGATAGAACTGTTTGACAACATCACATGCCCTAACTCTGTGGAAGACAACAAGATTATGGCCTGGAAGTATGATCAAGAATGGGACTGTGTAATTATGAAGAGAACAGCTGGAAGAATTCAACACTTCGATGATGTAGTATCTATATTGTGTCAAACTGAAAGTGACATCAAAGATCTATAAAGTATAATTATCTCTAACTATCCAATTCACCCAAGAGGAAGAGAGTTCTCTGTGTTGGTAGGAAAGTTAAAGACAAAATTCAAAGATGATGTGATAAAAGAAGCCAAAAGAGAGGATGATGAGCACAGAAGAAGATTAGAAAGGATGAAAAGTTCAAGCACCAACTCCTCCACATTAGTTGATGATGAAATTTTAAGGAGAGTTGGTTATACTAGTTGGAAACAATGACAATCAAAGTCATTGCATGAAATCAATACACTATTCCCATAACTGAGTGGGGATATGTTGAGAAAACAAAAGAAATAGTGTTACTGAGGAATGTTAATGAAAAGAAAGGTGACAAGATAAGAATCTTCGACCCAGTAGAGATCAAACTGCTGCCCCCAAGCTGCACAACATACTTATGCTTATATATATTCATTTGATACAAGTGTCTGATGAAATTCTTCCCAAAGCTGTCTGATGAAAGAGAACATAATGATTTATGCTTATATATATTCATTTGATACAAGTGTTGGATAAACTGCATGCAAAAGCATACCAGAGGAGAATATATAATGCTGAGGTTTTGAAATGAGTTAACATTAAAGAACTCTCAGAACTAAGAATCTGAGAAGAAGATGAATTGGAAATTATCAATAATCAATGTGTTGTGGAAACTCTCACAACAGAAGAAGACATTTTGGGATTGAATTTTGAGACACTTCAAAGGATATGCGGAATGGAGATCAAGTACAAATACGATAATCAAAAGGATGTAGTATCTTATTTTAACAAGAAAATGGTTTCAAGACTAAAGGAGCTTTAAGTTTTGAAGGGATGATTACAAGTGTCTAAGCCTAAGGGGGAGTATTGTTAGATGTAGGATCAATAGATCTAGTCCATTTTGTATAGGCTTAGAACTTGAATCAATATTTGTAATGAATACTTGTAATTCATTATAATGTATGCATTAAATGTATAGGTTAACCCATATATGTGCGTTGATTTATGTATGTTTACAGGGAAAACATTATGATTGGTAAATTTCACCAAGTGTAAAAAACATCTACGAATGAACCCGTTTGTTCTTCCGTAGATATGTTTCTTACAAGTAAAATGCATCCGCAGATCTTCTGCGGATGAACAACAAGCTTTGAGGATGGAAGAACAAGATTGCTTCAGAAGAACAATGTACCCTCGAAATAACAAGACTCTTATGGAAGAACGAATATCTACGGAAGACAATATTCCTACAGAGTCCAAACACTTGTATAATACAAGTGTTACAAGTCAACAAGTCAACAAGGCAGTTCTGCAAATCCCAAGAGATCCGATGATTCTTTAAAAGAAACAATTCGAATCCCAAGAGATCCGGTGTTTCCTTAACATAAACACACATGTCTATATATATGGATCCTAAGTTTCACATCGAGCAGACGACTTTGACGAGAAGCACCCAAGCAACATTACAACCACCAGACATCACATCAAATAAAAACCCTAGCAGCCGTCACATCATCAAACACTCAAATCAATATTGTTTGTTCATTGTTTATTAGACTGTAATCATTAACATGTTTTAATGAAATACGTTTGAATTGAATATTTGTCTGATCATTAATTCTTTCCATTAATTGTGTTCGTCTTATTCCTTATCATTATTGATATTGAAATTAATAACAAAAAATTAAACCAAGTTAATGTTGATTCCGCAAACGTGACTTGACTTGAATTAACACTAATAATTCCTGATTGTGATCCTTGGATTCACAGTACTTATATGTTTGAAGGACAATGTTCTTCTGAAGGAAATTAAGTCTAGAAAGCTTTATTCATCCTTGAATGAAACTTCTAATGTTTAATGTTTACTCTAACTATTTTCCTTTCGAAGCAATATTGTCAAGCTAAGGAATGTCTTCCGTAGCCAGATTGGCTTTTAAAGTTTTACTAAAACTTCCAAAGACAAATTACCTTCGGAAGATTTAGAACATCCAAGACAACTACCTTTTTCGGCACTTTTTCAGAGGTGGGACAAACATACAGATTTGAAAGTTTATCCATTTGCATTAACTTTGTTTCAAATCCAACCAAATACATAGCCTTACAACGGTTCCCCCCTCTTTCTTCTTCCTCTTCATCTGCTAACTTCTAACCCTAATTCGCCCTTAGAGCCACATTGCTCTTAGCTTTCTTTTTCCTAAAGCTTTCTCAAAAAAACCAGGAACCCCAAAACTAGAAGATTTCTCCATGCACCTTCACAAGCAACACAACTAGGTTACTATGTTATCGTTTGAGAAAGATCCTAGTTCCTCAGAAGTTTGCCACTTTCTTACTCAATCATCATATGTCACCGCACTCATAATAGACCATCTACTATATGAAGAACAATTGATGGAGTTCTGGACAACCTGTCAAGAGGTGATTTTAGATCGTGAGAAGGCATTGTCTGCATTAGTGTAGGGGAAGATAGTTTAAAATCATGAAGCCTGTCATATTTAAAATCATGAGAATAACCACTGTTGGTTTCTCACGGTAGAAACAATTCTGGTTCACAAACTTTTAGAGCTTATTGCTCAAGGTGAAAAACTGACAACACTAGTCAATGTCGAAAACACACCTTCTACATCTTGTAAGGCTGCGTGCCTGGGACACTCACAACTGGTCAATCATTGCATATAAACTAAAATATTCATTCACAATTACTAAAACATTGAAGCGGAATAATTTAAAAACATTCATATATTATAATTGCTATTGCAAAAATAATGCATCATTGTCAGATTACAAAATATCCTTTGTTGCATTACATCACAAAAACATTATCGTAATATAAAATGGATGTCATCCAAAATAATCAAACTAGCTGCCCCGTGCCATCCTCAACAAGATATACTTGCCAACTAGAAACACATAAAAGTCAGTGTTGGTGAGTGAGTTCTAGTTTTTATAAACTAGGAACACATACTTTGGGTATTTGATTTGCATTAACCTATCTTGAACCTTACAAACTTCCCCTAGGCTGATGCTACCAAAACACTTTGAAGACTTGAGATATTTACAGTCCTCATCATGATGATAACCATCCCTTTCTTCATGAGATGATCAGCATCACTCGGACTCTCATACTATCTTCTCATGTCAAAGAAATCATGCAGATGGAGATTAAACATGTTTTGCCATGTGAAGATATTCTCAATAGCTTGATCTATTTGTTGTGTATGTCCAGGATAATATGGGTCTTCCTGATGGTAGAGTAGCTATTTGAATGGGAGACGATAGAGCATCCTATAATTGCACATCCTTAGGATGTTCTGACTCATCCTGAGATTTGGAGAAGGATTTATTTCTTCTTCTTCTTTGGCTTTGTTTAGGAATCCATCCTTTTTCTCTTCTTTGATTCTTTTAACTGAGAAGATGGCTTGCAGCACCTGATTGATCTTCTTTGTCTTTCTCTATTGGGTCTTCCTCCCTCACAGGTTAGATAAAGAGGGAGTTTGACCCTGCTGTGGGTCAGAAGATGAAGCTGGTGAAGCTCAACAGGAGATTCAGCTTGTGTTGTCTTAAGTTGTTCAACCTTAAACTCCACTTTAGGTGGAGCTTGACTTGGAGGGGAGTGTAAGTCTATTAGCTCTCCACTATTGATCTTCTACTTGATTACCTGATATGCTAATCCATAGAGGATAGAGACATAGGGCCAAGTGTCCTTTCAGAGAATCCATACAGCTTCAAGAAGCTCATTATCCTCTGCCTATCAACAGACTTCTTCATGCTTTTCTAGATGATGACTCTGGACTTTGCAGTCTCTATCCTTAACTTCCTTTTGCTGATCGTTCTTCCTTTTG
Source organism: Flaveria trinervia (assembly GCA_025506515.1). Taxonomy (NCBI): domain Eukaryota; kingdom Viridiplantae; phylum Streptophyta; class Magnoliopsida; order Asterales; family Asteraceae; genus Flaveria; species Flaveria trinervia. Next base: position 34,598,630 of record CM046451.1, on the reverse strand, counting down.
ACTATCTCAAGTTCATGTTTTCTGAGATACTCAAACTCAATGTAGTCATAGGGTAAGGGAAGAAGTGCAGCAGCCTGATAGAGGCCTATGGCACTCAGGTAGTTGATCATGTTGATCCTATCTTATTCTTTGTCTACGTGAGGTTCTTCTAGAACCACATTCTCTTGTACAGGACTTTCTTGAACTGGGGAGAGAGTAAGCACATGCTTGTACAATCGTTTCTTTCATTTTTGTTCTTTGATTTGAAGAAGTAGCTTTGCATCCTCAGCCTCATTTCTCTCCTTTGACAATTCCATGTCAGCTAGTTCATTTAATTCATCTAAGGCGAGGGAGTTGATATTATCAATGTAATAGTACCTGGTCTGCAAGTAGTTGATCCTGACATCCCTCAACTCATCATCTTGAGTGTTTGGCCTGGGGGTAGCCTGATAGCAGTTTCCCTGAGTCTTATAGACCTAGTAGAGGAACTTTCTCCCTCAGCTTCATTTTCCTTTATCTCTCCTCCTCCTCCTTAATATCCTCAAAAGTCATTTTTCTTTTCCCTTGTCACTTAAAGACCTTTATGACTCAAGGTGGAGAGTGCTTTGGCCTTTACTGTTTGGTGTAGCTTCTAAGCTTTGGCTAGAGAGAGGTTGAGATGCAACATCACCAGCAGGTGTCTCATCAAGGGAATGAACCTCTGCAATAGTTGATCATGAGACAGGGCTCTCAGGTTCTACAACTAGGCCTTAAATTATTGTTTTCCCTATTAATCTAATGTTAGGGTCTGCCTCAAAATCTAGTTGACCAATGATATTGCCTGATTGCCTTAGTCTCCTTCTGAAGCTAAACTCTATAGTGATTCTATGTTGAATTCTTTGAGCCACCTTTTCAGCTTGTGTGGATTGGCTTTGGTTGACAAGTGGCATGCTGACAAGATGAAGACTTTCATAGAAATTCAAGGTCTGAAAGTTAAAGACTTCTTACTTCCCTAGAACACTTTAAATGATGAGGGCGATTTTGTTTTCATCATACATCCACCCATTCATGTGATTTGAAGTTGGTGGAGAAACATTGCCCTTGGTATACCTTCCTCAAACAGACTCTGAATGTAGGAGTCTATAGAGTCCACATCAATGTGAACATGAGGAAGTTGCTGAGTATGCATAGTTGCAAGTGAGGATGGTGAGTCCATAATGTCCATACTCCTGAAGAACTCCCAGGTTCTGTAATTGTAATGACTTTCTCCCCCTTTTTGGTAGCATCACCCTCCTGCATAGGTGAGCTAGGAGTTCGATCCATCACACTCATAGGTTATTGTGTTCCTGATTGAGCTGTTCTTAAAGTTCTCCTAGTTAGTTTTTCCTTGAGATAAGAGGTCTCAAGTTACTGATCATTGACCCTAGTTTGCAAGGTAGTCACCTGAGATTCAAGATGACTGAGCTTGGAGACTAAATAGGTGCATGTTTGTGACAATTTTTACACCTTTAGCCTTAGATTTCCCTTATCTTCATGAGAAGAATCATTGGGGGATGAGATGATAGGACCAAAGTCCTCTCTCTCACCACTAGCTTCAGGTTCTTGGCTGCTAGATTTCATCTGCTCACTGACAGCCTCAGATGAGGTGCCAATGGACTAAGTTGCCATAATTGAGGTCTAAATGTTGTAATCACTTGCAGAAGTGAGAACCTCTTCCATATGCATATCTTGAACAGGTTCAGAAGTAGCCACCTCACTTATGGGTGACTAATATGGGCTAGACATAGGAGACTCAGGAGAACTCATCTCTCTTTGAGAATTGGAATAGAAGAGAGAGTCATGCCACTCACTGAAACCTAAGTCTTCATCAGTAGAGAAGTCAAGGTTAGGAATGGGTTGGTTTAAGTCTAGAGGCTAGGGATGGAAGTTGTCCCCTGAAGGTTATTCACTTGAGTGTTGAGACTCAGAGTGAAGGCTTAAGGTAGTTAGGCTTGTGAGCTCATATGGCTGAGCATGAGGAACCTTAGCACTGATCTTTGAAGTAATGGTAGTGGTTTCCTCCTCAAGAGAAGTAAGAGTTCCAATATCCACTTCCTCATGTATGGGTGAGTATATGGGGGCCTGCACAGGGGTTTGTTTGGATTTTATTTCACAGGTAAGGGTGATTTGTGGCTATGTTGGTGGTTGAGATGTAGAAGGTGTGGATTCAACACTAGCGTTTGCTGCTTGGTTGTCTCCTTGAGCAATGAGATCTAACAGTTTTGGGACAAGGGCTGTTTCTACCCCTGAGAAGCCAATAGTTGGCTTCATCAAGATTTTATTGATCTCGGTCCTCCTTTGTTCCAGTTTTAAGAATATTACATGTTCCCCTTAACTGTGAGCCTAGTTCAAGTTTGCAAGCAGATTTGTATAAACAAATTGAGTTTACCTAAACTTGACTCCTTGAACCATCCCATGTACTATGAAGGAGAAATATTCAGGAATCTGGTCCCACCCTCCATGCTTGTGTGACAAGCTATTGATAACCACATGAAGTAGGTATTTCCACTTGGATGAGACCTTCCCTTTCCTCAAGGTCTTTATAGAGAAATATCCCTCATAGCCCATCTGCTCAAAGGAGTGATTAACAACTTCTTTTGGGAAGAACACCACACCTTCTTCATCATCCAGCTGAAGATGATTGTTGATGATGGCCGAAGTGATGAAGATTGTTCTCCCTTGCACTGTGGTAGACAGTGCCTTCTCCCCATCCATAACGACCTCTTGGCAGGTCTTCCAAAATTCAAGCAGATGATCCTCATACATAGTACGATCAATGGTAAGGGAGGTGAAGTAGTTAGATAAAGCCAAGAAATGGCAAACCTGTGAGAAATGTGGATCTTTCTCAAAGTTTAATAGAGCAACTTAGTTTGTTGCCTGTGTAACTGCGTGCAGAAATCTGGGTCATTTCATTGGTTAGGTCGGCCACTATGAGAAATCTTAAAGATGAAGGAGGTATGAACAAAGGAGGTTACACAGAGAAAATTTGGGAATTTAGGTTTAGAGAAAAGATGAAGATGATAGAAATAGGGGGAACCATTGGGTTTATATGTGAAAAGGATTTAATACAAAGTTAATAAAAGAGTAAAAACTTTGAAATTCATATGATGGTCCCACCTCTAAAAAGGTAGTTTACTTTTTGCTCAAAAAGTACTTTCTTGGAAGTCAAAAAGCTTCCGAAGTTAAATTGTTTTTCGATGTTTTAATGAAAAACCTTCCAAATCCAAAGTGACTTCATAATAATTTCCTATGAGGTTTGAAAAATTTTACTTCGGAAGAGAATTAAGACTTGGACATGTAATCCAATAGAACAAAACTTCAGAAAGTTAATTTGATTTGGAAGAAATTTGTCCTTGAAAACATTTAAGTGCCTAAGAAAGGTTTTAAGCTTCTCAAGATATTTCATAAATTTCTTCCAAAGGAAAAGTACTTAGGCAGTTATTTGTTTTGAAAGCATAAGTTTCTTTCGAAGGTAAAAGCATATCTTTCGAAGGACCAAATTTTTAAAAATTCTAAGGAAAGTCTTCAATAGGTTTCATCCAGAGAAAAGAAGAGCTTTTGAAGATGATAAACTAGACAACTTAGGACACACATATTTTAAGAAATGATATGAATTAGTTTTAAGAAAAAATACTCAAAGTTAATCATCCCAATAGCTGATATAACATACTTAAATATATGTTCATCAAAGGCTTTTGTAAATAGATGAGCATGTTATTCATTTGTGTTAACTTTGACTAGTTTAATAAATCCCTTTTCAAAGTTATCTCTAATCAAGTGATACTTGATATTGATGTGTTTTGTCCTTGAGCGCTGCACAGGATTCTCTGTGATAGAGAGCACTGTTATTGTCAATGTGAATAGGAGTCTCCTTGAAATTTAATCCATAGTCAAGCATTTGATTCTGAATCCAAAGCACTTGAGAACAGTAGCTTGAAGCAGCAATGTATTTTTCTTTAGTATTTGATGGAGAGACACATGATTGTTTCTTGCATTTCCATGAGACAACCCTTCCACCAAGAAACTGACCCCAGATGTAGACTTTGGAGTCATGTAGCAACCACCATAATCATGATCTGTATATGCATACAGACTAAAGTCAGAATTCTTAGGCTACCAAAGACCAAGTGTTGAGGCACCTTTAAGGTATCTTAGAATCCTATTTACAATGATGAGGTGAGACATCTTAGGGTTGGCTTGATATATTGCACAAATACATGTGGCAAATATGAGATCAAGCCTTCTAGCTATGAGATACATAAGAGACCCAATCATAGCCTTGTAAAGGTGTTCATCCACACACTCCCTCTCAAGATCAGGTCCAAGGGAGTAGTTTCTTGCTATGGGTGTCTTAGCAATCTTACAATCAGTCATCTTGAATATTTTGAGTATGTCTTGAACATATTTTGATTGACTAATGATGATGCCAACTTCAACTGGCTTCACTTGAAGTCCAAGAATGAATGAGTTCCCCCATAACACTCATTTCAAATTTGTCCTTCATCAGCTTCTCAAAGTCTCTGCAGAGCTTTGGATTAGTTGAAACAAAGATAATGTCACCTACATACACTTGAACTAGCATTAAGTCATTTCCTTGTCCTTTGATGAAGAGAGTTCCATCTATAGTACCCCTTTTGTATCCATGCTTGCAAAGATACTAAGATAGAGTCTCATACCATTTCCTTGCTTGATGCAACCTATAAAGAGCTTTATCAAGCTTGCAGACATAATCAGGGTGATTAGGATCTATAAATCTAGGTGGTTGTTGACATACACCTCTTCACCAATCACCCCATATAGAAAGGCACATTGACATCAAGTTAATAGACCATGAAATTTTTGGATACATCAAAATGCCAAGAATATTCTAACAGCTTCTACTCTTGCTACAGGAGCAAAGACATCAGTGTAGTCAATTCCTTCTTTTATGTGTACCTTATATAACTAGTCTAGCTTTCTTTTTTATGACAATGCCTCTATCATCTTTCTTGTTCCTAAACCCCCATTTGGTTCCTATAGTAGTCTTCCCATGAGGAAGAGGACAAAGGTTCCAAACTTTCTGCCTTGGAATTGAAGTTGCTCCTCTTGCATGGCTTCAACCCAACTTCTATCTTTTAGAGCCTCTTTAATTTTCTATTGCTCTATCCGGGTCAAGAAACAAGAGTGAAGACAAGCATTTGCTTCATGGGTTGTCCTTATGTTGTTACCCCCATGTCAACATCTCTAATGATGTTTGTGGTGGGGTGAGACTTGTGAATCCTTAGTTAAGGGATCACAGAAAGTTTCTAAGAGAGATCTAAATTTGAAAAATCTAGCATTGAAGATTTTCCAACCACATCAGCACACTTATCAAAAGAAATTTGATCCAATGAGTGTGTGACATCATTGATGTTTTCACCTATGGAGTGGTTATCAGCATCAAGAAATTCTTGATAACTACAACCACCTCCATTGTCTTATGCATTTGAAGCTTCTTCATCTGGTTGTTGAGCCTCTAAGCTGGAAGTTGAATGCATCTTAGATGTATCAGTTTTTTCATTGTTGTGCTGATAGAAACCTCATTTGCAGAAGTAGTTACAACTAAACTTGAAGATGTGTAGCTTGAAGATCTTCCAAGTTCAAATCTTGGATGAGGGTCTCGTAGGGATAAAAAATCTGTAGATCCTGAAACATTCTCACAAGATTTGTTAAAACAGTTGATAAGTAAATTAAGATCAATTAGCCTTTAAGACCAAAACCAGCCGCACAGGGTGTGTGTTCATTGAAGGTCACATTGGCTGACTCCTCAACAATTCTAGTTCTGAGATAGTATACTCTATAAGCCTTAACTTGAGAAGAGTATCCAATGATGTGTCCATGATCTGATTTCTTAGCAAATTTTGATCTTCGCTATTCAAGATGGTGCAAGGACATCCAAATGACCTGAGAAAACCAATGAAAGGATTCCTCTTGTGCCAAAGTTCATCAGGAGTCTTTCCATGAGTCTTAACCACTAAAAATCTGTTTTGCACATAGCAGGAAGTGTTGAGTGCCTCTGCCCAGAAGGTGATTGGCAGTATAGAGTCAGGAAGCATGGTTCATGCAGCTTCAATCATTGTCTTGTTTCTCCTCTCAATAACACCATTTCGCTGAGGAGTCCTAGGAGCACTGTATTGTCTTGTAATACCCTTTTCATCACCAATTCATCAAGGATTTGGTTCTTGAATTCAAGTCCCTGATCACATCTTATGGTATTGACCTTGTGGTCATATTGATTCTCAATCTTTAAGATGAAATTCTTATGAATCTCAGGGGTCTCATCCTTAGTTTTAAGGAAGAAGACTCAAGTGAATCTTGTAAAGTCATTTGTTATCACCAAACAATAAGAGGTTCTTCCTAGACCCATTTCACTATTAGGGCCAAAGAGATCCTTATGTAACCAGTGTAGTGATGGAGTTTCTTTCCTTAGGATTATGAGATACCTTATGTTGCATCCCTTTATGCATGCAACACAATGATCTTCACTTGTAAACTCTTTCTTTGGCATTCTAGTTACCAAATCATTCATAAACAGTTTACTCATGTTCTTAAAGTTTACATGACACATTCTTTTATGCCATATGAAAGACTCATCACTATTATCTTTAGATAGACAGCATGAGACTTCTCTAGAGGGAGAAGTCTCTTGCAAGTCCATCTTGTACATGTTCCCTTTCCTAGGGGCTCTAAGCAAGATATGCTCATGAGGAATGACCACCCCAGGGTTGAGAACAATGCACTCATGCTCAGTAAATAGCATGTTATGACTCTGATCACAAAATTAGGATACACTCAGAAGATTGTACCCAAGCTCCTTGACAAAGTTTACATTGTCAATGTTGAGCTCACCGTTTGTGACCTTGCCCCTTCCAGAAATGTAACCATCTTCATCTCCTCCAAAAGCAACTGGCCATCCATCAATCCTTTCAAAGTTTGGGAGTAGTGACCTATTGGCTGTTATGTGCCTGGAACAACCACTATCAATGATCCAAACACTCTTTTTTGTATTGTGTTGTTCTTGCACAAAGAAAATGATTAGTTACATTTGGAAACCCAATCCTTTTTGGTCTTGGGCTCATCAAAAGAAGTAGAAGGTAAAGAAACAGTAATAGATTCTATAGTTGTGCTTTGAGAATTTTGTGTTGTTATTGATGGAGAACTTTCAGTCACTTGGTCTTTCATTGACTTCCACACCACCTTTGGAAGTTTGGACTTGACATTTAATACTTTGGATGCTTTTGACACTTCGGAAGTTTTGATGACTAGACCTTCGAAATATTTTGCAAACACTGCAGCAGACTTCAGTACGTCGAGACCAAATTTTCTTCCAAATGCAATTTTATACTTGCCTTGATTTTCATTTTGGAGCTTTTGAAGGAAACAAATTTTCCTGCCAAAGCTAAAATCTTCTTGGAGCTCTTGGAAGTCTCTTTATTGGTCATGTGAAGAGCACCTGTTCGTTTGTAGGACAATCCTTAGCAAGATGAGAAGTACTTTCACACATAACACATTCCATATTTTTCTTCCTAAGAGCCTTGTTCTGAGAGCAAGGCTGACTTTGTTAACATCCCTTCTCCACCTTCTTCTTTGCAGATGCTGAGATAGTCCTTTTGGGCTAAGAACTGCTCTTGGAGTTTGATGGTCCAGGCTATGTAGCAGTGGTACACAACAGATCACCCTTTTTCTTGGTGCTGAGATGATTTAAACACAAACCAGAACTCTTGGTAGAGGAGTTTAGGTTGATGTCTTCATTCTTAACCACTTCAAACCCTTCAGAGATAAAAAGTTGTTTTTACTTAGAGTCAAAAGTGGCCTTGATCTTTTGAGCCTTCTTAGCTTTTCTTTTGGTCATTCTGATCAAGTTCTTTCTCATAGACTTGGTCATCATAGTCTTCCACCTCTCCTAAGAAGGATAGTGACCCTTATTAGAATCCTCCTTTTAACTATTCTCAGAGGAATTATTCCCTATCACTTCTTCATTCTCTTCACTCAAGGGGTCTATAAGTGGAAGCTCATCTTCACAAGTTCCACACCTAGGTGATCTTATAGACATGATTGTGTGTGGAGGAGCTATCTCACTAGACCCCAGTCTCTTCTTATTTTGATAACACACCTTGGCATGCATGGATGAGGATATCATGTTCCTAAAGGTCTCTTATTCATGAACACATTTTTTTGCCCTGGCTTTGCTAATCACAAGCTCAGCCTGGCATCTAGTCAACTTAGTTATGGGATCCTTGATCTGAGTCCTGTAGTAGGTGTGCTTATGTTTTAGAATTGAAATGGTTTTCTCTAAGTGGTCTATCTTTATTTTATAATCATTTTCCGCTTTCTAAAGAAGTTTAAGGGCTCAATAGATCTCATTTCTAAGTTGTAGGACCTGTATCTGTTGACTATAGAAATACGTTCAAGAGTACAGAGATGTTCCAATATCTTGGCTTCATCATGGTCAGCCATCAGTGCTTGGTTTGGAGATGTATCTTCCATTTGAAAGCTCCAATCAAAGCTTTATTCTTCAACCATAAGTGGAAGTTGCTAGTTTGGCTTCTTATTCTGGGTGGCTTTGTCAGTGTAGTTTGGTCCGGATTGTGCTTGGCCACCATTTGTTCTTGGTTCCTTGCACTCCCTAGCAAAATGGCCCGTCAAGTTACAGTTGTAATACTTGACTTTGCTTTTATCCAGTCCAAACTTTCCAATGGCTGCATTGCTAGGGAACTTCCTTCCAGTTTGCTGGTTGAACTTCTTCACTCTGTGAGTGACAAGGGCCATCTGCTGGGCTATCTCCATATACTCCAGATCATCTGGATGGATACAGTCTAGGTCTTCAAGGGTGAAGAGAAAGCTGCCACAACTTTCATAAGAAGACACAAAGGGTTGAGAAGAACTTGTTTCTTGGAATGGGCTTCCTTTAGTACAGTTCTCCCTTGGAGTCTCCAGGAAGGTGATGAAAGGAACCTTTTATGAGTTGTCAGGGTAGCATATGAGATGGTGTTGTGGTTCTATGCTATCCCTTACAACCACATGAAGGGCTGAACCCATTTGATTGTTGGAGTTTCCAGATGAACTTTCCATGTTCATCTCCATCTGCTATCCACTAAGAATCCCATAAAACTCTAACAAGGCGAGAGTTTTTAGATTCTTAGTTCTCTTGATAACTACACAGTAGTGTGTTCATGGCCTAGGAGAGAGGACATGAACTTCACTACAATATCCCTATTCTCAAGAGCTACTCGACCATCCACTAGGGTATCTATAATCTCAACATACTTGAAGTATTGTTGAGTCATGGTTTCGGAAGACTTTGTCTATAAAGCTTAAAAAGACTTCATGTTTAGCTTCAAAAGATATTGGTCTTGGCTTCGGATGACTTTACACTTAGAATATTTTTCTAATGTTGGGTGTGAAACGTCCGAAGCATTCCACTTCAGTACACTTGTGCATGCATGCAGGAGAGACTTTGGGTGTTTGGGTTGCATCAGCCTTATATTAAACCTTACAACTCACCCTAGGCTGATGCAACGAAAATTGAAAACTTCAAATTTTTATAGTCCTCATCATGATGATAACTATCCTATTTTTCATAAGATGATTAGGATCACTTAGACTCTCAAAGTGTCTTCTCATGTCAAAGAAATCATGTAGAGGCTGATTGAATATGTCTTGCCATGTGTAGACATTTTCAACACCTTGATCTTGATGACACGCCATCTTTCTGGATTTGTAGTGTATTTCCAAGACAAGATGGGTCTTCCTAATGCTAGATGGGCTTTTTGAATGAGTTGATGGAGCATCCTCTAATTGCACATCCTCAGGATGTTCTGACTCATCCTGAAGTTTGGAGATGGATGCTTCTTTCTTCTTCTTCTTTGGCTTTGGTCAGGAAGCCATCTTTTCCCCCTCTTTGAACCTTTTAACTAAGAAGGCTGACCTCCAGCACCTGACTGATCTTCCTTGTCTTTCTCAGTTGGGTTTTCCTTTCTCACAGGTTCAGATTGAGAGGTAATAAAACCCTACTGTGGATCAGAGTGGAAGGTTGCTGAGGTTCAACAGGAGATTGAAGTTGTATTGTCTCTAATGGTTCAACCTTAATCACCACTTTCTGAGGGACCTGACTTGGTGAGGAGTGTAAGTCAACAAGTTCACCTTTTTCAATCTTCTCATTGATCACCATGATGTGCTCGTCTATGGTGGACTTAGACTAAGTCTCCTTCCAGAGAATCAACACAGCTTCAAGAAACTGATCATCCTCTGCCTATCAGCAGACTTATGCTTTTCTGAATGATGGCTATTGTTTTAACAACCACTTCCCTTAACTTCCTCTTAGTGATATTTCTTTCTTTGATTATCTCAAGTTCAAGTTGTATGAGGTACTTAAACTCAATGTGATCAAAGGGTAAGGGAGAAGTGCATCAACCTGATAGAGGCTTGTGGCACTCAGGTAGTTGATCATATTGATCCTATCTTTTGCTTTGTCTACCTGAGGTTCTTGTGGAACCACATCCTCTTGTACAGGACTTTCTTGAACTAGGAAGAGAGTAGGAACATGCTTGTAGAGTCGTTTCTGTCTTCTTTCTTCTTTGATTTTAGGAAGTAATTTTGCATCCTGTACCTCTTTTCTTTCCTTTGACAATTCCATGTCAGTCCGTTCATTTAATTTATCTAAGGGGAGGGAGATAATATTTGCAATGTCATAGTTCCTACTATGCAAGTAGTTGATCTTGACTACCTTCAACTCATCATCCTGAGTGCTTGGCTTGGGGGCAACCCTAATAGCAACTTCTATTTTTCTTATAGACCTAGTAGAGGAACTTTCTCCCCTTAGCTTTCTTTTCCTCTCTCTCCTCCTCCTCGATCTCCTCAAAACTCATTTTCTTTTCCATTGGTAACTAAGAGACCTTTGTGACATATGGTGGAGAGAGCTTTGACCTTTATTGCTTTGTGTAGCTTCCAAGCTTTGGCCAGAGAGAGGTGGAGATGCACCTTCACCAGTAGGTGTCTCATCAAGGAATAAACCTCTGTAGCAGTTGACGGTGAGACAAGGCTCTCAAGTTCTACCACTGTGCCTTCAGTCAAAGTGTCCCCTATGAAGCTAATCTTAGGGTCTGCCTCAACATCCAGTTGACTAATGATATTGCCTGATTGCCTTAGTCTCCCTCTGAAACTAAACCCTACAATGATCTTGTCTTGAATCCTTTGAGCTAGCCTGTTAGCTTGTCTAGATTTGGCTTTGGTTGATAAGTCACATGCTGACAACATCAAGACTTTCATAGAAGTTCAAAGTCTAAAAGTTGAAGACTTCTTGCTACCCTTGATCTCTTTGAATGAAAAGGGGTCTTCTATTTTCATCATACATCCCCTGTGTAATGTGATTTGAAGTTGGTGGAGATGACATTGCCCTTGGTATTCCTTTCTAAAAAGACTTTGAATGAAAGAATATATAGAGTCCATATCAACGTGAACTTGAGGAAGTTACTGAGTATGGGTAGTTGCAAGTGAAGATGGTGAGTCTTCAATGTCAATGCTCTATGAAGAAATCCAGGTTCTGTGTCTGTGATGACTTTCTCCCCCTTTTTGGTAGCATCATACACTTGCACAAATAAGCTAGAGGTTAGGTCAACCACATTCACAGGTTCTTGTGTTCCTGGTTGAGCCCTTCTTAGAGGTCTCCCAGCTAGTTTTTCATTGAGATAAGAAATCTCTAGTTGTTGATCATTGACCTTGTTTTGCAGGGTAGTCACCTAAGATTCAAGGTGACTAACCTTTGAGACTAAGTAGGTGCATGTTTTTGATAGTTTTTGCACCTTTACCCTCAGATTCCCCTCTTCTTTTTTAGAAGAATCCTTGGGAGATGAGAGAATGGGACCTAAAACTTCTCTCTCACCAGCTGCATGGAGTTCTTGGCTGTTGGATGTGTCAATGGGATGATTTGCCATGATAGAGGTCTGAATGATTGTAATCACTTGTTGAAGTGAGAGCCTCTTCCATACGGATCTCCTGAACAAGTTCAGAAGGATCCACCTTAGTGATAGGTGACTGATGTAGGCTAGACACAGGTGAATAAGGAGCACTCAACTCTCTTTGAGTAGGGGAGGAATAGAGAGACTCATGATACTCACTGAAACCTAAGTCCTTATTAGTATAGAAGTCAAGAGTAGGAATGGGTTGGCTTAAGTCTAAAGGCTGGCGATGGTAGCTGTCACCTGAAGGTTGTTCACTTGAGTGTTGAGACTCAGAGTGAAAGCTTATAACAGTTGGGCTTGTGAGCTCATCAGGCTGAGCATGAGGAACCTCAGCATTGATCTTTGAAGTAATGGGAGTGGTTTCCTCCTCAAGAGAAGTAGGAGCTCGAGTATCCACTTCCTCTTGTATGGGTGAGTATATGGGGACTTGCATAGACTCAATAGTTGAGCAGGGGTTCGTGTGGATTTAATTTTGTAGGTGAGGGTGATTTATGGCTGTTTTGGTGGTTGAGATGTAGAAGGTGTGGGTTCAACACTAGCTTGTGTTGCTAGGTTGTCACCTTGAGCAATAAGCTCTAACATTTTCGGGACAAGGGTTGTTTCTACCCCTAAGAAGCAAACAATTGGTTTCTTCAAAATTTTAAATGTCGGGCTTCATCTGTCCTGATTTAAGAACATTACCTGTTTCCCTCAACTGTGAGCCTAGTTCACAGTTGAGAATGTATTGAACATATCTTGGAAACATGTATTACACTAAGGAGTCCAAGTTAGCAAGCAAATTTGTATAAACAAGTTCAGAGTACCAAAACATGACCCCTTGAACAATCCCATGCACTATGAAGGAGAGATCTTCAAGAATCTAGTACCAAACACATGCTTGTTGGATAAGCTGTGGATGACCACATATAGTAAGTACTTCCACTCGGATGAGACCTCCCTTTCATGAAGGTCTTTATAGAGAAATCCCCTTCATAGCCCATCTACTGGAAGGACTAGTTAACAACTTCTATTGGAAAGGACAACTCACCTTCCTCATCATCCAACTGTATATGAGCATTTATGATGGTTGGAGTGATGAAGATTATCCTCCCATGCACTATAGCATATGTGCCTTCTCTCCATCTAGAACAACCTCTTGATAGATTTTCTAGAAATCAAGCAAATGATCCTCATAAAGAACAGGAACAATGGTAAGGTAGGTGAAAGTTAGACAAAGCCAAGAATTGACAAAGCTTTGAGAAATGAGGATCTTTCTCAGAGTTTAACAGAGCAACTTGTTGTGTTGCTGGTGTAACTGCGTCGATAAATCTGGGTCATTTCTTTAGTTAAGGTTGGCCATTTTAGAAAGCTTAAAAGGGAATGAAAGATGAACGAAGGCAGTTTTAGAGAGAAATTTGGGAATTTAGTTTTCAGGAAAGATGAATATGATAGAAAGAGGGGGAACCGTTGGGTTTATATGTGAAAAAATTTAAGACAAGTTAATGGATGAAGAGAAACTTTGAAATCCGTATGTCGGTCCCATCTCTTAGAAAGAATTTTGCTTTTTGCTCAAAAGTAATTTTTCTTGGACGTCAAAAAAGCTTTCGAAGGTAAATTGTCTTCGGAAGTTTTATTGAAAACCCTCCGAAGCCAAAATGGCTTCGGAAGAATTTCCTAAGTGTTTTGAAAAAATTTGCTTCAGAAGAGAATTAAGATTTGGAATTTTGTTCAACAGAACAAATCTTCCAAGAGTTAATTTACTTTGGAAGGAAATTGTCTTTGAAAACATATAAGTACCTAAGAGAGATTTTAAGCTTCGGAAGAATTTCAGAAATTTCTTCCGAAGGAAATTTAGATAGGTAGTTATTTGTTTTGAAGGCATAAGTTTCTTCCAAAGACAAAATCATATCTTCCGAAGATCAACATTTTTCAATAATGTAAGAAAGTCTTCAAAAGATTTTTATCCAAAGAAAACAAGAGTTATGAAGATGATAAACTAGACAACTTAGGTCATATAGATTTTAGGAAATAATTTGAATTAGTTGTAAGAAAAAGCTACTCAAAATTAATCATCCCAATAGCTGATATAAGATACTTAAATCACTGTTCTCAAAGGGGTTTGTAAATAGATAAGCATAGTATTCATTGTGTTAACTTTAACTAGTTTAATTAATCCTTCTCAAAGTTATCTCTAATTAAGTGATACCTGATATTGATCAGTTTTGTTCCTGAGTGCTGCATAGGATTCTCTGTGATCGAGATAGCATTATTGTTGTCTATGTGAATGGGAGTCTCCTTGAAGTTTACTCCGTAGTCAAGCATCTGATTCCAAATCCAAAGCACTTGAGCATATCAGCTTGCAAGAACAATGAATTTAGCTTCAGAAATTGATGCATAAACACATTATTGTTTCTTGCATTGCCATGAGACAACCCTTCCACCAAGAAACTGACATCCCCTGGATGTTGACTTTGTAGTCATCTTTCAGTCACCATAATCATTATCTGTATAAGCATAAACGTTGAAGTCAAAATTCTTGGGATACCAAAGACCAAGTGTTAAGGCACCTCTAAGGTATCGTAGAATTCTATTAACAGTGATAAGGTGTGACATCTTGGGGTTTGCTTGATATCTTGCACTAATACATGTCACAAACATGATATCAGGCCTGCTAGCTGGAAGATACATAAGAGACCCAATCATAGCACTGTAAAGGTGTTCATCCACATACTCCCCCTCAAGATCAGGCCCAAGGCAGTGGTCTCTGCTATAGGTGTCTTAGCAATCTTACAATCAGTCATGTTAAATCTTTTGAGTATGTCTTGAACATACTTTGACTGACTAATGACGATACCATCTTCAACTTGCTTCCCTTGAATTCTCAGAAAGAAATTGAGTTCCCCCATGGCACTCATTTCAAATCTGTCCTTCATCAGCTTCTCAAAGTCTTGTAGAGCCTTGGATTAGTTGAACCAAAGATGATGTCATCTACATACACTTGAACTAGCATTAAGTCATTTCCCTATCCTTTGATGAAGAGAGTTCCATCTATAGTACCCCTTCTGTATCCATGCTTGCAAAGATACTGAGATAGAGTCTCATACCACTTCCTTGGTGCTTATTGGAGGCCATAAAGAGCCTTATCAAGCTTGTAGACATAATTAAGATGATCAGGATCTGCAAAAGCAGGTGGTTGTTTGACATACACCTCTTCATCAATCACCGCATACAGAAAAGCAAACTTCACATCAAGTTGATAGACCTTGAAGTTCTCAGATGCAACAAATGCCAAGAATATCCTAACAACTTCCACTCTTGCTACGGGATGAAAGGCATCAGTGTAGTTTATTCCTTCTTCTTGGGTGTATCCTTGAATAACTAGTCTAGCTTTGTTTTTTATGACAATTCCTCTATGATCTTTCTTATTCCTAAACACCCATGTTGCACATTGAAACGATCATACATGCCAATTCAATGAGTGATTTGATGGTTGCCTTGCTAGAATCCCACAAGTCCAAGAACAAATGCAGATGAAGATCCTGCTCATAAAAACCAAGTGTTGTCCGCCGCATTTGTCAATGCGGAAGACATAAAACAAATACATACAAGTATTGTTCTTCCGCATTGACAAATGCGGAAGTCCAAGAAATAATGCGGACAAGACTTGCTCATCCGCATTTGAAAAATGCGGATGACCGAACAAATGCGCATACGTATTTGTTCATCAGCATTACCAATGCGGATGATCAAGTGAAGAAATGCTTATCAAGTTAACTCATCCGCATTTGTCAATACGTATGAACAAGCAAATTCGCAGATGACGACTTAGACTAGTTTTGACGTAATAGTTCAGGGGTAGTTTACTCATCTTGTAAAGTGCGTCTTGTCTGCCTATAAATAGAATAGATAACCTCGTACATGAGGTGACGGTGAATAGATAGAGAATTTTTGTTGTCGTTTATTCTCTTTAATCAATCAACTTTCATATTTAATACAAATGCATTTATGAGTATATTTCTTGCATTGAATGTTCTTTGATTGTTTGTTTCCGCCACTCAATCATTGACTTGATTATCATATTCAATTCACAGTAAGAATCTCAATCTTACTTACGCAGTCAATTGATACCAGAGCTTTGGCTCTCGGTTCTCTTTTAGATCTGCGCAAGAACTGAATAGAATTCGATTGATCTCGTAATCAAGTTGCTAGTAGAGTATATCATCATCTCTACATAGTAAACTACAGAAAATACTCCTATCAACACTCTCCCACCAAAATATTCACAACAGTAAGAAACTCAATACAATCACACATCTGGTTCTGAAGTGCGTTTGAACTGTGTGGACAAGTTGGACAAATCAATCCTAAAAATCATCTATATCTATATTAATACCCTTAAACACTTAGTAAAACTGGATTCTAACAATTACTCAGAACTGGTCATACACCTAAACCTCCTATGCTTAAACATAAGTCTGAGTTTAAACAGTGGAAAATCAGGTTTAGGAATATATCACAGGTGTAGATCCTAATTTTTGGATCTCAATATACAAGGGGCCACACATCCCTGTCACTCTGTCTGCAGATCAAGCTACAATTTACAAAATTGCTAGAATACCTATTGAAAATCTAACTCCAGATGATGAAGACTACATGAAAATCAAGATTGACCTCAAAGCCTACTGTTAGTATCAGTGATCTACGTTTGATTGATTAGAGAGTATAGCAGCGGAATTCTAGTAATGAATTAGCCAATTCACAAGAACGAAAAGATATTCAATGAAGAACAAAAACGGTTATAGATAGAGAGAATTCTGCAAATATATTTCATTCAATATTCGCTTTCGTGGTAACAGAATGTCACACACTACAATTAGGTCGACACCTCTTATATAAGAGATGTGACGTCTGCTGATGTCACTTGATAGTGACATCTAACAGAATTATCCAACTGAAACACAACTATGAAGATGTCAAAACAGCTGACATCTTCTTACAAAAATACTAAGTGTTATCAGTTACTATAACTACTGAAAAACATGAAACTACTGATACTACAACGACTGAAGAACAAGCTCTTCAGTCGTTTTACAAAACTACTGAAAGTAAAAACATAAAACTACTGATATCACAACTACTGAAGAAGTACTCTTCAGCTGTTGTGACAAACTACTGAAACTTCAGTACTTGGTCTTCAGACTTGAACTTCAGACATTCATCAGCTGATAACTTCAGTAGATGTCATCAGCTGATGTCTTCAGTCTTTGTCTTCAGACTTTGTACACCAGTTGTTGATCTTCATCACTTGTAGACTCTTCAGCTATTGTACTTCAGTACTTTGGTCTTAGCTTCAGCACTTGTGTTCTTCAGCTGTTCAGCTTCAGCACTTGTGTTCTTCAGTTGTTGAGCTTCAGCATTTTAGTCTTCAGCTGTTGAAGTCTTCAGTACTTGATCTTCAGCTGTTGGAGTTTTCAGCACTTGTCAAACTACTGATGAAGCCTTCACAGTTGTTGTGATATCATGTGGGACTTAGAGGTTTTCTGATCTTGGCTCATTGGTTCTTTTGGTCCAACAAACTCCCCCTGACCAATGCAGCCAAAACCTCTAATTGATCTATTTTCCCACTTATTGTTGGCAAAATGGTTGGTCTTTTTCCTGCTTGATCAGTAGAGAAGATGACCCATATAAGCTCCGCCTGGGAAGAAATCTTAGAGATCTGTTTGGCAAGGTATGAATGGGAACTCTGTTTAGGGGAACTGGACACAGAGTTGTTATCCCATTCATGAGATTTACTTCCCCATTATGAGTCTGTATGACTCTCGAACATAGGCCTCAAGGAGAACAACTTGTTCCTCCTTGGAGAGTTCTTCTACTCCTCCTTCAAAGAAGAACTCTGGACCATAGTACTCAGATAAGTACTTCACAGTCCTGCCATTTTTCAACTCCACAGTAGTTACCTCCCTATAGACAAATTCATCAGGATGAGTGCCTTCAAGGAGTAACTGGAGCTCATTCTTCTTGATGTCTTCAAGCTTCTTATATAATAACCCCTTTTTGATCATCTTGTTTTCCAGTAAGGCTTGAGGGGTCATTTTGATTGATGAGCCTTCTTGAATTCATCGATTATTTCCATGGTGAGACTACAATGGCCAGCATGATTGTAGAGTCTATTGTTTCTAACCTGGCCATTGTATCTATGTGGAATGGATCTTTTGTGGATTCTAGAACTCACCTTGGGGTCTGGCCATACTCTCACTCTCTCCTTCTGATACTGAAATGTGTGTCTGAGAGTGTACAGCCTCTGAGCATGCCCTTTCATGGCTTGTATAGATGATGACTGAGGAAATTCCTTGTCAACCATCTTCAGTAGTTTCTCATCGTGCTGCTTCTGCTATTCTTCATCTTCTATCTTGACTCTAACCATTTCCCTTTGAGAGTCAGGTGTGATCATGGTTGACTCCTGGGTTCTGGTAGCCTTAGAACAGCAGAGAGTGGCAGACTATCATCTTCTTCCTCTTCTTCTTCATCTTCTTCTATCCTCAACACCTTCTCCTCCTATAGGTGCATCACTGGATGATGGTTGGGTTGGTAAAGGAAATGGTTTTGAAGATTGAGGATATTTGGATTTGGGCTTTGAGATTGGTTTGGATATTTGAGGGGTAGGCTGTTTTTGAGTGGGTGATAGGGAAGGTTGTTCAAGCATTTTGGTTGTGAGTTTTACCTTTGTAAGTCTTGCCATTTCAAACCTTTTTCCAGCCCCAGCCTCATCAAGTGCTTCAATGATAATCCCTTATGAAATTGCTCAGACAAACAGATTCTGGTCGCTATAGCCAGAATACTGTCTCTGGTCCATGAACGAATCTCCATCAAAGATCTTCCTAAGTATTTGGCAATGAATCGAATCATGATCTCCAATCTCTCTTTCTCCAGTACATCATACCCAGCCCTGGGTTGAATTTCCTCCACTTCCAACCTCCTGATCTCACTGTCTAGTGTGGCTGTGTCAAAGCCTTGCTTGAAGAGTTGCTCAATGATTTTGTCCATGGATCGGCTGTGTGTGTCATCTGCATCTTTTACCAGCTCTTCAAGGATTTTTCTTCAGCATTAGTTGATCACCAGCACTTTTCTTTCTTTTGTAAGTGATTAGTTGTTGTTGCTTTTCTTTTTCCAACTCCTGGTTTTCTCTTGTGCCTTCTCATCCTCAGTTCTTTTTCTCTTCTTTTCTTTCACTGCAGTACTCTCCCCCTTTTTGGATGCATTGGAGACAGGGGTTTACACCGCAGAAAGTTTCTTGTGCACAGCATCATCAATGAGTGGTTGTAGACTTGAGGAAAGCCTCTCATCAATGGCTTTATAAACAATGTCATTGATGAGGGGAGTGATGAGAGGGAGGGATTGTTGGAATACAGAAACCAACTGCTCTGGGGGGTTCTGTCCCGGAGAGATAGTGCCAAAAGCAGAAGCTGGAGGCTCAGTGGAGTGAGAGGGTAAAGTGTTTGGGGAACCTTCAAAGGAAGGTGTCATCTGTGGGTTGGTGGGAGCAGATGGACTTACATCCTGAGACTTCTTGGCAAGCAGTTCTTGTAGTCTGCTTACCTCAGCCTTGAGGATGGTGTTGTGGGCTAGAACATTATAGAAAAAGCCCAGGTCATCATCAGCAGAAGCTGAATCATCTGACCTCCTGCTTGTAGCAGCATTTACATGCACTGGGTGTAGACGAGTTTTAGCATGTGCCCCTTTTTCTTGGAACTAGGACTTCCAGCCTCAGGACTATGTCCTTCATTAGCTGTTGCCTATAGTGAGGTCTTAGCAATGTTACCAGCCTCATTCTGATCATGTGCTAATGCAGAAGAGGTGGCAACCTCACTAGATATTCTAATCTCCCTATCTACACGAGGAGATAGAATTTGTAAACCCCGGTGCTGTGGGTTGTCAGAAACATGGTGATCCTCTTCCTCAATGTCTGTGGTCTCCCCTTTGTGGATGGGTGTTGGGGAGGAGGAGAGGCATGCAACTGAGTCAGCATGTTTGCAATAATGATGGTTGGACTTTGGGGGGCGGTTGCATGGGGAGATGGGGTAGAAGTAGTGTGCACCTGGGGAGGATGGTGCTCTTCAATGGCAATCTCCTCAAGTGAGAAAGATCCCAGAAGTGTGGGTACCCCTTGTGTGGTGGCTGCAGGCTCCTTTTGAGAGGAATCCTGAGCGGCTATGGTTGGTAGAGTCGCTGATACTGCTGGTGGGTTTAAGCCAGCAAGTATAGCCTGCGTTGGTGGTGCAGGAGCATCTTCAGGGGACTCATCTCCCTGAATAGCTGTTTTGGGTTGTTTTGGGTTTGGTTTAGTGGGGACTTGGTTCTGATGGAGGAAGCTGTGGGTTCCCTGTGCTTGGGCTTTAGCATTCGGGCGGCTTCTTGAGTGTAAGGTCTGAGTTGTGCCTGGAGTATACCTCAGCCAAAAAACTGGTGCAGGGACTCCAAGGCCAACAAGGCCATCAGATTTTAATTCATCCAAAATAATGGCCATCAGAAAACCTGGGATATAATGGCCATGGTTTGCCACAGGTTTCTGAGCCAAGTTCTTTATTTCTAGAAACACAATTTCAGAAAAAAACAACTGAGGACAAAAGGATTGACCAGAATGACTGAGGGATTCAGGGTAAATGGTTGGATTCAAGAGAAAGGTTCTGCGATATGGGGAATCCACCATTAAGTCAATGGCATTATCATATTTGTTCCAGAAAGCCGACTTTGTAAGGTAAGCAACGCAGTTATGTCGTGGTTTCAGACTCATGGTCGCCATGTTTGAGAGAGAGAATTCAGAAAATAACGGCTAATGAAACATTAGAGAAGAGGACAGGTATTATAGGGTAGGGGTGAGAAAGGAGGAGTGAAAGGTTTGGTGTTAGTCATTAGTAATTTTAAACCGACTGTTGACATGGTATTACCCTATCAGACGTTGAAACAGCTGAAGTCGTGGTTTTAGGCATCAGCAGTTAGAAAACTACTGAAGACCATGTTTTGACTTCAGATGATGAAACAACTGAGGACTTGGTGTTGTCATCAGTAGTTGTGAAACTACTGAAGACAGTGGTTTTGTCATCAGTTGTTGTAAACAGCTGAAGACTTGGTGTTAGTCATAGTAGTTATAAAAACTACTGAAGACATGGTTTTGCTTCAGTTGTTTAGAATGAAACAGCAGTTGTAGAAAACAACGGAGAGAAAGTTCTCTTCAGTAGTTTTCGTCAATCATAGCCTTTCAGCTGTGTCATACTGTCCTCAACACTTACTCATCAGAATTTGCATCTGCCTTTCAGGTGTTTCATAGGCGTCAGTACTTATCTGTTTGTACTGATTTCAGTAGTTGTAATTACATCAGTAGTTATAACTACATCAGTAGTTTAGAACAAATAAAATACTTCAGTACTTGTGAGGCATTTAGCCATCAGTAGTTATAAAAATACTAAAGGTGAAAGGACTCATCAGTACTTATATGTGACATGGTTACCAATGATCACCAGTAATTATTACTGAAATCATCAGTAGTTGTCACTTATTCTAGCTGCAGCATACCAAGCCTAACACAAGGTTTTGGAAAGTAGAACTATCCAAAGCTTAGTAAAAATATCTGCAAGCTCATCAGCACTAGGCACAAACTTAGGATCAATCAGACCTTTTTCAAAACAACCCGAATAAAGTGATGTCTCATCTCTATATGTTTGGTCCTAGAGTGCTAGACTGGATTTTTGACAATACACAAAGCTGAAGCTATCCATTAATAATGGAGTCTTTGTCTCTGTAATGCCATAATCCAGAAGTTGGTTTGGAAGCCAGAGTACCTGAGAAGTGCAACTTGCAGCAGCAATGTACTCGGCCTCAACAGTTGATGTAGCAACAAATGTTTGTTTCATACTCTGACAAGAAACAAACAGTTGCCTAGGAATTGACAACCACCAGAGTTGACTTTCTAGTTAACTTGCACCCTGCATAGTCACCATCTGAAAAAGCAACTAATTTGCAGAGTGTCCAGTGGAATGGAATACCATAAACCCAGAGATTGTGTATCTTGCAAATATCTAAAGATTCTCTTGACTGCAATCAAATGAACTCTTTAGGAGCAGCCTGAAATCTAGCACAAACACATGTAGCAAACATAATATCTGGTCTAGAAGCTGTTAAATACATCAAGAACCCAATCATACATCTGTAAAGTGTTTCATCAACAGCTTACCTTTCTGATCTGCATCCAGTTGTATGGTGTTGCACATGGGAGTAGAACAGGGCTTACAGTTTTGTAAATCAAACTTATTCAAAAGATCTTTGGTATATTTTGACTGATGAATAAAGGTTTCATCAGCCTTTTGTTTAATTTGCAAGCCTAGAAAGAACTGTAATTCCCATTGCACTCATTTCAAACCTCTTTTTCATTAATGTTGTAAAATCATCACACAACTGGGGATCAGAGGATGCAAAAATGATATCATCAACATAAATCTGAACAAGTAGCTTATGCTGATCCACCTTCTTAATAAATAGAGTTTTATCAATGGAGCCTCTAGTGAAATTATTCTTAAGAAGAAAAGTGGAAAGTGTCTCATACCAGGCTCTAGGAGCTTGTTTCAACCAATAAAGAGCCTTATCAAGTTATACACCCTCAGGATGTTTATTATCCTCAAAACCTGGTGGTTGACACACATAAACTTCTTCCTTTATTTTACCATATAAAAATGCACTTTTGACATCCATTTGAAAAACTTTAAGATTGTGGAATGCAGCATAGGCTAAAAACAATGATTGCCTCTAGTCTGGCTACAGGGGCAAAGGTTCATCATAGTCAATACCTTCTCTTGTGAAAACCCCTGTACAACCAGTCTAGCCTTATCTTAACATAAGCCCATTTCATTAGTTTTATTCCTAAACACCATTTAGTGCCTATTGCAACTTACCTGGGGGAAGAGGAACCAGTTCCCACACTTGCTGTTTCTTGAACTGAAGTAACTCAAGCTGCATGGCTTCAACCCATCCATTGTCTCTCAAAGCAACATGGTAGTTCTTGGTTCTAGCTGACTGATGAAGAGAGCATAGAAGCAGAAGTTAGACAATTGACTTCTGTTGAAACACCAGCATTGATATCACCAACAATCTGAGACATTGGGTGATTCTTCAGTTCTTGATAAACAATAAGATCTATGCAAGTGTTTGTAGGACCTTCAGCAGTAGCAGATGTTGATGCAGACTCTTGAAACCAAGAATAGATGGTAACTCAAAAGATGTAGAGGAATCAGAGATCTCATCAGCATTTGTTGTGGATGGAACTGCGGAAGCTACAGGAACATCAAATTTAGCAGACACAGGAGTTGGTCACTATACTGAATAGGTGAGTATTGATATTATCATCAGCATCATCAATACCACCACGTGGAAGACATGCTGTAGAAGATGATTTATCCACAGGATCTGCAACAGCTGGAGGTTGATAAGGGAACCTATTGCAGTATGTCCAAATCAAACAACTCCACAGGGTTTGTGGAATCTTGTCCATAGGAGATTCATTAAACTTCACATGAAAAGTTTCTTCAACTATCTTGTTCTGCAGTTGAAGACTCTGTATGCCTTGCAAGTAATAAATAACCAACAAAATACCCTGCATCCACTTAGGATCAAATTTATGGAGTTGATCCTTTGTGTTGAGAATAAAACAAGGACACCCAAATGCTTTGAAAAATGAAATTAGAGGAGCCAAGTGATGGAGAACTTCATTGGAGTCTTGATCAACCTCTGATTTACTAAGACTCTATTCTACACATAGCAAGCTGTGTTGACAGCCTCAGCCCAAAGGTCAGTGGCAAACCAGAGTCAGCCAGCATGGACCTTGCAGCTTCAATTAGGGTCCTGTTCTTTCTCTCCACTACCATTTTTTTATGGAGTCCTTGGTATGCTAAACTACCTTTTGATTCCCTTTGAAAGGTAGAAGTCATCAAGTGTATGGTTTCTGAATTCAGTACCATTGTTAATCCGGATACACTTGACTGGAAGGGAATACTGCTTCTCAATATACAACACAAAATGAATAATTTTCTGAGCAACCTCATCCTTTGAATGTAGAAAGAAAGCCCATACAAATCTGGAGTAATCATCCACAATTACCAGACAGTATTTTTTCTTTGCCATGCTCATTACTCTCACAGGACCAAATAGATCCATATGCAGTAATTGCAAGTAGGCAGTGGACTTAGGCTCTTCAATAGGAGGGAATGAGACTTTGTGCTGTTTTCCTTTTAAACAAGCAGTGCAGGTTTCATTACAGTGGAACTCCATTATTGGTAAGCCTCTAACTAAACTATTGTGGATAAGCTGATTCATGTTTTTGAAATTAACATGACCCAGCCTTCTGTGCCACAGTTTAGATTCTTGAGAATAGGCTTTGGAAAATAGGCAAGGATTACCTCTGAGATCTATTTTCTTGGAAAGATCTATGGCATACACTCTTTCCTGTCCTGTTGGCTCTCAGGAGAGTGTGATCATCCAACACCTTATCAATCATATGCAGAACTTTGGATGACAGAATCCTACAGTGACTCGTGAAAAGAGCAACATGGCCTTTATCACACATTTGATGACACTCAAGAGATTGTACTTGAGATTTTCCACATGATTAACATCATCAAACTTATTTCTCCATTGGAGACAAAAGCCATTTCCAATGATGTAATCCCTAGCATCATGCCAAAAGAAACAAACCCCTTCTTTCCTTGAGAGTAGTCATGAAGAAGAGAGCTGTTTCCAGTCATGTGCATAGATCCCCCACTGTCTACATACCAGATGCTACTTTGGCATGTTGGAGAACCCTGCAATAATAAACAATCAGTTAGTTTTGGAGGCCCAAACCTTTTTGGTTTTGGGCCTGGTCTCATCAACAGATGGTAAACTAACAGGTTATTGGAAACAACAGCCTGAGAGGAGAAGATGGTGAAGAAGAGGAATCCTTGGCTTGGACCTCCTTTTCTGTGGTTTCAACATAGGAGCATCTTATTGGTTAACTTCCCAACACATGTTGAACCATCATAACCAGCTTTGTCTGATTTTGTGATAAAGCTTCAGCTCATCAGACACATTTCCAGTGGAGTTTGATAAGTTCCTATGTTGCACCTTCTTCTTCTGAGCAATCTCAGCTGTCACCTGTTTAACCCCTTCCTTTGGATTTCTTTGTGGACTTAAGGGTTGCAGGATTTGATGTTGCTGATACAAATGTGGTCTCAAACTCAAATTTTTTACCATTTTCTTTTTTTATTTCCCCTTTATGTTGAGTTGGAACCTCTTTTGTACCAGCAATCATCTGTAAGATGATTGAACATACCACATACTTCACATGGTTTCTTCTTCATCTTATGTGATCATCAACTAAAGAGGGTGAAGCAACTGAAGACTTGCTCTTCAGTACTTGGAAGCATTGTTTGCTTTCTTGACTTCCTCTTTAGTAGTCTTGAAACTCTTTCTACTGACAGTTTTCTTATTTTCAGTACTGGCAATAGTTGGAGTTTGAACTTCAGGAGTTAAATCCTACTCTCTAGTCCTTTCAGGACTTTCAAAATTAACTCCTGAGTTGATCAACTCATTGATCATGTGAGTGTCAGCAGTGGAACCATCAACAATAGCTGATAGGTTCTGAGAGGGCTTGGTGCTGACTTCTACTTCTGATTGTGCTGTATCAGAAAGTAGATCACATGATGAATGGATTGGTTATTACTCTCACCATCAGATTCTACCTCTGCTATGGGAGTAAAATCTGTAAGTGGAGCAGTGTGATTGTAACCAATGCCAAACTTCACATTGGAAGCAGATTGCTTACTAAGAAGCATTTCAAAACCTTTGCATGATTATACCCATCTATCACACTCTACCTGTGGACTGCAAGGGTTCTTTGAGATCTTATACTTCTCTAGAAGTATCTCTTCCCTAGCCTTATCATCAGTTATTTGGCATTTATGTTTGTAAATCTCATCATTCTTATCATTAAGCACAGACTCAAATTCAGCTTTGCTTTTGGAAAGTATTTGTTCTAGCTCAATGTTTGTTAATTAAAGCTACATTTGCTTCTCTAATAGATGCAAATGCTGCTATACATGTTTCAGAACACAATTTGGCTTTTGCCTCAGAGGATACCTGTGATACCTTGGTGTAAAGGCATTAGTGGGTGAAGTATCAGCAGAATCCAAGCCATAAGAGCTAGATTCCAAAGGGACTTTCACCACCATGTTGACCAGCACTGAGAACAGTTGTTCATGGCCAGACAAGTCATCTGGTAAACTGCTCCAGTCAACAACTCCTGGGGTGAAGAAGCTGTGTTGTTGAGGTGAGTTTGTGATGAGATTGGGAAGGTTGTGGTTCAGGAAATGCTTGTGGTTGTTGTGCAATTGGAGCTTGAACAGGATTGGTTGAGGCATATAATAGCAGGGATAAGGATATGACATTTGACCCTGGGGAACAAAGTATGCAGGAGATCTAGGATGTGAATGATGACCAGAACCAGTAGGATGTTGCCCTCTGTTTTGTGGACTAGTAGTGGAAAAGTCACAAAGGGTGCAGAAGAGTTGATCCAGTTGATCTACACTCTCTTGCAAAGTGTCCCAGCCTTTGGCATTTGTGACACCTCAACTTACTCTTGTCAAAACCAACTTTGGTTTTCCCAGAGAGTCCGGAAATTCCTGCCAGTTCCCTTATAGAACTTCTGAGATCTGATATTAATCAATGCCATTTGGCTCAGAATATCCATCTCTTCTAGATCATCATCAGCTATTCCTTTCAAATCATCCATGATGAAGCATAGATTGTCACTATTACTGCCAGAATGACTCTCAATACCAACAAATGCATGATCAGAACTATTTGAAGCGAAATAAGTATGCTCATCATAATGCTTTCAGATACAGCATATTCTGACTCATGACCAACCAGGCAGTTTCCCTGGTACAAAGTCATCAGTGAGCTTTCCTTATGAGGACAGTTTCCTCTTCTGCTCTATCTCTCTTTCGAATGTAAGCAGTTTCCCATGAAGTTGAGTGAGAGATAGGCTATCCAGATTTGCACTGGAGCGTAGGACAATAGTTATGTCCCATCTCTCAGGCAGTGATCTGACGAACCTGTTATTCATCTGGCTATTGGTATTCCTGTTTCACCATTTTCAGCTCAGAGACCAAGCAGGAAAAACGCTCAAACTGTTGAGTCAGTGTCTCACCCTTTCTATGAGAGAATGTCTCCTATTGTTGGGCAAGGATTTCTCTTGTTTTTGCTAAGACCTCATCTGTGCCACCAAATGTTCCTTCAGGGCATTCCAGAGATCATGAGCAGTTTCATGATGCATAATCCCTGAATAGATTTCATTAGCCAGTGCCATGGCCAGAATTCCATGGGCTTTAGCATCAATCTCAAACAGTTTCCGATCTTCATCAGAGTATTGTTCCTTCTTCATCGGAACCATTTGATTGGTTTCCGGATTGTTCACCATAGGCTTATGTGGTCATGTCCACAGATGTCCAACAACCTGAACTGTTAACAGACAGGTGATGAAGCATTCTTCATTGCCATAGTTTATACTCGGTCCTAACCAGCATCGGAGGCTTGGTGAGGAACCGGTATTGTGAGGATCATTAGAAGGAGTAGTCATCTCAGATTCAATCAAATTCAATTAAGCTATAACAGATTTAGAACAAAACACAACAACCAATTGAACCAAGAGAGATCTCAAAATAAATGAATGAAAGCGACAGAAATCAATAACTATAACCAGTTCTTGCGAATATGCTAATTCAATCAAACATAGATTTCAATTAGCAGTTTCAATGATCAATTGTTAGATCGATCAATGATTAACTAGCTCTGATACCGCTTGTTAGGATCAGTGATCTGCGTTTGATTGGTTAGAGAGTATAGCAGCGGAATTCTAGTAATGAATTAGCCAATTCACAAGAACGAAAAGATATTCAATGAAGAACAAAAACGGTTATAGATAGAGAGAATTCTGCAAATATATTTCATTCAATATTCGCTTTCGTGATAAGGAATGTCACACTTACAATTAGGTCGACACCTCTTATTAAGAGATGTGACGTCTGTTGATGTCACTTGATAGTGACATCTAATAGAATTATTCCAACTGAAACACAAACACTGAAGATGTTAAAAAACTGACATCTTCTTACAAAAATACTAAGTGTTATCAGTTACTATAACCTAAAAAAACATAAAACTACTGATACTACAACGACTGAAGAACAAGCTCTTCAGTCGTTTTACAAAACTACTGAAAGTAAAAACATAAAACTACTGATATCACAACTACTGAAGAAGTACTCTTCTGCTGTTGTGACAAACTACTGAAACTTCAGTACTGGTCTTCAGACTTGAACTTCAGACGTTTCATCAGCTGATGACTTCAGTAGATGTCATCAGCTGATGTCTTCAGTCTTTGTCTTCAGACTTTGTACACCAGTTGTTGATCTTCATCACTTGTAGACTCTTCAGCTATTGTACTTCAGTACTTTGGTCTTCAGCTTCAGCACTTGTGTTCTTCAGCTGTTCAGCTTCAGCACTGTGTTCTTCAGCTATTGAGCTTCAGTAGTTTAGTCTTCAGCTGTTTAAGTCTTCAGTACTTGATCTTCAGCTGTTGGAGTTTTCAGCACTTGTCGAACTACTGATGAAGCCTTCAGCAGTTGTTGTGATATCATGTGGGACTTAGCGGTTTTCTGATCTTGGATCATTGGTTCTTTTGGTCCAACACCTACTCCATTCTAACTCAAGAACTCAAGATGGATTTGCTGAAAAGATTAGAGAAGTATGGTACTGTAAAAGTTGTATGGGATGCATTGAAAATCATGTGTGAAGGAAGCAGTGAGGTAGCTGAAATTAACAACGATAAGCTTGTTAATCAGTACGAAACATTCCACCACACCAATGGAGTGTCCATATCCAAATAACTACATAGATTTGTACAGTTTGTAAATGATTTGGAAATCATGGGAGTCACCTACAAGATCAAAGAAGTAAACAAAAAGATGCTTCACAGTCTCCCTGAAACGTGGAAACAGAATGTAACTATGCTAAAAAATACTCTTGATCTTGAGAGTACTACTTTGGATATCATGATAGCCAAAACAGAAGCATTAGAAATTGATGAAAGAAGCAAAAATTTTGGTGGTCCAAGAGTGATAAGGCCTACAAATTTCCATCAGAATCTCATTATGTGGAAAATGCCTTCATCACTGAGGAGGATGACTTCATCTCATCAAGAGATCAAATGAACAACACTGCACTCATTACAACTCCACCAAACAATCATCCCTCAACATCTTGTCAAACATCCAGAGTTATTGCTGCTCCTGAAACTTCTAGAGTCACTACTACTCCCCAAACCACGCCTGAAGATACAAGATGAGAAGAACAAATGGCAACTTACAATGCCTTTGTTGCAAGCTTTGAAGCATACTTAGGAGGAAGACTCACTTCTGCTCATCTAATTCAAGATGATCTAGAGGAAATGGATCTAGATGATGTGGAAGAAATGGATCTACGATGGTAAATGCCCATTATTGCCATGAGAGCCAAGAAGTTCTTTAGAAAAGGCAGAAAGAAAGTGAGCCTAAATGTAAATACAAAACTTGGATATGATAAATCCAAGGTGAAATGCTTTTGCTGTGGCATGGCTGGTCACTTCTCCAGAGAGTGCAATGCCCCCAAGAGAAGCAACCATCAAAGGAAGTCTCAAGGCCAGTCATCCTCACAGCCCAACTCAAGCTTTCACTCCAACAACCAACAACACCAGTATCATCAATACCAATCATATCACAATCCACCCCAACTAACAAATCAACTCATGGATGCAGTCAGTCTTCTGCCAGTGCTCTCGTGATAAAGCAAGATTGAGTATATGACTGAACCGTGTATGCTGAGGAAGTCAAGCCTCAATTTCATAATCATGCTCTTATGGCTCACATTAGTGATGGTCCATCTCCCATGCCTACAAAGGTAAAATCTAACCTTTGTAGTGAAAAATGTATTAATAAATTTCAAGGTTATAGGGAGCATAACACAAACTGGCTGATAAAATTAAGGAAGAAAAGGTAAAGTCAGAGATGATGAAGAGAGAAATAAAAAACTTTGAAATCAAAATCAAATCCCTTATCTTTGACATAGAAATACTGCATGATGAAAAGTACACCTTTGCAGCTGAGGATGAGCTCTTTACTAAAAAGTTAGCTCAATCTAAGGCTGGACATTCAATGACTGAAGTGAAACTTTAAAAGTTTCAAATGTCTTCAATCAAGCTGCATGAGAAGCTTGATTCTCAAAAGGATCCAATGGACATGTCGTGGATTGGGTATAATTCATGTCCTCCACCATACAATGACAACTACACAATCATGCCTGATTTGTCTCAATCACTAAAGAAATGGACACTAAAACTATGGAACCTAAATCTATAGTAAAACAAGTGACCAATCCTCAAAATAAACCTGATGTTATATTGAAACCAATGAAGATAAAATCAAGTTAGGTCACCCATAAAAATTAAAGAGGTTCAGACAAGACAGTGACCGTCATGAAACCATCAAGCCATGTAAAAGCGATTGTCCCTTTCATAAAATTCATACCATTTGTGTTACAAAGTAAAAAGAAATATGTGAAGACAGTGAAACCCACTACTGAGAGTAGTTTTGATAATGAGATCATATCTCCAAAAAATTCAAGCAAATCTAAAAGGTTTCACTGCAAAAGAAACAAACAGTAACACTGAGTTCAACACTAAAACATTATTAGAACCTTAGTCTTCAAGATGAAGGCAGGGAGTTGGGTTTGATATCTTCAAAAAGGAACATGTTGACCAGTTTGAGAAAGAAGTAAGAAAGGGTTGAAGAAACAGAAACAGCCCAGACAATTAAACAAAGGTAATGTTGTGAAGCACACTATTAAAAAGGCTGATTCTAATTCATGACCTAAAGAAAAGAAAGGAATTCAGCAAAAGAAAATACCAGCTGAGTCACAAGGCAAAAAAATATTCAAGAAACAAACAAATGTATTATGACATTAGTGAAATGTTCAATCACAAGACAGATAAATGCTTTTTTAATTAATATTTCTATTTCTGTGATATGAACAATCACTCCACCAAAAACTGCTATTTCAACAAATATATTTCAATCTGTGACATGAACAATCACAATATATCTGATTGTTACTTCAATCAGAAGGGTTTGAGAATTCCCCAACACAAGCCCATCTCAAAAATACCCACTGTGACGCATTCTGTCAGACCTCATTTTCACAATACTCAATCTAGGACACCAAGATCAACAAATGATAGCAATAATTTGAAGGAATTGAGGAAGGGTCAAAGAAATCATCTCATAATGAAACACCAACTTGACCTTCCAAAACAAAAACCTACTTTTGATAATGAAAAATAGGCTAAATTTCAAACAAAGAAACAAAGACAATGATTTCATTACTCATCTGATCCTCAGTAGATGTTAATGAGATGAGTTAACCCATTCATTACCAAAAATCTTCCAGGACACCTCCATCTTACCACAATTTAGAGGGAAATATTAGGAGGTCACCATCAGGAATAGGAACGGGAAACCCAAGCCCATCATGGCTTGAGTTCCTTATACTAATTTGCTCCTTTTGCTTGCAGGTTCATCCACATAGGTCCAATAGCTTATGGTACATGGACAGTTGATGCTCCCGACACATGACTAGAGATCGTTCCCTCCTTCATGACTTCAAGCATGTACAAGGAACCACTGTGGCATTTGGTGGAGATTCACAATGTGGTAGAATTACAGGGTAAGGATCTGTGACAAACGGAATGCTGAGCTTTGATAGAGTGAACTACTGTGAACAGTTAATTTCAATCTACTTAGCGTGTCTCAGATCTGTGACAGGAAATATTCCACGCACTTTACAGACACTCATTGCTACATTCTGAAACCTGGATTTCAGATCCCTGAGGAATAGATTGTTTTAAAGACCTTAATGAAGAACAATATATATGTCTTAAACTTATGTTCTGTATCACCTAAAGAAGAAACATGTCTTTTTTCAAAAGCATCATTTGATGAGTAACAGCTTTGGCATAGATGTTGGGGCACACAAACTTCAAAAATATGAACAAGTTCGTCAAAGGAAAACCATCTCATTGCTATTCCTCAAAAAGAATTCCATTTATTGATCATTGTTCTGCATGCCTTAAAGGAAAACAACACAAATCGTCTTACAAAACCAAGCTGGTGAACACTAACAACACTCCATTGAAGTTACTTCACATGGATCTGTTTGGACCAACTCATGTAATGAGTTTTTGAAAGAAACAGTATTGTTTAGTGATCATTGATGACTTTTCACAATTCACATGGGTTTTCTTCTTACTTCATAAAAACAAAGCATCCCAAATCATACAAGAATTTATCACTAAAATTGAATATCAACTTGACCTTAAGGTCAAAATAATAAGAAGTGATAATGGTACTGATTTCAAAAATGATAGTATGAATTCTTTTTATGCAACCAAAGGCATTGCTCATCAATTCAGTGCAGCTAAAACTCCTCAACAAAATGGGATAGCTGAAAGGAGAAGTAGAACACTAATGAAGCAGCAAGAACGATGCTAGCTGATGCTAAACTACCAATCACCTTCTGGGCAGAGGCGGTTAATACATCATGCTTGTACAAAATCAAACTTTGCTTGTTAAAGAAAACAGCATGACTCCTTATGAACTGCTCTTCCATAGAAAAACATTTATTGGATTTCTTAAATCTTTTGGCAGTCCTGTCACAATATTAAACATCAGAGACTATGTGGAAAGTTTTCATCCAAGGATGATGAAGGATTCTTTGTAGGTTATTCTTCTGTTTTAAAGGCTTACAGAGTGTTTAATCCCAGATTAAACATTATTGATGAATCAACAAATGTTCAATTCAAGGAACATTAGTTTCCCAAATCTACAAATGGTCTTGACTGGTTGTTGATATTGACACATTACAAATCATGAGACTAATTTCACTTGTCTAATGTAGGAAATATACATTCAAGTGATACTTCATCAGCTTTAGAGAAAAGAGATAATTTTCCCTTGATTCCTCCTACATTTGATGAACACATGAATGAAGATGTTCCTCTTCAAGCTCATCCCATTAGACAACTGTCACAAACCCTTAGTGTTTCTTTAGAAGGAGGTCCAAGCCTGGTACCATATCACTCAGATGACTTGTCAAACGACATCAGAAATCAATAATAGGCTACTCCTCCAATTGAAACACAAGATACATCAACTGATGCAAGCAATCCCAGTGTTGCTGAAGATGTAGCAGTAACTGAAACAAAAGTTGGCAATCTTCATAATTCAAAAATAGTACCAAATGAATGTGCCTCTGACCATAAAGAACTGAATATCTCCAATCTTGATGTAGCTATTGCTGGTGACACCATTCCAACCACAAGAATATATAAGAATCATCCAGTTGAAACCATTATTGGTGATCTTAATGAGAGGGTGACAAGAAGCAAATCTAGTATTGCAAACATCTGTTTGTTCTCATTCTTTCTGTGTCAAACAGTACCTAAGAACATCAAAGAGGCATTTCAAGACAATAGCTGGATTGAAGCAATGCAGGAAGAATTGCTCCAATTCAAGAAGCAAGAAGTATGGCAACTGGTAGATCTTCCCGAAGGACAATACCCTATCGGTACCAGATGGCTGTACAGGAAAAGACTGATGATAGTGGGATCATTATCAGAAACAAAGCAAGACTAGTGGCATAGGGATACACTCAAGAAGAAGCAATCGACTATGATGAAGTGTTTGCACCTTTTGCCAGACTAGAAGTAATCAAAATCTTTCTTGAATATTCTGTATCCAAGAAATTTACTGTTTATCAAATAGATGTAAAGTGTGCCTTCGTGTATGGAAAGATTGTTGAGGAGGTCTATGTGAGTCAACCACCTGGCTTGAAGATCCAGATTTCCCTCATAGAGTTTACAAGCTTGACAAAGCTCTGTATGGTCTTCATCAAGCCCCAAGAAGGTGGTATGAAACCCTATCATCCTTTCTTCTGGAACTTGGATATGAAAGAGGAAAGATTGATCAGACTCTCTTTAGAAGAAAAAGAGGAAAAGACATGATGTTAGTCCAGATCTATGTGGATGACATTATATTTGGCTCTACAAACAAGCAACTCTGCAAAGAATTTGAAGATCTTATGCACTCAAAATTTCAAATGAGTGCTATGGGGGAACTCACCTTCTTCTAGGGGTGCAAGACCAATAGACAGCAGATGGAATCTTCATCAATCAATCAATATACGTGGAAACAATGTTGAAGAAATTCCACTTTGCTTACTATCAGTCTATTAGAACTCCTGTGGATACTAAAGTGAAGATTGGACCTGACCCTAAAGGCAAATCAGTGGATCACACTCACTATCGATCAATGATCGGTTCACTTACATGTAACAGCCAGTAGGCCTAATATTATGTTTGGTGTTTGTGTGTGTGCCAGATATCAAGTTGATCCAAAAAAATCACATATGAATGCAGTAAAGAGGATATTCAGATATCTGAAGGGCAAATAAGCTCTTGGGACATGGTATCCAAAGGAAGGAGAATTTAATCTTTATGCCTTCACAAACAGTGATTATGGAGGATGCAATTTGAACAGAAAATCCGCCTCTGGTGGTTGTCAATTTCTTGGTCCCAGACTAGTATCTTGGCAATGCAAGAAACAGACCAATGTATCAGTGTCAACAGCAGAAGCTGAGTATACTGCAGCATCAGCTTGTTGCTCTCAAGTACTCTAGATTCAAAACCAGATGCTTGATTATGGTTTTAACTTCTTGCGCATGCAAATTTACATTGACAACACATCAACTATTTTCATAACTAATAATCCAGTTCAGCACTCAAAAACTAAACATATTGAAATTAGATATCACTTTTTGAGAGACTGTGCTGAAAAGGGTTTAATCAAATTGATTCAAGTACCACCTGAAAATCAATTAGCTTATTTATTTACCAACACATTTGAACCTAGTAGGTTTGAATTCCTAGTTCAGTCAATTGGCATGATTAACCTTGAGTAAAATCATGAAAAAAACATCAAACACATTAAAAAAACATGAGAAAATCAAAACAAAAATCAATTTTGATGAATAAAAGAATCAAGGGAAATGATATAATTACAATCATTATATCATTCACTGTGCTTAATTTCAAAAACATTGCAAGACTTCATGACTTACAAGATATGTTGGTAGGCTTAACTTGGAAGAGAATATACATGAAGTGATGAATTAAAATCTTATTTAATAATAAAACACTCATCACAGAGTACAAGTATGTACTGGCTTATCTGAGTGCATGTGTGTGTAGTAACCTAAACACACCAGGTGATGATACTTTATGAATCTCTTTCACCTACATCAGTTTCATCTTTGTTTTGCTAAGCAAAGACCTGATGAAACATGCACATAGTGCGGATGTCCTGATCCAAAAGATTCCCAACGAGGAACACATCCAAATTGGATGAATCTACAAAAGCAATACATTCCAAGTGAATGAACAAAAGAATCCCATCATGGATCACCTTCCAAAGTGAAGTGAAAAGAATCCCAATAAGGATCATCATGAAAAGGATCAAAGTAAAATAATCCCAATGACGATCAGGGAAAATAAGTTCTCATAACTTAAGTAACTGGTAAGAAAAGTTGTGAAAAAGTTCTACCATGCATTGTACAAGGATGGTTGATCATTCCATGCTTGTGTGTGTGAGGTACACATTCAATAATTAAATCAACCAAAACATGATAAAAATCATTTGCATCAAAATATCAACCTGGTATGAGTTTAAGAGGACAAACATACATTCAATCTTCAAGTTCATAAACATGTCCATTTAATCATAAAGGATGCACATGTGTAATGTTAGCCTCATATGATCCCAATAAAAGAGATAATTCTCTTCATTATTTATAAGCATAATAAAATTCAAAAAGTGTTTAAATCTTTAAAGTTTCTCTCCAAATATGGATATAAACTTTAGGGGGAGTAATTTAAATTTTTGAGTAAGTTCATATTTTTGTTATTAGCTTAACTTACCTTAAAAACAAATCAAAAAAGAATTTTGGTGTTGTTGCAAAAAGTCATACCATTATATCTCAGCTTATGCAGATTCTTAGAAGCATGATAAGTCCAAGATGAGTCAAAATTTGGAAACTTGTATCACTTGTGACACACAGTCAATCCAAGCAAGAATTGACAACGTCAACAGTCAACTTCATAAGAAAAATCAATCAAGGACAAGTCTTCATATGATGAATAATCAATTAAATCACATTAACTTATGATTAAGTTCAAAAGTTAATGTAGGTAAGTGCATTGGTTAATGCGGGTGAAGGTAACCCATGCATATAACCAATGCGGGTAACAGTACATTTTCAAGTGCACCTAATGCGGACAATGATTTTACTCTACCGCATTAGTGTGTTACAAGTATACATGAAATTTTGAAGTATTAAAACCTATGTGGAACAAAAATTGTTCTACCACATTTGTCAATGCGGATAAAATAATTTTCAAGTGTTCAACCGCAATAGTCAATGCGGATAAACTATTAAGTGTTCAACCGCATTTGTCAAATATAGATGAAATTTACACTTCCGCATTTGTTTTATCTATCCGCATTTGTGGATACACATCTTCAATGCACATGTATGATCAAGCAGAGATAATCAAGTGATCAATATCTTGAGAATGAATGATAATCACGTAAATGTGGATTATTCTATCTCATTTGTTACAGTTAGCAAATGCTGACATATTATATGCAATCGCATTTGCTACAGTGAGCAATGCTGAATAAGTTTTGTCAACCACGTCTGTTACAATGAACAAATCTTGATGAACTTAGTTCTTTCACATTTACAACAGTGAACAAATGCGGATAGAATAAATCAAATGTAACAAAACTTCCACATTTACAACAGTGACCAAATGCGGATAGCCAATGTCCAAATTTTGTCGTCCATAATTGCTACAGTTAACAAATGCGGATGACCAAAAGTCAAAAATTTACCTTCCGCATTTGCTACAATGGTGACGAACTTGCTCTTAAATTTGCTACAATCATCCATAATCTTTCAAAATGCATTATTTGACTATTTAATGGAATTTAAATGGGTCATTTAATACTTTTCAAATTTGAGAGACTTCATAGAGAGACGAGCGCAAATACACAGTACACCAAAGTCGATCATCTTCATCATAAACAACCAATGATTTTTGTGTGATTCCACTCAACCTGTTCTTGTCATTGATTCCTAACCAATAGGTGCATCGAAAAACAAGGTGAAATTTCCAAAAATTTAGTCAAGAACCAACTTTCGGACTATTAAACCTACTCAAAAAATGAACCGAATGATAATGAAAAACACAAAAATTCAAGCTATTGATTTAATATAATACACCTTTTCGACTTTAATGAACATGCAAATCAATAGAAATTTTACTGATCATGAAAATCTTCATAGTGATGTTTGGTGTAAAAACAGAGCATGATGAACAAAGAAAATATGTAACAATTCAATGAAATAACATCTAATAAAGGGTCCAATCATAGAAACTTTAATTGTTGAACAATAAATTCACCATTTGATGTAACAACAATGACATAGTAACGTCAAAAGTTCACGTGTGACCATTTAATGTCAAACTGATAAATGACAATCATGATTTTTCATTAAAACTGACACACGTGTCTTGTATGCAGATCATATGGCAAATCTTTCATGGAGCAAGCTCCATAATGACAGCGGTTGTTTAAACCCTGATATACCAGAAGCTGAGGGACTTATAGATATCATCAGATTCATCTCTACTACAAGGGTAGCTTATGCTATCACTGTTAGACCAACCATCTATGAGAACTTCATACGATCTTTCTGGAACTCAGCTGAAGTTATTAAAGAAGATGGTGTTAGAACTCTAGTTGGGAGAATTGACAATGATCATACTCTAAGCATCACTGAAAGACACTATTAGAAGATGCTTGCACTTTGGTGATGATGCTAATCCACCTTTACAGCTAGATGATGATGAAATAACCACATTCTTTGCTGAGATTGGTTATGAAGGAGGATATGAAGCTAAAAAATTGTTAAAGGATTTGTTAATCTACCTTGGAGATTCCTAATTCACATGTTTCAGCACTGCCTATCCAAGAGAAAGACAAGATGGAATGATATTCCAGTCACCACATCATCAACAATCTGTGCTCTCTGCACTAACAGGCCATTCAATATGTATGCCTATGTTTTCAATGGTCTGATTTCAAACATTCAAGAAGGGAGAAGATACAAGTTCTTGACGCATCCAAGATTCATTCAGTGCTGATCAATGAATCATTCCCTGTTATTGCTAAGGAGAGACAGTGCTTGATATTCTTCCTTATGATGCAAGATCTTACAACTACATTAAGAACAGGGATCCAAGAAACAATTATAGTGGGGGCTCACTCACCTCTTCTTCCATGGATGATTCAGCAGATAAATCAAGAAGTTCAAGGACTGGAACAAGCTGCTGCACAACCAACACCACAACCAACACCACAACCAACACCACAACCATCACCACAACCAACACCACAAACAACACCACAAACAACACCACAAACAATCCCACAACCATCACCAATATCACCACATCATCACTCTCCAATATCACCACATCATCACTCATCAAATCACCACCTCATCACTATCCAATATTACCATCTCATCAATCACCAACATCACCATACCAACCTCTACCCACCCATGATTACCCTGCTAAATTTGGAGGATCAACTAGTGCTTCTAAAGCATCCAAATCATCTTCAGATGGGGAGGATCATCATACTCGAATGCCTACAAAGAGAGCAACTTCTAAGACTGCTCCCTGAGAAAGCATTGTTGAATCTAACATAAATAGGCTTGATGAAAAGGATAGGTTGATATCTGATCTCTACAAAAGGTTGAAAGGATGGAAAGAATATTGAATAGAAGGGCTAGAATCATTGGTATAGGATTCTAGAGCGTGATAAAAAAGAGCAGGAGTTGAAAGAGCTTAAAGAAAAACATGAAGCTGAAAAGATGGAGAAAGAGAAAGAACTTGAAAACTTAAAAGCAGCACTCGCCTCTATAAGCTCTTTCAAAATTCTAGAGTAGTGACCTATTTCCTATCATGTGCCTGGAACAACCATTATCAATGATCCAGACATTGTTGTTTGTCTTGAGCTTTTCCTGCACAAAGAAAATGATTAGTTACATTTGGAAACCCAAGCCTTATTGGTCATGGGCTCTTCAAAACAAGTAGAAGGTAACAAAACATTAATAAATCATATAGTTGTGATTTGAGGATCTTTTGCTATTGTTTATGGAGAACTTTCAGTCATTTGGTCTTTCTTTGACTTCCACACCACCTTTGAAAGTTTGGACTTGACCTTTAATACTTCGGAAGTTTTTGAGACTTCAAAAGTTTTAGTGACTGGACCTTTAGAAGATCCTGTTAACACTGCAGCATACTTCAGTGCTTTGAAAGCATTCCTTTCTTCCGAGACTAAATTTTCTTCCGAAGACAATTTTCCACTTGCCTTCTTCTTCACTTTGGAGCTTTCGAAGGAAACAAATTTTCCTTTCGAGGCTAAATTCTTCTTGGAGCACTTGGAAGTCTCTTTCTTGGTTACATGAAGAGTACCTCTTGGATTGTATGGATAATCCTTAGCAAGGTGAGAAGTACTCTTACACATAACACATTTCATCTTCTTCTTCCTAATAGCCTTTCTCTAAGAACAAGGCTAACTTTGATTACATCCCTTCTCCACCTTCATCTTTGTAGATGCTGAGATAGTCCTTTTGTGCTGTAAAGTATTCTTGGAGTTGGATGGTTTACGCTGCAAGCAGTGCTACATAACAGATCAGCCTTCTTCTTGATGTTGAGATGATTTGAACATGAACCAGGATTCTTGGTAGAAGTGTTTAGGTTGATGTCTTCAGTCTTAACCACATCAAACCTACAGAGATAAAAGCATGTTTCTACTTAGAGTCAAAAGTGGCCCTGATCTGTTGAGCTCTCTTAGCTTTTCTCTTGCTCTTTCTGACCAAGTTCTTCCTCGTAGACTTGGTCATCACAGTGTTCTTGCTCTCCTTAGAAGGATAGCGATACTTCTTAGAATCCTCCTCTTCACTCTTCTCAGAGGAATTATTCGCTATCACTTCTTCATCCTCTTCACTCAAGGGGTCTATGAGAGGAAGCTCATCATCACAAGTTCCAAACCTAGGTGATCTTAGAGACAAGATTGTGTGTGGAGGAGGTTTCTCAATAGATCCCAGTCTCTGTTATTCTGATAACACACTTTGGCATGCAAGGATGAGGATATATGTTTTTGACGGTCTCTTCTTCAAGAACACATTTTTCTACCCTAGTTTTGCTGATCACAAGCTCATCCTGGCATTCAATCAACATAGTTATGAGATCCTTGATCTTAGTCCTGTAAATGGTGTGCTCATATTTTAAAACAGAAATGGTTTTCTCTAAGTTCTCTATTTTTAGCTTATGGCCATTTCTAGCCTTTTTAAAATCAGATTTTAAAATGTTCAAGAACTCAAGATCAGATCTCACTTCTAAGTTGTAGGACCTATATCTACTGACTTTAGCAATACATTCAGGAGTACAGAGATGTTCCAATACCTTTGCTTCATCATGATCAGCCATCAATGCTTGGTTTGGAGATGCATCATCCACTGGAAAGCTCCAGTCAATGCCTCCATCTTCAACAACAACTGCAGTTTGCTACTTTGGCTTCTCATTCTGGGTGGCTTTGTCAGTGTAGTTTGGTCTGGATTGTGCTTCGCCACCATTTATTCTTGGTGCCTTGCACTCCCTAGTAAAATGGCTTATCAACAGTTGTAACACTTGAATTTGCTTTTATCTAGTCCAAATTTTCCACTGCCTACAATACTAGGGAACTTCCTTCTAGTCCGCTTGTAGAATTTCTTGCCTCTGTGAGTGAGAAGACCCATCTACTGGACTATCTCCATATACTCCGAATCATCTTGATGGATATAGTACATGTCTTCAAGAGTGAAGAGAAAGGTTCCACAACTTTCATCAGGAGACACAAAGGCTTGGGAAGAACTTGTCTAATGGAACGGGCTCCCTTGAGTATAGTTCTCCCTTGGTGTCTCAAGAACGGTGATGAAAGGACGCTTTTGTGAGTTGTCAGGGTAGCATATGAAATGATGTTGGGGTTCTATGTTATCCCTTTCAACCACTTGAATGACTAAAGACATTTGATTGCTGGAGTTTCAAGATGAACCTTGCATGTGCATCTCCATCTGGTATCCACTGAGAATCCCATGCAACTCTGTCAAGGTGAGAGTTTTCAGGTTCTCAGTTTCTTGATAATAACACAATAGTGTGTCCATTGCTAGGAAGAAAGGACATGAACTTCCTTAAAATATCCCTGTTCTCAAGAGCTACTCCACCATTAACTAGGGTGTCCACAATCTCAACATACTTGAATAATTGTTAAGTCATGGTCTCACCTGTTTTAAAGTTGAAAATTTCAAACTGCTGCTTCAAAAGATCCTTCTTGTTCTCCTTGGCTTCATAGATCAGTTTGAATGCATCCCATAGCTGGTTAGCTATTTTGCATATCTTGAAAATATGTACACAGAGTTGAAGAGCAGTTTGAAAGGCCATCATGGCCTTTTGATCAATTTCTACTCTCTTTCTATCATCATAATAATAGTCAGCCATAGCCTTGGGATCATACCACCTTGTGCAGCTGAGGATGTGCTTGGCATGTAAGGTCCAGTAATAATAGACTACCATATTCTTAAGTCTGGAGACTTGATAAAGCCTTCCATTCTTTGGAACCAAGTGTGAAAGTCATCAAGAGTGATCACTGGGGACTTTGTCATGGTTCTAGTTTCCATATGAGCTTTCGAAATAGCTTCCATTGGAGATGTTATGTATTCGTGTGTGTGAGGGATTTGAAGATTGTGAGATCTTATATCAAGAGCCTGGATAGCTCTGATACCAATTGCAGGACCGTTGAACGGTACAAGCTTACAACACAACAACCCAAAGAGGAGAGTGTGCAATAATACTTAACAGATCAAATGAGGAACCAGAATGAGAGCTAATACACACAAGTATTCAAGAGCCAAAACAAGAACAACACAAGTAGTTGGTTTTCAAGGTTGATGTATAGTGCTCTCTAGTTCCTTACAAGTGTTTACAAAAGAAACGGTATAAGATACAAAGGACCAGAGATACTATACTACAACCTACAACGGCCATAGTTTGAATGCCAGCTGGATACATAATCTAGACAACAACAAAATAAATATTGAGTCAAAAGGCAGATTGCTTTTGACTAGTGACTATGATATGACATAGCTCACATCCTATTATATTTCAAAAAGGATAAAGTATAAAGTTACAGACTCAAGACCTCAAAGTACACTTACCAAAAGCATGGACCTTTCACCAACTTATGTAAAGTTGATGTCTCATCAGAGTTGCAGCGAAAAAGGGTCCAGCTTTATGATAAAAGGTACATCAGATAAAGCATGTGTTCTAAAAATCTTCGGAATAAATTTGTCTTCTAGTATTGACTTTGGAAGACTTTGTCTTTGAAGCTTCGGAAGACTTCATCTTTGGCTTCAGCATATATTGGTCTTGCCTTTGGAAGATTTCACACTTCGATTTTTTCTGTTGCTGGGTGTGAAACTTCCAAATTATTCTACTCTAGTACACTTGTGCATGCATACAGGAGACACTTTGGGTGTTTGGGCTGCTTCAGCCTTATATTAAACCTTACAAACTCCCCTACACTGATGCTACGAAAACACTTTAAAGAATTCAGTTATTTATAGCCCTCATTATAATGATAACCATCCCTTTCTTCATGAGATGATTAGGATCACTCAGACTCTCAAAGTGTCTTCTCATGTCAAAGAGAAAATGCAGAGGCATATTGAACATGTCTTGCCATGTGTAGATAGTCTCAATACCTTGACCTCTGATGACATGCCATCTTTCTAGATTTGTAGTGTATGTCCAGGACAAGATTGGTCTTCCTGATGCTAGAGGAGCTATTTGAAAGGGAGATGATGGAGCATCCTCTGACTTATCCGGAGATTTGGAGAAGGATGCTTCTTTCTTCTTCTTCTTTGGCTGTAGTCTTAAGCCATCCTTTTTCTCATTTTTTATCCTTTCCACTATGATGATTGCCCTGGAGCACCTGATTGATCTTCTTTGGCATTCTCAGTGTGGTCTTCCTCCCACATAGGTTCAGAAGGAGAGGGAGTTTGACCCTGGTGTGGATCAGAAGATAAAGCTTCCTGAGCCACAATAGGAGGTTTAGGTTGTGTTGTCTAAGGTTGTTCAACCGTCATCTCTCTTCATGTGGTGCTTGACTTGGAGGGTAGTGTAAGTCCTTTAGCTCTCTACTCTTGATCTTCTGCTTGATTACCCTGATATGCTCGTC
Organism: Flaveria trinervia; assembly: GCA_025506515.1. Taxonomy (NCBI): domain Eukaryota; kingdom Viridiplantae; phylum Streptophyta; class Magnoliopsida; order Asterales; family Asteraceae; genus Flaveria; species Flaveria trinervia. The sequence continues at coordinate 34,555,096 of CM046451.1, read as the reverse complement.
CATATTGGACAGAGACATAGGGCCAAGTCTCCTTTCACAGAATCCATACAGCTTCAAGAAGCTCATCATCCTCTCCCTATCAGTAGACTTCTTCATACTTTTTTAGATGATGGCTCTTCACTTTGCAACCTCTTTCTGTAGATACATGTGTTGCTAGTTTATGTTCTTAAATATAAAAGTCTTTCATGTCTTACATATGTGTAATTTGATGAAGTAATAAAAATATGATATATGATTTGATGTTATTTATCTTTGATTCATATGTATGAACTTCTTATATAGGTTTGAGGTTGTTGTACACATTTCTAAGTCAACAATGATTGACTAATGTCTTCAACCTAGTCGGGTGATTATTCATGCTAATGGACCATACTTATGGACCATACGCATGAATATATCATGCTTATGGACCAGTGGCACAACTGAACCACGAGACTGGATCAGTCGTATGATTGAGACATAAGATTGACTCGGTCGCACAACTGAACCTTCAATCGTGCGTATAGATCAATCGCATGACTCCGTCGCACGACTGAACCATGCTAATGGTTTAGTCGTAGGAATGGAAATTACTAACCTATAAATACCACCTAATTCATGAAAAAACAAAACACTTTGAGAGATAATTCGCATACATAAAAACCCTAGCCGTCCAGGGCGTCCCAAATAGCCCGTCGAAGTTCATAATTCGTTCCTGATCGATTCCTACTTGTTCTTAATGTTTAGTTCAATCTTATATCGATCAGGTTATTGTTCACAATGATTGGATCACCAATCAACTAGGAATCCGCAATATTTGATCCGGTAAAACACAGAATCAGTTAGTACTCCATGCGTACACGGTCCCCTAACAAGTGGTATCAGAGCTTTGGTTCTTGATTTTGTGTTTGATTAACTTTGCTTGAACTGGTGTTTTTGACATTTTTAGGCTTTAATGTTTTGATTTCTCAATATATGGCAGATTAGGGTTCTTAGAAAAATAGTATTTTGTGTCAAAGTGTCAAAATCATTGATTTTGCAAAAACAACAGCCTTCAGTCGCATTATTAGCTCATCCGTACGATTGAACTCATTCGTATACTCCTTCGCACGACTAAACGCTGTCGGATTCCTTATTCGCATCACTAAACAACTCCAGTCATTTGCTTCCAATCGTCCTGTTCATACGCACGATTGAATCCAATCACACGATTAAATTCATTCTCACTCTTCAGTCACATGACTGATCTGTACTTTTAGTTCATTCGTATGAGTGATCAATACTCAAAATCCATTCGCACGATTGAAACTGTCCTATTCTCCAAGTACCGAGTTTGTAAAAATGGAAGATCAATTTTTTGCGTTGATTGTCAGAAAGGACTCACGCATCCGGAACCTCCTACTTCTGGAGAATGAGATTGGTAATCATAATAAACTGCCAAAGTTGTTAACGTTAGATGAATATCCTTAGTGGAAACAATGGTTTAAAATTTATTTAAATGGTGTTGATCCCAATCTTTGGACATCCATTGAGGCTGGTTACATAGTACCAGTCAGTGCAAATGGAGTCAAGTTGACGTTGAGAGGAATGAGTGAAGCTCAAAAGATTCTTTTTAATGCTGAGAAGAAAGTATATGTCTAGCTAACTCAGTTGATACTGAAGGACATCTTTCACCAGTTCTCTGAGAACAAGCAGGTTAAAAAGTTACGGGAGGCGTTGGAGAAGAGATATGATAGAAATGCAATGTTAAGGGCACTGAAGGCTAAAGCTCTTAGCAAGGAGTTTGATAATTTCTCTTCAGTGGGGAATGAGAGCTTAGATGATATTATTGATAGATTCTATCATCTAACGAGTGAGCTGCACACTCATGGTGTAACCACATCAACGGAAGATAAAGTTTCAAGCTTTGCTCATGGTTTTCCTGAGAAATGGGATTCATTTGTGTCGAATCTGAGACAGAATGACATTCTTGCAATGTTAGACATAAATGACTTTATCTTGAAGTTAAGGGAGGAGGAACTACGGATGAAGTACAAGTCCAAGAAAGAATCCTACCTTCAGAATCCTTCACTTTACAACTCAGTTCCCACACCAGCTGTGTCTGGAGCACCATTACAAACAACATTCATGTCTAGCTCCTCGGCTCCTTCCTAATCCACTACATTAGGAACCGAAACGTCAGGGTCATTGAGAACCCAACACATTGTTCCTGAAGCCAATGCTACAATGTTAAAGACCGAGAATCTCGGTAATATCACAGTGGAAGTTGCAAAGGAGCACATTTCTAGCAGCAGTGGTACAACCTTATGATGGTCTAGTTGCCGGTAAGATTGGAAATTGTCATCTTGCTGATGAAGACTACCAGGAAGTTGACGAAAATGAGCTAGAGAAAATGGTCATAATATGGGCCTTGGCGAGTGCAGTTAGAAGAGCTAAAAATTTTGTGAAGAAGATGGGTCAGAATCAAATAGCCACTAAAAATAAGACTTTTGTTTTGACAAAACCCAAGTCACCTGCTTCAACAGTGGTGAAAAGGGCCATTTTAAACGTGAATGTGTAAAGCCCAAGAAGGCAGGAAATGGGAACCCATTTCCCACATTCAAACCTCAAGACAAATACGTGATTGAACTGTTTCTTCAAGCAAAGAGACAAAGCCTCTGACTGCTCAAGGTGAAGAAGGTCAAGATTGGTCCTTTCGCTTTGCTTCTCCTGGAGAATCAAATATTGCCTTTCTCGAAGCACAAGATGATGGATCTGCTAGTTAAGGTGAGATTACAGCTGGGCAAGCGATGTCAGATACGAAAGAAGATGTGAACGTGGTGAATCACTTGGTTGAGGAAGTGCTTAGAGCAAGTAATTCAAAATCTCTCGTCAACGAAGCGTTTGATGGCAGATACGTCTGATTCGTCATAGGTGAGTTCTACAGATCAATTATTTGAAAAACATGCTTGTTCTGAATATGAAAAATTAAGGAAAGCATTGATATGAAATTTGCTAGGTTATTAGAATACAATGATAACTTAGTAAATGATTTACAACTCTGCACTTAAGCTAATCGTATATTAAAACAAAATGAATGCAGTTTTAAAGAAAAGATGGAACTTTTGGGGAAACAACTAAGGGAACCGAGGTTGTTGCTTTAAATCAATCAAATGAGATAATTTTTTATTTAAATTTGTTTAGAATAAACCAAAAAGGAAAAAGCAGTTTTGGAAGTTTAGGTTTATTCTTTAATACAAAACTGCATAGTTGGGCTAGTTCTTCTCACATAATACAAATTAGTTTAACCATGACATGAGACCCTTTTGAATACTAAATGTAGATCTACCAATAACAACCCAGTAAAGGATCATGTGATGTCCACTCCTCTGGTTTGTGATCCTGATTCAACGGGTAAACCGGTGAAATCTGGCACTAAACAGAACGATTATATTTTCAAATCAAAAGGCCAAAATGATGAAGAAATTAAAATGGTTAATGTAAGGTCAGGTTCACAAACGTCTATCTCAGAACCCAAAATGACAAAACCCGTTAACCAAAAACGTGTTAATCATCAAAGTCCAAATAAAATGAAAGGTAAAGATGATAAAAACGTTAAAACAATTAATTTTATTAATAAGGCTGAAATATCTAAAACCGAAGTGTCAATACCCAACTAGACACACCTCACCCTTCCCCAAACTCAACATCACATAAAAGTTTTCTTTAATCTATAGAAGCGAGATTTTGTTACAGTAATGGAACACAAGGACATAGCTCTTCTAATTGTCCTTATTATCAGACGCCCAGAAAGAAAATTGAACTTTATAATGCAAAGCCAAGTTTTCTAAAATAAGATCTAATACTCCACCTAAGAGTATTGGTGAACATAAAGTTCAAACCGTAAGTCAGTCGTCAGTTTACCATAAATAGGCCCTACACAAAACTGCCCTATGGAATGTAAAGACAAGTATAGCGTTTGATACTGAGGAGAATAAGAAGAAAGATATGCCCTCAACCTCTAAAGGACAATGCATTAAGTTTATGATGTGTGATTCCTCTGGGTCACCCAAGTGTTAAGATCAGTGATCTAAGTTTGATTAATTAGAATAGATCACAGCGGAAATCGAACAATGAATTAGACAATTTGCAAGAACACAATTGATATTCAAAGCAAAAGTAAAGGGTTATAAAGAGAGAATTCTATAAAAGGAATACTTCATTCAATGCTTTCATCGTGGCTAAAATGTCACACCTTACAACAAGGTCAACATCCCTTATATAGGAGATGTGATGTTTGCTGATATCACTTGATAGTGACATCAACTACTGAAACTATGCAAACTACTGAGAATGTTCTCAACTACTGATTACATCTCAGAAAATGCTATGTACACGAAACATAAAACTACTAAACTAAACTACTGAAACTATAACTACTGAAAAGTAAATTACAAGTACTGAAAGGAAACCATCATTAGTACTGAAGTTAACTACTTCAGTTGTTGTGACAACTACTGAAGTTAACTACTTCAGTTGTTGTGACAACTACTGATCACTTTGGTCTGTAGTCTTTGTCTTCAGTCTCTGTTCTTCGGACTTTTACTTTCAGACTTTGTCTTCAGTAGATGTCTTCAAATCTTGTCTTCAGACTTTGTCTTAAGACCTTGTAATCAGCTGATGTCTTCAGCTGTTGTGATCTTCTTCAACAGTTGCAATGTCTATGGGACTTAGAGGTTTTTCTAATTAGGCTCATTGGTTCTTTTGGTCCAACAAACTCCCCCTAAACCAATGCAGCCAAAACCTCTAAACTTATTGATGATCCCACTTATTCTCTGCAGAAACACCCTCTTGATCAGCTTCAGAGGTAATCAGTTAAGCACAGGCCGGGAAAAAGGTTTCTAATCTTTTGATTGGCTAAGTATGGAATGGAAGTCTGTTTTGAGGAAACTGGACACAGAGTCTTATCCCACCCATGAAACCTAATTTCCATGAATGAGTCTGTACGACTCACTAGCATAGGCCTCAAGGAGAACAACCTGTTCCTCCTTGATGAGTTCTTCTGCTACTCCCTCGGAGAAGAACTCTGGGCCATAATACTTAGACAGGTATCTCACTGTCTTTCCATTTTTCAACTCCACAGTTGTTATCTCTCTGTAAGCAAATTCATCAAGGTGAGAGCCTTCAAGCAACAACTAGAGTTCACTCTTCTGAAGATCTTCAAGTCTTTTGTATAACAACCCTTCTTTATCATTTTGTTCTCAAGAATAGATTGAGGGGTTGTCTTGGAGTTGTGAGCTCTCTTGAATTCTTCAATGATTTCCCAGGGTGAGACTACCATGGCCAATGTAATTGCAGCATTCAAGGTCTTCTTCTCTTGGCCATGATATCTACTTGGTATATACTTATTATGAATTTAGTACTTACCCTGGGGTCTGGCCAGATCCTCACTCTTTCTTTTTGATGTTGAAAAGTATGTCTAAGAGTGTACAACCTCGGATCTTGTTTCTTCATTTCTTGAATGGATGAGGACTGAGGGAAATCCTTGTCAACCATCTTGAGAAACTGCTCATCATGTTGTTTCTGCTGTTCTGCTTCTTCAATCTTTACCTTCACCATCTACATTTGTAAGTTAGTTGTAATCATTTGTTGACTTCTGTGCTCAGGTGTTTTAAGGTTGAGAACAGCAGAGATTGGCAGACAATCTTCATCATCATCCTCTTCTTCATCTTCTTCTACCCTTAACACCCTCCTCCTCTTTCTGGGTGTATCACTGGGTAAGGTTTGAGGTGGTTTTTGGGGTAAAGAGATTGGTTTTGAGGGTTGAGTTGTGGGTGGCTTTGGTTTAGGGATAGATTTGGGAGATTTTAGAGATAATGGTTGTGTATGAGTAGGAATGTGAGAATACTGACTTAGCATTTTGGTGGTGAGTTTGGCTTTGGAGAGCTTTGCCATTTCAGTTCTCTTCCCTGCACCTGTTTCATCCAGTGCTTTGATGATCAACCCTTTATTATAGCCTCCAGCAGAGCAGATTTTCTTGGTTATCTCCAAGATACTATCTCTGGACCAGGCCTTTATCTCTATCAATGATCTTCCAAGGTATTTGGCAATGAATCTGATCATTATCTCCAATCTTTCCCTTTCCAACACACTATAACCAGCCCATCTTGCTTGAATCTCTTCTATTTCCAGCCTTCTGATCTCAGTGTCTAGTGTGGCTGTGTCATGACCTTGTTGAAAGAGCTGATCTATAATTTTATCCATGGATCTGCTGTGAGCTTCATCAGCATATTTGACAAGATCTTCTAAGGATTTATCTTCATCAGCTTTTGACTCAGCACTTTTCTTTCTTTTATATGTGATCAGCTGATCTTCCTTTTCTTTATCTGTGATCAGCTGTTTTGAGATCAGTTCTTTCTCCACCTCCTTCTCTTTTGCAGGTTCTTTCTCATCATCAACTCTTCTCCTTTTCTTTTCTTTCACTGCCGTAGTAGTCTCCCCCTTTTTGGTTGCATTGGGATCAGGGCTTGAAAGGCAGAAAGAGATTTGTGAACAGCATCATCAATGAGGGTTTGGAGATTTGAGGAGATCCTCTCATCTATGGCTTTATGGAAAATATCAGTAATGATTGTAGTGATGAGAGGTAAGGAGTTTTGAAAGATAGCAACCATCTACTCAGAGGGGTTTTGTCCCTGAGAGGTGGTGCCAAAGGCAGAGGCTGGTGGCAAAGTTATGTGTGTAGGCGAATTGTTTGGTGAACCTTCAATTAAAGGTGCCATCTGTGGGGTTATTGGGGTAGATGGTCTTTGATCCTGAGACATTTTGGCTAGCAGCTCGTTGAGTCTGCTTACCTCATTCTCTAGGATGATATTATGGGCTAAAACATCATAGAAAAAGCCCAGGTCATCATCACTCTGTGCTGAATCACCTGACCTCCTGATTGAATCAGGATGAACATGCTCTGAGTATAGATCAGTAGAAGCATGTGCCCCTTGTTCTTGGTACTGGGGACTTCTTGCCTCAGGACTATGTCCTTCATTGGCAGTTGCCTCTGGTGATATCTTATGGATGTTACCAACTTCATCCTCATCATATGCTGAATCAGTAGAACTGGCAGCCTTACCAGATGTTCTAACCTCCATTTCTACACTTGGAGATTGAACATTGTACCCCTGTGCTGTGGGTTATCAGAAGCATTTTGGTCCTCCCCCTCAATGGTTGAGGTATTCCCAGTGGTAAGTGGTTTCTGGGGAGGGGGTGAGGAATGCAACTGACTCAGCACTTTAGCAACTATTAGTGTTGGGCTTTGAGGGGCGGTTGCATGTGGTGATTGGTCCGAAGCAGATTGCACCCGGGGTCAGAGGTGCTATTCAATGGTAACCCTCTCAATTGAGATAGGTTCCAGTAATGTGGGATCCCCATTTGGGGTTGCAAGAGGATCCTATCGAGAGGATACCTGTGCGACTTCAGCAGGTTGAGTCTTGGACATAACTGGGGGGTTAGAACGAGTATGTATTACCTGTGTTTCTGATACAGGGGCATCCTTAGGGGACTCATCTCCCTGAGTAGCCTTTTTGGGCTTTTTGGACTTGGGTTTGGTGGGAATTTGGATTGGAAGTGGAGGTTGTGGGTTCCCTCTGCTTGGATTTTAGCATCCGGGCAGCCCCTTTTAGAGCAGGGTCTGAGTTATGTCTGGAGTATACCTCAGCTAAAATAGCTAGAGTAGGGACCCCAAGACCAACAAGGCCATCAGATTGTAATTGATTCAAAATTATGGCCATCAGAAACCTGGGATAAAGTAGCCATCTATTTGCCATAGGTTTCTGAGCCAGATTCTTTAGTTCCATGAACACTATCTCAGAAAAATTTAGATTTTGGCATTCAAAGATAGAGTACAATACCTGTTGCCATTGGGAAGACATCTGATCCCATGAAGATGTCTTTGATGCAAGGCAGACATTCACCATATGAAAGATAATTCGTTCAGCATCATGGAAGTGCTTGTTAAGTATGGTTGTAGCACTTAAGTCGCCTTCATACCCATTGTTGATGAAAGACATATCAGTGGTGCCTTTCGGGTATTCTTTAGGATAGGTGCCATCATGCAAATTTAGGGTTTTGCGAATGATGTCGGGGGTGATGAGCACCTGTTTCTGATTTACCAACAACTGGAGAGTGATTTGGCTATCATTCTCACCAGTTGTTACAGAGACGTTGGTCCAGAATTAGGATAAGGAGTCAGGGTATATGGTAGGATTCAGAAGAAAGGCTGTTCGGTATGGAGAATCCACCATAAGATCGATGGCTGTATCAAACTTGTTCCAGAAGGCCGATTTGGAAAGGTAGGCAAAACAAATGTGTCGGGGTTTGAGTTTCATGGTCGCCATTGTTGAGAGAGAGAAGGTTTGAAAACGGCTAATGAACCGTTTGGCTATAAGTGCAGGTATTTATAGGTTAAGAAAAGGCTGAAAAGAAAACGACTGAAGGTGTTGGTGTTGTCAGTAGTTGTATGAAAACAACTGAAGACTTGGTTTTAACTATCAGACGTTTGAATACAACTGAAGACTTGGTGTTAGTCATCAGTAGTTGTAAAACTACTGAAGACATGGTTTTATCATCAGTGTTGTAAACAGCTGAGGACTTGGTGTTAGTCATCAGTAGTTGTGAAACTACTGAAGACATGGTTTTGTCATCAGCTATTTAAGGTGAAACAACAATTTGTGGAAACAACTGAAGAAAAAATTCTCATCAGTAGTTTTCATCAATTCGTAGCTTATCAGACTTTTTAGCTATTTTCAGTTGTTTCATAAGACATCAGTACTTATCTGTTTTTACTGACATCAGTAGTTGTAACTACATCAGTAGTTTGTAATAGAATCAGTACATATTTGTGACATGGTTACTAGTGGTCATCAGTACTTGTGTCTGAGATTATCAGTAGTTGTCACTTATTCTAGCTGTAGCATACCAAGCCGTAACATAAGGTTTTGGAAAGTTGAACTATCCAAAGGCTTAGTAAATATATTTGCAAGCTCATCAGCACTAGGCTCAAACTTTGGATCAATTAGACCTTTTTCAAAATAATCCCTAATAAAATGGTGTCTGATCTCTATATGTTTGGTCCTAGAGTGCTGGACTGGATTCTTAACAATGCACAGAGCTAAAGCACTATCCATTAATAATGGAGTCTTAGTCTCTGTAATGCCATAATCCAATAATTGGTTCTGAAGCCAGAGTACCTGAGATGTACAACTTGCAGCAGCAATGTACTCGGCTTCAGCAGTGGATGTAGCAACAGATGTTTGTTTCTTACTCTGCCAAGAAATCAAACAGTTGCCGAGGAATTGACATCCACCAGAAGTTGACTTTCCGGTTAACTTACACCCTGCATAGTCCCTATCAGAAAAAGCAACCAATTTGCAAGAGTGTCCAGTGGAATACCATAAACCTAGAGATTGTGTACCTTGCAGATATCTAAAGATCCTTTTGACTGCAATCAAGTGAGACTCTTTAGGAGCAGCCTGAAATCTAGCACAAACACAAGTTGCAAACATGATATCTAGTCTAGAAGCTGTTAAGTACATCAAGGAACCAATCATACATTTGTAAAGTGTTTCATCAACAGCTTTACCTTTCTGATTTGCATCCAGTTGTGTGGTGTTGCACATGGGAGTAGAACAGGGCTTACAATTTTGTAAATCAAACTTATTCAAAAGATCTTTTGTATATTTAGACTGATGAATAAAGGTTCCATCAGCCTTTTGTTTGATTTGCAAGCCTAGAAAGAACTGTAATTCTCCCATTGCACTCATTTCAAACTTCTGTTTCATTAAACTTGTAAAATCATCACACAAATGGGGATCAGAAGATGCAAAAATAATATCATCAACATAAATTTGAACAAGTAGCTTATGTTGATCCACTTTCTTAATAAACAAAGTTTTATCTATGGAGCCTCTAGTGAAATTATTTTTAAGAAGAAATTTGAAAGTGTTTCATACCAGGTTCTAAGAGCTTGCTACAACCCATAAAGAGCCTTATCAAGTTTATACACCCAATCAGGATGTTTATTGTCCTCAAAACCTGGTGGTTGACACACATAAACCTCTTCTTTTATTTTACCATATAAAAATGCACTTTTGACATCCATTTGAAAAACTTTATGATTGTGGAATGCAGCATAGGCTAAGAACAATCTAATTGCCTCTAGTCTGGCTACAGGGGCAAAGGTTTCATCATAATCAATACCTTCTTCTTGTGAAAACCCTTGTACAACCAGTCTAGCCTTGTTCTTGACAATAAGCCCATTTTTATCAGTTTTATTGCTAAACACCCATTTAGTGCCTATTGCAAACTTACCTGGGGGTAGAGGAACCAGTTCCCACACTTGCTGCTTTTTGAACTGAAGTAACTCAAGCTGCATGGCTTCAACCCATCCATTGTCTCTCAAAGCAACATGATAGTTCTTTGGCTCTAGCTGACTGATGAAGAGAGCATAAAAGCAGAAGTTGGATAAATGACTTCTGGTTGAGACACCAGCATTGATATCACCAATGATTTGAGACATGGGGTGATTCTTCAGTTCTTGGTACACTATAAGATCATGCAAGTGTTTGTAGCAGTTTAGCAGCAGCAGATGTTGATCCAGATTCTTGAAACCAAGTATGAGATGGCAAGTCAAATGATGTAGAGGAATCAGAAATCTCATCAGCATTTGTTGTGGATGGAGCTGCTCAGGCTACAAGAACATCAAGTTTAGTAGATTCAGGCAGTTGATCACTAAACTTGAAAAGGTGAGTACGGAAATCATCATCATCTTCAGTACCACTAGGTGGAAGACTTGCTGCAGAAGATGATTTATCCAGATGATCTGCAACAGCTGGAGGTTGATAAGGAACATATTGAAGTATGTCCAGATCAAACAGCTCCACAGGGTTTTGTGGAATTTTATCCTTAGGAGATTCATTGAATTTCACATGCAAGGTTTCTTCAACTATCTTTGTTCTGCAGTTTAAGACTCTGTAAGCCTTGCATGTGGATGAATATCCTACAAAATACCCTGCATCCACCTTAGGATCAAATTTGTGCAGTTTATCCTTTGTGTTGAGAATGAAACAAGGACACCCAAAGGCTTTGAAAAATGAAATTAGAGGAGCCAAATGATGTAGAACTTCATATGGAGTCTTCATCAACCTCTGATTTACTAACGCTCTATTCTGCACATAGCAAGCTGTGTTGACAGCTTCAGCCCAAAAGGTCAATGGCAAACCAGAGTTAGCCAACATAGACCTTGCAGCTTCAATTAGGGTCTTGTTCTTTCTCTCCACTACTCCATTTTGTTCTGGAGTCCTTGGGATGCTAAACTGCCTCTTGATTCACTTTGAGAGATAAAAATCATCAAGCGTATGGTTTCTGAATTCTGTTCCATTATCACTCCTTATACACTTGACTGATAGGGAATACTACTTCTCAATATACAACACAAAGTTTGTAATCGTCTGAGCAACCTCATCCTTTGCATGCAAGAAGAAAGTCCATACAAATCTGGAGTAATCATCCACAATTACCAGACAGTATTTCTTCTTTGCCATGCTCATGACTCTCATAGGACCAAATAGATCCATGTGCAGTAACTGCAAGCAGGCAGTGGGCTTAGGTTCTTCAATAGAAGGGAATGAGACTTTGTGTTGTTTTCCTTTCAAACAAGTAGTGCAGGTTTCATCACAGTGGAACTCCTTTATTGGTAAACCTCTCACTAACTATTGTGGATCCGCTGATTCATGTTTTTAAGATTTACATGACCCAGCCTTCTGTGCCACAGTTTAGATTCATCAGGAGAGGCATTGGAGAACAGGCAAGGATGACCCTTCAAATCAATCTTCTTTGACAAATCCAGTGCATATACTCTTCCAATCCCGTTGGCCTTCAGGAGAGTATGTTCATCCAATACCTTGTCAATCAGCCTCAGAACTTGGGAAGACAGAATCCTGCAGTTCTGGCTTGTGAAAAGTGCAACATGTCCTTTATCACACATCTGACTAACACTCAATAGATTCTACTTAACAATCTCCACATGGTTAACATCGTCAAATCTGATATCTCCATTAGACACATATCCTTTCCCGATGATGTAACCCTTGGCATTATTTCCAAATCAAACAAATCCCTTCTTTCCTGAGAGTAGTCATTAAGAAGAGAACTGCTCCCAGTCATATGCATAGATCCTCCACTGTTTACATACCAGATGCTCCTTTGCATGCTGAAGAACCCTGCAATCATCACAAGAACTAGTTAGGTTTGTGATCCAAACGTTTTTGGTTTTGGGTCTGTTGTCATCAACAGATTTAACCATAACTTGTTTCTCATGATTAACAGCTGATGAAGGTGGAGATGGTGCTGAAATGGATTCCTTGGATTTGGACTTGAATGCCGTTTCAGTGGTTTGATCACAGGTGCATCTAGTTGGTTAACTCTCCCAACAATGTTGAACCATCATAACAAGTTGTGTTTGATTTGTAGCTAAAGCTTTCAGCTCTTATGACATATCAGTACTTGTTTTGATGAGTTCCTATGACCCACCATTTCCTCCTTGAAATTTACAGACTTAGTCTGATGTTTATCACGAGTAACATAGTCAGCTATTTTGTGATAACCCTTATCCTTCTTTTTGGATTTGGATGAAGACTTGGGTTTATCACATTGGGATGATTGTGGTACAAATTATTCTCAAACTCATTTCTCATTTCATCCATCTAGGTTTTAATGAGCTTATCTCTATTGAGTTTGGAACCCTTTCTGTACCAACATTCATCAGAAAGATGATTGAATTTACCACATATTTCACATGGCTTATTCTTCATCTTGGATTGATCAACTGCTGATGTAGAAACTACTGAAGGTGTGATCTTCAGTACTTTCCTCTTTTCAGTACTAGTGTTAAGTGCTGAAGGATCTGTAACAACTGAAGACTTGTTCTTCAGCTATTCTCTATGTGCAGTTGTTAATCCTTTTATTTCAGCTGATTTGAAATGCTTTTCAGATGATATGACTTGTCCTTCAGTATCTGAGGTACTTTGAGGGAGAACATCTGAAGTACTCAGCTTCATGCTTATCAGTAGTTAACCCATCAAGCAATTGATTTGCTGAGGTATCAACACTGATTTCATCTTGTGATTTTGGGTGATCACTTGAAGATGATGCACATGATGATGTGGTTTGGAAATTACTTTCACCTTCAGGTTTACTATTGGTTTTGGAGTAAAATCTATAGGTGGTGCAATGTGATTGTAACCTATTCCAAACATCACATTCGAAGCAGATTGCTTACTGAGTAGCATTTCAAATCCCTTGCAGGATGATACCCAGCGGTCACACTCAACTTGGGTAGCTGCAAGTTTTTCTTTGAGATATCTACGGTTCTCAAGAATGACCTCTAGCTTAGCCTTTTCATCATTTAATTGGAATTTAAGCTTATAAATCTTATTATCTTTATATTTAATAACATACTCATACTCAGCTTTTCTTTTGGAAATAGTTTGCTCAAGCTCAAGATATTGATTTACTAAAGCTACATTTGCCTCTCTAATAGAGATAAATGCAGCTATGCAAGATTCAGAACATAGCTTGGCCTTAGCCTCAGAGGATACCTGAGTTACCTATGATGAAGATGCATTGGAGCATGAACTCTCAGTAGACTCCGGGGTCATGAGAGCAGGATTCCCAAAAGGATGTTCACCACCATCTTGACCATCACTAGCAAATAAATGCTCATTGCTAGAGAGATCATGTGGTAAACTGCTCCAATCAACAACACCAGGGTGAAGAAGCTGTGATGAGGTTATGATTGAGATGATTGAGATGGTAGAGGCTCAGATAAGGCTTGAGGTTATGGTGCAGTAGGAACTTGAAGTGAATTTGACTGTGGCATGTAATAGTAGGGATATGGATATGGCATTGGGCCCTGAGGGACAAAATATGCAGGATGTTGTGAGTGATGACCCGAACTAGCAGGATGTTGCCCTTTGTTTTATGGACTATTGCTTGGAAAAGTCACAAAGGGTGCAGAGGAGTAAGATCCAGTTGATCTACACTCTCTTGCAAAGTGCCCAAGCCTGTGGCATTTGTGACACCTCAACTTACTCTTGTCAAAACCAACTTTTTTTTTGCCAGAGAGTCCTGGAAATTTCCTACCAGTTCTCTTGTAGAATTTTTGAGATCTCATATTAATCAAGGCCATTTGGCTTAGAATATCCGTCTCTTCTAAGTCATCATCAGCTATACCTTTCAAATCATCCATGATGAAGCACAAATTGTCACTATTATAGCCTGACTGACTATCAACACTAACAAATGCATGATCGGAATGTTGGATTCTTTATGCCCAAGACACATAGAATATTGATGTGGTTAGTGCGTCATGATCCAAGTCGGGTCATACCAAATAACAAGTTTAGCAAACACCAATATGTATGTAATTGATGATATGATCATGCAATTAAATCATTGCACCAATTTCTGAAAAAGGGTTTTCTAAAATAAATTGTATGTGAGAAAGAACAACTTATAATTATATTTTGTCATGGACATTATTTGTAATGTTATTTAAGTTTGTTAAATAACATCAAATAACGAGAGTGTGTGTTTAGGTTATATATTTAAAAGGTTAAACTATATAACTAATAATAATACAAAATACAACTAGTAACCATTTAGTGGGTGTTTTAAAATGGGAAACCTAATTTTGAAAGAGAAGTGGCCGCCCCCTTGAGGGTAATTTTGGTCATTTTTTGTTTTCTTGAAAACACACACCCATTAACACAAAAAACATACTCTCCAAATTTCAGCTCTCTCTCTTACATGCAAGGGCCAAGAACACACACACTTTTCTCTCAAAACTTCTTGAAGAAAAGCTGCTGAAAATTCGATTTTCAGCATCCATGGTCCGTTTTTGGTGCACAAAGCCTAACAAAAGGGGTGTTTGTTGGAGGCTTGTGGGTATGAACACTTGAGGACATCTATTCTTGATGTTTTGGTCATCCAATAGCAGCTCTATCTACATCTTTATCCATGTTTTCCATCAGTCTTTTGGATGATGTTTCAGCCTCGGTTTTAACAGCATAACAAGAGGTAGTTTGTATGTTATGATTTGGTTGTTATTTCATGTAGATAGCTAGTTCAAACACATATTAAAGATCCTTATGTTCTTGGGTTTGTGTTACTATGAAATGAACCTTAAATTTCAGATTATAAAACATGAAATTAAGCATTTAATCCGCTGCGTTTTCCTTGTTTAAATGGTTAAAATACATTGTTAAAGTCCAACAAACCCAATACGGAATTGTTTGAAGAGAAATCTATATGCTCATCATAATTTCTTTCTGATGCAACATATTCTGACTCATGACCAACCAAGGCAGTGTTCCCTGGTACAAAGTCATCAGTGAGCTTTCCTGATGATGCCATTTCCTTTTTTGCTCTATCTCTCTTTCAAATGTAAGCAGCTTCCCATGGAGTTGGGTGAGAGATAGGCTATCCAGATTTGCACTGGAGCGTACGACAATGGTGTATGTGTCCCATCTCTCAGGCAGTGATCTGAGGAATTTGTTGTTCATCTGGCTATTAGTATATTCATTGTTGACCATTTTCAGCTTAGAGATGAAAAAGGAAAAACGCTCAAACTGTTGAGTTAGTGTCTCACCCTTCCTATGAGAGAATGTCTCGTATTGTTGGGCAAGGATTTCTCTGTTGTTTGCTAAGACCTCATCTGTTCCACCAAATTGTTCCTTCAATGCATTCCAGAGATCATGAGCAGTTTCATGATGCATAAGCCTAGAATAGATTTCATTAGGCAGAGCCATGGCCAGAATACCATGCGCTTTAGCATCAATCTCAAACAGTTTTCGATCCTCATCTGAGTATTGTTCCTTCTTCTTCGGAACCATTTGGTTGGTTTCCGAATTGTTCACCATAGGCTTGTGTGGACCATGTACCACAGATGTCCAACAACCTAAAATGTTAACAGACAGGTGATGACGCATTCTTCATTTCCATATGTTATACTCAGTCCTAACCAGCATCGGAGACTTGGTTGAGGAACCGGTATTGTGAGGATCATTAGAAGGAGTAGTCATTCTCAGATTCAACCAAATTCAATTAAGTTTTAACTGATTTAGTGCAAAACACAACAACCTAAATATGAACCAAGAGAAAACTCAAAGTAGATAAACAAAAGCAGCAGAAATTCAATGATCTATAACCAATTCTTGCAAATATGCTAATTCAATCAAACTTAGATATCGAAATAGCAGTTTCAATGATCAATTGTTAGATCGATCAATAATTAACTGCTCTGATACCATTTGTTAAGATCAGTGATCTAAGTTTGATTAATTACAATAGATCACAGTGGAAATCGAACAATGAATTAGACAATTCGCAAGAACACAATTGATATTCAAAGCAAAAGTAAACGGCTATAGAGAGAGAATTCTGCAAAAGGAATATTTTATTCAATGCTTTCGTGGTGGCTAAAATGTCACACCTTACAACAAGGTCAACATCCCTTATATAGGAGATGTGACGTCTATTGATGTCACTTGATAGTGACATCTAACAGAATTATTTAAACTACTGAAACTATGCAAACTACTGAGAATGTCCTCAACTACTGATTACATCTCAGAAAATGCTAAGTACACGAAACATAAAACTACTGAGCTAAACTACTAAAACTATAACTACTGAAAAGTAAATTACAAGTACTCAAAGGAAACCATCACAACTACTGAAGTTAACTACTTCAGTTGGTGTGACAACTACTGAAGTTAACTACTTCAGTTGTTGTGACAACTACTGATCACTTTGGTCTTCAGTCTTTGTCTTCAGTATTTGTTCTTCGGACTTTTACTTTCAGACTTTGTCTTCAGTAGATGTCTTCAGATCTTGTCTTCAGACTTTGTCTTAAGACCTTGTAATCAGCTGATGACTTCACCTGTTATGATCTTCTTCAGTAGTTGTAATGTCTGTAGGACTTACAGGTTTTTCTGATCAGGCTCATTGGTTCTTTTGGTCCAACACCAAGCCAGTTAAGGCTTGTGTCCCAAATCTGCACTAATAAGTTTCTTTGATTGTGTAGGTGTCCGCTACAGCGCCATCACTAATACCTATATTATTGATAGTAGGGCTTCCAGGCACATGACAGGGAATTTGTCCTTCCTTTTCAATGCCAAACAAATTGAAAGGGGCATATTTCATTTGCTAGGAACAAAGGAGGTTACATTACCGCTCAAGGCGAAGTAGGAAACGAGAAAGTGAAGTTTGACAAGGTCAACTACATTCAACAAATACAGAAAAACGTACTTTTAGTCTCTCAGATTTGTGATAAAGGATTCAAAGTTGTATTTGACAACAAGAAATGCTACATGTTGAAAAAGGATTATGTGATTGAGGAGGATAAGGTTCTTATGTCAGCTTCAAGATATAACGATTTGTATGTCTTGGATCTATCAAAAGCCTCCACAACTGATCACCCTGTTCAATGTTCTTGTCAAAGGCAACTGAGAGGGATTCAGTCTCATGGCATAGGAGAATGGCACACATTAATCCCAAGATGAATCATTTAGTTCAAAATGATTTAGTGAATGGTGTAACTTTCAAGAACTTTCATCTTCCAGACTTTCACATAGCATGAAAGATAGGGAACAGACTAAGAAAGCTCACAAGGTAAACAAAGTTAATTCTATCCATATGCCTCTCGAGCTTCTACATATGGATCTGTTTGGCCCTGTCATTACAAAGAGCATTGTTGGATATCAATGGATGATTGCTTAAGATTCTCTTGGGTGATGTTTCTGAAAGCCAAATCAGAAACTTTTGAATCATTCAAACATCTCGTAACTACATTGGATTTACTCTACAAGATGAAAGTAAGGCAGATTCGATCTGACAACGGCACAAAGTTTAAGAATCAATGGATGGAGGCATACTGTAGAGAGAGAGGCATTGTATATCAATTTACCTCTGCCTACACTCCATAGATGAATGGGGTTGATGAAAGGAAAAATCAGAGCTTGATAGAGACTGCCAGGACAATGCTAGTCAACTCGAAACTGCGTACTCAATTATGGAATGACGCAGTGGCTAATGCTTGTTACATGCTCAATCAAGTCCTACTGGTCAAATGACATAGGAAAACATGTTATGAACTACTCCAGCGAGTAAACCTAACTTGGATTATCTTGAACCGTTTGGCGCACCATGCATGTTGTTGAAAAAAACTCAAACTTGGAAGTATAGTGAGAAGGCTGAAGAAGGTATTTTTCTTGGATACAACATACAAGACAAGATATTTATAACAACTCAACGGGTCAGGTAGAAGTGTGGTGCAAGTTTGTTGTTCAGAGATACACCCCCTACCAGAAAAGGACCCTCTTTTTTCTTCAACTATGAGGGATTCTTTAAATACTTCAACTACTGCCTTCTCATCGTGATGACAAGTTGTCTGCTAGGATGATGTACGATGTTCTAAACACTCCTCCACTAGACTTGACATTACATGCTTCATTAGATGATACTTCTAGCTCTTCAGGGGGAGACCTTGAAGTAAGTGGACCAGGAGGAACAAGTTCCCACCAATGATAGTACAAAACCATCAAATCATGATGCCTCTGACACTTCTGAACCTCATACTCCAACATCTACATATACTGAACCTGGGTTTCATAATGTGTATACTGAGGTAGCTGTTCCCATGACTTTTGGATCTCGGCTTAATTTTTATCATCCCTTGACAATGTCATTGGGGATGTTCGATCGGGAGTATAGACACGAAATCAACTATACTCAGTTGATTATGCCTCAGTCATGCAAAAGGGTATCTTCACGATGGTGCATATCGATGTTTTATGTCTCAATTTGAGCCAAAATATAATAGTGAAGCCTTAAATGATGAGGCATGGGTGAATGCAATGCAAGAAGAACTCCTACAGTTCAAGAAATTAGGATTATGGACCCTGGTGGATAGACCAAAACGTGCTAAGGTGATTGGCACTAAATGGGTGTTGAAGTGCAAGAAAGATGACCAAGGGGTCATAATTCGAAATAAGGCTCAACTTGTAGTTCAAAGGTTTCGACAAGTCGAAGGCACACATTACAATGAAGTGTTTGCACCGGTGGTACGGATGGAAGCTATTCGTATATTTCTCGCCTATGCATCGTACATAAAGATTAATGTTTATCAACTAGATGTGAAGAGTGCATTCCTTCATGGTGAAATCCGTGAAACAGTCTATGTCAGTCAACCCGAAGGATTTGAGGATCCTTATCATCAAGATAGAGTTTACAAACTGGACAAGCATCTTTACGGTCTCCATCAAGCCCTTAGAGCCTGGTATGAGAAACTCTCAACTCATCTGGTGAAATACAATTTTTGTTGTGGAGTTATTGACTGTACATTGTTCATCAAAGAATAGGATGGACATTTACTGCTCGTACAAATTTATGTGGATGACATAATCTTCAGTTCTGAAACAAAGAATTATGTATACAATTCGAATCTGTAATGAGAGCAGATTTTGAGATGAGTGCCATGGGGGAGATGAAGTTCTTTCTTGGCTTATAGGTGGATCCGACACCATAAGGAATCTTCCTGCATCAGACCAAATATGTAGGAGATATCCTTAGTTGATGCAACATGGAGCATGCTTCGACAGCAGGAACTCCACTTGCCATGAACCATGACGTGGCACCCGATGAGAATGGTGATCTGGTTGATGCCACCATGTACAGAGGAAAGTTAGGATCTCTCATGTACCTCACAGCCTCGCCACCTGATATCATGTTCGCCCATATGTCTTTGTTATAGATATCAGGCAAAACCAAAAGTAAATCATCTCATTGGAGTTAAAATGATCTTTCATTATCTGAAGGGTACTCCAACACTCGGGTTGTGGTATCCTCTTAATGATGACTTTGAGCTTATAGCGTTTTGTGACTCGGACTATGGTGGTTAAAAGATGAATTACAAGTCAACATCAGCGAGATGTCAGTTCTTTGGTAAACGGTTAGTCACCTGCCAGTGTAAGAAGCAGTCATCAGTTGCTCTGTCAACATCTGAAGCTGAATACATTACTATTGCAAGTTATTGTTCACAAATCATTTGGATTCAACAGCAAATGCGCGACTACGGTTTGCAATTTTCTAACACTTTTATTTTTGTTGATAATTCTGCTGCAATTGTTGTAACCAAAAATCCAGTCCAACACCCTAAACCAAAACACATCGGTATTAAATATCACTTTATACGTGACTGTTTTGAAAAGTAATTAATCGATGTGGTTAAAATTAATATTGATTTTCAACGCGCCGGCCTCTACACAAAAGCATTTGACAAACCATGATTTTTATATCTTTTAGAGGTTAATGGCGTGAAAAAGAAAGTGATGTGATTCAAGAAGACGACAGGTTTTATTCCGACAATGAGTTTCTTAGTTTATTAGTTATTTTCTTTTATTTTCTTTTATTATACTATCTATTAAAATCCAAAAACACAAAAAGATTTTCAGTTTTAGAATTTTATAGGGAGAATAGTTTTTGTTTAGTTGTTAATTACTTTCAGTATTTATTTACTTAAAAAAAAGGGTGGGAGGGGAAGGTAGGTTAGTGTTGGGTATTCTACCTTTCAAGAAATTGAAGATTTCTAACATTATTGAAATTGAAGATTTGAAAAACAATAGCATCAAAATAATAGTCTAGGGATCGTTTTGTAATTATTGTAAATGCTAGACTAGTATATATATTAGCACATATTATCATTGTATAGGGTGACTAATTCACCACTTGTTAGGGTGAATTAAGTTCATCATCAACAACAATATATCAACATCCTTCAAGGATGATGATTTCAACAATATATCAATAAAACATCAAACATTAAACACGTTGGTGTTTTTCATGGTGTTCATCATTATTATATTCTTCATCATGTTCATCATTATTATATTTTACCATCTAATCATTAAAGTTCTTGTCTTTATCAATATGAATCCTAAGATCCGTGCACATTGTTCCCGTTTATATCGGGAACACACAATTGGTATCAGAGCCGGAGTTGATGGATTCATATTGATTTTGATGAGATTTTATGTTTAGTTTGCTGAAATTATTGAAGATTTGTAGAAAACAATTCAACAATCATCAACATTATGGTTTGCGGCTGCCTCAAGTTTCAATGGACTAGGGTTTTCGGCTGCCTCAATCAAGGTAATTAGGGTTTGTGGCTGCCGAAGTGGGATCCTAAAGAGGCTGCCGAAGGCAGCCCTTGCGAGCCAAATAGAAGCTGCCTTGTGAGATTCGTGCGGCCGAATGAAGCTGCCAGAATATGGGTGTCGAATGTAGGCTGCATTGGGCACCTTGCGAACCAAAAGAAGCTGCAAATAGGGCTGCCAAATGCCATTTACGGCTGCCAAAATGGGGCTGCCGAATGAATGCTCTTGCAGATTAGGGTTTGTTCCAATAGGGTTGCTCCCGAACCACATTAGGGCTGCCCAATGAGGACGCTTGCGAACCAAGTGCTGAGGCCGAACATGGCTGCCAAATGCGGCTGCCAAGTAGAGCCCCATGTGACTTAGGGCTGCCCTAATTAGGGTTGCCGAACCAAAGTTCTTTTGCGGCCACATTATGGTTGCAAAATTAGGGTTTGCAACCTAGGGTTGCAAATGAGCTCGAGAACACAATTGGGTTTGTTTCTTGGGCTCCATCATTAAATAAAAAAACATTAGTTGGAACTGGGCTCAAGCGTTGAAGATTGGGCTTATGATCAACAAAACAAATTTGGGCTTCGTATTTAGGCTCCATTATTAAACCAAAACATTAGTTGGAATTTGGCTCAAGTGTTGAAAATTGGGCTTATGATCAACGAAACAAATTTGGGCTTCGTATTCAGGCTCTCATCAACAAAAACAAGTAACAGTGTTACACAATATAGTGTTTCCAAAGTTTTGAAGACCTCGCTTCCGCATCAACAACATATTTCTCCACTTTGGATAACTATTCAACAAAAACAACATCAAGCTTCAATTCACATTGGAAATCTACAATTTAGGGGGCGTATTGTTAGGTATTCTACCTTTCAAGAAATTGAAGATTTCCAACATTATTGAAATTGAAGATTTGAAGAACAATAGCAACAAAATAATAGTCTAGGGATCATTTTGTAATTATTGTAAATGCTAGACTAGTATATATATTAGCACATATTATCATTGTATAGGGTGACTAATTCACCACTTGTTAGGGTGAATTAAGTTCATCATCAACAAAAATATATCATCATCGTTCAAGGATGATGATTTCAACAATATATCAATAAAACATCAAACATTAAACATGTTGGTGTTCTTCATCATGTTCATCATTATTATATTCTTCATCATGTTCATCATTATTATATTTTAGCATCTAATCATTCAAGTTCTTGTCTTTATCAATATGAATCCTAAGATCCATTCTCATTGTTCCCGTTCATATCGGGAACACACAATTGGTATCAGAGCCGGAGTTGATGGATTCATATTGATTTTGATGAGATTTTATGTTTAGTTTGCTGAAATTATTGAAGATTTGTAGAAAACAGTTCAACAAACAATTCATATTGGGCCTCTCTGCTGTGCCATGGCACTGACCTGAGGCCTGATATCTCTTTGAAAGCCCTTAGAATAGTTTCTTCTTATCCAATACCCATAGACCGCTCAAAAATCTACTGAGTAATGTTGATTACCATATAAGTGTGGGATCCACAAATGCTTATTGAAATAATGTAACCTAATTCATCACCAATGAGAGTCAAAAATCTATGTATGGATTTAAGTGGACAAAAATACTGACAATCATCGTGGCTGCAATTCTTAACAGTCAAAATCATTGTGTGCATCTTATAGCTCTAGTATGATTTCTTGAATGTGTTATTGACTCTCAGACAAAACAAGAATCTTGCATCAAAGTGCATATTCAAAGGGGTTCCCAAATGATTATGATATACTTGTGTGTTTCCAAAATGAATCTTTCCATAAATGATCAAATTAACTTGAAGTTGTTCTACTCAAACCCAAAACAACAAAAACATGTCTTTTTTTTCTTTTAAATTTCAAAGTTATTTTCTATTTCCTAGTTTTTATGTTACATAAATGTTGGACTACACAACTAGATGAATTATGTGAATCACTCATTATGGGGGGTCACGTCTGAGGTGACCAATCAGTTTAAATTAAAAGGATCACATCTGAGGTGATCAATCGATTCCAATCTAAAAGTATCATGTCTAAGGTGATCAAATGGTGTTAAATGAAAAGGGCCATGTGTGAGATGATCAAAGTGCAAAATGTTTTATACCAAAAGTTAAAAATATTTATGTCGTTGAAAGTGTATGAGGTCAAACTTATAACTATGAGCCAATCGTTCAATTGCATCATAAGGATGTGCCAATCGCATGATTGAACCGTAAGTATGAGCTAGTCACGTGATTGGACCATGAGTATGGGACAACCATGTGATTGGACTACAAGACTGAACCAATCGTACGAAAAGAGGAAGGAGTTTGAGCTAGTCGCACGACTGAACCCCAGTAGCACGAGAGAAGGATGAGTATGGCCCCAGTCGCACATCTGGAGCATAAGTATGGGTCTAGTCGCACAATTGAAATTTAAGATAGTATAAATAAGGGGTTCAATCGATTGTAACCCTTACTACCCTTCATGTCTCTAAAATCGCCCATACTCATAGATACTCTCCCCAAATTTCATTTGATAGTTAGTACCTACGGATTGTGATTCTAAAGTGTGTTCTACTCATCTACAGGTACTGGGTGACTAAAATTGATCCAACTGAACGTCTTAATCGCATCTTTAAGGGCCGATTAGGCTAAAACCTCGAACCAAGACTAAACCCTAAAATAGACACTTAAATGGACATATATGTTGATCTAAAGGACATTAAGTGTTATTTCGAGTCTTTCTGAATCTAATGAGTCTAAACATGAAGTCTAAAATAAAGTTTTGACAAGGATTCAAAATCTAGGGTGTTCAATAGTGTAGATGCGATTAGTCATGCTAATGAAATTCAGTCACATGATTGAGGTAGGCGCACGATTCAATCGCATGAATGAATCATGCGTTTGGGTTTAGTCGCACGACTGACTCAACCGCATGGTGTAGTATACGACGAAGTTTTAGTCGTAGGCTTAATCGCACGAGTGAACTCAGCCATAGGCTCAATTGGACGAGTAAACTCAATCATATGACTAAAACTCAGTTGTATAGTTTAGTCGCACGACTGAACCAGTATGATCAAAACATCTTAGTTCCAACTATCTTCTCTTATGCATAAATCAAACGTATATGTTTCTTGTTTCGTAGCAACATGACTGATAAATGGATGATAAGCACCAAGCACAATATTTGTGCACACTTAGATGGTACTAATCGGAATGCTTCTGAGTTTGCAGGGATTATAGCCTTCCTAAGGAGATCGAGGATCTTGAAGGTCATATCTACACCCTTCACACAATACAGATCGTTACATCAAACCTTCTAGGAAGGTGCTAGAGTTGACCAGTCGACTGAGCCTCATAGTATTCCGAGCTTGATTTTTGGACAGGAGATTAGTATTACTACTGAAGATCTAAGGCGAGTCCTGGATCTGGGTGAGGATGGGGCCCACCCAACCAAGCTACACCCTCTGCCCGTTCAGGGATCCTTTCTATGGATGAAGTACACTATGACATCTACGCAGGTGCGCTCAACAAGAGCAACATGTGTCTCTAGCTTAAGTACTTAGCTTATGTCATTCTCAAGTGCATAGTGTCTAAGAGAGGAGGGTTTGCGAGATGACTGATCAAATCCAAAATGCATATGTTGCTCTGCTAATGAACCACCCATTCAGTTCTCCACATGATATTATCCTACATGATCAAGAACCTCGAGGCCAAGGGCAAGGAAGGCTTCTGCATGTACCTGACATTTTTACAGATGATTATTCACGAGAAGCTATCGTTGCTACCAAAGGAAAAATATGATGTTGTGATTCTAGAGTTGATGGATAACATGACTTTAGGTTAGATGAAGGTGGACCGGGGGAAGAAGGTGAAGCCCCTGCTTAGGAGATTGTTTGGGCATTTGGCCAGTGAAGATTATTTGGCGCCCTCTCACAAGAAGTGGCATCACAATGATAGTGACTCCGATGTTGAGCCAATTGAGCTACCCACCAATGAAGAAGACGACGATGATGACGACCATGATGATGGTCAAGGAGGTGATGCACGTGGTGGAACAGAGAAGGCTGCCTTCCACCAAGACTTCTTGCTTGATGAAGAGGAAGAGTCGCATGATGAGCCACTAGTAATAACTGTCGGGAGCAGGGTTGTTGCCACTGACAAAGGGAAACAGGTGGTTAGCGGATGCCAGGCTGGGTCGAAGGGTGATGCTACAGATGTCACTCATCTTACTTACACCCCAGACTAGCCACTCAGCCCAGGGGAGCTTCTACTACAAAGAGCTCCAGGAAGAAGAGGATGGCCCACACTTATGGCAAAAAGGGTAAGAGGCCAAGATTCACTTTGATCATATCTTCTACTACCACTGCCATTGCCACCACCACTACCACACCCACTACCACCACTGCCACATCCACCACCACTGCCATAGCCACCACCCATATCACACCCACTACCACCACTGCCATAGCCACCACCACTACCACACCCACTACCATAGCCACCACTCCATCCACCAGTCATACACCTACTCCTCCACAATCCATTCCCATCCCTCCTCCCATCTTCAACATATCCACCACTTCAACAACCACTCACCAAGCTGGTCCCTCCACCAATCCACATTCACACCTAGACCTACTCTACCTATGGTTGGGGTAGAGCAGAAGTTGGATAGCCTCAACCGGATGGTGCTAAAGCTTATTGCTACTAATGATCTGAGGGCTACTCAGATCAATCAGCTGATGGCGGTGAAGCGGGTCAAGCAAAGCAAAACGCTAAGCTGAGTGAGAAGAACACTCAGTATGAGAGAGTGTTAGGCCGAGCCCACCACATACTAACAAGTCAAAATGAGCTGGTGATGGCTTCGGTAAAGCGAATTAAAGAACTTGATAAAAAGAATAAAATGATCTTGCTAAGCTAAAGGGATCAAAGAGTGAGCATTTGAAGATTAAGGATGGTGATGAAGAGATCATGATGATCATGAGGATGAAGATGAATCAGAGGAAGATGATGGTGATGATGAGGTAGCGAAAGGAAGTGGAAAAGGAAAAGAAGGTGATGATAATGATGAGGATGATCGAGAAGGTGATGCGTCTGCATCAGCCTCAAATCCATCAGCGAAGGAGAGGTGCACAAAGAGAAAGCAAGATGAAGGAGCCTCGTCCTCAGCTCCTCAAGCTGAAGAGACACCTGACCAAGGCAAAAATGAAGCTCAACAGACAGATGAATATGATGTTGCTCCGCTTCAGCAAGTCAAGACTCAACTTACCATTATTCTTTACTTGCAAGGGATTGTTAGAAGAACTGCGAGCTACACACCAGAGGAAGGAGATATCATCCATGAACTAACAGACAAGCAGCTCGCTGAAATGTTCACACTGAATCCTGACTAGCTTGCCAAAGATGCTCTAGAAGTTGTTATTGTGAGTGATGATGAGCTGAAAGATGTGGATGAGATTGAGATAGAGTATGTCACAGTAGAGCACTATCCATAGTACAGTTGCCCGGGAGGACACGTTATCCCCAAGTTGGGTGAAACGTCTGGCAGTGGTACTTTTGATAAGTTAGAATGATAGAGAAAGAGAAAGAGAATGATAAAAGTACAGCCTAAGCTTTGGATGCTAATTTTGATATTAAGAAAGCTGAATGAGCAGGTTGTTTTGCTGAGATGAAAGCCCAACGTGCACCCCAAACGCAAATTACCTACACCAAGCTTTACAGAGTCAAAAGATATCAAAAAGTGTTAGGAAAGATTATCGCATGGGCATATTTTGAAAACTTGACATCAATGCTGTTAAGAGGGAGAAAGGGATTGAGTACTTCAGATATCCACATGATCTAAAGACTCTTCCTTATTTTATGCTCAACCGACTAGCATGTTCAGATCTGCTGTATGCTAATCCAAGAAAGATGTGCTGAAGGAATGCCACACCAGATGGGTAAACTTCAGACCTCAACAACCTAAGAGGTTCATTCATAAGTCTGAAGTTGATCCTATATCTGGAAAGCCTAAAGTAGTGCTGAAGTGGAGTCCTCTACGCATAATGTCTAGGATTCCCTTACGGGAAATGCCTCAGGACTTCACTCCACACTTCAAATGGTGGTGTTATGACTGGCGGATAGGGGAAACGGTCATAGTTTTGAACAAAGATATGAAAATAGAGACTCCTAGGGTATTTGACCCAATGTGGCTCACTAAATTGCGTGTTGAAGATGTCTATACTTTATACAAGTGGCTATTGTTCTATAACACACAAGACATTGTACAAGCTCTTCACTTTCAACATGTTATACGGCTCTGCTTCGCATTCGAGATACATGCAGGAGTCATAACAGAAGAGAAGTACAAGAAGTTCCAGGAATATGTGAAGAATGTTAGATAATAGAGTAAACTAGGTCCAAGGGGGAGTTTGAAGATATATGTGTTCCTAGTTTATGTGCTTTAATGTCAAAGTCTTTTATGTCTTACATATGTGTAATTGATGAAGTAATGAAAATATGATATATGATTTGTTGTTTATTTATCATTGGTTCATATGTATGAACTTCTTATATAGGTTTGACATTGTTGTACACAATTCTAAGTCAATAATGATTGAGTTATGTGTTCAACTTAGTCGGGGAATTATTCATGCTAATGGACCATACTTATGGACCATACACATGAATATGTCATGCTTATAGACCAGTCACACCACGGAACTAGTAGACTGGAGAAGTCGTATGATTGAGACATATGATTGACTTAGTTGCACGCCTAAACCTTCAGTCATGCGTATGGATCAATCGCATGATTCAGTTGTACGACTGAACCATGCTAATGGTTCAGTCGTACGAATGGAAACCACTAACCAATAAATACAACCTAATTTGTGGAAAAACAGAACACTTTGAGAGCGTCCCAAATTGCCTATCCAAGTTCATAGTTCGTTCTTGATAGATTCCTACTCATTTTTAACATTTAGTTCAATCTTATATTGATTGGGTTATCATTGTCACTGATTGGATCGCCAATCAAATAGGATTCCATAATATTTGATCTGGTAAAACACAGAATTAGTTAGTACTTCGTACGTGCACGGTCCCCTAACTTCCCTTAGCTTCCTCTAGGTAATCTTTCTTTCTTTGACTATCTCAAGTTCACGTTTTTGAGGTACTCAAACTCAATGTACTCATACGGTAAGAGAAGAAGTGGAACAGCTTGATAGAGACCTGTGGCACTTAGGTAGTCGATCATCTTGATCCAATCCTTTTCTTTCTCTACCTGAGGTTCTTGTGTTACCACATCCTCTTGTACATGACTTTCTTAGCTAGGGAGTGAGTAGGAACATGATTGTTCAGCCTTTTCTTTCTTCTTTCTTCTTTCTTCTTTCATTTGAAGAAGTAGCTTGCCATCCCCTGCCTCCTTTTTCTCCTTTGACAATTCTATGTCAGCCAGTTCATTTATTTCATCTAGGGGGAGAGAGATGATGTTATCAATGTCATAGTTCCTTGTATGCAAGTAGTTGATCCTGACCGCCCTTAACTCATCATCCTGAGTGTTTGGCCTGGCGGCAACCCTGATAGAAGCTTCCATGCGTCTTGTAGACCTAGTAGATGAACCTTCTCCCCTTAGCTTCATTTTTCTCTCTCTCTCTTCCTCCTCCTCAATCTCATCAAAAGTCATTTTTTTTTCCTTTTATCACTCACTAACCTCTGTGACTCAGGGTGGAGAGAGTTTTGGCCTTCATTGCTTGGTGTA
The DNA here is from genome assembly GCA_025506515.1 of Flaveria trinervia. Classification (NCBI taxonomy): domain Eukaryota; kingdom Viridiplantae; phylum Streptophyta; class Magnoliopsida; order Asterales; family Asteraceae; genus Flaveria; species Flaveria trinervia. Next base: position 34,526,132 of record CM046451.1, on the reverse strand, counting down.
GCTTCCAAGCTCTTGCCCGAGAGAAGTTGAGATGCACCCTCACTAGAAGGTGTCTCATAAATGGAATGAACTTCTGGAAAAGTTGATGATAGTAAGATAGCGCTCTCAGGTTTTACCACTAGGCCTTCAGCCAAGCTTTCCCCTATGAACCTAATGTTAGGGTTTGCCTCAACATCCAGTTGACCAATGATATTGCCGATTGCCTTAGTCTCCTTCTAAAGCTAAACTATGCACTGAGTCTATCTTGAATTCTTTGAGCCAGCTTGTCAGCTTGCCTGGATTTGCCTTGGTTGACAAGTGGCATGCCAACAAGATCAAGACTTTAATAGAAGTTCAAGGTGAGAAAGTTGAAGACTTCTTGCTGCCCTTGAACTCTTTGAAGGATGAGGGCTTTTGCCGTTCTCATCGTACATTCCCCCAATAATATTATTTGAAGTTGGTGGAGATGACATTGCCCTTGGTATACCTTTCTTAAAAAGATTATAAATGTAGGATTCTATGGAGTCCACATCAATGTGAACTTGAGGAAGTTGCTGAGTATGCGCAATTGCAAGTGTGGATGGTTAGTCCTCAATGTTCATACTCCTTGAAGAACTCCCAGGTTTTGTAACTGTATTGACTTTCGCCCCCTTCTTGGTAGCATCACCCTCTTGCATAGGTGAGCTAGGAGTTAGGTCAATCACACTCACGTGTTCTTGTGTTCCTAGTTGAGATCTTCTTAAAGGCCTCTTAGCTACTTGTTCACTGAGATAACAAATTTCAAGTTCCTATCATTGACCCTGTTTTGCAAGGTAGTCACCTGAGATTCAAGATGACTCACCTTGGAGACTAAATAGGTGCATGTTTGTGACAATTTTTGCATCTTTAGCCTCAGGTTCCCTCATCTTTATCAAAAGAATGATTGAGGGATGAGAAGTGGAAAAGAAGAGAGAGTCATGGTACTCACTAAAATCTAAGTCTTCATCAATATAGAAATCAAGCTTAGGACTGGGTTGGTTTAAATCTAAACGCTAGGGATGGTAGCTGTCCCCTGAAGATTGTTCACTTGAGTGTTGAGACTCAGAGTGAAGGCTGAGCATGAGGAACCTTAACATTGATCTTTGAAATAATGGGTGTGGTTTGCTCCTCAGGGGAAATGGGAGCTCCAGTATCCACTTCCTCTTGTATGGGGGAGAATATAGGGGCCTTCATAGATTGAATAGTTTGAGTAGGGGTTTGTTTGGATTTTCTTTGGTAGTTGAGGGTGATTTGTGGCTATTTTGGTGGTTGAAATGTAGAAGGTGTGGGTTCAACACTAGCTGGTGTTGCTAGGTTGTCACCTTGAGCAATGAGCTCTAACATTTTTGGGACAAAGGTTGTTTGTACCCCTGAGAAGCCAACAGTTGGCTTCCTCAAAATTTCAAAGATGTCGGGCTTCATCTGTCCTAGTTTAAGAATATTACTTGGTCCCTTTATTTGTGAGCCCAGTTCATAGTTAAGAATGTATTGAACATATCTAGGAAACATGTAGTATTCTAAGGAGTCCAGGTTTGCAGGTAAATTAGTATAAACAAATTGAGAATACCTGAACTTGACCCCTTGAACCATCCTATACACTATGAAGGAGTGATCCTCAGGGATGTGGTCCCACCTTCCATGCTTGTTAGACAAGCTGTGGATAACTACATTAAGTAGGTATTTCCACTCGGATGAGACATTCCCTTTCCTCATGGTCTTTACACATAAATCTTCCTCATAGCCCATTGCTCAAAGGAGTGGTTAACAGCTTCTTTCGAGAAGAACAGCTCACCTTCTTCATCATCCAGCTAAAAATGGTTGTTAATGATGGCTTGAGTGATGAAGATTGTTCTCCCCTGCACTGTGGCAGACAGTGCCTTCTCTGCATCCATAACAACCTCTGGGCAGGTCTTCAAAAATTCAAGCAGATGATCATCATACAGATAAGGATTAACGGTAAGGGAGGTGAAGTAGTTTGATATAACCATGAAACGACACACCTCTAAGAAATGTGGATCTTTCTTAGAGTTTAACAGAGTAACTTGGTTATGTTGCTTGCATAACTGCATGATGAAATCAGCATCACTTCTATGGTTAAGGTTGGCCATTGTGAGAAAGCTTAAAGATGAACGAAGGCAGATTCAAAGAGAATTTTGTGAATTTAGGTTTGGAGGAAATATGAATATGATAGAAAGAGGGGGAACCGTTGGGTTTATAAAAATATGAAAATTATTTCAGACAAAGTTAATGAAGTGGATAAACTTTGAAATCCGGATGTCAGTCACACCTCTAAAAAAGTAGTTTACTTTTTGCTCAAAAAGTAGTTTTCTTGGAAGTCAAAAAGCTTTTGAAGTTAAATTGTCTTTGGAAGTTTTAATGAAACACCTTCCGAAGCCAAAATAACTTCGGAAGAATTTCCTAAGTGTTTTGTAAAATTTGCTTCCGAAGAAAAATTAAAACATGAAAGTTTTGTTCAAAAGAACAAAGCTTTCAAGAGTTAATTTGCTTCGGAAGAAAATTATCCTTGAAAACATATAAGTGCCTAAGACTGGTTTTAAGCTTGGAAGATATTTCTGAAATTTCTTCCAAAGGAAAATTACTTAGGCAGTTACTTGTTTTGAAGGCAAGAATTTCTTCCGAAGGTAAAAGCATATCTTCCGAAGGATCAAAATTTTCGAAATTCTATGGAAAGTCATCAAAAAGTTTTTAACGAGAGAAAACAAGAGCTTATGAAAGTGATACTAGGCAACTTAGGACACATAGAATTTAAGAAATAATATAAATTAGTATTAAGAAAAACTTACTCGAAGTTAAGCATCTCAGTAGCTGATATAAGATATTTAAATCTCTATTCATCAAAGGCTTTTGTAAACAAATCAACATAATGTTCATTTGTGTTAACTTTGACTACTTTAATTAATCTCTTTCCAAAGTTATCTCTAATTAAATGATACTAGATATTGATGTGTTTTGTCCTTGCATGTTGCACAAGATTCTCTGTGACAGAGATAGCACTGTTGTTGTCTATGTGAATAGGAGTCTCCTTGAAATTTAATCCATAGTTAAGCATCTGATTCTGAGTCCATAGCACTTGAGCACAACAGCTTGCAGTAGCAATGTATTCAACTTCAGCAGTTGATGCAGATACACAGTATTGTTTCTGGCATTGCCATGAGACAACCCTTCCACCAAGAAACTGACATCCCCTAATGTAGACTTTGTAGTCATATTGCAGCCACTATAATCACTATTTGTATATCTATACAAATTGAACTCAGCGTTATTGGGATACCAGAGGCCAAGTGTTAGTCACCTTTGAGGTATCTTAGAATCTTTTGACGGTGATAAGAGGTGACATCTTGGGGTTGGGTTGATATCTTGCACAAATACATGTGGCAAACATGATATCATGCCTGGAACTTGTAAGATACATGAGAGACCCAATCATAGCCTTGTAAAGGTGTTCGTCCACACACTCCCCCTCAAGATCAAGTACAAGGGAGTGGTTTCTTGCAACGGGTGTCTTTGCAATCTTACAATCAATCATCTTGAACCTTTTGAGTATGTCCTGAACATACTTTGACAGAATTATGAAGATGCCATCTTCAACTTGCTTCACTTGAATTCCTAGAAAGAAATTGAGTTCCCCCATGGCACTCATTTCAAATCTATCCTTCATCAGCTTCTCAAAGTCTTTGCAAAGCCTTGGATTAGTTGAACCAAATATGTTCTTATCTACATATACTTGAACTAGCATCAAGTCATTTCCTTGTCCTTTGATAAAAAGAATTCCATCTATAGTACCTTTTCTCTATTTATGCTTGTAGAGATACTGAGATAGAGTCTCATACCATTTCCTTGGTGCTTGGTGTAGCCCATTAAGAGCTTTGTCAAGCTTACAGACATAATCAGGATGATCAGGATCTACAAAACCAGGTGGTTGTTTGACATACACCTCTTATCAATCACCACAATAGAAAAGCACATTTGACATCAAGTTGATAGACCTTGGATGTTCTTGGATGCAGCAAATGCCAAGAATAACATAACAACTTCCAGTCTTCGTAGAGGAGCAAAGACATCAGTGTAGTCAATTCCTTCTTCTTGTGTATACCCTTGAACAACTAATCTAGCTTTGTTTTGATGACAATGCCTCTTTCATATTCATATTGCTAAATACCCATTTTCCTCTTATAGTAGTCTTCCCATGAGGAAGCAGACAAAGGATCCAAACTTTCTGCCTTTTGAATTGAAGCAGCTCCTCTTCGATAACTTCAACCCAACTTCCATCCTTTAGAGTCTCATCAATTTCTTTGGACTATCTAGGACAAGAAACAAGTGTGAAGACAAACATTTGCTGCATAGGTTTGTTCTCTTGTTCTTACCCATGTGTCAACATCCCCAATGATGTTTGTGGTGGGTGAAACTTGTGGATCCTTAGTTGAGGGATCACAGAAAGTTGCTGAGAGAGATCTAAATTATAAAACTTTAGATCTAGCATTGATGCTTCTCCAACCACATGAGCACACTTATCAAGAGAAACTTGATCCAATGAGTGTGCGACGTCATTGATGTTTTCATTTATGGAGTGGTTATCAGCATCAACAAATTCTTGATCATTATCACCACGTCTATTGTTTTCTGCATTTGAAACTTCTTTATCTGGTTGTAGAGCCCCTGAGCTAGAATTTGAAGGCATCTCAGATGTATTAGCTAAATTTGTCATTATTGTGCTGATAGAAACTTCATTTGCATAAGTAGTTACAACTGGACTTGTAGATGTATAGCTTGAAGGTCTTCTTAGCTCAAATCTTGGATGAGGATCACCTGATGATAAGATATCTGTAGATCTAGAAACATTCTCAAAAGATTTGTTAAAATAGTTGGTAATTAAATCAAGATCAAATAGCTAATTAGGACCAGAACCAGCCACACAGGGTGTGTGTTCATTGCAAGTCATATTGGCTGACTCCTCAAAAATTCTAGTTCTGAGATTGTATACTCTATAAGCCTTAGCTTGAGAAGAGTACACAATGAAGTGTCCACCATCTGATTCTTAGCAAATTTGCATATTGATTTTTGGTATTTAAGATGGTGCAAGGACATCCAAATGACCTGAGAAAACCAATGAAATGTTTCCTCTTGTGCGAAAGTTCATAAGGAGTCTTGCCATGAGCTTTAACCATTAAAACTATGTTTTTCACATAGCGGCCAGTGTTGTCTGCCTCTACCCAGAAGGTGATAGGCAGTATAGAGTCCGACAACATGGTTCTTGCAGCTTCAATCAATGTCATGTTTCTCCTCTCAGCAACATCATTTTGCAGAGGAGTTCTGGGAGCACTATATTATCTTGTAATATCTTTTCATCATAAAATGCATCACCGATTTGGTTCTTGAATTCAGTTCTCTGATCACATCTTATGGTTTTGACCTTGTGATCATATTGATTCTCAACCTTTAAGATAAAATTCTTTAGAATCTCAGGGGGCCCATCCTTAGTTTTAAGGAAGAAGACCCAAGAAATCTGGTAAAGTCATCTGTGATCACCAAACAATAAGAGGTCCTTCCTAAAATCATTACACTTTTGGAGCCAAAGAGATCCATAAATAACAAGTGTAGGGGTTTAGTGATGGAGTTTTATTCCTTAGGCTTATGAGATACCTTATGTTGCTTCTCGTACAGGCATGAAACACAATGATCATCACTTGTAAACTCTTTGTTTTGGCATTCCAGTTACCAAATCATTCTTAATCAGTTTATTCATGTTCATAGAGCTTACATGGTACATAATTTTATGCCATAGGAAGGACTCATGACTATTGGCTTTAGATAAAAAGAATGAAACTTCTCCAGGAGGAGATGTCTCTTGCAAATACATATTGTACATGTTCGCTTTCCTGGGGGCTCTATGTAGGATATGCCCATGAGGAATGACCACCCTAGGCTTGAGAACAATGCACTCATGCTCAGTAAATAGCATGTTATGACTCTGGTCACAAAATTGGCTTACACTCAGAAATTTGTACCCAAGCTTTTTGACAAAGTTTACCTTCTCAATGTTGAGCTTACCATTTGTGACCTTGCCCCTTCCAGAAATGTAACCACATTCATCTCCTCCAAAAACAACTGGCCCTCCATCAATTCTTTCAATGTTATAAGGTAGTGACCTATTGCCTGTCATGTGCTTGGAACAACCACTGTCAATGATCCAGATATTCTTATTTGTCTTGAGCAGTCCCTGCATAAAGAAAATGATTAGTTACAACTGGAAACGCAAACCTTATGGTCTTGGGCTCATTAATAGAAGTAGAAGGTAATGCCTCAGTAATGTATCCTATTGTTGTGCTTTGAGGTTTTGTGCTATTGTTAATGGAGAACTTTCAGTCACTTGGTCTTTCTTTAACTTCCACACCACCTTTGAAAGTTTGGACTTGACTTCAACATTTCAAAAGCTTTTGAGAATTCCGAAGTTTTGATGACTAGACCTTCAGAAGATTTTGCTAACACATCAGCATACTTCAGTGCGACGGAAGAACTCCTTTCTTCCGAGACCAAATTTTCTTCCGAAGGCAATTTTCCACTTGCCTTCTTTTTCATTTTGGAGCTTCCGAAAGAAACAGATTTTCCATCCGAAGATGAAATATTCTTGGAGCTCTTGGAAGTCTCTTTCTTGGTTACATGAAGAGTACCTCTTGGATTGTATGGATAATCCTTAGCTAGATGAGAAGTATTTTCACACATAACACATTCCATCCTTTTCTTCCTAAGAGCCTTCTTCTGAGAACAAGGCTATGTTTGGTCACATCCCTTCTCCACCTTCATCTTTGTAGATGTTGAGACAGTCTTTTCGGGCTGAGAAAATTTTTGTAGTTGGATGGTCCAGGCTATGTAGCAGTGGTACACAACATATCAGCCTTCCTCTTGTGCTGAGATGATATGACCATGAACAAGAACACTTTTTAGAGGACTTTACGTTGATGTTTTCATTCTTTACCACCTCAAATCCTACCGAGATAAAAACCTGTTTTTGCTTAGAGTCAAAAGTGGCCTTGATGTCTTGAGCCTTCCTAGCTTTTCTCTAGCTCTTTTTGATCAAGTTTTTCCTTGTAGACTTGGTCATCAAAGTCTTCTTACTCTCCTCAGAAGGACAATGGCCTTCTTAGAATCCTCCTCTTCACTCTCCTCAGAAAAATTCTTCACCATCACTTCATCATCTTCTTACTCAAGGGATCTATGAGAGGAAGGTCATCTTCACAAGTTCCACACCTAGGTGATCTTGCAGAAAAGATTGTGTGTGAAGGAGTTGTCTCACAAGATCCCAGTTCCTGCTTATTTTGATAACACACCTTGGCATGCAGGGATGAGGATATCATGTTCTTGAAGGTCTCTTCTTCAAGAACACACTTTTCGGACCTTGCTTTGGTGATCATAAGCTTAGCCTGGCGTTCAGTTAATTTAGTTATGAGATCCTTGATCTAAGCCCTATTGTTGGTGTGCTCATGTTTTAAGACTGAAATGATTTTCTCTAAGTCCTCTATCTTTAGTTTATAGTCATCTTTAGCCTTCCTAAAATCAGCTTTTAAGATGTTTAAGGACTCAAAATAAGATCTCATTTCTAAGTTGTAGGACATGTATCTGTTAAATTTAGTAATGTATTTAGGAGTACACTGATGTTCCAATACCTTGGCTTCAGGTCAACCATCAGTACTTGGTTTGGAGATGCATCTTCCACCTGAAAACTCCAGTGACTGCCTCCTTCTTCAACAGCAGCTCCAACTTGCTCCTTTGGCTTCTTATTCTGGGTGGCTTTTTCAGTGTAGTTTGGTCTGGACTGTGCTTGGCCACCATTTGTTCTCGGTGCCTTGAACTCCCTAGCAAGGTGGCCCATCAAGTTACCGTTGTAACACTTGACCTTGCTTTTATCAAGTCCAAACTTTCCACTGGCTGCATTGGTGGGGAACTTCCTACCAGTCCGCTTATAGAACTTGTTGGCTCTATGAGTGAGAAGAGCCATCTGCTGGACTATCTCCATATACTCCAGATCAGTCGGATGGATGCAGTCCAGGTCTTTAAGGGCAAATAGAAAGCTGCCACAACTTTCATTAGAAGACACAAAGGCTTGAGAAGAACTTGCCTCTTCGAATAGGCTTCCTTGAGTATAGTTCTCCCTTGGTGTCTCAGGGAAGGTGATGAAAAGAACCTTTTATGAGTTGTCAGGGTATCATATGAAATGATGTTGGGGTTCTATGCTATCCATTTCAACCACATGAAGGGGTGGACCTATTTGATTGCTGGAGTTGACGGATGAACCTTGTATGTTCATCTCCATCTGGTATCCACTGACAATCCCATAAAAATCTGTCAAGGGGAGAGTCTTCAGGTTCTCTGTTCTCTTGATAACCACATAGTAGTGTGTCCATTGGCTTAGAAGAGAGGACATGGACTTCCTTACAATATTTTTGTTTTCAAGTGCTACTCCACCATCCACTAGGGTATCCACAATCTCAACATACTTGAAGTATTGTTAAGTCATGGTTTCACCTATTTTAAAGGTGAAATTTTCAAACTGCTGCTTCAGGATATCCTTCTTGTTCTCCTTGGCTTCAAAGGAACCCTCATACATCAGTTTCAATGCATCCCACTGCTACTTTGTTGTTTTTGCATTTCTTAAAACCTTTGTATACAGAGTTTGGAAGAGCAGTCTGGAGGGTTGTCATGGCTTTTTGATCATTTTTTACTCTCTTTCTATTTTCATCTGAGTAGTCAGGCACAACCTTGGGAATCATAGCACCTCCAGTTGTAGAATAGGTGCTTGGTATGTAAGGTCCATTTTCAATAGACTCCCACATTCTTAATTCTAGAGACATGATAAAGCCTTCCGTTCTTTGGCACCAAGTCTCAAAGTCATCAATAGTGATCAGTGGGGACTTTTTCATGGTTCCAGTTTCCATATCAGATTTGGAAATAGTTGCCATTTGATATGTTAAGTATTTTGTGTTTGTGAGGGATCTTAGGATGGTGAAATCTTATATCAAGAGCCTGGAAAGCTCTTATAGCAATTGTAGGACCGTTGAACGGTATGCATTTACAACACAACAACACAATAAGGAGAGTTGCTTACTTAAAATATCAAACAGGGAACTGCACGACCTTTGAGTAAAGATGCTAAGAACACAAGAAAGTAAGAGACAAAGGAAGATATCAAAAACACACAAGTAATTTGTTTTCAAGAATGATGTATATTGCCTCTCAAGTTTTATTACAAGTGTTACAAAAGAATATAATAAAGTTACAAGTACTTGAGATACATATACTACATCCTATAGCCAGCAATACTTTGAAGGCCAGCTGGATATATTTCACTAGACAACTACAAAATCAAATGTAGAGTCAAAGGGCAAATTGCCTTTTTACTAGTGACTATAACATGTCATAGCTCACATCCTTATATATTACAAAAAGGATAAAGTACATAAAGTAGAATGTTACAGACTCAATACCTCAATGTATAGTTACCAAAAGCATGGACCTTTCACCAACTTATGTAAAGTTGGTGTCTCATCAGAGTTGCAGCGGAAAGGGATCTAGCTTTATAATAAAAGGTACATAAGATAAAGCATGTGTTCTAAAAGTCTTCGGATGAAATCTGTCTTCTAGTGTTGGCGTCGGATGACTTTGTCTTTGAAGCTTCGAAAGACTTCTCTTTTGCTTTGGAAGATATTGGTCTTGGATTGGCAGATTTCACACTTAGATTGTTTTCTATTGCTAGGGTGAAAATTCCAAAGCATTTTACTTCATTACACTTGTGCATGCATTCAGGAGAGACTTTAGGGGTTTGAGTTGCATCAGGTTTATATTAAACTTTAAACAATATCCTCCGAAATCAATGATGCATGCCCAAAGCATATCTTCTGGTGTCTAAATCGTCCTCTCCAACTGACCATCTGTCTGAGGATGATAAGTCGTGCTAATATGTAACCTCGTCCCCATCGCATCATCGAACTTTCTTCTAAAACATAGATGTAAATCGGGTGTCATGATCTGACACAATACACACCGGCACACCATGACGAGTTACAATCTCTTTGATGAACAATTCTGCCAACCATTCGGATGAATATGTCTCGGGGATTGGTAGGAAGTGAGCACTCTTTGTCAGACGGTCAAGTATCACCCATATAGCATCATACCCTCGTGCGATATGTGGTAACTTCGTAATAAAGTCCATGGTGATATACTCCCACTTCCACTCTGTTATATTCATCGGTTGATCTTTCCATACGGCTTCTGATGCTCAGCCTTCACTTGTAAACAAGTAAGTCACTTACTCACATACTCTGCTACATTGCGTTTCATACCCGACCACCAATAATCTTTCTTCATATCTTGGTACATCATCGTAGCACTAGGATGAATGGAGTATCGAGACTTATGAGCTTCATCCATAATCTTCACACGTAGATCACCAAAACAAGGAATCCACATCCGTCCAAATTGGGTGTTAGTTCTAACATCGAGCGTGTTTTAACCAAACATCATGACCAGACCTCTCATTCTTTCAGAGTTAAGATGATCTTCCTTCAATGCTTCATCCTGAAACTTCTTGGCTTGCTTCATCACATCGGAGGTCATAACCAACTGATTATCCTTCACCCAAATTGGTTTGGGTCTCTCCTTTTGCCTGGATGGTAATGGATCTCTTAATCATAATGTTTTATGAGCTCTAACCATCGCCTTGGCCTCATTTTCAAATCTTTCTACTAGAAGAAGTACTTTATGTTCTTGTGGTTAGTGAATATGGCACACATCATCCCATATAAGTAGTGCCTCCAAAGCTTTAATGCAAAGACCAAGACTGTTAGCTCCAAGTCATGACTAGGATAATTGACCTTATGAACTTTCAATTGTCGGGATGCTAGGCTATAACCTTTCCTTGTTGCCTCAAGACACATCCCAGCCCTAAGTAAGAAGCATCTGAATAAACCACCAAATCTTGCTTCCATCAGGTAACGACAAGACAGGATCTTGAGTCAACCTTGCTTTTAACTCCTCAAAAGCCTTTTCCTGATCTTGACCCTATACAAACTTCACATCTTTTCAGGTCACCTTGGTTAGTTGAGAAGCTATCTTAGAAAAGTCTTGGATTAATCTTCTATAATAGCCTGCCAAACCCAAGAAACTACGAATCTTAGATGGGGTCTTCATAGACTTCCATTGCCTCACCACCTCCACCTTTGCCGAGTCCATCAAAATCCCCTCTAGGTTCACTACATTATCCCAAAACTAAACTTCGCGCAACTAGAATGCTTACTTGGAGAATTTAGCATATAACTTCTCCCATCTCAACATCTCCAACACCTCCTGAATGTGACTGGCATGCTCTTTCTCGCTCTCCGAATAAATCAGGATATCATCGATAAACACCATCACTGATTTATCCAACATCGGCCGACACAATCGATTCATCATGTTCATAAAAGTAGCTGGCGTGTTGGTTAAACGAAAAGACATAACGAGGAACTCATAATGTCCATAGCACGTGTGAAAAGCTGTTTTTGGAATATCCTGCTCCTTCATCTTTAACTGATATTAGCCAGATCGAAGGTCTATCCTTGAGAAGCAATTGGCACCATGGATCTGATCAAACAATCATCAATTCACCTTAACGGGTACCGATTCTTCACTGTCAACTTGTTCAACTCCGGGTAGTTAATACACATTCTCATGTTGTGAATACAAGGATCATAATTAGGAATTATCAATGTTAATTTTTTTTGAATGAAGTCAATGTTTGTGGAATCAACATTAACTTTGTTTAGTTGTTTTGAATACCAATAATTGTAAATAACTAAGACGAACACAATTTATAATCAAACAAAAACAGTTAATAAAACGTATTTCATTAAAAGGTGTTAATGATTACAGATGAATAAACAATTAATGAAACAAAATTGGTTTGAATGTATTGATGTTGATGTGATGGCTGCTAGGGTTTGTGTTTGCGTGATTTGATGATTAGTTGTTTGTGATCGTGTGTGTACTTTTTGTAGTCGCCGTAAATTGATGTGAAACCTAGAATGCATATTTATAGGCACGTGTGTTTCTGTTAAAAAACACCGGATTTCTTAGGATTTGTAAAATAGTCATGTTGACTTGTAACACTTGTATTATTAATTACAAGTATTTGGACTCCGCAGGAATATGATCTTCTGTAGATGTTTGTTCTTCCATAGGAGTCTTGTTCTTCAGAAGGTACTTTGTTCTTCTGAAGGAAACATTGTTCTTCAGACTTAATAAGTTGGTTGTTCATCTGTAGGAGATCTTGGATGTTTGTTATTTATAAGAAACATATGTATAGAACAACAAAATGTTCATCCGTAGATGTTTCTTACACTTAGTCAATTTTAGAAATTGACAAAGTATAATGTTTGTACCTACAATCATACACAGATCAATACACATATGGGTTAACCTATATGTAATGCATACATAATAATGAATTACAATGGTTCATTATGAATACCGATTAAAGTTCTAAGCCTATACAAAATGATCTAGTCCTCTAGTTCCTAGATCTAAAATACTCCCACTTAGGCTTAGACACTTGTAATTAGCTCTTCAAAAATGAAAGTTCCTTCATTCTAGACACCATCCTTTTGTTGAAGAAAGAAACTGCATCCTCTTAATCATCGTACTTGTACTTGATCTCCATTCTGCATATCCTTTGTAGAGTCTCAATACTTAAGCCCAAAATGTCATCTTCAGTAGTAAGTGTTTCCACTACACTTTCATTATGCATAATTCTAGCTCATCTTCTTCCGAGATTCTTAGTTTTGTGACTTCTTCAGATGTAGATCCTTTCAACAGACCAACTTCATGTCTTCTTCTTTTGTATTCCTTTGCGTGCAATTTGTCAATCACTTGAAACATATGCACATATAGACATAGGTCATTCTGTGCTCTTTCATTAGTTAGCTTTTGGAAGAATTTGTCATGAAGATATGACGTATAGCTTGGGTGAAGCAGTTTGATCTCCACTGGGTCAAAATTTCTTATCTTGTCAGCTTTCTTCCCTTCAGCATTCCTCAACAACACTAGCTCTTTTATTTTCTCAACATAACCCAATTCTATTATGGGAGATGTATGTTGATTTCCTTTAAAGCTTTTCACAGTTGCTGAATTTCTATTGCTGTATCCAACCCTCTTTAACATTTCATCATCTACAAGAGTAAACGGCTTAGATGTTGTTCTTTTAATTCCTTGATTTCTTTTTTTGTGCTCAGCATCATCTTTCTTAACCTCCTTGTGCACATCATCTATGAATTTTGTCTTCATCCTACCCACAAACATAGAAAAGTCTCTTCCCCATAGATGGATTGGATAGTTACACATGATTAAGCTTTGCAAATCTTTAATATCTCTCTCAGGAAGACTCAGTAGTGCTTCTACATCATCGAAGTATTGGATTCTTCAAGATGTTCTTTTTATGATTACACAATCCCAATCTGGATCATATTTCTAGGCCATAATCATGTTTTCTTCCATAAAACCGGGAGTTGTGAAGTGGTCATACAACTCTATGATTCTAGATTTTTACTCTGTAATCTCTCTGACTATTGTACCCAGAGACCACACTTTTCCAGGGATAACTGCCCTAGGCTCTCTTATTAGCTTATATTTCCCTTTGTGTTGATATTTAGATTCAACAGTTATAGGATTTGCAGAGAGTTTTCTTTGTTGCTCATCAGATGGGTTTTGAGCTTCAGTTCTAAATCTCACTCCTAGGTCAAGCTCAACAGACATTACACGTTCCATCATTCTTCTCTGCTCACCAACATTTCTACCTTTCAGCTCATATGCCATGTAGTTGTGACCCTGTGGCCAACATACCAAATTGTACTTGCTAAGCTTTGTTGTGTCACAGTGGCCTAGATCGTTCTTGAATTTCTGAATGGCTTTAAAAGTTATGAATGCTTCATACTGAGAATCTGGAATTATGAATCTGGCAAGCTCAAACTCTTTCAGCATATCCTTCATCTCAGTCAGATTCATCCTTTCAACCATGTCATATGGAAACCCATGGTTGATTAGGGTCATAAACACAGTTGATTCAGGACTCTCTTCGATGATGTCCTTTGTTGTCATAAGATCATAAGTAGTTGATTCTTTTTGTTCTTTGTTAGTTTCTTCTTCAGTCAGCTCTTTCCATTCAACATCATTCTCATCTTCATCAAGAGTATCTGGCTTTGATGTTGAAACATTCACTAAAGTAGTGTGCTCTGAAGATGTATGCCTTGACCTTTTAGGTGTATCTTCAACATTGATTACTTGTTTCTTTATAGAACCTACGTACTTCTTCTTCCTAGAATACATAATAAGTTGCTTAGGGGATGCTACAGGTTCTTTTGGTTGTTTTGATGTAGTGGCAACCTTTGATTCCAAGGCATTTATTTTTACCTTCATCTCATCAAATTCTTCATCCTTTCTTTGTAGCTGAGCATGTTGTTCTTGTAAAGTCTTATTAGCTTGGTTGCTCTCCAACACAAGCTTTTCAATATTAGCATTTTGAATAGTAATTGACTCCTTTTGTTCTTTAACAAGCTTCAGCAGAGCATCAATGACTTCATTGTTTTCTTGTATATTTTCTCTTAATCTTTTTTATTAGATTCCTACTTCATAAGTTGTTCATCTTTTTCTTTTATCATCCTTTTCAGCTCCTGAATTCTTTATTTCCTATTGTTGGATTTAACAACAAGCTTGTTGTATTAAGCCACCAAATAGCTTTCACTTACTAGGATGTCATATTCACTTAACTCATCATCATGATAGGCAATCACATACACATAGTTTTCTCCTTCTTCCCTTTCTTGTTGTTGATCAGCAATCTCATCATTATGATCTTTGGTATGAGCTAGACATGTTGAGCCATAGCATGCCTCTTTTGTTTGAATAGGTTTTTCTTGATGTGGTTGTTTTTCAAGATTTATGCTGAGCACTAAGTGTTCAGTTTGATTGGAGGTAACTGGAATTTGAGAGTTGGAGTGTGATAGTGGGATGGTGCTTGCTTGAGAAATCAACTCAGTCTCACCAGTGTGAACTGAGTTTAGAGACTGAGTGACAAAAGATGGGTTCAGTATGCACACTATCAGATTATTGATGAAGAAGTGGATAGATTGGCTGAGAGTCTTGGCTGGCTATTAATTATGATTAGGGTGTTTGTGGTTAATTTGGTGATACAGGTGATTGATGAGGTGAAGGTGAGACTTCTTCACTGTTAGCAGGAGAATTTTTTTCCTGGTCTTCCCATACCAGTTCATGTGGGATGTTGGCATTAGCATCTACCACATGAGCAAACATTGGCATGTCTTCTCCTTGGTATTTTCCTCTAATTTTGTTCAAAACATATCTGCCCAAATGAGCTTGCACATATACATCAACATCTCTTGCTATTCCAGGCAATTCAACATTGATGATCAGTTGTAGGAACCTTGGGAACATGAACATTTTGTCAGCCTTTTGTACTTTGATGTGGTCACATAAACAATGAAGATGCACTTGGAGTAGTTGTATGTTCTTCCCTCAAAGATGCTAATGATTCCAAATGATATATGCCTCCAGAATCTGTCAAGCCCAGACTTCCTGTTGGAGATGCACTTTAGATAAGTGTGTGTAAGGCCCCGTTCATGGGACATATAATTACATTTAATTTTCATAAAAAATACATATAATTACATTTAATTTTCATAAAAAATACATCGAGCGGAACATTTAATTAACTTTTCATTTCATAATAATTGCTTTTGCAAGTTAATACAATCATTCATTACACATTTTCATTTGTTCGCATTAAAATGCAAAAACAGTAACAAAAGAATGCATCCAAAATGCCAAGTAGCTGCCCCGCGCCATCCTCAGCAATGCTCACCTGCCAACTGGAAAGTGCACAAATCTGATTTTGAAATCCTCCTGTCAACTACTTAGTAAACATTAGAAAATACTCCTGTCAACTCATTCTCGCCAACATATTCTGAATAACAAGAAACTCACTACAATCACAAATCTGATTTTGAAATCCGTTTGAACTCGACAAGTTGGACTAATCAATCTTAAAAATCATCTAAATCTATATTTATACAAGTTAAAAACTTTGTTAAAATGGATTCTAACAGTTACTTAGAACTTGGTCATACACCTAAACCTCTTATGCTTAAACACAAATCTATGTTTAAACATTGGAAAATCAAGTTTAGGAATTACATCACAGGTCTAGATCCTGATTGGTGGATCTCAATATGCAAGGGGCCACACATCGCTGTCACTTTGTTTGCAGATCAAGCTGCGATTTACAAAACTACAAGAATACCCATTGAAGATCTAACTCTTGATGATGAAGACAATAAGAAAATCAAGATTGACCTCAAAGCTTACTCCATTCTAAATCAAGCGCTCAAGATGTGTTAGGACCTAGTATTTGAACGAAATACCTAGTGATTAACATGTAAACCAGATCAAATAGCGTGGAATCCTATTTGATTGGTGATCCAATCAGTGAGAACACACGAAGAATCAATCAATAATTGAAACTCACATTAGAAATCGATTGGGAATCGATCTAATGTGTTCTATGAACTTGGAGAACGAATTGTGAGGCTTCTGGACGGCTAGGGTACGTCTGGAGTCGTAAGTAATCAAAAGCTCTCTATTTTTCACGAATTGGGTTGTATTTATAGGTTAGTATTTTTCAATGGTGCGACTGAACCGTTCAGTATGGTTCAGTTGTGCGATTGAACCATGCGGTTGATTCATTCGCACAATTGAGTATTTAGTCGTGCGACTGAGTCAATCTCATGTTATAATCATACGACTGATCCAGTCTCCTAGTTCCGTCATGCGACTAAGTCATTTGTTTGAAGTTATTCATGCGTATGGTCCATCCGCATGGGCCACTCGCATGAGAACTTCATTCTGTTAAGTTTGAATGCATTAATTAATTAATATAACATTATGTATAACACTTCAAACAACCACAAATCTAATTATCCAATCCAATGTCGAGTCATTAATGAAATATGAAACATTATAAATATCAAACAAGCAATATCATTTCATTAATCATTTCAAGCATTACCTCAGAATGAGACAAACAAGATCTATTACATTCATATCATGATCTAGGGACATACATGTATCAACAAACTCCCCCTTGGACCTAGATCTCTCTAATCTCTTGTTTTCTGCATAACCTCCTTGTATTTCTTGTACTTCTCCTCTTTTGTGACTCCCGTGTGAATCTCAAACGCAAAGCAGAGTCGTATAACGTTCTGGAATGGGAGGGCTTGTACAATATCTTGCGTATCATAGAACAGTGGCCACTTGTATAACATATGTACATCATTTTCCAACAAGTTTGTAAGCCACATCGGGTCGAATACCCTGATCGTATCCATTTGTCTCTCTTTGCTTAGGACTATGACCGCTTCAGCTGTTCTCCAATCGTAGTACCACCACTTAAAGTGTGGAGTAAAATCCTGTGGCATTTGCCTGAGTGGGATTCTTGACATTGTGCGCGGAGGATTCCACTTCAACACTATCTTGGGCTTGCCAGTAATGGTATCAACCTCAGACCTTCAGATATACCTAGTAGGCTG
Source organism: Flaveria trinervia (assembly GCA_025506515.1). Lineage (NCBI taxonomy): Eukaryota > Viridiplantae > Streptophyta > Magnoliopsida > Asterales > Asteraceae > Flaveria > Flaveria trinervia. The sequence goes on along the minus strand of CM046451.1, from coordinate 34,508,487 downwards.
TTGGGGTCTGAAGTTAACCCATCTGGTGTGAGACTCCTTCTTTAGGGCAGCCTCAAACTAGCCTGACATCTTCCTCGGATCAGCATACAAAAGTTTTATTTTTGCCAGGTGGTTGAGCTCAAAACCTGGTAGAGTCTTCAGATCATGTGGGAATCTGAAGTACTCTATGCCCTGTTCTCTCTTAACCGCATAAGCATTAAGATACTCAAAATACGCCCATGCTATGATCCTTCCTAACACCTTGTGATGTTTCTTGACTCTATAGAGTTTGGTGTAGGAATCTTTCTTTGGTGCAGTACGTTGGCCTCTAACTTCTTCAAAACATGCAGCCCACTCAACCTTTCGAATGTTGACATCATCATTTGCGGCTTGGGCTGTTCCTACTGCTTTCTCTGTTTCTTGCTCCATATTGTTCAACACCTCAAAAGTATTGCTGACAAGGGATTCACCCAGATTGGGAACCACATTACCCTCATTGTTAGCGTACTGAGGGTAATCCTCGGAAGTGACATCTTCGATCTCGACTTCATCAACATCATTGAGCTCTTCGTCACTAGTCGAATCGCATGTCGGAGCATCTTTCACTATCTCATCTGGATTTAGCTTGAAAAGCTCTGCCAGTTGCTCGTTTGATAGGTCATGAATTATTCCCCTTCTTCAGGGTATAGTTCACTGACCTTCTGACAATCCCTTGCAGATCAAGAATGATTGTTAGCTGAGTCTTGACCTGCTGAAGGGGAGCAACATCAAACTCATCTCTTTGGTAATTTGGATCTGTTTGATTTAAACATTCAACACATAAGTCATTAGTAATTAAACAAATATGAATGCAGTCACTTAATATAAACATTCAATACATCGTTTTCAATACAGGATTCAAATACAAAAGTAAATAAATACATAAACTTCTAGTCTTTACTTTTATCATGTATCATAGTATCATCACTTGGAGGAGCAAAAGTAGAAGCTGATTGATCTTGTCTGTTCTTTGACCTTTTCGAACTCCTCTATTTTCTTGCTTGATGAGACACTATGTGATTTGAGTTGGGCTATCTCAGTGCTCTGAGTAGCCATCTGTTGGGCCTGCTCCTCTATATCTCAAGCCTGCTCTGCAATTTGGTGAGATTGTGCAGCAGTCAGGTCAGTAAGCTGGCGGATCTGGGCTGTCTTTTCTTCATCTGCAGCAAGTAAGCGCATCACCATTCTGTTAAGCGCTGACAGCTATTCCTCTACCCTGATTAGAGGTAGAGGTGATCCATAAGTATGTGAGGGATGGGCTGGGGGTATTGCTTGGTGTGAAGTGGTGGTGGTGGTGGTTGTAGTAAAGATAGGTCTATGAAATGATGGATGTGATGTAGGAGTAAAGGATATGGTGGTGGATGGAGTCTGTGCTGTTCTGGGACGTATGGTGGTGGCTGTGGTGGCTGTGGTGGGGTGTGGTGGTGAGGAAGGTCACCCGACGCTTCTTCTTCTTCTGACCATGGGGTTTGGCCATTCTCTTCCTCCTGGTCCTGTTGAGGTGGAAGCTCCCCCTACAATCCTGCCTGCAGACCCCGGTGCATAGCTTGGTCAGTATCAGTCTCTCCGGAGTCTCTCGGGTGTTCACCAACCACCCTCAGCCCATGGTCTGTGGGAACAAATTTGCCTCCCACAGTTCGCGTTAGGGGCTCCTCATCCGATTCATCCTCCTCCTCCGCACCCTGAACAAAATCCTGATGAAATCCAGCTGACTCGGCTACTTCTCCAGCTGGTTAGGACACTGGAGGAACAAAATCAGACACAGTGCCTCTAGGTGGAATAGGCATACCATCTCCAGCATCCCCACTATCATCATCATCTGAGTCATGAGTGGGTAGAGCAATATGTTCCACATCAGAGTCACTATCATCGTGGCACCACTTTCTCTTTGCTGGCACCACGTAGTCATCCCGGGCAAGATGACCAAACAACCTCCAGACAGGAGGTTTCACTTGCTTCCCCCTGTACACTTTCATCCTCCCCAGGGTAGTATCATCCATCACCTCGAGGACTACCGCATCCTCTTTCTCCTTCGGCAGGGAGGGAAGCTTCTGATTTATGATCATCTGCATAAACCTCGGGTAGATACAGAAGCCTTCCTTCCGTTTCCCTCGATGCTCTCCACCAGATAGGTGAAGATCATCTTGGAGAAGCTAAACGGATGGTTGAGCACCAACGCACATACGCGTTCTGCCTCTGGTCAGACAGCTCATCAAAACCTCCCTTTCTGGAAGCTATGCACTTAAGCAGCATGTGCGCAAGATATTTAAACTGGGGACAGAGGTTACTTTTGTTGAGTACCCCAACATTTATGTCCCTAGAGTACTTGGCTCTAAGAAAGCATCCTCTGACTGTGAGAGGGTGTAATTGAGTCGGACAATCAGTGTCATCCCCCAACTGTAATACGATCCTCAGATCCTCCTCTGATATAGTAATAGCTTCTCCAAAGATGGTGCTTGTGATGCAATGAGGCTCATATGATCTATCGACTATAGCGCCTTCCCAGAAGGCTTGCTGGATGGATCGATAAGGAGTACAAGGAGTAGATATGGCATGTGCAATCGATCTCAGTAGAAATGTGATGATGCCAGAGAAATCGGCAGCGTTTCTGGATGTCAAGTCCAGATGAGCACATATATTGTGCTTCGTGCTCATAATCCATCAACTCATCATCTATTACACAAAAATAGTAAACATTAGTACCATTGGCTAAGAACGTCATGAAAACCTTAAACTTGAAGAAAATCTTTCTGTCATGCGATGAGATTGTGCGACTGAGTTCAGTCATGCGATTGAACAGTGCTACTGGGATTCAGTCGTGCGACTGATCCATGCGTACCACTGAGTGTGCGACTGGGCTCATACGTATGTAACCTCATGCGGTTACACCAGTAGGGCGACTGAACTTCATACGCATGGTTCAGTCGTGCATTTAAGCAGTTTGAACCCTTCAGTCGTGCGCTGAGGTTCATCACTCTGTCCATTCACATGATGTACTGACGTTCAATTCAAAAACACTTTTTGACCATTTTTGAGTTTTAGACATCGTTATCTGGTTCATTTGACTCGCAATACATTCTTATACCACCTAACATATTTACTTTCGTTTGTTTGAGTCATTTAGGTAGGTTATTTAGTCACTTAAGTCTCGGTTCTTTTGCGAGTCCGAATGTACCAATGTTTCATCAAATTTAAAGTTATGGGAGTGCTTCTATACCGTAAATTACTTGTAGAGTCGATGTCGATGGTCAGTAACCAAGAAACAGGGTTTAGAGATCAAATGAAATTTTTGCATAGTTGTGTTAAGTCGTGCGATTCAAGGTTATTTTGAAGGTAGTGAGTCCCTGCGACCGACTCCCCTCTATTTATACTAACCCTAGACTCAATCGTGCGACTGAGCGCATAAGCACCTTTCAGTCGTGCAAGTGGAACTCAGTCGTGCGATTGGTTCAGTCGTCCTTCTTTAGTCGTCCGACTGGATCTCAGTCGCACGACTGACTCACTCATCCGCCCTTAAGCATCCGACTGGGCCAATCGTATGGGCCATTTGGTTGGATGGTCCATATTCATGGTCCATTCGTACGAATGGCTTCCATTCGTATGATTGGTCCATACGTATGGTCCATTCGTGCGAAGAGGTCATACTCATTAAATTTTCTGCCAATTTTAATATTTAATTATATTTTTTTAAAAAACCCTTTAATTTCAGAAATTAACGTTATGAGCATTTGATCATCTCAGACATGATCATTTTAATGAGTTGATCCTTTACTGATTTTCCTGATGTAGTCCGACAAACAAACACACTAAAAACGACTAACAAAAAAATTAAACAAACAAAAAAATTAAACTAAAGAATCAAAATAAGAACTGTTTTTGCTTTTTGTGAGAGATAAGTCCTGAGATGGAAATCTACTGGATTTGTTTCCGGAATAGACAGCTTCAACTTAGATTGACCACACCTAGACCAGGCCAATTTTGGAATCATATAGGCAAGTCAAATCATTTGGGACTTGTTTGTCAAAATCTTTTGATGCTCTATTCTTGGTTTTCATCCAGAGTCGTTAGCAGCTTTTAGGAAATCATGCTGGAACTCTTAGATTACCACATTGATTTGAACTTTCAAGAATTGCAGCCACAATGATTGTCAATATGTTTGTCCTCTTAAATCCATACGCAGACTTTTGACATAGACTGGTGATAGATTAGGTTAATTATTTCAACTAACATTTGTGGATCCCAAACTTATATGGTAATCAACATTCCTCAGGAGCTTTTGAGCGGTCTACGGTTACTTTTTACAAGGAGAGACTGTTCTTAGAGCTTTCAAAGAGAAGCCAGTCCTCAGGTCAGTGCCATCGCACACCAGAGAGGCGGCAAACAACAATGAATTCTAGAATATCTAGAGGTATGCTTATCTCAGGTCAGTGCCATCGCACAGCAGAGAGGCACACAACCTATCCGTTGTTAGAGCAGCTTATTTTATTTTGCACCAAATGCACCAACAGCATACGTCATTAGCTTGATAGCATTTTTCTTTCATTTTTTCTCGTGCTTTGCTTTGTTTATGGTCATCCGCACACATTTGTGGCTTTACATGCTCATTACCCCTTATTGGAATATTGTCGATTGTGTTAACCAGTGATAAGAAGGAAGCCCACGGTCAGTTGAACAACTTAGTTTGATCTTGAGATCACCAGTCAGGTCTAATCATCTATTGTATGGAATCTACTGACATATCAATTGTGGTCTAGCAACCTCTAGGTCTACTCTCATTGTGTTACCTTAGGAGTTACCAGTTTTTCTATCATCTTCCCTTTTATATTGCTTAGACTACATAGACTAATACTTTGAATTTTTGCACCTTTTCTAAATTAACATTTTAAAGTCCCTCTTGACTTGTTCCTGTGTACTATCATATTCCAAAGAGTTTGAATCGGTATCACAGATACGATCTACCTTAAATCAGCTTTCCACTCCTTCTCCCTCGTTATTTTTTTTATTTTATTTATTTATTTATTTATTTTGTGGATGTTACTTGTGACTTATTCTCCCCCTAAAATACTAAAATCATAAACTGGTTTAATTATTTTAGGATTTTAATAGCCAGCAAAATACCATGAGTTTAATTTAGACAGACCAAAATAAAACAAATAAAATAAGAAAGAAAACTTAACTAACGAACATCGGACTACACATGATCATCATCAGGAATAACATCACTTTTCTTTTTATCTCCGTTGACCTCTAGCAAATATTGAAAACGTGGTTTATCAAAGGCTTTAGTATAGAGGTCAACGCGTTGAAAATTAGTATTAATTTTTACCACATCAATTAAGTTTTTTTCAAAGCAGTCTCTTATGAAATGGTATTTAATACCGATATGTTTGGTCTTAGGATGTTGGACCGGATTTTTAGTTACTGCAATTGCAGTAGAGTTATCAACACAAATAGGAGTAGAGGAGAATGTTAAACCGTAATCTCGCATTTGCTGTTGAATCGAGATGATTTGTGAAGCAGCAACTTGCGGCAGCAACATATTCGGCTTCACAGGTTGACAATGCAACCGATGTCTACTTCTTCTTACACTGCCAAGTAACTAGTCTTCTCCCAAAGATTGACACCCTGCGGATGTAGACTTGTAGTTCATCTTGCAACCTCCGTAATCTGAGTCACTATACGCAGTGAGCTCAAAGTCATCATCATGAGGGTACCACAATCCAAGTGTGGGTGTACCCTTCAAATAACGAAAAATCCTTTTGACCCGATCAGATGGTTGACCTTAGGCTTAGCCTGATATCTAGAACATAAACAAGTAGCATACATGATATCAGGTCTTGAGGCAGTGAGATACATGAGGGATCCAATCATTCCTCGGTACATCGTGGCATCTACAAGATCTCCATTTTCATCAGGTGCTATGTCGTGATTCGTAGCTAGTGGAGTCCCAGCAGCAGATGCATTCTCCATGTCAAACCGATTGAGAATGTCTCCTACATACTTGGTCTGATGTGAAAGATCCCATTTTGTGTTTGATCCACCTGTAACCGAGAGAAAGAACTTTATCTCCCCCATAGCACTCATCTCAAACTCTTTCTTCATAACTGCTTCAAACTCTTTGCATAACTCTTTGTTCTTGAACCGAAGATTATGTCATCAACATAGATCTGTACGAGCAGTAGGTCGCCATCATTTTCTTTAATAAACAGCGTGCAGTCAATGACTCCCCTGCCAAAGCCGTGTTTCACAAGATGAGTCGAGAGTTTCTCATACCAAGCTCGTGGAGCTTGATGAAGCTCGTATAAAGCCTTGTCGAACTTGTAGACTCTATCCCGATGATAAGGATCTTCAAATCCCTCGGTTGACTGACATAGACTGTTTCTCTGATTTCCCCATGAAGGAATGCAACTCTTACATCTAATTGATATACTTTAATATTCATGTACGATGCAGGCAAGGAAGATACGAATGGCTTCCATCCTTGCCACGTGTGCAAACACCTCATTGTAGTCAATTCCCTCGACTTGGCGAAAACTTGAACCACCAATCGAGCCTTGTTCCTGATAATTACCCCTTGGTCATCTTTCTTGCATTTTAAAACCCATTTGGTGCCAATGACCTTAGCACCTTTAGGTCTATCAACCAGAGTCCATACACCTAACTTCTTGAACTGAAGAAGTTCTTCTTGCATGGCACTCACCCACGCCTCATCATTTAGTGCATCACGGACGTATTTTTGCTTAAACTGTGAGACAAAACATCGATAAGCACCATCATGAATATATCCTTTTTCCATAACTGATGCGTAATCAGTTGAGTATAGCTGATTTCGGGTTTGCACTCCTGATCTGGCATCCCCAATGACATTGTTTAGGGGATGATAGACGTCTAGTCGTGATCCTGGAGTAGTAGGAACTGCTACCTCAGAGCCAAGATTATGAACATTTGGTTCTGCAGGTGAGGTAGTTGGAGTTTGAGGCTCCAAAGTCGAAGGTACATCACCAGTAGATACTTGAGGACTTTCAGGAACTGGAATCTATTCTTCCTGACTGTTACGGTTATCTTCTTCAGCTTCATCTTCAGAGGAGGAGTCACTATCGTGACTACTTCCCCTGACTGAATAGATGATTCTCCCTGTAAGCTAGGGTTGGTGTATTCAAGATATCATACATCATCCGTGTAGCTAACTCGTCATCCGAGGAGAGAGAGGGAAGTTGAAGGACTTGAAGAATCCATCATAGTCGAAAAGTAGGCGGGTCCTTTCCAGTAGGTGGTGTGGTATATCTCTGAACGTCAACATTACACCATACTTCTCTAGACCCGTTGAGTTGTTGTAAACTCGCTTGTTCGGTATGTTGTATCCTAGAAAGATTCCTTCATCTGCCTTCTCGCTGAATTTACCCTCTTGTGTCTTCTTCAGAAGTGTGCACGGCGCGCCAAATGGTTCGAGATACTCCAGATTCGGTGTGTTGGTTGTAGCTCGTAACAGTCTTTCCGTGGCGCTTGACTATCAGGACTCGATTCTGTGTATAACATACATTTGCCACTGCCTCATTCCAGAATTGAATAGGCAGTTTCGAGTCTGCCAGCATAGTCTGTGCTGTCTCTATCAAGCTTCTGTTCTTTCTCTCAGCAACGCCACTCATCTGAGGTGTGTAAGCAGAAGTGAATTGATGCACAATTCCCTTTTCCTTGCAGTATTCCTCCATCTACTGGTTCTTGAATTCTGTTCCGTTGTATGAGCGTACTTGTCTAACCTTCAGTGTAGAGAGATTCCAGTGTGGTTACCAACTCTTTGAATGATTCAATTTTTTTGATTTGGATTTCAGAAACATTACCCAAGTGAACCTTGAGTAGTCATCAGTGACCACAAAGAAGTACAAGTCGCCTGCAATGCTCTTTGTACTGACTGGACCAAACAGATCCATGTGAAGAAGCTCAAGAGGAAGTTCTATTGAATGAACTTTCTTTTCCGATTGAGACTTCTTTGTTTGTTGCCTTTCTTGCAAGCTACACAAAAGTCAGGAAGCTGGAAGTTCTTGACATTAACTCCTCTCACCAGATCCTTCTGAATCAAGTGATTCATCTTCCTTTGACTAATGTGTCCCATTCTCCTATGCTAGGAAATGGAATCCTTTTCAGTAGCTTTAGATAGAAAACATTGAACCTCATGATCCATTGTAGAAGCTGTTGACAGATCCAAGACATAGAGATCTTTATGTCTTGAAGCAGTCATCAAAACTTGGTCCTCTAGGATCACGTAGTCTTTCTTTAGTATGTAACACTTCTTGTTGTCGAAGATGACTTTAAATCCCTTATCACATATTTGGGAGACAGAAAGTAAGTTATTTGTAGTTGTTGAATGTAGTTCACCTTATCAAACTTAACTTTCTGATTCCCCACTTCTCCCTGTGCTGTGATATAGCCACCCTTGTTTCCAGCAAACGAAACATGCCCTCCTTTTATTTGCTTGAAGTTTGATAAATGAGCCCTGTTTCCTGTCATTTGCCTGGATGCTCCGCTGTCTACTATCCACGTGTTAGTTTCAGCATTGTATCGAACACCCTTCACATACAAAGTAAAGGATTAGCTTGGGTTAGGAACCCAAGCCTTTACTGGCTTCAGTTTCCCAGAGGCATCACACATCATAAGTTCTACCCATTGACCCTTAGAGGATGAGGGTAGCTCAGGTTCCTTCTTGTCATTATTATCAGACACTAATGTTGTTTTCTCCTTCCATAATCCATATTTGTGCAAAGCCTGTTTGTGATAAACAGTCGACTGACTTACAGGTTGAATTTTAGGTTCACTAGTTCTTCTAGGTGGAGTCAGTGAAATCCTCTTAGAAGACCTAGGCTTTGAAACCGGAAGTTCAATCTTCTTAGGGGTCTGATAGAAGTGACAATAGGAAGCAATGTGTCCATATTCACCACAGTTGTAGCACGATCTGCTATTAAACTTTCTTTGTGGAGAAGTGTGTGACACTCTAGTAACATTACTCATTCTAGGTTTTGACTCTGGTTCTTTGGTTGTTTTCTCTGGTTTAACAAAGTTAACTATTTTCACCTGTTTAACCTCCTTTTCTTTTTGGTTAATAGGTTTTTGACTTGAAGTATGTGAAAGATTAACCTTAGAAGTCCTTTTAGGTTCTGATTTCACTCTATTTGATCCTGACTTTAAGTTAACCTTTTCAAATTCCTTTTCCAGATTAACACTAGACAATTTATCCTTTGCCTTTGAAGTGGCCTCCTTTTGTTTGTTTCCAGAGTCCATAGATGAACATAAGGAATCTGGATCACTAACAAGAGGAGTAGAAACCACATGATCCTTGATGGGATTACTATTTATTGGTCTAGTCTTATTGTTCATCAAAGTCTCAGTTGGTGGTGGGGCCACTTCATAACCCAATCCATCCCCATTATGCCTTTCTCTCACTAAGTGTTAGACTATGTGTGAATAACTAGTCCAACTGTGCAGTTTCTGTTTTAATGAATTTACTTCTACTTCTAGAACTGCCTTTTGCTTCTTAGTGTCTTCTAGGGAGTTTAGATAATACCTAATGTCATTAGCGTGGTTAAAGGCAACTACTTCGGTTTCCCTAAGCTGTTTAGTCAAAAGGTCTATCTTTTCTTTATAACTATGCTCATATTGTTTTAATACCCTATTAGCCTCAGTGCACAGGTGCAAATATTTTACTAAGTTATCATTATGATCTAATAACCTAGCAAATTTTTCATCTATGCTATTCCTAAAAATATCACAATTAGAACAAGCATGATTATCAAACATTTGGTTAGTAGTACTTACCTGAGTTGATTCAGAAGAGTTAGCCATTAATGCAGCAGCAGATGTCTCTGGTTCTAGTGATTCTGTCTTTTCTGTCTCTGACGTGGTAGACTCCTCCTTAGGCTTGTAACTGACCTTGGTTGCAGTTGCTTCTTCACTATGTGACATCGCTATCTCACTGCTAGATCTCCTTCACTAGTGGAATCACTGTCAATGTCTTCTACCCTTGCAATGTTTGATTCCCCTGGCGAGACAAACCTAAAGCTCCAATCCTGTCCTTCATCATCATGGGCAGTCAAGGCGTTTGGATCCTTGCTTGATGAAGTAGAACTGGTAGCTTGCTTTTCTTGACGAGTGAAGGACGAGAACGGGTTCCCGTTACCCGTCTTCTTAGGCTTGACACATTCTCTATTGAAGTGCCCCTTCTCTCCACAGTTGAAGCAGGTCACTTTGCTCTTGTCAAAGCCAAATGTGGTATCCTTAGTAGCTACTAAGTTCTGCCTGGTTTGTTTTACAAACTTCTTTGCCCTGCGGACAGCACTAGCTAAGGCCAATATTATGTCCATCCTCTCAAGCTCTATTTCTTCCACCTGCTCGTAGTCCTCATCGGCCAGATGGCAGTTTCCAATCTTCCCAGCAACAAGTTCATCATAAGAATGGACCATTGCAACCAAAAGATCGATGTGATCTCGAGCTACTTCCACAGTCACATTTCCGAGATTCTCGGTCTTCAGTTTAGTAGCACTTGTTTCGGATCCAATATGGTGGGTGCAAGAGAGTCCCGACGTGTCTGTTCCTGAAGGAGACGCATGTGCGAGACCTGATGAGCTAGACACAAATGCAGTCTGGAGAGGTGCTCCAGATGTCTTAGCTTGAGGCGTGGCGTTGTACAAGGCTGGATTTTGATTGTAGGAAGACTTCTGAGCTCTGTACTTCATCCTAAGTGACTCTTCTCGCAACTTAAGAATGAAGTCATTAATAACCAGTTTTGCCAGCATTCCATTCTGTCTAAGGTTAAACACGAATGAGGTCCACTTTTCAGGCAATCCGTCTGCAAAGTTAGTAACTTTCTCTTCCATGGTAGTTGCCACCCCATGTGTATGTAGTTCACTCATCAGATGGTAAAATCTATCTATAACGTCGTCTAAACTCTCATTTCCCATCGATGAGAAATTATCAAATTCCTTCTTTAACTCCTTAGCTTTGATTGTCATTAATGAAGCATTCCCATCATACCTCTTTTCTAGTTCATCCCAAAGTTTCTTGGACTGCTTATTCTCTGAGTACTGGTGGAATATGTCTTTAGGAATAGACTGTGTAATCAATGCATAAACTATTTTCTGTGCATTGTATTTAACTGTTTGCACATGTGTCATCCCTCCTAACGTTAGCTTAACTCCATCAGCTCCAACCGGTGTACTATATCCAATCTCGATGGCTTCCCACAGATCGGATCCACTCCATTGAGGCAGATCTCAAAACGTTGTTTCCAGTGGGGAAAGTCATCTAACGTCAAAAGCTTTGGTGGTTTATTATGATTACCCACTTCACTCTCAAGCAACAGCAGGTTCTGTATCCTAGAGTCCTTTCCAGCAGTAAAGGCTGACATTTGATCTTCCATGGCGAATAACTTTAAGTCTAATAAACGAAACTATCACTTGTGCGACTGAAGGATGCAAATGGTCTAGTCCAGCGTATGAACTCTGCGACTTGTTCAATCGTGCGGCTGAACTAAGCTATTAGCTCAGTCATGCGAATGAGTCTGATGAATATGAGCAATGCGAATGAATGGTTCAGTCGTACGAAAGGAGATACGACTAGTTCCAATCGTGCGTCTGGACTATGCGAATGAAGTCCAGTTGTGCGAATGGCACACTCGTGCGACTGTGGCTGCTGTTTTGCGAAAATTCCTAGGTTAAACATGTTTTAGCCATAAAAATTCGAAATTTTGCAAGGTCTAATCGCCTAAGTCCGTAGAAACCAAACTTTGATGAGCAAGAAACATCCAAGATCACTTTTGACTCAAAAGATTGAGTTTTTAGTGCAAAAACACAAACTTCTTATCAATCTTGATTGAATCACACGTAATCAAGAGCCCAAGATCTGATACACTTGTTAGGACCTAGTATTTGAACGAAGTACCTAGTGATTAGCGTGTAAACCAGATCAAATAGTGCGGAATTCTATTTGATTGGTGATCCAATCAGTGAGAACACACGAAAATCAATCAAGAATTGAAACTCATGTTAGAAATAGATTGGGAATCGATCTAATGTGTTCTATGAACTTGGAGAACGAATTGTGAGGCTTCTGGACGGCTAGGGTACATCTGGAGTCGTAAGTAATCAAAAGCTCTCTATTTTTCACGAATTGGGTTGTATTTATAGGTTAGTATTATTCAATCGTGCGACTGAACCATTACTATGGTTCAGTCGTGCGATTGAACCATGCGGTTGATTCATTCACACGATTGAGTATTCAGTCGTGCGACTGAGTCAATCTCATGTTATAATCATACGACTGATCTAGTCTCCTGGTTCCGTCGTGCGACTTAGTCATTCGTATGAAGTTATTCATGTGTATGGTCCATTCGCATGGGCCACTCGCATGAGAACTTCATTCTGTTAAGTTTGAATGCATTAATTAATTAATATAACATTATGTATAACACTTCAAACAACCACAAATCTAATTAACCAATTCAATGTCGACTCATTAATGAAATATGAAACATTGTAAATATCAAACAAGCAATATCATTTCATTAATCATTTCAAGCATTACTTCAGAATCAGACAAACAAGATCTATTACATTCATATCATGATCTAGGGACATACATGTATCAACAAGATGGATGTGCTGAAAAGTTTGGAGAAGTATGGTACTGCAAAAGCTATGTGGGATGCATTGAAAATTACGTTTGCAGGAAGCAGTGAGGTAGCAGAAATTAATAAGGATAAGCTTGTTAATCAGTATGAAACAATCCACCACACTAAGGGAGTGTCCATATTCAAACAATTGCACAGATTTGTACAGTTGGTAAATGACTTGGAAATCATGGGAGTTACTACAAGATCAAAGAATTAAACAAAAAAAATGCTTCACAGCCTCCTTGAAAGCTGGAAACCAAATGTAACAATGCTGAAAAATACTCTTGACCTTGAGAGTACTACTTTGGATATCATGATTGCCAAAATAGAAGCATTAGAACTTGATGAAAGAAGAAGAAATCTTGGTGGACCAAGAGTGATTGAGGCTTACAAATTTCCATTAGAATCTCATTCTGTGGAAAATGCCTTCATCACTGAGGAGGATGATTTCATCTCATCAAGAGATCGACTGAACAACATTAGGTTCATTGCAACTCCACCAATAAATCATCCATTAACATCATATCAAACATCCAGTGTCACTGCTGCTCCTCAAACCACTCCTGAAGACACAAGATCAAAAGAACAAAAGGCAACTTACAATGCCTTTGTTGCAAGCTTTGAAGCATACTTAGGAGGAAGACTCACTTTAGCTTATCTAATTCAGGAAGATCTGGAGGAAATGAATCTTGATGATATGGAAGAAATTGATCTACAATGACGAATGGCCATGATTGCCATGAGAGCCAAGAAATTCCTTAGAAAAGGCTGAAAGCTGAGCCTAATTCAAAGTACAAAACTTGGATTTGACAAATCCAAGGTGAAATGCTTCAACTGTGGCATGGCTGGCCCCTTCTCCAGAGAATGCAACACCCTCAAGAGAAATAACTATCAAAGGAACTCTCAAGGCCAGTCATCTTCACAGCCTAACTCAAGCTTTCACTCCAACAACCAACAGCAGCAGTATCATCATTCTCATTAACACCAATCATATCAACATCCACCCAACTGACAAATCAAGCTCACAGAAGTAGTCAGTCTTCTGCCAGTGTTCTCGTGATAAAGCAAGATGGGGTATGTGACTGGAGTGTGTATGCAGAGGAAGTCAAGCCTCAATTTCAAAATCATGCTCTTATGGCTCACATCAATGATGGTCTATCACCAATACCTACTTAGGTCAAATCTAACCTTTGTAGTGAAAAATGTATTAATGATTGCAAGGTTATAAGGAGCATAACCATAAACTGGCAGATAAAATTAAGGAAGAAATGGTAAAGTCAGAGATGATGAAGAGATAAATAAAAGGCTTTGAAATCAAAATCAAATCTCTTATCTCTGACATAGAAAAACTGATGGTGAAAAGTACACTCTTGCAAATGAGAATGAGCTCCTTACTGAAATGTTAGCTCAATCTAAGGCTGAACATTCACTGACTGAAGTGAAACTTGAAATGTTTCAAATGTCTTCAGTCAAGCTACAAGTGATGCTTGATTCTCAAAAGGATCCAAAGGACATGTCGAGGATTGGGTATATACACTCTCATGCCTCAATCTGTCTCACTCACTGAAAAAATTGAAACTAAAACTATGGAACCAAAATCTATAGTAAAACAAGTGACCAATATTCTAAAGAACTTGATATTTATATTGAAACCAATGAGGATAAAATCAAGTTAGGTCACCCAATCAAAATCAAAGTGTGTTTAGACAAGACAGTGAGGGTCATGAAACCCTCAGGCCCTATAAAAGCAATTGTCCTTTTTATAAAATTCATACCCTTTGTTTTACAAGGTAAAAAGAAAAATGTGAAGTTAGTGAAACCCACTACTGAGAGAAGTTCTGATAATGAGATCATATCTCCAAGAAATTCAAGCAAATCAGAAAAGGTTTCACTTGAAAAGAAACAAACAGTGAAGGGGATCGAGAACTAGTTTGATCAATTAGATTAGAATTTGTAGCGGAATAGCACACGAATTAGATGAAATTATAGCAAGAATAATATGAATATTCAATCAAACAGTAACGGTTATAGAGAGGGAAATTTTTCTGCAAAGAGAATGTTTTCATTCATGCACAAGCTTCCGTACAAGGAAATTAGGTCAACATTCCGTTTATAAGGAATGTGACATTAGCTGACGTCACTGATAGTTACATTTAACTAATTTATACAAACAACTGAAAGTAAACAAAACTACTGAAGATGTCCACAACAACTGAGGTGTTAAGTGCTCTATGAAAGATTAACATGTTGTCTTTATTTGTCGTTTAATAGTTTGTAATAGTATAGGGACTATTTGTGTAATTTGTTAGTTCCTTTACTTTTTGTTTTCAGTATAAATAGCTTAGACTTGCAGGTAAATAGGGAGAGATTCGAACCTGCTTTCATACTTGTAATTGTCTTAGCTTGATATTAATGAAAACATGAATTTTGTTGATATCTTGTTTTGATTTGATTACTTTGTGTGAATTTCTTTGAATTGTGTTATAAATCATCACAGATTGATTCATTTGATCCTATCAAATGGTATCAGAGCTGTTGGTAAGCTATTAGTGATTGATTTTTTTGAAGTTTATCGAACTTGAAAACCTCAAAAATCTCACTGAATCTGTGATTGAGATACAATTCAATTGAAAATTTGTGAATTTCAGTTGTGTTTCATCATCAGAAACATGATTCGAAGCACAATTCACAGTTCAATTCAACAAATTCAAGTAAATTTGTTGAATTTGTTGTTCGAAAAAGAGTTGAAGTTTTCGAACTGAAATTTCAAATATTGAGTGACTTGTTGAAATTGAAGAAATTGATATTAAGAAGAATGTTTATCGGCATAAAACTCGCTTAATTGAAAAGTTTCAATTGATTTCATCAACATTTGAATTCAGAAGATTTGAGTCTGTTATTTTCATATGTTCATGATGAATGTGACGCATTAGGGTTGAAGTTTGTTGAAAAATTGTCCAAGTGTTAGGCGTTTGACTACTGTTTAGTCGCACCAACGCTTTGTAGATGTTTTCAGTTCAGACGTTTGATCACTGCTCGAGAGTCCAGACGTATCATTGTTGAGAAGTATTTGAACTGTTTAGACGTTTGACAACTGTGTAGGCGCATCAACACTGTGTAGACGCATCAACACTGTGTAGACGCATCACAACTGTTCAGACGTTTTACAACTGTTCAGACGCATCAATTGTAGCCGTTTTGGAAAAATTTTCTAAGGCATTCCCTTAGACAACTCTAAACTTAGACGCATCAACTGTTGAGGCGTTTGAATACTGTTCAGACGTTTCAACCTTGATACTTAGAATTTTTTCTTTAAAGAAAATTCTTTGAAAACTTTTTCAATTTTTTTAAAATTCAAAATATAAGAAAACAACAAAAATATAAAAATGGTGAAATCAAAAGATTTTGAAAACAGAGTTCCAAAACTTAAAAAGAGAATTGATTTCAAAAATTGGTCTCTTAGGCTTAAAACAACATTTTAATTCCATTGACACTGATCTTTGGAAATGTATAGAAAAAGAACCATACATTCCTATACTAACTGATGGACCTGACAGAGGGTTTGTGTACACTAAAGATTCTCCAGAACCTTATCCAGAAGATGATCTTCAAGGAGATGATCTGAAAATAGTTAAGAATGATATTAAAGCCTATTCATGATGTGTAAGGACTACCTTTGGGAGTTCTTACAAGGCTTGATGCATATCAAACTGGATATACACTATATAAAGCATTGAAGATCATTTGTGAAGGAGGTAATGAGATTCAAAATCTAAAGAAACAAAAGCTTAAAAGACAATTAGAATTGTTTCAACATTTGTCTGGAGAGACAATAAATCAGATGATGAACAGATTTGTTCAACTTATAACTAAGATGTCAACAGCTGGTATCAAACCTGATCTTGAAGATTTAAATCTCAGACTATTCAATGCTTTACCATCATCATGAAAACACACTGTAACTCTACTAAAGCATACTGAGAAGTTTCCAATGGATCTAGATCTTCTTATTGCAAAAGTAGAATCAGTGGAGATTGATGAAAGCTCAAGGAACAATGATAGAGCAAATCAATGTCTCAATATCAGTTTGTTTCTTCTCCTGCAACCACTATAGAGAGTGCATTCATGGCAAAGAGTGAGAAAAGTTCTGAAGAAGAGGGAGATCTGTTTGTTGGAGCAGGATTTTTCATTGACTCATCATTTACCAGTGCACCTGCTTATACAACTCAGTCTCATTCTCAATCTCCTCCTAAACCACAGTCTCAATCATCAAATATTCAATCAGAGACTTCTTCATCATCTAACTCTGCTAAATCTAGCAAAGTTAAAGATTTGATTAATATCCTATTAGAGGATGAAGGGTCCAAAACGCATTCACTGTGTTTATGGCCAGCTTTCAAGCATATCAAGGTAGCCATTTAACTAAACTAGATTTTGTTTTGTAGGATTTATTTGAGATGGATCCTGAAGATGTTGAATAGATGGACCTGAACTGGCAGATGGTGATGATTGCCTATAGGACTCAAAAACATTGTTATGTCAACAAGAAATACAAGCCTAGTGCAAACAAGACTATTGGATTTGACAAGTCAAAAGCTAGATGTTTTAATTGTAACAGTTATGGACACTTTTCAAGAGAATGCAAAGCTCCAAGGAATAATGGAGGAAGTGCTCAATTATGCTCAAGCAATCTAAGGTTTCAACAAGCTCAGAAGACTTTTCAAAAGCCTTATCAAAGTCTTCCTATGCCAGAGCTTAAAGATGAAACCAAATCATCTCATGAAACAAAGAAAGCACTAGTAGTCAGCATAAAAGATGGATATGATTGGAGTGCATATGCAGATCAGTTTACAAATGAATTAGCATCAAGTTTATCTTATTGTAGAAATTGAAGAAGAAGATTGGTCAGAAAACAATGACCTAAAAGTGGAAAGTGATGAAGAGGAAGATCACTATGATTGGAGTGACAAGTCTGATCCTAAGGAGGATACAGAGGAAGTAGCTCTGATGGCTCAGTTTGATCAACCAAAGGTTAACTCTTCTACTTCAAAACCTGAAACCACAGTTCCAAAATTTCATGAAATACCATCAGAAGTAAGAGAAAAGCTTTGAACCAAATCATGCTATGAACATGTTGAACACTACAGAAACTATTCATTCAAAATCTGTGGAAAGCTAAAACAAGAGGAATCTATGCATAACCAACTTAAATCTCATCATAAAACTACAGATCAAAATATTATCTCTCTTCAAACTTCATGGAACAAAACAATCAAAGATTTAGAAATTGTTACAAAACAATTAGAAGAGATGACCAAGAATCTTGAACAAGAGAAAATAGCACATGCTACTACTCAAGTTGATCTGGCAAAAGTAAAGAGCTCAAAAATGATAGTAGAAAACTAATCAGTGAAAGAAAAGATAAACAAAAAGCAGGGTTGGGTTTCACTCATGAACCTATGCCTGAATCTATCACAAACACACTACTAAAGACCTTCAATACTCATGATCATTCACCTGAAAATAAAGCAAAACTTAAAGCCTTCCAGATCAAAAATAAGAATGCAGAAGAAGAAAAAGTTTGATTAAAACAATAAATCAAATATCAAAGCTTAAACGAATAAAATTTGTGTCAGCGGGTATGTTAAATATGAATTCTCTTCCAAATAATAAAGCAAATATTATGAAGAAATCACATTCTGATCTAAAATCTAGTTCATATTCAAGGACTTCCGCTGTAGCAAAAAGATTTGTTCCTAATACATTCAAGAAGGAAGTTCATGTTAAACAAATGAACAATAATCTGACACAAAATCAAACTGTGAAAAATGAAAGGCAACAGTTTAACTATTTGACACCAAAATCCAACATTATTTCATTGTCAAAAGTTAACAAAAAGTTGTTTTTAACTCCACAAAAGTACTATGAAATTTATGATATGAAAAATCACAATACTGCTGAGTGCTACTTCAACAAGTACTATCACATATGTGACATGAGAAATCATTCGACAACAGATTGTTAGTATAACAAATATTGTACTTATTGTGATGGAAAGACTCATAACACTACAAATTGTTACTGTAGAAATAGATCTCTCACTAGAAACTTTGCAAAATCACTCATGAGCAAAGGATTTGTTAATCCACAATATTTGAGAAATCAAACTAATGGATTTCAAAGAATACCTAATATAGGTTTGAGATCTTTTCCTAAGAACAATTATGTGAGCTCAAAACATAACAAGCAAGAACACTTTATACCAAGATCTGTAAGGATGACTAATAAAAATATTAGTCATCAATACATTACAAAAGATGATCAATCAAATGGTATGAATGTTCATAAAAATAAATCAAACAATTTTCAAAATAAAATTGATAATTCATCAAAAATAAACCTATTTTGAATTATCTCCACTATAAACAATTTACAATTGTTGATAAATTTGGAAAGCCCAAGACCATCTCGGCTTGGGTAGATATCTTAACTTAACTTTCTTGTAGTGCAGGTACGCCAAAAAAGACCAATCAATACATGGTATGTGGATAGTGGGTGTAGTCGGCACATGACAGGAAATAATGCCTTGCTACAAGACTTTAAGTCAAAAGATGGAACTCACGTCGCCTTTGTGGTGATGCTGGAGGAAAAATAACCGCAAAAGGAATAGTATCCAATGGGATAATAAGCTTTGATAAAGTCAACTTTTTTTCACAGTTGACCTTTAATCTTTCAAGAGTATCTCAAATATGTGACAAATCATATTCTGTTCTATTTGATGATTCATTTTTTAATGTTTTGAAGCTAGGTTTCAAAATAAGCAAAGATTGGGTGATTGTTACAGTTGAGAGAGATAGAGATGTATACAAATTGGATATGTCTCAAGTTGATCCTTCAACTAAAACAACATGCCTAATTGCTAAAGCATCAAATGATGAAAGGCAGCTTTGGCATAGACGTCTTGGTCATTCAAATTTCAAAAACATGAACAAGCTTGTAGCGGGAAATCATGTAATTGGTCTTCCATCTAAGTCCAAGCCTATAAACTCAACATCCAAACCTCTTCAGATGTTACATATGGACCTTTTTGGACCAACAAACGTCAAGAGTATTGGACGAAAATCATATTGTTTAGTTATCATTGATGACTACACAAGATTTTCATGGGTTTTCTTTCTTTCTGCCAAATTTGAAACAGCTGATTTACTAAAAGAATTTATCATTAAAGTTGAAAATCAATTAGAATCTAAAGTTAAAATAATAAGAAGTGATAATGGAACAGAATTCAAAAATGCTAACATTGAAATGTTTTGTACATAGAAAGGGATAGCTCATCAGTTCAGTGCTACTAGAACTCCTCAACAAAATGGATTCGCTGAAAGAAAGAATAGAACACTGATTGAAGCTGCTCGTTCTATGTTAGCTGATGCAAAAATTCCTATAACTTTTTGGAATGAAGCAATATCAACTGCGTGTTTTGTTCAGAACCGAATCTTAATCGTGAAAGATAAATTTTGGAAAACTCCATATGAGTTAATGTTTGGCAGAAAACCGAACATAATTTTTTTAAAATCATTTGGTTGTCCGTGATGATTCTTAATTCAAGTGATCAATTAGGAAAATTTGAAGCAAAATCTGATAATGGATTTTTCGTTGGATATTCATTTGTTTCAAAAGCCTATCGAGTCTACAACTCTAGGACGAATGTAATCCTTGAAACATTCAGCGTTAAATTTCTGGAAAATTCTTTTTCATCAGTTTCAAATGGTCCTGCATGGTTATTTGACTTAGATTCATTATGAAATTATTTTCAACCTAATTTGTTTGATCAATCGAATTGTCTTGATTTTACAGATAAGAAGAACTCAAGAGGAGATCTTAGATATTTCAGTGAAGATTTAGATTCTGATGACCCAGATGATTCAAGCTCAGACTACCCATTTTTGTCATTTATCAAGGATTCAACAAGACAAAACCATGAAAATACAGTTTCAGATCATTCAGAGTCAATTAATATGGAACATCATCCATCTCTGGTGATGTAGTTGATAGAAGTAACTTTGATTACTTTGTCAATTCACCTACTCAAGTTCCAAACTTCAATCCACATTCTACTACTTTGATACATGAGTTTTCCAACTTGAATCAAACAAATCTAGATGTTAATATTCAATGTGATGAGATTCCTACATCTCGTATTCACAAGAATCATTCAATTTCTCAGATTATTGGTTCATTGAAAGAGGGAACAACAAGGAGTAAATCAGAACAAGCAAACGCATGCTTATACTTTTGTTTTCTTTCTCAAATTGGTCCTAAAAATGTTACCGAAGCATTAAAGCACAATGGTTGGATAGAAGCCATGCAAGAAGAATTACTTCAATTCTGCAAACAAGAAGTGTGGAATTTGGTGGTTTTACCTGAAGGAGAAAATGCAATTGGCACGAAATGGTTATTTAGAAATAAGACTGATGATCATGATGTTGTAATAAGGAACAAAGCGAGACTTGTTGCACAAGGATACACATAGGAAGAAGGAATAGATTATGATGAAGTGTTTGCACCAGTTGCAAGACTTGAATCAATTCGAGTTTTTTTGGCTTATGCTTCATTCATGAAATTTAAGGTGTATCAAATGGATGTAAAGGGTGCATTTTTATATGGTCCTATCACTGATGATGTGTTTGTGAAGCAACCTCCAGGCTTTGAGGATGCACTATTTCCACATCGAGTCTATAAGCTGAGTAAAGCTTTATATGGACTTCATCAAGCCCCTAGAATTTGGTATGAGACGTTATGACAACACTTAATCCTACATGGATACACTCGAGGGAAAATTGATCCAACTTTATTCATAAAGAAGGATAATAATGATCTTTTATGTGTACAAGTGTACGTTGATGACATCATATTTGTTTCTACCTATTCAAAATTGTGCAATGAATTTGAAGAAATCATGAAATCTCGTTTCCAAATGAGTTCTATGGGAGAGATTAATTTCTTTCTTGGACTTCAAGTCAAGCAAACTACAGATGGAATCTTCATCAATAAAGAAAAGTTTGTTGACAAGCTCTTAAAGAAATTTAAGTTGCATGACTTTCTGTCCATACGAACTCTAGCAGATGTTAACACCAAGATTGAACCTGATCCAAAAGGAAAATCTGTTGACCAGACATTATACAGGTCAATGATTGGATCTTTGATGTATCTTACTGCATCTAGACCGGACATTACGTATGCTATTTGTATATGTGCGAGGTATCAATCAGACCCGAAAGAATCTCACTTAATTGCTGTCAAAAGGATATTCAGGTATCTCAAAGGTAAACAACCCTTAGGGCTTTGGTATCCTTACGAGGGTAACTTTGAACTATATGGATATACAAATAGTGATTATGGTGGATGCTGTCAAGATAGAAGATCTATTTGGGGTGGGAGTCAATTTCTCGGTCCCCGATTAGTCTCGTGGCAATGTTAGAAACAAACAAATGTCTCTGTTTCAACTGCAGAAGCTGAGTACATTGCTGCATCCGCAGGATGTTCTCAAATCCTTTGGTTGCAAAACCAATTACAGGATTATGGGTTCAATATTCTTAAAACACCAATTTACATTGATAACACAGCTGCTATGTTCATAACAGCTAATCCTGTTCAACACTCAAAAACAAAACATATCGAAATTCAAAATCATTTTCTTAGAGATAACTCTGAAAAAGGATTAATCATATTGATTTAATTGCAACAGAATTACAATTGGCAGATCTATTTACTAAAGCCTTCCTACCAGGACAGTTTGAGTATTTAGTAGAATCAATTGGTCTTATAAATCATATGTGATCTCCCTAAATCAAAAGATCATAATAAGTGATACTCTCATTGTTAATTTCTTGTTTATATTTGTGTGTGTGTGATCTTATGCTTTTCGTAGAAAAATCAACTACAAAAATATATATCAAAAATACAAAAATAGAGTCTTTTAGAAGGAATTATGTTTTGTAATATGTGAGAAATGATAGTACATTAGTGAGATCAGTTGCATACTTCACTCATTAATAAGTCTAGACATGATCAGATATGCTGTGTAGACAATATCTGACTATTATGCTGAAAAAGTAAATTCTTGTGATCAAACTAAACATACATGCTTATGTGTATTCATCTGAGTACTTTTGAGTTGTTTTTAGCTTATCAGATTGAATGTTTGTTAAGTTAAACCACTCACACCTGTTGACACTATGTGTAATCATGAGATCTGTTACAAAGCATCATTTCACTTCTCTGTTATGAGTGATCATAGACCTGAAGTACTGAGATATCCTTTGTTATAGGTCATTACAGACCTGGATTCTCTTTTTGATGCAAAAAGATGCCAATGTACACAACCTATTCAAATGAATAGTCAGAGCTGATCAAATGGTTATCCATGATCATCCTCTATTAACTAAGTAACATGAACTCTGGTGATATCTATGTTTCAGGTAATAAGTTGAGTATGTGTTTTTTCTTACATTTCATGATAATGGTTGAGCTCTCTTAGTCTCTGTATGTTTTACATCATGTCATATCTAAATCAACCCTAATCAATCCAAGAATTGAAAAAGTAAGTGAGTTGATAAATTTGTCAAAAACACTCATTGTCTGTCCTTAGATCTTATGTCTCCTTTGTTGTGATATCACTGACCTGGAACACACTTGATCAGGATTTATTCATTGTCTATGATTATCCACATTTATTTTATTTAAATGTGCTGATCTTCATTAATATGATCTCTCTGCAGACATCAATTCTATGCTTATATTAGATTTTGATTCTATTTTCATTTTTCTTTTATGCATGTCTTTGTGTGTAAAGGCAATGTCACAATGTGTTGTGTGATCTTATTCTCTTTCCTAAGAAACTTATAAGTTTTTCAAACATAAAATTTTAGGGGGAGTAATAAATGAAAGTGTTGTTCTCAGAAAATATTCATTATCAAAATCAAATTTTGAAATGTTGAATTGAAAGGATGATGCTTTATGTTCAAAGTATTAGTGTACATTGAAAATGTAATTTATTTGAAAAATATAGTATGAACCTACATAATTTTTGCAAATAAATATGCTTCATAAGTTGAAAATCAGATGATATTTGATTTTATGTTGAGACTAAAATGAAGGGACAAAAGAAATTTAAAAATAAATAGAAAATAAAATATTATAAATTGAAAGTGCAATATGCAAAAAGTTCAAAATTTGGGTATCTAAATGGTAAAAAGTGTGCAAGTGAAGAAATTGGAAATCACAAGTGTTTAAATCATGAAAGTCAACTTATGCACCTAAGTAGTGCACATGCACCTTAATA
This sequence comes from Flaveria trinervia, assembly GCA_025506515.1. Classification (NCBI taxonomy): domain Eukaryota; kingdom Viridiplantae; phylum Streptophyta; class Magnoliopsida; order Asterales; family Asteraceae; genus Flaveria; species Flaveria trinervia. Next base: position 34,484,470 of record CM046451.1, on the reverse strand, counting down.
GGAGCATGATGAAATTTTCAGGATTATACAAGTGTTGGATGTTTCATTCATTCTCATGCGTCTAAACAGTTGTTATACATCTATGGAAATTTCAAGTGTTGGTCGTTTGAGATAATCCCATGCGTCTAAATAGTGAATGGGTTTGATTGTCCAAGTGTTAGACGTTTGACATGTCTCATGCGTCTACACAGTATAAAAAGTTTCCAAGTGTTAGATGTTTCAAAAAGTCCATGCGGCTGAACAGTTCAAAAGCGCCTAAACAGTGCTTATGCGTTTCAACAGTTCCCAGATTCAAAACGCACAAACAGTGCTTATGTGTCTAACAAATAAGTGAATTTTAGGGTTTCATACGCCTAAACAGGGATCATACGTCCAAACAGGGATCATACGCCTAAAAATTTCACTTATATAAATTGAACACTTATGCGTAGTTCTCATTTTCACTCAAAATTTCTCAGACCAAAAACCCTTGAACTTGCGACTGTTGAGTATCATCACATCCTCATTTCATCTGAAATCGAATCAAATCCATTGAGTATAGATCGTATTTGGATATATAAACGTAAGTTTGTGATTCAAATATATAAATTTTGGGTTAAATCAATGCATTGTTATAGTCGGTTGAATGCTATTTGGGCGTTCGAACCCTATATAATCCAAGTTTAATCCGATCAAATGAGTATCATATCAAAAATTGATACTGGATTACTGATAAGAACTCATTTTCGAGTACAGTGATATATTGTTTTTTTGATCTTAAAGAGAAAATGTTTTGTTGATGTTGAACTCAGTCAGTTTTCCACAGTCGAAGAACAAGAAGACGAATAGTCTATCTTAATTTTGAATAAAAATAAAAAAAATAAAAATAAATAAAATAAAAAAAAACATAAAATAAATAAATAAAATTTTAGTCAATTAAACTTGAAAATTCATATGTAGAAATTGAATTTATTCATCAATATTCAATGTTCTCATTATACTTTCTTTGTGTTTGCAGATGGCAGAATTAAAATTTGAGCCAAAGCATAATGTGGCTGCTTTTCTAAATGATGAAAACAGAGAAGCAATTGGATATGAAGAAATTATCAGATTTCTGCTCAGAACAAAGTATGTATATGCTATGTGTGCAAGACCAATGAACAATGGAAGAATGATTAAGAGATTCTAGAGAACTGCTCAGATTGAAAGAGATGATGAACGAAACAAAGTGCTAAGCACTTTTATTACAACAGAAAGAATGCTTGAAGTATGTGAAGAAGCAATCAAAATAGCTCTAAGACTTGGTGACAATGATCCTGAAGACTTATCAGAATATTCTTTCAATGAATGTAGAGAGGTTTTTCTACAAATGGGTCATCCAGATCATTTTCCCAAAAAGCAAATTTTCAGAGCTAGAGTGTTTAAGCATTGGAAGCTTTTATGTTATATCTTTCAACATTGCATGTCTAAAAGAAGTGCTGGTTAGGATTCATTCCCTGTAGACATTGCATCTCCTATTATAGCCTTATCCACAAACAGAAGATTCAATATGTCTAAGTGGATAATGAATGGTTTCATTTTTAATATTGAAAGAGGAGTAGGGCATAAATACTTGATGTACCCAAGATTTCTCCAACTACTCATTAATGAAGCAAATTAAGATTTGTATGCTGAAGAATTTAATGGTGAAAAGATACAGTTAGAGCACATGTCACATTCTGTTTACAAAAGACGGGCAATGTTCGCTGGTGCTCAAAACATTCCAGTATTTGATTATATGAGAAATATATCAATGGATGAAGTTGATATTAATCAGCCACACTTTCATCTAACTGAAGAAGAACCAATAGATCCAAATGATCTAATTGAGGATGTACAAGATGATGAAGAAAGTGAGGATGATGTTTCTGAAAGCTCATCAAGTGAAGAAAGTGATGTCAATGATGATGATGATGTAAATGATGATGCCACTGAAGCACATCAAGAAGAATCTAAAGAAAGAAATGCAGAAGATACTGGAGATGAACCACATCCTATGAATGAAGAAAATGTTGATGTCATTCATGAGGAAGTTGTACAAGAAATGGATTCTCAAAATCAAGCATTTGATTCTGACTTTATGAATGATATTTTATTCAATCTAGTATTTGAATTTGATGCAAATGAAGGAGTAGAAGGAATTTTTGTTAGTATGTCACACATGTGTCTATACAAATAGAGGAAATAGTTGACATTGATGAGATTGACAGATTGAAAGAAGAAAACTTGAGCAAAGAGAAAGAGATTGAAGAGTTGAAAATGGAGAATAAAAGAATTAAAGAGATAAACATATCTCTTGAAAAAGAAATTCAAAAGCTTAAGGATGAAAACTTAAAGTTGACTGAAGAAAATGCCTTAAAAGATGAAAATATTGTAAGGTTTGCAAAAGATAAAGAAGATGTAATCAAGAACTTTGAAGTTATGATCAAAGATTATCATATTCTTGAGGAGAAATTCAAGAAATTAACTGAAGAAAATGAAAATGTCAAAGCTGAATTGCTAAAAGAGAAAGAAGCTCAGAAGTCTATCTCACCAGTACATGTGATAAGTACTAAGATACATGTTGATGAAAATCTTGAGCAGATAAAAGGCAAAAGAAAAATGAATGAAGTAGAAGATACAATTCAAACTGAATCTTCTTCTAAGCTTCAAAGAACTGAAGAATTTGTTGAAGAACAAAATGTTCAAGAACAGATTGATGCTTTATACGATATTGAGGAAGTATACAATGATGAGTGGTACGATGAAGTTCTTGATAATGAAGATATTGATGAAACTCAATTGTATCACACTTCTCTTCACAAGAACATACTCAAGAACAAGACGAGGTACCACAAGACTTTGAAGAAAGATACAATTATCTTGTGAAGATGAAATATAATCGAGTATATTTGGATGGACTGACTGTTTCTCAGATTAACGTTGAATATGAGAAATGTATCTATGCAGAGTCAGTTGCTTCAATAGATCTAAATGAGATTGTTGTTGAGCATGGTGAATGGACAAGATCAAAAGAAGTAATAATGTAGAAGAACTATCTAGTTCTGTGTTGCACCATACTGATCCAGATGATATGAGTATTCCAGCTCTAAGATCATGGTTGCAATCTAGAAACTACCCTTGGAGGAAGCTAAAGAGATTACAATCTGTATCTCCGAGGAATCTTGTCAGAAGTTTTCAAGAGACTGAGAAACAAATGAAGAAAATGATAGTACTTGATACGGATAATCATCAGTATCTTGAAATAACAAAGAGAACAAGAATGTTAAAGCCTCAGGAGATCAAACAAATGTCAAGATTTGATGGTGCTCATGCTCACAGATTAAGTTGATTGAAATGTTTGCTGATCCAGAAAGACAAAGTTACAAAGCATCAACTGAACAAAGGCATATTCTTGATAGTTCAAGAACAACTGGAGACTTGGTAAGAAACATAGTGCAAAAAGGACAATCAGTTGTTGAACTGCTGAATGCTATGATTGCTCCAGATTTTAGCAATCAAGTAAAGATTATTGCATGGAAGTATGATGAAGTATTAGATGCATTTTTTATGAAGAGAGTAAATGTTGTGTGTGATGTATATCACTTTTACTCTAGTATCATAAAACTTCCAATGCAAGATTTAAAAGAGCTGCATAGATTACCTCTCATCAATCCTTTTGATTCAAAACGTGGCAAGATGTTTGTAGAATTATTAAGAAGAGGATTAGATAGATCAAGTAACTTTCTTAGCACGAGATGTGATCAATAAGATAAAGAGTACCTTGCCACTCTGAAGAAAAAGAAAAAGCTCAACGGAGTACATTCAGAGAAGGAACATTCTATGATTGAATTTTGTGACAAATATTTTGAGAAAGTTACAACTCCTAGTCTGAAAGTGATAGATGGTAATCAAAACTCAAAGCCAATTCTCAGATAGTTTTATAACATTAAGACATTTGAGCTTAAGTTGGTCAGAAATCTAGAAAGATGGGATGAGGACATGATTACTTTATTTGGAGTTTTTGAGCTAAAGCTATTACATCCGAGCTATATCTCATTTTTGTCTGTACAAAAATTTTAGAAAGTATCTCCTCAAATAGCAGAGCAAGATAAGAAATATTTCATTTCCATTATTAATGTGATGAATGCTGCCATGGAAAGAATATCTCCCAGAAAGGCTCTTGCTTATGCCAATATAGTCAAGAAAGATATTAAAGATATTGAATTCATGAGAACATCAAGGAAACGAGTGTTAGAAGTATAAGCAAAGGAAAGTAACAAGCCTATTGAGTTATACGCTAATATTCATATTTCATGTCTTTCAAAAGACAGGTTGGAAAGAATGAACAAGATGGAGATTAAAAAGAATGAAGCTAAACCCGAACAAAGCATTCTTGCAAGTAAATTCAAGTCTGCAATATCAAAAGCTTTGAAAGATGTAGAGATATACAAACAAAAATGAATGTTTAAAGTTAAAGAAGAACCAGGAGATTACTTTGAATGATGAAGTCAAAGGTTGAAGATAAAGTTGAAGATGGAAAAGAAGACAAAGCTTGAAGTTTTCAAAGACAGAAGACCATGTTAATCTTAGGGGGAGTATTGTTAAGTGCTCTAAGAAAGATTAACATGTTTACTTTATTTGTCATTTAATATTTTGTAATAGTATAGGGACTATTTGTGTAACTTGTTAGTTCCTTTACTTTTTGTTTTCAGTATAAATAGCTTAGACTTGCAGGTAGATAGAGAGAGATTCGAACCTGCTTTCATACATGTAATTGTCTTAGCTTGATATTAATGAAAACATGAATTTTGTTGATATCTTGTTTTGATTTGATTACTTTGTGTGAATTTCTTTGAATTGTGTTCATAAATCATCACAGATTGATTCATTTGATCCTATCATGAGGACACCTTCACTAAAAGCTAAGTATAAGCTAAAATTACAACTACTGAAATTATAACATCTGAAGTGTAAGAACTTCAGATCTTTTACATAATATAAAACTACTGATTACAAACTACTGATTACAAACTACTGAAATGTAAATCATCACAACTACTGAAGAAAACTACTTCAGCTGTTGTGACAACTTCAGAGAACTTGGTCTTTAGACTTTGTCTTCAGCAGTTGTCTTTAGACTTTATCTTTAGACTTTATATTCAGACTTTGTCTTCAGCTGTTGTCTTCAGACTTTGTCTTCAGACTTTGTCTTCAGACTTTATCTTTAGACTTCGTCTTCAGCTGTTGTCTTCAGACTTTGTCTTCAGCTGTTGTCTTGAGAATTTTTCTTCAGACTTTATCTTTAGACTTCGTCTTCAGCTGTTGTGTTCAGACTTTATCTTCAGCTGTTGTAGACCACTTCAGTTGTTTTGATGTCTGTTTCTTTTGGTCCAACAAATTCCCCCTGAACCAATGCAGCCAAAACCTTTAAGATTATTCAAGTCCCACTTATTGGCAGAAATAATATCTGGATCAGCTTAGAATTCTTCAAATTAAGCTCAGGCCAGGGAAGAAGTTTTAGAAGGTTTGATTGGCACAGGATGAATGGGAACTCTGTCTTGGGGAAATGGACACAGAGCTGTTACCCCATCCATGAAACCTACTTCCCAATGATAAGTATGTAACACTCTTTGACATAGGCCTCAAGGAAAACAACTTGTTCTTCCATTGTGAGTTCTTCAGCTCCACTTTCAAAGAAGAACTCACGCCCATAGTACTCTGATAAGTACTTAATATGCTTTCCATTCTTCAGCTCCACAGTAGTTATTTCCCTGTATGCAAACTCATCAGGATAAGTGCCTTCAAGCAACAACTGGAGCTCATTTCTTCTTATTTATTCAAGCTTCTTGTAGATTAACCCCTTCTTTACCATTTTGTTTTCTAGTGAAGTTTATGGAGTCATCATTGACTTGTAAGCTCTGTTGAAGTCATCAAGGATTTCCCAGGGTGACACTACAATGGCCACCATTATCATAGCATCTACAATCTTCTTTACTTGGCCATTGTATCTACTTGGAATTTTCTTTCAATGAATTCTGTCACTTACTCTGGGGTCAGGACAAATTCTCACTCTCTCTTTTTCTCATATTGAAATGTAAATCTGAGAGCATACAACATCTGAGCATGTTTCTTCATAGCTTGTATGGATGAAGACTTAGGAAACTCTTTATCAATCATCCTTAATAGCTACTCATCATGTTGTTTGTGCTGTTCTTCTTCTTCAAGTTTGACTTTTAACATTTGCCTTTGGAAGTCAGGTGTGATTGTTGTTGGTTGACTCCTGGGCTTAGGCATATTTATTTTAAGAATAGCAGAGATTGGTAGAATATCATCCTTATTATCATCTTCTTCTTCTTCCATCCTCAACACCCTTCTCTTCCTCTTGGTGCATCATTGGTAGTGGGTTGAGTAGGTTTCTTGGGTAAAGGAGTTGGTTTTAAGGGTTGTGAAGGTGGTTGTTTTGGTTTGGGTGATTGTGTAGCCTGCTCTAGCATCTTGGATGTGAGTGAAGCTTTGGATAATTTTTCCATATCAATCCTTCTCCCAGCACCAGCTTCATCAACAGCGTCTATGATCAATCCTTTGTTAAATACTTCAGAAGAACAGATTCTGGTGGTTATCTCCAAAATACTGTCTCTGGACCATGACTTCACTTTAATGATTGATCTTCCCAGATGTTTTGATATAAATCTTGCCATAGCTTCCAGCCTTTCCTTTTCTTTCTCACTCCAACTTGTCCATCTTTGTTCAATCTCTTGAATCTCTAGCCTTCTGATTTCAGAGTCAAGTTTGGCAGTGTCAAATCCTTGTCTGAAGAGTTGATCAATAATGTTATCCATAGATCTGCTATGTTGCTCATCAGCTTCTTTGATCAGTTCTTCTAGCTTTTTCTCACCTTTAGTCTGTTCAGAGCTTTTCTTTCTCTTGTAGGTGATCAATTCCTTTTCTTTCTTCTCTTTTTCTTCTTCCTCTTCAAGTCTCTTTCTTTTGTCTACTTTCACTAACTTAGACTCCCCCTTTTTGGTTGCATTGGGTTCAGGGGTGTGAATGTCAGAAAGTCTCTTAGTAATAGCAACATCAACTAAGGATTGAAGATTTGAGGAAAGCCTCTCATCAATGGCTTGATGCACAATGTTTGTGATTATGGAAGTGATTTGAGGTAAGGATGTTTGAAAGGTAGCGACCATTAGCTCAGAGGGGTTCTGTCCCTACAAAATGGTACCTGAATCAGAGGCTGGTGGCAATTTGTTGGGAGTGGCTCAGTGTTTAGGATAGTTTTAGGAGAAACCGCCATCTGTTGGTGAATATGGGCAGATGGACTTGATTCTTGTGACATTTTGGCAAGCAGTTCTTGTAGTCTGCATACCTTAGTCTCAAGAATAGTATTGTGGACTAGAACATCAAAGAAAAAGCCCAGGTGATCATCAGTCTGTGCTGAATCAGCTGACCTCCTGATGAAATCAGGATGAACATGTGTTGAGTGTAGATCAGTATTCACATGTGCCCCTATTTCTTGGAACTAGGGACTTACTGCCTCAGGATGATGTCCTTCATTGGCAGTTGCCTCTGGTGAGGACATAGAAATTATACCATCTTCATCCTGATCATGTGCTAAAACTAGAGAAGAGGCAGACTCACCAGATGTTCTAATCTCCTCCTCTACACAGGGAGATTGAAATCTGTAATCCCGGTGTTGTGGGTTATCAGCGACATTATAATCCTCTCCCTCAACTGTTGAGGTTTTCCAAGTGGTAATAGGTTTCTGGGGATGGGTAGAGGAATGTCGTTGAGTCAGCACTTGTGCAATAACTACAGTTGGACTTGTAGGGGTGGCATTAGTGGGAGATAGGTGTGAAGAGGATTGCACCGGGGGTGAATGGTGCTCTTCAATGGCAATCTTCTCAAGTGAGAGAGATTCCAGTAATGTGGTTTCCCCATTTTTGGTTGCATCAGGATCCTGTTGAGGGATACTTGAGCGGTTTCAGCTGGTAGAGTCTTGGAAACTACAGGGGGATTACTACCCATAGTTTCATCCTGCCTTTATGTTGCAGGGGCATCATCAGGGGACTCAACTCCCTGAGTAGCCTTTTTGGTTTGTTTGGAATGTGGTTTGGAGGGGTCTTTGGATCTGGAGGATGTGGCTGTGGGTTCCTTCTGCTTGGGTTTTAGCAGTTTGGCAGCCTTTTTGAGGTGTGGGTCAGAGTTGTGCTTGGAGTATACCTCTGGCAAAACGACCACAGTAGGGACTCCAAGGCCATAAGATTTTAACTAATTCATGATTATGGCCATAAGAAACCTTGGATATAATAGCATCTGTTAGCCACAGGTTTCATTGCCAGATAATTTAATTCTGAAAATATAATTTCAGAAAAGTTTAAGCTTTGGTGTTCAAGGATACAATACAATACATGCTGCCACCTGGATGACATTTGATCCCATGAAGAGGTTTTGGGGGCAAGGCAAACATTGATCATGTGGAAGATTAGGCGTTGAGCATCATGGAAGTGCTTCTTCAAAATTGTTGTCGGACTTAGGTCGCCCGCATATCCATGGTTGATGAATGATAGATCAATGGTGCCCTTCGGGTATTTGGTGACAAAAGTGGCATCATTCAGATCTAGCGTTTGGCGAATGATAGCAGGAGTGACTACCACCTTCTTCTCGTTTACAAATGACTGGAGAGTGATCGCTACATCATTCTCACCAGTATGGATAGTGACATTTGTCCAGACTTGGCAAAGGGTATCGGGATAGATGGTTGGATTCAGATGAGTGAAGTAGGCAACACAGTTGTGTCGTGGTTTCATTGCCCAGACTTGAAAAAGGCAGTTCGATACGGGGAATCAACCATTAGATCAATGGCAGCATCAAACTTAGTCCAAAAGGCCGATTTTGTGAAGTAGGCAACACAGTTGTGTCGTGGTTTCATTTGCATGGTCGCCATTAATGGAAGATGAATGTTCGGAAATCGATTTATGAAAAGTTTGAAGTTAGGGTTAGGTATTTATAGGTTATGAAATGGCTGAAAGAAAACAACTGAAAGTTTTGGTGTTAGTCATCAGTTGTTAGAAAACGACTGAAGACATGGTTTTAACTTTCAGATGCTGTAAACAACTGAAGACTTGGTGTTTGTCATCAGTAGTTGGAAACTACTGAAGACTTGGTTTCGGCTCCAGTTGTTTTGAAATGAAACAACAGTTGTTTGAAACAATTGATGAATAAAATTACTCATCAGTTGTTATCGTCAATTCACATATCTCAGTTGTTTCATTTGACCTTAACACTTATTCAGCAGATTATCTCATTTTCAGAAGTTTCATTGGTCATCAGTACTTATTTGTTAGAACATACATCAGTGGTTGTAACCACATCAGTAATTTGCAACAAATAAAGTACTTTAGTACTTTTAATTAATTTAGCCTTCAGTAGTTATGAAAACTGCTAAAGATAAAAGAACTTATGAGTATTTATTTTTGAAAGATGTATACTAATGCTCATCAATACTTGTGAACTAAGATCATCAGTAGTTGTCAAATCATTCAAGCTGCAGCATACCAAGCCTTGGCACTAAATTTTGAAAAGTTGCACTGTCCAAAGTCTTAGTAAATATATTTGCAAGCTCATTGGCACTAGAAACAAACTTTGGATCAATCAGACCTTTTTCATAACAATCCCTGATAAAATGGTGTCTGATCTCAATATGTTTGGTCCTAGAATGCTGGACAGGTTTCTTAACTATACAAAGAGCTGAAGCACTATCAATCAGTAAAGGAGTCTTAGTCTCTGTAATGTCATAATCCAGTAAATGTTTCTGAAGCCAGAGTACCTGAGATGTACAACTTGCAGCAGCAATGTACTCTGCTTCAGCAGTGGATGTAGCAACAGAAGTTTGTTTCTTAGTCTGCCAAGAAACTAAACAAATCATACATCTGTAAAGAGTTTGTTTCTTAGTCTGCCTAGAAATTAGCATCCACCAAAGGTTGATTTTCTGGTTAATTTACACCCTGCATAGTCACTATCAGAGAGAGCAACTAATTTGCAAGAGTGCCCAGTGGAATACCAAAGTCCTAGAGATTGAGTTCCTTGCAAATATCTAAAGATCCGTTTGACTGCAATCATATGGGATACTTTAGGTGCAGCCTGAAATCTAGCACAGACACAAGTTGCAAACATAATGTCTCGTCTAGAAGCTGTAAGGTACATCAAGGAACCAATCATACATCTGTAAAGAGTTTCATCAACTGCTTTACCATTCTGATCAACATCCAGTTGTGTGGTGCTGCACATGGGAGTAGAACAAGGGTTACAGTTTTGTAAATCAAACTTTTTCAATAAATCCTTTGTATATTTTGACTGATAAATGAAAGTTCCATCAGCCTTTTATTTGATTTGCAACCCCAGAAAGAACTGTTATTCTCCCATGGCGCTCATTTCAAACTTTTGTTGCATCAACTTAGTAAAGGCATAACACAAGTGTGGATCAGAGGATGCAAAAATAATATCATCTACATAAATTTGAACAAGGAGCTTGTGCATGCCTACTTTCTTAATGAACAAAGTTTTATCTATGGAGCCTCTAGTGAAATTATTTTGAAGAAGAAAGTTCGACAGCGTTTCATACCAGGCTCTGGGAGCTTGTTTTAGCCCATAAAGAGCCTTATCAAGCTTATACACCCAATCTGGATGTTTATGATCTTCAAAACCTGGTGGTTGGCACACATAAACTACTTCTTTTATTTTACCATATAAGAATGCACTTTTGACATCCATTTGAAAAACTTTGAGATTATGGAAAGCAGCATAAGCTAAAAACAATCTGATTGCCTCCAGTCTGGCTACAGGGGCAAAGGTTTCATCATAATCAATACCTTCTTCTTGTGAAAACCCCTATACAACCATTCTGGCCTTGTTCTTGACAATTTGGCCTTTTTCATCAGTTTTATTCCTAAACAACCATTTAGTGCCTATTGCACACTTACCTTGGGGTAGAGGAACCAGTTCCCACACTTGCTGCTTTTGAAACTGAAGAAGCTCAAGTTGCATAACTTCAACCCATCCATTGTCTCTTAATGCAATATGATAGTTCTTTGGCTCTTGCAGACTGATAAAGAGAGCATAGAAGCAAAAATTGGACAATTGACTTCTAGTTGAAACACTAGCATTGATGTCACCAATGATCTGAGACGTGGGGTGATTCTTCAGTTCTTGATACTCAATAAGATCTGTGCAAGTGTGTGTAGGTGATTCCGCAGCAACAGATGGTGATCCAGATTCTTGAAACCTAGAATGAGATGACAATTCAAATGAAGTAGAGGATTCGGAGATCTCATCAGCATTTGTTGTGGATGGAACTGTTGAAGCTATAGGAACATCAAGTTTAGTAGACTCAGGCAGTTGATCACTAAAACTTGCATTTATACCAACAGATGGATAACAAGTGGCAGGAGATGATGGATTCACAGAACCTGCAACAGCTGGAGACTGATAAGGAACATATTGCAGTATGTCCAAATCAAAAAACTCCACAGGGTTTTATAGGGTTTTCTCCTTTGGAGATTCATTGAACTTTACATGCAAGGTTTCTTCAACTATCTTTGTTCTGCAATTAAAAACTTTGTACGCCATGCAAGTAGATGAATACCCAACAACGTACCCTGCATCCACCTTTGAGTCAAATTCTGAAATGGATCCTATGGGTTAAGAATATAACAAGGACACCCAAATTCTCTAAAGAAGGAAATTAGAGGAGCCAAATGATGTAACACTTCATAAGGAGTCTTCATCACCGTCTGATTTACTAACACTCTATTTTACACATAGCAAGCTGTGTTAATAGCTTCAGCCCAAAAGGTTAGTGGCAAACCAGAATCAGCCAACATTGACCTTCCAGCTTCAATAAGGGTCCTGTTCTTTCTCTCCACCACTCCATTTTGTTCAGGAGTTCTTGGAATGCTATATAGCCTCTTGATTCCCTTAGAGAGATAGAATTCATAAGTGTTGGACCAAAAGAACCAATGAGCCTGATCGGAAAAACCTCTAAGTCCCACAGACATTACAACAACTGCTGTAGACTTGATCAGATGTTTGACAAAGTCTGAAGAGCAACAGCTGAAGACTAAAGTACTGAAGACTACAACAGCTGAAGACTAAAGTACTGAAGATCAACAGCTGAGGACTAAAGTACTGAAGACTTCAACAGCTGAAGACTAAAGTACTAAAGACTTAAAAAGCTGAAGACTAAAGTACTGAAGACTTCAACAGCTGAAGACTAAAGTACTGAAGATCAACAGCTGAAGACTAAAGTACTGAAGATCAACAGCTGAAGACTAAAGTACTGAAGACTTAAAAAGCTGAAGACTAAAGTACTGAAGACTTCAACAGCTGAAGACTAAGGTACTGAAGACTTCAACAGTTGAAGACCAAAGTCTGAAGATCAACAACTGAAGTACAAAGACTGAAGACAACAGCTGAAGACATCAGTTGATGAAAACAGCTGAAATTCAAGTACAAGTACTAATGCCTTCAGAGTTTGTTACAATAGCTGATGAAGTATTCTTCAGTTGTTGTGATGGCTTCCTTTCAGTAGTTTTCTTTTCTATTTCAGTACTTGTAAGATGACTGAACAACATGTTCTTCAGTCGTTGTAGTTTCAGTAGTTTCTTTTCAGTAGTTGTAGTGATAGTTAACACTTTGTATTTTTGTAAAAAGATGTCAGCTGTTTTGACATCTTCAGTAGTTGTGTTAACTTTCAGTAGTCTGAATAATTCTGTTAGATGTCACTATCAAATGACATCAGCAGACGTCACATCTCCTATATAAGGAATGTTCCACCACGACATATCCTATATAAAGGATGATTGACCTGATTGTATGTGTGACATTTTGCCACCGCGAAAGCGTGTATTGAATGAAATATTTGATTTGCAGAATTCTTTCTATAACCGTTTGCTCTTACTTTGAATATCAACTGTATTCTTGTGAATTGGCTAATTCATTGTCTGATTTCCGCTGCAATACTCTCTAATCAATGAAACGTAGATGACTAATCCTAAAAATTGGTATCAGAGCGGGTTAATCATTGATCAATCTAACAATTGATCATTGAAACTGCTAATCGATATCTGCATTTGATTGAATTAGCATATTTGCAAGAATCGGTTATAGTTAAATTGAATTTCCGCTACTTTCGTTTTATTGCTTTTTGTTTTCTCTTGGTTCAATTTGGTTTGTTGTGTTTTGTTCTAAATCTATTAAAACTTAATTGATTTTGGTTGATTCTGAGAATGACTACTCCTTCTAATGACCCTCACAATACCGGTTCTTCAACCATGCCTCCGATGCTGGTTAGGACTGAGTATAACATATGGCAATGAAGAATGCTTCATCACCTGTCTGTTAACAGTTCAGGTTGTTGGAAATCGGTGGTACATGGTCCACATAAGCCTCTGGTGAACAATCCGGAAACCAATCAAATGGTTCCGAACAAGAAGGAACAATACTCAGATGATGATCGGAAACTGTTTGAGATTGATGCTAAAGCCCATGGAATTCTGGCCATGGCACTGCCGAATGAAATCTATTCAGGGCTTATGCATCATGAAACTACTCATGACCTCTGGAATGCACTAAAGGAACAATTCGGTGGAACTGATGAGGTCTTAGCAAACAACAGAGAAATCCTTGCCCAACAATATGAAACATTCTCTCATATGAAGGGTGAGACACTGACTCAACAGTTTGAGCGTTTTTCCAGTTTGATCTCTAAGCTAAAAATGGTCAAACATGGATATACCAATAGCCAGATGAACAACAGATTCCTTAGATCACTGCCTGAGAGATGGGACACATACACTATTGTCCTACGCTCCAGTGCAAATCTAGATAAACTATCTCTCACCCAACTTCATGGGAAACTGCTTACATTTGAGAGAGAGATAGAGCAGAAAAGGAAACTGGCATCATCAGGAAAGCTCACTGATGACTTTGTACCAGGGAACACTGCCTTGGTTGGTCATGAGTCAGAATATGTTGCATCTGAAAGTAATTATGATGAGCATATAGATTTCTCTTCAAACAGTTCAGATCATGCATTTATTGGTGTTGATAGTCACTCAGGCTGTAATAATGACAATTTATGTTTTATCATGGATGATTTGAAATGAATAGCTGATGATGATCTTGAAGAGATGGATATTCTGAGCCAAATGGCCTTGATTAATATCAGATCTCAGAAGTTCTACGAGAGGACTGGCAGGAAATTTCCAGGACTCTCTAGCAAAACCAAAGTTGGTTTTGACAAGAGTAAGTTAAGGTGTAACAAATGCCAAGGCTTGGACACTTTGCTAGAGAGTGTAGATCATCTGGATCTAACTCCTCTGCACCCTTTGTGACTTTTCCAAGCACTAGTCTACAAAACAGGGGGCAACATCCTGCTAGTTCTAGTCATCATTCACAACCTGTTTCGCCTGCATATTTTGTCCCTCCGGGTCCAATGTCATATCCGTATCCCTGCTATTACATGCCTTAGCCAAATCCAGTTCAAGTTCCTACTGCACAACAACCACAAGCATTACCTGAGCCTCTACCATCTCAATCACAACCTCATCACAGCTTTTTCACCCCTGGTAATGTTGGCTGGAGCAGTTTACCAGATGATCTCTCTGGTACTGAGCAATTATTTGCTGCTGATGGTCAACATGGAGGTGAACATCCTTTTGGGAATCTAGCTCTCTTGGCCCTGGAATCTACTGAGAGTTCATGCCCCAATGCATCTTCTTCACAGGTAACATAGGTATCCTCTGAGGCAAAGGCCAAGCATTGTTCTGAATCTTGCATAGATGCATTTGTCTCTATTAGAGAAGCAAATGTAGCTGTAATAATCAAAATCTAGAGCTTGAGCAAACTATTTCCAAAAGAAAAGCTGAATATGAGTCTGTGATTAAGGACAAAGATGATGAGATTTATAAGCTTAAATGCCAACTAAATGATGAAAAGGCTAAGCTAGAGGTCATTCTTGAGAAACATAAGAACTCAAAGAAAAACTTGTAGTTACCCAAGTTGAGTGTGACCGCTGGGTGTCATCCTGCAAGGGATTTGAAATGTTGCTCAGTAAGCAATCTGCTTCGAATGTGAAGTTTGGGATTGGTTACAACTATATTGCACCGCCAACAGATTTTACTCCAAAACCAATAGTAAAATCTGAAGGTGAAAGCAATCTCCAAACCACATCATCATGTGCATCATCCTCAAGTGATCTCCCAAAATCACAAGATGAAATAAGGGTTGATACCTCAGCAAGTCAATTGGCTGATGGGTTAACTACTGATAAGCACATGAAGCTGAGTATTTCAGATGTTGTCCCTCAAAGTAACTTAAGTATTGAAGGGCAAGTTACAACAACTAAAAAGCATTTCAAATCAGCTGAAATAAATGGATTAACAACTACTGACAAAGAACAGCTGAAGAACAACTCTTCAGTTGTTACAGATTCTTCAGTACTGAACAAAAGTACTGAAAGGAGGAAAGTACTGAAGAGCACACCTTTAGTAGTTTCCACATCAGCAGTTGATCAATCCAAGATGAAGAATAAGCCATGTGAAATATGTGGTAAATTCAATCATCTTTCTGATGAATGTTGGTACAGAAAGGGTTCCAAACTCAATAGAGATAAGCTCATTAAAATCCAAATGGATGAAACGAAAACTGAGTTTGAGACCAAGTTTGTACCGCAATCATTCCATTGTGATAAACCCAAGCCTTCAACCAAATCCAAAAAGAAGGATAAGGTTCATCACAAAACAGCTGATGGTGCTCCTCATGATAAACATCAGACTTAGTCTGTCAATTTTAAGGAGGAAATGGTGGATCACAGGAACTCATCATACACAAGTACTGATATGTCACAAGAGCTGAAAGCTTTGGCTACAAATCAGACACAACTTGTTATGATGGTTTAGCATTTTTTGGGGAGAGTTAACCAACTAGATGCACTTGTGATCAAATCATTGAAAACGCATTCCAAGCCCAAATCCAAGGAATCCATTTCAGCACCATCTCCTTCTTCATCAGCTGTTAATCATAAGAAACAAGTTATGGTTGCATCTTTTGTTGAAAATAGACCCAAAACCAAAAAGGTTTAGGTCTCAAAATCTAACTAGTTTTCTTTTATGCTAGGTTCTTCAACATGCCAAAGGAGCATCTGGTATGTGAACAGTGGAGGATCTATGCATATGACTGGGAGCAGTTCTCTACTTAATGACTACTCTCAAGGAAAGAAGGGATTTGTTTCATTCGGAAATGATGCCAGAGGTTACATCATTGGAAAGGATATGTGTCTAATGGACAAATCGGTTGATGATGTCAACCATGTGGAGAATCTCAAGTATAATTTGCTGAGTGTCAGTCAGATGTGTGATAAAGGCATGTTGCACTTTTCACAAGCCAGAACTGCAGGATTCTGTCTTCCCAAGTTCTGAGGCTGAATGACAAGGTAATGGATGAACATACTCTCCTGAAGGCCAACAGGATCGGAAGAGTGTATGCCTTGGATTTGTCAAAGAAGATTGATTTGAAAGGTCATCCATGCCTGTTCTCCAAAGCCTCTCTTCGGGAATCTAAACTATGGCATAGAAGGCTGGGTCTTGTCAATCTCAGAAACATGAATCAGCTGACCCACAATCGTTTAGTGAGAGGTTTATCAATAAAGGAGTTCCACTGTGATTAAGCCTGCATTGCTTGTTTGAAAGGAAAAGAGCACAAAGTCTCATTCCGTCCCATTGAAGAACCTAAGTCCACTACCTGTTTGCAGTTACTACACATGGATCTATTTGGTCCTGTGAGAGTGATGAGCATGGCAAAGAAGAAATACTGTCTGGTAATTACGGATGATTACGCCAGATTCGTATGGACTTTCTTTCTACATTCAAAGGATGAGGTTGGTCAGAAGATTATAAACTTTGTGCTGTATGTTGAGAAGCAGTATTCCCTATCAGTCAAGTGTATAAAGAGTGATAATGGTACTGAATTCAGAAACCATACACTTGATGATTTTTATCTTTCAAAAGGATCAAAAGGCATTTTCGCATCCCAAGGACTCCAGAACAAAATGGAGTAGTGGAGAGAAAGAACAGAACTTTAGTTGAAGCTGCAAGGTCCATGTTGGCGGACTCTAGTTTGCCTTTGACCTTTTGGGCTGAAGCTGCCAATACAGCTTGCTATGTGCAGAATAGAGTGTTAGTAAATCAAAGGTTGATGAAGACTCCATATGAAGCTCTACATCATTTGGCTCCTTTGATTTCATTCTACAGAGCCTTTGGATGTCCTTGTTTCATTCTCAACACAAAGGGTCAACTCCACAAATTTGATCCTAAGGTGGATGCAGGGTATTTTGTAGGTTATTCATCCACATGCAAGGCTTACAGAGTCTTCAACTGCAGAACAAAGATAATTGAACAAACCTTGCATGTGAAAATCAATGAATCTCCTAAGGATAAAATTCCACAAAACCCTGTGGAGTTGTTTGATCTGAACATACTGCAATATGCTCCTTATCAAACTCCAGCTGTTGCAGATCATGTGGATAAATCATCTTCTGCAGCAAGTCTTCCACCTGGTGGTACTGAAGAAGATGATGATATCAGTACTCACCTTTTCAAGTTCAGTGACCAACTGCCTGAGTCTGTTAAACTTGATGTTCCTGTACCTTCAGCAGCTCCATCCACAACAAATGCTGATGAGATTTCTGATTCATCCACATCGTTTGATTTGCCATCTAATACTTGGTTTCAACAATCTGAATCAACATCTGCTGATGCTCAACCGGCTACAAACACTTGCACTGATCTTATTGTGCACCAGGAGCTGAAGAATCACCCCATGTCTCAAATCATTGGTGGTATCAATGCTGGCGTCTCAACCAGAAGTCAATTGTCTAGCGTGTGCTTCTATGCTCTCTTCATCAGTCAGCAAGAGCCAAAGAACTATCATGTTGCTTTGAGAGACAATGGATGGGTGGAAGCCATGCAGCTTGAGCTACTTCAGTTCAAGAAACAGCAAGTGTGGGAACTGGTTCCTCTACCCCCAGGTAAGTGTGCAATAGGCACTAAATGGGTGTTTAGGAACAAAACAGATGAAAATGGGCTTATTGTTAAGAACAAGGCCAGACTGGTTGTTCAGGGGTTTTCAAAAGAAGAAGGTATTGATTATGATGAGACCTTTGCCCCTGTAGCCATACTGGAGGCAATTAGATTGTTCTTAGCCTATGCTTCATTCCACAATCTTAAAGTTTTTCAAATGGATGTTAAAAGTGCATTTTTATATGGTAAAATAAAAGAAGAGGTTTATGTGTGTCAACCACCAAGTTTTGAGGATAATAAACATCCAGATCGGGAATACAAGCTTGATAAGTCTCTTTATGGGTTGAAACAAGCTCCTAGAGCCTGGTAGGAGACATTATCAAATTTTCTTCTTCAAAATAATTTCACTAGAGGCTCCATAGATAAAACTTTATTCATTAAGAAGGTGGATCAGCATAAGCTACTTGTTCAAATTTATGTGATGATATTATTTTTGCATCCTCTGATCCCCAGTTGTGTGATGACTTTACCAATTAATGCATAAGAAGTTTGAAATGAGTGCAATGGGAGAATTACAGTTCTTTCTAGGATTGCAAATCAAACAAAAGGCTGATGGGACTTTCATTCATCAGTCTAAATACACAAAAGATCTTTTGAATAAGTTTGATTTACAAAATTGTAAGCTCTGTTCTACTCCCATGTGCAACACCACACAACTGGATGCAGATCAGAAAGGTAAAGCTGTTGATGAAACACTTTACAGATGTATGATTGAGTCCTTGATGTACTTAACAGCTTCTAGACCAGATATCATGTTTGGAACGTGTGTTTGTGCTAGATTTCAGGCTGCTCCTAAAGAGTCTCACTTGATTGCTGTCAAAAGGATCTTTAGATATCTGCAAGGTACACAATCTCTAGGCTTATGGTATTCCACTGGACACTCTTGCAAATTGGTTGCTTTTTCTGATAGTGACTATGCATGGTGTAAGTTAACCAGAAAGTCACCTTCTGGTGGATGTCAATTGCTAGGCAACTGTTTGATTTCTTGGCAGAGTAAGAAACAAACTTCTGTTGCTACATCCACTGCTGAAGCAGAGTACATTCCTGCTGCAATCTGTACTTCTCACGTACTCTGGCTTCATAACCAACTTTTGGATTATGGCATTACAGAGACTAAGACTCCATTATTAATGGACAGTGCTTTAGCTATTTGCATTATCAAGAATCCTGTCCAGCACTCTAGAACCAAAACCAAACATATAGAGATCAGACATCATTTTATTAGGGACTGTTTTGAAAAAGGTCTGATTGATCCAAAGTTTGTGCCTAGTGCTGATGAGCTTGCAGACATTTTGACTAAGCCTTTGGATAGTTCGACTTTCCAAAACCTAGTGTTAAGTGATAACTACTGATGATCTCAGTAAATAAGTACTGATGATCATTTGTAACCATATCACAAATAAGTATTGATTCTGTTACAAGAACTGATACAGTCACAACTACTGATGTAGTTATAACTACTGATATCAGTACAAACAGACAAGTATTGATGTCCTATGAAACAACTGAAAAATAGCCAAAAAGACTGATGGGTAAGTGTTGAGGACATTATGAAACAACTGAACAGCTATGAATTGATGAAAATTACTGATTTGAATTTTCTCTTCAGTTGTTTCTAAAACTACTGTTTCATCTTAAACAACTGATGACAAAACCATGTCTGCAGTAGTTTCACAACTACTGATGACTAACACCATGTCGTCAGCTGTTTACAACAACTGGTGACAAAACCATGTCTTTAGTAGTTTCATAACTACTAATGACTAACACCACGTTATCGGTTGTTTCCAACATCTGAAGCTAAAACCATGGTTTTCAGTAGTTTTTCAACTACTGATGCCTAAAACTAAGACTTCAGTTGTTTCAACCTCTGAAGGTCAATACCACGTCATCAGTCTTTTAAAACTACTGATGACTCATACCAAACCCTTCAGTTGCTTTATAACCCGTACCCTATAAATACGTTATCTTACAGAGCTTCGTCATCTCAAACCTAACGTTCAAAAACTCAGAACCTTCTCTCACATCAATGCGAACATGAAGCTTAAACCACGACACAACTGTGTTGCTTACCTTACCAAATCACCTTTCTGGACAAAGTTTGATAATGCCATTGATCTAATGATCAACTCTCCATACAAAACGGCTTTCCTTCTAAATCCTACTATTCATGCCGAATCCCTCCATCAGTTCTGGACGAACATCACCCTCATCACTGGGGAGAATAACACCGACTCTCTCCAGTCGTTCGTCAACAACCGTCAGGTGGTCATCACTCTAGCAATCCTTCGCCAAACCCTACGACTGGATGATGCCACTTTCCCCACTGGGTATTCAAAGGGCAACCCTGATCTATCATTTGCCCAACATGGATACCAGGGTAACCTCAGCGCCTCTACCATCCTGAAGAAGCATTTCCATGATGCGGAACGACTAATTTTTCATATGGTGAATGTATGCTTAGCTCCTAATACTTCTTCTTGGGATCAAATGTCGACGAGGTGGCAGCAGGTATTATTCTCTATCCTTGACCAACAAAGCTTAAATTCTTTTGAAATATTATTTCTTGAACTCAAGGATATGGCCTCCAAGCACAGGAAATGAGTCCCCTGAGGATGCCCCTGCAACACAAACACAAGATATATCTACTGGTCATAACCCACTAATAGATACACGTACTCACTCACCCTCAACCGCTCAGGTTTCCTCTCAACAAGAGCCTGTCGCAACCACCTCTGGGGCACTTATACATCTGGAACCTTCCTCACTTGAGGAGGTTGCCATTGAAACGCACCACTCTCCCCGGGTGCATACTGCCTTCACATCCTCTCCTACTGCAACCGCCCCCCAAAGTCCTACCATAATAATTGCCAAAGTGCTGACTCAGTTGCATTCCTCACCTCCTACCCAGATACCAATCAAAACTGGGATGGCCTCAACCATTGAGGGGGAGGACCAAAGTGCTTCTGACACCCCACAGCACAGGGGTTACCATATTCAATCTCCATGTGTAGAAATGGAGATTCGAATTTCTGGTGAGGCTGCCACTTCTCTTGCTTTAGCAAATGATCAGGATGAATTTGGTATTATCCATAAGACCTCACCAGAGGCAACTGCCGATGAAGGACATAGTCTTGAGGCAGGAAGTCCCCAGTACCATGACCAAGGGGCAGATGCTACTACTGATCTACACTCAGAGCATGTTCATCCTATTTCTATGAGAAGGTCAGGTGATTCAGTAAACACTAATGATCACCTGGGCTTCTTTTATGATGTTTTAGCCCAAAACACCATCCTCGAGGATGAGGTGAGCAGACTCAAAGAGCTGCTTGCCAAAATTTCTCAGGATCAAAGACCATCTACACCTCAAAACCCACAGATGGCACCTTCCTCTGAAGGTCTCCCATACACCGAGCCACTCCAAAACACTCAGCCACCTGCCTCTGCTTCTGGCACTATTTCTCAGGGACAGAACACTCCTGAGCAAATAGCTGCTATCTTTCAACATTCCTTACCTCTCACCACATCAATATCATTGATATAGTGCTTAAAACCCTTGATGAGAGGCTTCCCTCAGTTATACAACCCTTGATAGAGGATGCTGTGAGCAACAGGCTTTCTGACAATCAACCCTTGCAACCAATGCAACCAAAAAGGGGGAGATTCAGTCAGTGAAAGCTATAAGAAAGAGGATTGCAGATAGGAAAGAAACTGAGAAGGAGAAGGTGAAGGAAGCTGACATGGAGATAGTGACTGAAAGTACTAAAGACTTTCATGTCACATACAAGAAATGGAGAATGAAAAGGAGACTGACTTGGAGACAATGGTGAAGGAGGCTGATGCGGAACACAGCCGATCAATGGATAACATCATTGATCAATTGTTTAGGCAAGGTCATGACACTGAAAAACTTGACTCAGAAATCAAAAGTCTAGAGATTGAAGAAATCCAAGCTTGATGGGCAAGTTATGATGTGTTGGAAAGGGAAAGGCTAGAAATCATGATCAGGTTCATAGCGAAGTATCTTGGTAGATCATTGATTGAAATCAAGGCATGGTCCAGGGACAACATCTTGGCAATAACCACCAAGATCTGTTCGTCTGAAGTATACACCAAAGGATTGGTTATTGAAGCCTTAAATGAAGCTGGTGCTGGGAGTAGGACTGAACTAGTCAAGCAATCTAAAGCCGAACTCACATCCAAAATGCTAGAACAGCCTGTCAAAATTCCCACACCAAAACCCACTAAAACAATCCCTTTACCCCAAAAACCACCACAACCATAACCCACCAAACCAACTCCCTTACCCTCAAAACAATAGCCGATGATGTACCCCAGAAGAGGAAGAGAAAGGTACTGAGGCTAGAAGAAGATGAAGAAGATAATGATGAAGATGAAGATAGGCTGCCACTCTCAGCTGTTATATAGTTGCCTAAGGCCACAAGTCACCCTCCAACAGTTACTCCCGAGTCTCAAAGACAACCTGTGAAAGTGAAGTTAGAAGAAGAAGAGCTTCACAAACACCATGATGAGGAACTGTTGAGAAGGGTTGACAAAGCATATGCTGCCACATCTTCAATCATCAACATGAAGAAGCATGCTCTCAGATTATACACTCTTAAACATAATTTTCAATATCAAAAGGAGAGAGTGAGGATTTGGCCTCATCCCATGGTGTCTCATAGGATTCAAAAGAAAAACATTCCACAGATATACATTGGCCAAGTGAAGAAGATTGTAGATGAAGTGATCTCGCTGGTCTTTGTAGTATCACCCTGGGAAATCCTAGATGACTTCAAGAAAGCCTATAAAGCTAACCTGACCCCACAAAAGATGCTGGAGAATAAAATGGTGAAAAAGGGGTTAGTATATAAGAGGCTTGAGGAAGTTAGAAAGAATGAGCTCCGGTTGTTCTTAGAGGGTAATAACCCAGATGAATTTGCTTATAGAGTAATAACAACTGTGGAACTCAAAAATGGGAAACAGGTCAAATACCTATCTGAATATTATGGGCCAGAATCACTTTTTGAAGGAGGAGCTGAAGAACTTACGATGGAGGAACAAATAACCTTCCTTGAGGCCTATACAAAGGAGTCATACAGACTCATTGTTGGGAAGTAGATCTCATGGATGAGGTAACAGCTCTGTGTCCAGTTCCCCAAGACAGAGTTCCCATTCATCATTTGCCAAACAGATCAGTGAGACCTCTTCCCAGGCCTGTGCTTACATGGGTCACTTCTGAGCTGATCTAGAAGACAAAAAGACCAATCTTTCTGCCATAATAAGTGGGACATCTTCAATAAGTTTAGAGGTTTTGGCTGCATTGGTTCAAGGGGAGTTTGTTGGACCAAAAGAACCAATGAGCCTAATCGGAAAAACCTCTAAGTCCCACAAGCATCACAACAACTGCTGAAGACTTGATCAGCTGTTTGACAAAGTCTGAAGAGCAACAGCTGAAGACTAAAGTACTGAGGACTTCAACAGCTGAAGACTAAAGTACTGAAGATCAACAGCTGTGGACTAAAGTACTGAAGACTTCAACAGCTGAAGCCTAAAGTACTGAAGACTTAAAAAGCTGAAGACTAAAGTACTGAAGACTTCAATAGCTGAAGACTAAAGTAGTGAAGATCAACAGCTGAAGACTAAAGTACTGAAGATCAACAGCTGAGGACTAAAGTACTGAAGACTTCAACAACTGAAGCCTAAAGTACTGAAGACTTAAAAAGCTGAAGACTAAAGTACTGAAGACATTAACAGCTGAAGACTAAAGTATTGAAGATCAATAGCTGAAGACTAAAGTACTGAAGATCAACAGTTGAAGACTAAAGTACGGAAGACTTAAAAAGCTTAAAACTAAAGTACTGAAGACTTCAACAGCTGAAGACTAAGGTACTGAAGACTTCAACAGCTGAAGACCAAAGTCTGAAGATCAACAGCTGAAGTACAAAGACTGAAGACAACAGCTGAATACATTAGTTGATGACAACAGCTGAAGCTCAAGTACAAGTACTGATGCCTTCAGAGTTTGTTACAACAGCTGAAGAAGGATTCTTCAGTTGTTATGATGGTTTCCTTTAAGTAGTTTTCTTTTCTATTTCAGTACTTGTAAAACGACTGAAGAGCATGTTCTTCAGTCGTTGTAGTTTCAGTAGTTTCTTTTCAGTAGTTGTAGTGATAGTTAACACTTAGTATTTTTGTAAAAAGATGTCAGCTGTTTTGACATCTTCAGTAGTTGTGTTAACTTTCAGTAGTCTGAATAATTCTCTTAGATGTCACTATCAAATGACATCAGCAGACATCACATCTCGTATATAAGGAATGTTCCACCACGACATATCCTATATAAGGGATGATTGACCTGATTGTATCTGTGACATTTTGCCACCACGAAAGCGCGTATTGAATGAAATATTTGATTTGCAGAATTCTTTCTATAACTGTTTGCTCTTACTTTGAATATCAACTGTATTCTTGTGAATTGGCTAATTCATTGTTTGATTTCCGCTGCAATACTCTCTAATCAATCAAACGTAGATCACTAATCCTAACATCAAGTGTGTGATTTCTAAATTCTGTGCCATTATCACTCCTCACACACTTGACAGAAAAAGAATACTGCTTTTCAACATGTAACACAAAGTAGATGATGATTTGACTAGCCTCATCTTTTGAATGTAAGAAGAAAGTCCATACAAATCTGGAATAATCATCCACAATTACCAGATAGTATTTTTTCTTTGCCATGCTCATCACTCTTCCTTGACCAAAAAGATCCATATGCAGTAATTGCAAGCAGGCAGTTGACTTTGGTTCTTCTATTGGAGGGAATGATACTTTATGTTGCTTTCCTTCTAAACAAGCAGAGCAGTTGTCATCACATTTGAACTCCTTTAAAGACAGACCTCTTACTAAACCATGATAGATCAGCTGGTTCATATTTTTAAGATTCACATGCCCAAGCCTTTTGTGCCATAGTTTAGATTCTTGAGAAGAGGGCTTGGAGAATAGACATGGATGGCCTTTTAGATCAATTTTCTTTCATAAGTCTAAGGCATATACTATTCCAATCCTATTGGCCTTCAAGAGAGTATATTCATCCAATATCTTGTCAATCATTCTCAAAACATTGGAAGACAGAATCCGACAGTTCTAGCTGGTGAAAAGTGCAACATTCCTTTTATCACACATTTGACTGACACTCAACAAGTTGTACTTGAGATTCTCCACATGGTTAACATCATCAAATCTTATCTCACCATTTAACACAAAGCCTTTGCTGATGATGTAACCCTTAGCATCATTACCAAAAGAAACAAATCCCTTCTTTCCTTGAGAGTAGTCATGAAGAAGAGAACTGCTCCCTGTCATATGCATAGATCCTCCACTGTCCACATACCAGATGCTTCTATGGCATGCTGAAGAACACTGCGTTTGTCACAACAAACTAGTTAGCTTTTGAGACCCAAACCATTTTGGTTTTGGGTCTGTTCTCATCAATAGATTTTATACTAACTAATTTGTCATGATTAACAGCCTTTGAGGAAGGAGATGGTGCTGACAAAGATTCCTTTGATTTTGGCATAGTATTCCTTTTCAGTGGTTTAATCACTGGTACATCTATTTGGTTAACTCTCCCCAACAGATGTTGAACCATTATAACAAGTTGTGTCTGATTGGTTGTTAAAGCCTTCAGTTCAGCTGACACATGAGTACTTGTTTTTGATTGGTTCCTGTGACTCACCATGTCCTCCTTTTTTAGAGACACAGACTTAGTCTGGTGTTTTGAAACTCCTTGAGTAATATTTTCAGCTGTTTTATGATAAACCCCTTCCTTCTTTTTAGATTTTTGTGAATGCTTTGGATTATTAGTTTGAGATGTTTATGGCACAAACTTGGTTTCAAATTCATATTTCATTTTATTAATTTTCTTTTTAATGATTTTATCTTTGTTAAATTTGGAACCCTTTCTGTACCAACATTTATCAGTGAGATGATTGAATAGACCACATATTTCACATGGCTTTTTCTTCATCTTCTGTTGTTTAACTGCTCAAGAAGATGAAACTACTGAAGGTGTGTTCTTCGGTACTTTCTTCCTCTCAGAGTTTATGTGAAGTACTGAAGGATTTGTAACAACTAAAGACTTGTTCATTAGAAGTTTCTATCAGTACATTTGGATTTCCTCATAGACTCTTCAGCAGTTGTCAAACCATGTTTGGTTTCATTTGGTTTGAAATGTTCTTCAGGTGTTGTTACTTCCTCTTCAGAATTTTGAATACTTTGTGAGACAACAACTGATGTGCTTAGCTTTTCTTTGATCAAGTGTTCATCAGCAGTAAGACCATCAGCAGATTGATTAGCTGAGGTACTAATACTGACTTCATCCTCTGATTGTACATTATCACTTGAGGATGGGACACATGATGATGTGGTTTGGGAATTGATTTCACCTTCAGATTTTACTTCTGTCTTGGGAGTAAAATCTGTAGGAGGTTCAGTGTGATTATACCCAATCCCAAACTTCACATTTGAAGCAATTTGCTTACTGAGAAGCATTTCAAACCCCTTGCAACATGTAAAAACAGGGATAAGGATATGGCATTTGACCATAAGGAACAAAATATGCCAGAGATGATTGAATTTGTGAATGATGACTAGAACTGGTAGAATGTTGCCCTTTGTTTTGTGAACTATTACCTGGAAAGGTCACAAAGGGTGCAGAAGAGTTAGATCTAGATGATCTACACTCTCTTGCAAAATGTCCAAGTCTATGGCACTTGTGACACCTCAACTTGCTCTTGTCAAAACCAACTTTGGTTTTTCCAGAGAGACCAGGAAATTTTGTCCCTGTCCTTTTGTAAAATTTTTAAGATCTGATATTGACTAATGCCATTTGGCTCAAAATATCCATCTCTTCCAAATCATCATCAGCAATTCCTTTCAAATCATCCATCAAAAAGCACAAATTATCACTATTACACCCTGAATTACAATCAACACCAACAAAAGCAGGATCTCCACTGTTTGAAGAGAAATCTATATGCTCATCATAAGAACTTTCTGATGTAGCATATTCTGACTCATGACCAAACAGAGCAGTATTCCCTGGTACAAAATCATTAGTGAGCTTCCCAGATAAAGCCATTTTCCTTTTCTGTTCTATCTCTCTTTCAAATGTTAATAGTTTCCCATGAAGTTGGGTGAGAGATAGATTGTCCAGATTTGCACTGGAGCGTAGGACAATAGTATAAGTGTCCCATCTCTCAGGCAGGGATCTGAGGAATCTGTTGTTCATCTGACTATTTGTATATTCATGTTTAAACATTTTCAACTCAAATATCAAACAGGAGAATCGCTCAAACTGTTGAGTCAATGACTCACATTTTCTATGAGAGAATGTCTCATATTGTTGGGCAAGGATTTCTCTATTGTTTGCCAAGACCTCATCAGTTCCTCCAAATTGTTCTTTCAGAGCAATCCAGAGGTCATGAGCAGTTTCATGATGCATAAATCCAGAATAGATTTCATTAGGTAGTGCCATGGCCAGAATTCCATGGGCTTTAGCATCAATTTCAAACAGTTAAGATCTTCATCCGAGTATTGCTCTTTCTTCTTCGAAACCATCTAATTGGTTTCGGATTACTCCCCATAGGCTTATATGGTCCATGAACCACAGATTTCCAACAACCTGAACTGCTGACAGACAGGTGATGGAGCATTCGGCGTTGCCATATGTTATACTCACTCCTAACAAGCATCTGAGGCTTTGTTGAGGAGCCAGTATTGTGAGGATCATGGATTGATGTAGCCATTTTCCCTAATTCAAACAGGTTCAATGAGATTTTAACAGATCTAGCTCAAAAACTCAACAACACAGTTTAAAATAAGATGAATCTCAAATTAATTCACAGGAAGCAACAGAAAAACAAACTCTACAACCAATTCTTGCAAATTTGCTAATTCGATCAAACTTAGATATCAAAAGAGCAGTTGCAATGATCAATTGTTAAATTGGGCAATGATTAACCTTGCTCTGATACCATTTGAAGGGGATCGAGTTCTAGTTTGATAAATTAGATTCGAATTTGCAGCAGAATAGCACACGAATTAGACGAAATTATAGCAAGAATAATATGAATATTCAATCAAACAGTAACAATTATAAAGAGAGAAAGTTTTATGCAAGAGAATGTTTTCATTCATGCACAAGCTTCCCGTACAAGGAAATTAGGTCAACATTCCTTTTATAAGGAATGTGACATCAGTTGATGTCACTTGATAGTGACATCTAACTGATTTATACAAACAACTAAAAGTAAACTAAACTACTGAAGAAGTCCACAACAACTGAGGACACCTTCACTAAAAGCTAAGTATAAGCTAACATTACAACTACTGAATTATAACATCTGAAGTGTAAGAACTTTAGATCTTTTACATAAAATAAAACTACTAATTACAAACTACTGATTACAAACTACTGAAATGTAAACCATCACAACTACTGAAGAGAACTACGTCAGCTGTTGTGACAACTTCTGAGAACTTGGTCTTCAGACTTTCTCTTCAGCAGTTGTCTTCAGACTTTATCTTCAGACTTTGTCTTCATACTTTGTCTTCAGACTTTGTCTTTAGACTTCGTCTTCAGCTGTTGTCTTCAGACTTTGTCTTCAGACTTTTTCTTCAACTGTTGTCTTCAGACTTTGTCTTCAGCTGTTGTCTTCAGACTTTATCTTCAAACTTTGTCTTCAGACTTTGTCTTCAGCTGTTGTCTTCAGACTTGTCTTCAGACTTTATCTTCAGTTGTTGTAGACCACTTCAGTTGTTTTGATGTCTATGGGACTTAATGGTTTTTCTGATGTGGCTCATTGGTTCTTTTGTTGCAACAAACAGGATCACTGATTTCAACACATAAAACATTATCAGACCCTCAGTCTTCAAGATTAAGGCAGGAAGTTGGGTTTGATATCTGCATCAAGAAACATGTTGACCAGTTTGAGAAAGAGGTGAGAAATGGGTTGAAGAAACAGAAACAACCCAGAAAATCAAACAAAGATAGTGTTGTGAAGCAAACTACAAAAAGGGTTGATTTGATTCATCCCCTAAAGAGAAGAAAGTGACTCAGCAAAAGAAAATATCAGTTGAGTCACTCAAGGCAAAATCTGATTCAAGAAACAAACAAATGTATTGTGACATTTGTGAAATGTTCAATCACAAGACAAATGAATTCTTTTTTAATCAATATTGCTCTATTTGTGATATGAACAATCACCCCACCAGAAACTGCCATTTCAACAAGTATTTTTCAATCTGTGACATGAAAAATCACAATACATCTAACTGTTACTTCGATCAGAATGGTTTGAGAATTCCCAACACAAGCCCATCTTAAAAACATCCACTGTGACACATTCTGTCAGACCTCATTTTGACAATACTCAATCTAGGACATCTAGATCAACAAATAACAGGAATAATTTCAAGGAATTATGGAAGGGTCAAAGAAAACATCTCATAATAAAACACAAAATTAACCTTTCAAAGGAAAAACCTACTTTTGATAATGAAAAACGGGCTAAATTTCTACAAAGAAACAGAGCCCAATGATTTCATTACTCATCTGAATCTTTAGTAGATGTTGATGAGATGACTCAACCCAATCATTACCAAAAATCTCCCAGGACACCTCCATGTAAACCACAATTTAGAGGGAAATACCAAGAAGTCACCATCATGAATAAGAACAGGAAACCCAAGACCATCATGGTTTGGGTTCCTTATTCTATTTAGTTCTTTTTGCATGCAGGTTCATCCACAGTTCCAATAGCTTATGGTACGTGGACAGTGGATGCTCCCCACACATGACTGGAGATTGTTCCCTCCTTCATGACTTCAAGCATGTACAAGGAACTACTGTGGCATTTGATGGATATTCATAGGGTGGTAGAATTACAGGTGAAGGATCTGTGACAAACGGGATGCTGAGCTTTCAAAGAGTGAACTACTGTGAACAACTGAATTTCAATTTGCTAAGCGTGTCTCAGATCTGCGACATAAATATTCCACTCACTTTACAAACAGTCATTGCTATATTCTGAAACTTGAACTTCAGATCTCTGAGGAATGGGTTGTCTTAAAAACCCCAAGGAAGAACAAGACATATGTGTTAAACCTATGTTCTGCATCACCTAAAGAAGAAACATGTTTTTTGTCAAAAGTATCATTTGATGAGTCACAACTTTGGCATAGACGTTTGGGCCACACAAACTTTAAAAACATAAACAAGCTGGTCAAAGGAAACCATGTCATTTGTATCCATCAAAAAGAATTTCATTTTATTGATCACTGTTCAGCATGCCTCAAAGGAAAACAACACAAGTCGTCTCACAAAACCAAGCTGGTGAACACTAACAATACTCCATTGAAGTTACTTCACATGGATCTATTTGGACCAACTCATGTAATGAGTATTGGAAAGCAACAGTATTGTTTAGTGATCATTGATGACTTTTCACGATTCACATGGGTTTTCTTCTTACTTCATATCAATGAGGCATCCCAAATCATACAAGAATTTATCACTAAAATTGAAAATCAACTCGATCTTATGGTCAAAATAATAAGAAGTGATAATGGTACTAAATTCAAAAATGAAAGTATGAGTTCTTTTTGTGCAACCAAAGGCATTGCTCATCAATTCAGTGCAGCTAGAACTCCTCAACAAAATGGGGTAGCTGAAAGGAGAAATAGAACACTCATTGAAGGAGCAAGAACGATTCTAGCCGATGCTAAACTACTAATCACCTTCTGGGTAGAGGCGGTTAATACATCATGCTTTGTATAGAATCGAACTCTACTTGTCAAAGAAAACAACATGACTCCTTATGAATGCTCTTTCATAGAACACCATTCATTGGATGTCATAAATCATTTGGTAGTCCTGTCTCAATATTAAACACCCGAGACAATCTGTGAAAGTTTTCATCCGAGTCTGATGAAGGATTCTCTATAGGTCATTTTTTCTATTTCAAAGGCTTACAGAGTGTTAATACTATATTAAACATTATTGATGAATCAACAAATGTTCAATTGAAGGAACATTTGTTTCCCAAATCTACAAATGGTCCTGGTTGTTTGATATTGACACGTTTACAAAATCATTTGATCTATTTCTCTTGTCTGATGTAGGAAATCTACATTCAAGTGATACTTCGTCAGCTATACAAAGAAGAGATGATTTTCCATTGATTCTTCCTATATTTGATGAATGCATGAATGAAGATGTTCCTCTTCAAGCTGATCCCATCAGACAACCGTCACAAAACTTTAGTGTTGCTTCTGAAGGAGGTCCAAGCCTGGTACCATCTCACTCAGATGATCTCACAAATGAGATCAGAAATCAAAAACAGTGCTACTGAAGCTGAAGCAGGAACTGAAACAGAATCTGACAACCTTCATAATTCAACAACAGTACCAGATGAATGTGCCTCTGACCATAATGAACTGATTTTCGGCAATCTTGATGTAACGATTGTTGGTGACTCCATTCCAACCACAAGAATACACAAGAATCATCCAGTTGAAACCATTATTAGTGATCTTAATGAGAGGGTAACAAGAAGCAAATTCAATATTTTAAACATCTGTTGTTCTCATGCTTTCTGTGTCAAATAGTACCCAAGAAAATCAAAGACACACTTCAACACAATAGCTGGATTGAAACAATGCCGGAAGAATTGCTCCAATTCAAGAAGCAAGAAGTATGGAAACTAGTAGATCTTCCAGAGGGACAATAACCTATCGGTACCAGATGGCTGTACAGGAACAATACTGATGATACAGGGATCGTCATCAGAAACAAAGCAAGACTAGTGGCACAGGGATACACTGAAGAAGAAGGAATCGACTATGATGAAGTGTTTTCACCTGTTGCCAGACTAGAAGCAATCAGTATCTTTCTAGCATATTCTACATCCATGAAATTTACTGTTTATCAAATGGAAGTAAAGTGTGCCTTCCAGTAAGGAAAGATTGTTGAGGAGGTCTATGTGAGTCAACCACCTGGCTTTGAAGATCCAAATTTCCCTCATAGAGTTTACAAGCATGACAAAGCTCTATATGGTCTTCATGAAGCCCTAAGAAAATGGTATGAGACTCTATCATCCTTTCTTCTTGAACATGGATATGAAAGAGGAAAGATTGATTAGACTCTCTTAAGAAGAATAAAAGGAAAAGATATGCTGTTAGCCCAGATCTATGTGGATGACATTATATTTGGTTCTACAAACAAGCATCTCTGCAAAGAATTTGAAGACCTTTTGCTCTCAAAATTTCAAATGAGTTTTATGTGGGAACTCACCTTCTTTCTAGTGGTGCAAGACCAATAGACAACAGATGGAATCTTCATCAATCAGTCAAAATATATGGAAAACATGTTGAAGAAATTCCACTTTGCTCACTGTCAGTCTATCAGAACTCCTGTGGATACTAAAGTAAATATTGGACCTGATCCTGAAGGCAAACCTGTTGATCAGACTCACTATCGATCAATGATCGGTTCACTATGTATCTAACAGCTAGTAGGCCTGACATTGTGTTTGGTGTTTGTGTGTGTGCCAGATATCAAGCTAGTCCAAAAGAATCACATGTGAATGCAGTGAAGTTGATATTCAGATATCTGATAGGCAAACCAGTTCTTGGGTTATGGTATCCAAAGGAAGGATAATTTAATCTCTATGCCTTCACAGATAGTGATTATGAAGGATGCAACTTTAACAGAAAATCCACCTCTGGCGGTTGTCAATTTCTTGGTACCAAACTAGTATCTTGGTAGTGCAAGAAGCAGACAAATGTATCTGTGTCCATGGCAGAAGCTGAGTATATTGTAGCATCAGCTTGTTGCTCTCAAGTACTCTGGATTCAAAAACAAATGCTTGATTATGGTTTTAACCTCTTGAACACACCAATTTACATTGACAACATAGCAGCTGTTTTCATAACTAATAATCCAGTTCAGCACTAAAAAATAAAACATATTGAAATTAGATATCACTTTTTAAGAGATTGTGCTGAAAAAGGGTTAATCAAATGGATTTAAGTACCAACTAAAAATCAATTAGCTAATTTATTTACCAAGGCATTTGAACCTAGTAGGTTTGAATTCTTGGTTCAGTCAATTGGCATGATTAACCTTGAGTAAAACCATGAAAAACATCAAAAACATTAAAAACATCAGAAAACCACAAATAGAAATCAATTTTGATGAAGAAAAGAATCTTAGGGAAATGATATAATTATAGTCATTATATCCATTCACTGTGATTAATTTCAAAAAATTTCAAGACTGTCATGACTTACCAGATATGTTGGTAGGCTCAACTTGAAAGAGAAGATACATGTAGTGATGAATTAAATCTTATTTAAAAATGAAACACTCATCACAGAGTACAGGTATGTATTTGCTTATCTGAGTGCATGTGTGTGTAGTAACGTAAACACATCAGGTAATTATACTTTATGAATCTCTTTCACCTACATCAGTTTCATCTTTGTTTTGCTGAGGAACGACCTGATGAAAAATGCACATAGTGCAAATGTCCTGATCCAAAAGATTCCCAATGAGGAACACATCCAAATTGGATGAATATATAAAAGCAATACATTCCAAGTGAATGAACAAAAGAATCCCATCATGGATCACCTTCCAAAGTGAAGTGAAAAGAATCCCAATGAGGATCATCATGAAAAGGATCAAAGTAAAATAATCTCAATGAGGATAAGTGAAAATGAGTTCTCATAAATTAAGTAACCTGGTAA
Organism: Flaveria trinervia; assembly: GCA_025506515.1. Taxonomy (NCBI): domain Eukaryota; kingdom Viridiplantae; phylum Streptophyta; class Magnoliopsida; order Asterales; family Asteraceae; genus Flaveria; species Flaveria trinervia. The sequence goes on along the minus strand of CM046451.1, from coordinate 34,450,520 downwards.
GAAAAGTTGTGAAAAAGTTCTACCATGCATTGTATAAGGATTGTTGATCATTCCATGCTTGTGTGTGTGAGGTACACATTGAATAATTAAATCAACCAAAAACATGATAAAAATCATTTGCATCAAAATACCAACCTGGTATGAGTTTAAGAGGACAAACATACCTTCAATCATCAAGTTCATAAACATGTCCATTTAATCATAAAGGATGCATATGTGTAATGTAAGACTGATATGATCCCAACAAAAGATATAATTCTCTTCATTATTAATAATCATAATAAAATTCAAAAAGTTTTTAAATCTTTAAAGTTTCTATCCAAATGTTTTTTGTTTACTAGCTTAACTTACTTTCAAAACAAAACAAAAAAATTTGGCGTTGTTGCAAAATGTTATACCATTGTATTGCTTCATCACATGAGAGGTCATGATCAACTCGTAAGCATGTTTTCACCAAATTCTGTGACGAGACCTCTCATTCTTTCAGAGGTAAGATGATCTTCTTCAATGCCTCATCTTAGGACTCCTTCAATTGCTTCATCACATCAGAGGTCGTCATCAACTAGTAAGCTTTCACCCGAATTGGTTGGGGCATCTCCTTCCGGCTTAGGGCATCCGCCACCACGTTCGCTTTGCCCAGATGGTAATAGATCTCGCAATAATAGTCCTTTATGAGCTCCAACCATCTCCTCTACCTCATGTTCAGGTCCTTCTGCTCGAAGAAGTACTTCAAGCTTTTGTGGTTAGTGAATATGGTGCACTTCGTCCTGTAAAGATAATGCCTCCAAATCTTTAACACAAAGACCACGGCTGCTAGCTCCAAGTCATGTGTAGGATAATTGACCTGATGAACCTTCAATTGTCAGGATGCATAGGCTATGACCTTCCCTCTCTGCATTAACACACACCCCAACCCCGAGTAGGAAGTACCTGAATAAACCACCAGATCTTCGCTTCCATCTGCTAATAACAGAACAGGAGCTTGAGTCAACCTCGCTTTCAATTTCTCGAATGCCTTCTCTTGAGCTTAACCCCATACAAACTTCACATCATTCCGCGTCAACTTAGTTAGTGGAGAAGCGATCTTAGAGAAGTCTTGAATGAATCTTCTATAGTAGCTCGCCAAACCTAAGAAACTATGAATCTCGGATGGCATCTTTGGAGATTTCCATTGCATCATCGCCTCCACCTTTGCCGTGTCCACCATAATCCCCTCGGGATTCACCACATGACCGAAGAACTAAACTTTGCGCAACCAGAATGCGCACATGGTGAATTTAGCATACAACTTCTCCTTTCTCAACGTCTCCAACACCTCACGAATGTGATCGGCATGTTCATTCTCACTCTTTGAATAAATCAGGATATAATCAATGAACACAATCACTAATTTATCCAACATTGGCCGACACACTTGATTCATTGGACCCATAAAAGTAGTTGGCGTGTTGGTCAAACCAAAAGACATGACAAGAAACTTGTAATGACGATAACGCGTGCGAAAAGCTATTTTATGAATATCCTGCTCTTTTACTTTCACTAATGGTAACCCGATCGAAGATCTATCCATGAGAAACAACTGGGACTTTGAAGCTGATCAAACAAATCATCAATTCTTGGTAAGGGGTAGTAGTTCTTTAACTCAGTCTTGCCTTCTAAGCCTTAGAAACACCATCATACATCATCAAGCATGAACATAGCCACACATTACATCATAACATCAACATACACACAGTCAAACATACGGGTGAAAACCTAGTTTAATGAAAACATACATTCATGCATTTCCAACCCCAAAATCAGTTAAAACAAGTAAAAGAGGGGTCCTAGAACTCACTTTTGCAGCTCTTGAGTATGGCTTTTTCCAAACTCGTTTGCAATTGAGTTCAACCGCCTAGAAACCCGCTAAAACACACTCGAACACAGACAAACACACATAAGCAAACACCCGAGGATAAAGCCAGTCAAGAACATCATGAACACATGAATTCTTACCTTGAATTCAAATTCTTTCTTCTTCTTCTTTCTAAAACCGAGAGTTTTAGCTCCTTCTCTCACTCTCTCTACCAAGATCCAAATGAAAAAGGAGTGGTGTGACCATTTGGGGCGGCCATACCACCTTTATCATCAACTTTTAAACATTTTGTCCTTTTGTCACTTTTAACCCCTAGACTTGGGTTTTATTTCTTTTCCTTCTTTTTACTTCACTTTATTCATTCTTTCTTCATCTAAAAAAATAATTGGGTGTTACATTGTGACATAAGAATCGGTATGGCTTGCATAATCCCCCTTTCTTTATCTCACCCTTGTCAAAATGACCATCATACCCCATCAAATAGAATACTTTCTCTATGTATTCATTCTCAAACGCATCATGGTGATCAACTTCTTGCTTCCCAGCTCTAGTACCCTCCTTATGGTCTACTCAGTCATCCTTAGTCTTTCATTCTTCACTACCACTATGACAACTTCTCCATCTTCTTATATTCATGCGCAATTCCATAAGTCAGTAATGTGTGATTGATATATCGCTGGCTTCGCAAATAATGCATAAAACAGCCTAGATCTTCTCAGATAGCGTATAATGTCTTGACATCCTTCTGAAACATGATTGTCAGCGTTTAAGAAAGCACACACATTATGCTCTCTTGCAAATGGATTAGCCATCTGTTCATTAGAATAAAAAAGATTATGTTAGAATCAACATTACACACATGAAAATGCTAATAGTTTTAATGATAATCAAGAATCAAACAACTCATTTTTTAAGATTATGACATGTTTTACCTTTTGAAAAATGATTTGAGATCACGATTATGTGTTTGTTTCATGTTTTAATTCTTAAATTTTGAATGTTTGTGAAGGGGGAAAAGTTTACTGAGTGGGATGTTGTAGGTCTGAAAAAGTGTTCTTAAAAAGTGAATAATGAATATTATAGTCAAAAACAGCATTTATGCACACCCCCATTAATATCCTTTATTTAACAAAGTAGGTCCCACTTTTGTTATTACTCTTCCGTGGAATTTATTTGTTCTGCACATTTTAGTTCATCCGTTGGACATCTACGGATGCCTAAACTTAAAACTAAAATTTTAAAATTGACTTAAAGTATAACTTGATTTTCCATATGTTACCAATCCATGGAAATGAATTACACTCGTAGGCTACCAATCTACGGATAGTAAATTTTTACTCCTCCTTAAGTTTTACATTGTAGCTTGCTGTAGGTTTATATTCGCAAAAACTTCATGTATCCAAAAGCCAAGGTAGTGCTCGGGTTCCAATTCCTTCATATTGACAATTTTGATGTTACCTTATTTTCATGATTCTACTCCCCCTAAATTTTTTATTAAAGATGAAAGATTGCCTTTATCATAAATTTCTACGAAGAATATCATAAAAGTGTAACACCCTGAATTTCTATTTAAACGAAAGGAAAAGAAAAGTTAATGGAAAGAACAGAAATTGTGCACAAGTGGAGGGGAAAAAGTGTACAAAGTACAAACCTTATTATTTTATGGATTTAAGGGGGGCATGGTCACCCATATCAAAAGCAGAAAGCGGCTTTTTCTCTCGAAGGAAGAAAGAAGAGAGAGAGAGCCCCGGTTCTAGAGAGAGAAAGAGGAAGAAACAGCTTCAAAGGTATGTCTTCTCTTATTTGAGCTCGGTTTCTGCTGGGTTTCGAGTTCTTGATCGAAGTTCTCGTTGTTTAGTGTTTGTTTTCGGGATTCAAGAGCTGAATTGAAGTGGGTCTTGAACTGGAAGAGTGTTGTTCAAAGGCTGCTCAAGGTGAGTTTCTAGAACCCCTCTTTTACTGATTTTCAGCTGATTTCGGGCTATTATGCATACTAAGTAAACATTTTGAAAGAAACCATGGGTTTACAGCTTTATGTTCGAAATGATGTATGTTTTATTAAACTGGGTTTCGCACCCGTGTGCTTGAATGTGTATATGATGATGTTATGATGTGATGTGTGACAATGTTCATGCTCGATGATGTATGATTGTGTTCTAAGGCATAGAAGGTATGATTTAAGCTTAGAACCTGATGAATGGTGCATGGAAATTGAATATGTTGTTTTAGACCCACATGATAAGTTTTTAAATCTACTTAAGTGTTGGGAAGTAAATGCGGATGTGTTGGACCAAAAGAACCCATGACCCAGATCAGAAAAACATTAAGTTCCACAGACGTCACAACAACTGCTGAAGTCCACAATAGCTGAAGACAAAGTCTGAAGACAAGTGCTGAAAACAAAGTCTGAAGAGTGTGCTGAAGACAAAGTCTCAACACAACAGCTGAAGACAAAGTCTGAAGACAAGTGCTGAAGACAAAGTCTGAACACAACAGCTGAAGACAAAGTCTGAAGACAAGTGCCGAGACAAAGTCTGAACACAACAGCTGAAGACAAAGTCTGAAGACAAGTGCTGAAGACAAAGTCTGAACACAACAGCAGAAGACAAAGTCTGAAGACAAGTGCTGAAGACAAAGTCTGAACACAACAGCTGAAGACAAAGTCTGAAGACAAGTGCTGAAGACAAAGTCTGAACACAACAGCTCAAGACAAAGTCTGAAGACAAGTGCTGAAGACAAGTGCTAAAGACAACGTCTGAACACAAGTGCTGAAGACAAAGTCTGAACACAAGTACTGAAGACAAAGTCTTAAGACACAAGTGCTGAAGACAATGTCTGAAGACACAAGTGCTGAAGACCAAGTATCAGACGTTGTTACAACAGCTGAAGAGGTCTTCTTCAGTAGTTGTGACGTTTTTCTTTCAGTAGTTTTATGTTTTTGTTTTCAGTAGTTTTGTAAAACGACTGAAGAACTTGTTCTTCAGTCGTTGTAGTTTCAGTAGTTTCGTATCAGTAGTTTTATGTTTTATACTTAGCACTCTGATATGTTCTCAGTAGTTGTGAATATTTCAGTAGTTCGTTAAGTTTTAGTTATTTTTGTAACAAATCTGCGAGATGTCACTATCCCGTGATATCAGCAGTGATTGCACTCTATATAAGGAGTGTCAACCCAATTGTAATCGGTGAATGATTGAGGAGAAACATTTGATATTATTACATTCCTCTTCACAGAAATATACTCCCTCTTTACAACCGTATTTGTTCTTAATGCATACGTATATCTAATTCTTGCTATAATTTGTCTAATTCTTGTTCTATTCCGCTGCGTTACACTCTAATCCATCAAACTTGAGATCTCTGATCCTGTCAAATGGTATCAGAGCATGGTTCATCATTGATCGATCTAATAATTGATCATTGAAATGCTATCCAAGATCCAAGTTTGATTGAATTAGCATTTTTGCAAGAAACAGTTATAGAGATTGAATTTTCTGTGTTTTTGGTCATTCATCCTGAGATTTATTATTGGTTTTCATTGAGTCTGTTGTGGTCTGTGTAAAATCTTTTAAAAAGCTTGAATTAAATTGTATTTGGACCTAAAATGACTACTCCTTCCAATGATCCTCATAATACTGGTTCCTCAACCAAGCCTCCGATGCTGGTTAGGAATGAGTATAACATATGGCAACGATGAATGCTCCATCACCTGTCTATTAACAACTCAGGTTGTTGGACATAAGTGGTACATGGTCCACACAAGCCTATGGTGAATAACCCGGAAACCAATCAAATGGTTCCGAAGAGGAGGGAGCAATACTCAGATGAGGATAAGAAATTGTTTGAGATTGATGCAAAAGCCCATGGAATTCTGGCCATGGCTCTGCCCAATGAAATCTATTCTAGGCTTATGCATTATGAAACTGCCCATGACCTCTGGAATGCCTTGAAAGAACAATTTGGAGGAACAGATGAGGTCTTGGCAAATAATAGAGAAATCCTTGCCCAACAATATGAGACATTCTCTCATAGGAAGGGTGAGACACTGACTCAACAGTTTGAGCGGTTCTCTTGTTTGATCTCTGAATTAAAAATGGTCAAACATGAGTACACAAACAGCCAGATGAATAATAGATTTCTCAGATCACTGCCTGAGAGATGGGACACATATACTATTGTCCTATGCTCTAGTGCAAATTTGGACAAACTATCTCTCACCCAACTCCATGGGAAATTGCTCACATTTGAGAGAGAGATAGAACAGAAACGAAAACTGCCATCATTTGGAAAGCTCACCGATGATTTTGTACCAGGAAACACTGCCTTGGTAAGTCATGAGTCAGAGTATGCTGGATCAGAATGCCACTATGATGAGCATATTGATTTCACCTCAAACAATTCTAATCATGCCTTTGTGAGTGTTGATTGTCATCCTGGTAATAATAGTGACAATCTATGCTTTATCATCGATGATTTGAAGGGCATTGCTGATGATGATCTAGAAGAGATGGATATTTTGAGCCAAATGGCCTTGATCAATATCAGATCTCAGAAATTCTACAAGAGAACTGGCAGGAAATTTTCTAGACTCTCTGACAAACCCAAAGTCGGTTTTGACAAGAGCAAGTTGAAGTGTCACAAATGCCACAGGCTTGGACACTTTGCAAGAGAGTGTAGATCAACTGGACCTAACTCTTCTGCACCCTTTTTTACTTTTCCATATAACAATTCATAATCAAAAGGGCAACATTCTGCCGGTTCTAGTCATTCATCACACCCTCATTCTCCTGCATATTTTGTTCCTTAGGGTCAAACGCCATATCCTTATCCCTGCTATTATATGCCACAGTCAAATCAAGTTCAAGCTCCTATAGTACCACAACCTCATGCACTACCAGAACCTCAACCATCTTCATCTCAATCACAACCTCATCACAGCTTCTTCACACCTGGAGTCGTTGATTGGAGTAGCTTACCTGATAACTTGTCTGGTCGCACTGAGCAATACTATGCTGGTGCTAGTCAACATGGTGGTGAACACCCTTTTGGAAATCTTGCTCTCATGGCCGTGGAGTCTACTGAGGGTTCCTGTTCAAATGCATCATCTTCACAGGTAACTCAGGTATCTTCAGAGTCTAAAGCCAAGTTATGTTCTGAATCATGCATAACTGCCTTTGTCTCTATTAGAGAGGCAAATGTAGCATTAATAAATCAAAAACTTGAGCTTGAGAAAATCATTTTCAAAAGAAAAGCTGAGCATGAGTCTGCTCTTAACAGTAAAAGTGATGAGATTTATAAGCTTAAGTGCAAATTAAATGATGAAAAGTCCAAGCTAGAGTTTATTCTGGAAGACCACAGGAGTCTCAAAGAAAAACATGCAGTGACCCAAGTTGAGTGTGAACGCTGGGTCTCATCAAGCAAGGGATTTGAAATGCTTCTTAGCAAGCAAACTGCTTCAAATGTGAAGTTTGGTATTGGTTACAACCATACTGCTCCACCAACAGACTTTACTCCTAACTCCATAGTTAAGTCTGAAAGTGAAAGCAATCTCCAAACCACATTATCGTGTGAGTCATTCTCCAATGATAATCTAAGATCAGAGAAGAAACCAGTGTTAAGATCTCAACAAATAAATTGACTGATGGTCTAACTACTGAGACTCATATGAAGCTGAGTACTTCAGATGTTGTTCCTCAATGTACCTCGAGTACTGAAAGAGACCTAACATCTGAAAAGCATTTCAAATCATTTGAAATACAAGGACTGATAACTGCTCAGGAATCCATCAAATAGTCTATTAGGACGGATGGAAAACATTGATTTACCAGTCTTCAGCTGTTACAAATCCTTTAGTACCTAGTACTGATAGGAGGAAAGTACTGAAGATCACACCTTCAGTACTTCCACTTCAGCAGTAAAGATGTCCAAGATGATGAATAAACCATGTGAAATTTGTGGTAAATTCAATCATCTATCTAATGAATGTTGGTACAAAAAGGGTTTAAAGCTCCAAAGGGATGAGCTCATTAAACTAGAAATAAATAAGATGGAAACTGAGTTTAAGACCAAGTTTGTACCATAATCATCACAACCTGATAAACCCAAGGCCTTACCCAAATTTACTAAGAAGGATGCGGTTTATCACAAGACAGCTGATAGTGTTCCTCATGATAAACATAAGACTAAGTCTGTGAAGTTTAAGAAGGAGGAAATGGTGGGTCAGAGGAACTCATCAAAAACAAGCTCTGGAGTGTCAAATGAACTGAATGCTCGAGCTTCATATCAGACACAGCTTGTTATGATGGTTCAACATCTGTTGCGGATAGTTAACCAACTTGAAACCCATGTGATCAAACCACTGGAGAGGAATTCCAGGCCCAAATCCAATTCAGCACCATCTCCATCATCATCAGCTGTTAATCATAAGAAACCAGCTATGGTTAAATCTGTTGATAAAGTAAGTCCCAAAACCAAAAAGGTTTGGGTCTCCAAAGCTAACTACTTTCTTATGATTGTGCAGGGTTCTTCAGCATGCCAAAGAAGCATCTGGTATGTGGACAGTGGAGGATCCATGCACATGACTGGGAGCAGCTCTATTCTTCATGATTACTCTTAGGGAAAGAAGGGATTTGTCTCATTTGGAAATGATGCTAAAGGTTACATCATTGGAAAGGGATTTGTGTCTAATGGAGATATTAGATTTGATGATGTCAACCATGTGGAGAATCTCAAATACAATCTGTTGAGTGTTAGTCAGATGTGTGACAAAGGACATGTTGCTCTTTTCACAAGCCAGAACTGTAGGATTCTGTCTTCCAAGGTTCTGAGCCTGATTGACAATGTACTGGATGATAATACTCTCCTGAAGGCTAACAGGATAGGAAGAGTATATGCCTTGGATCTGTCAATGACAATTGATTTGAGAGGCCATCCATGCTTGTTCTCCAAGGCCTCTCTCCAAGAATCTAAACTGTGGCATAGAAGGCTGGGTCATGTTAATCTCAAAAACATGAATCAGCTGATCCACAAGAGTTTAGTGAGAGGTCTTCCAATAAAGGAGTTCAATTGTGATGAAATCTGCACTGCATGCTTAAAAGGGAAACAACATAAAGTTTCATTCCCAACCATAGAAGAGTCCAAGTCTAATGCCTGCTTACAACTACTGCACATGGATCTTTTTGGTCCTGTGAAGGTAATGAGTATGGCAAAGAAGAAATAATGTCCGGTAATTGTAGATGATTACTCTAGATATGTATGGACCTTCTTCTTGTACTCAAAGGTTGAGGCTGCTCAGTCCATTATGAACTTTGTGTTACACATTGAGAAGCAGTATTCCCTACAAGTTAAGTGTGTGAGGAGTGACAATGGTACTGAATTCAGAAACCACACTCTTGATGAGTTTTACTTGTCAAAGGGAATTAAGAGGCAGTATAGCATCCCAAGGACTCCAGAGCAAAATGGAGTAGTGGAGAGAAAGAACAGGACCCTCATTGAAGCTCCAAGGTCCATGTTGGTTGATTCTGGTCTGCCACTGACCTTTTGGGCTGAAGCTGTCAATACAGCCTGCTATATACAGAATAGAGCCTTAGTAAATCAGAGGTTGATGAAAAATCCTTATGAAGTTTTACATCATTTAGCCCCTTTGATTTCATTCTTTAGAGCATTTGGGTGTCCCTGTTACATTCTCAACACAAAGGATCAATTCCAAAACTTTGATTCTAAGGTGGATGCAGGGTATTTTGTTGGGTATTCATCCACTTGCAAGGCTTATAGAGTATTCAACTGTCGGACAAAGATAGTTGAAGAAACCTTGCATGTGAAGTTCAATGAATCCCCTAAGGATACAATTCCACAAAACCTTGTGGAGTTGTTTGATCTGGACATTCTGCAATATGTTCCTTATCAACCACCTGCTGTTGCAGATCATATGAAACCATCATCTTCTATAGCTAGTCATCCATCTGGTGTTACTGATGATGATGATGATATCAGTAATCACCTTTTCAGGTTTAGTGATCAGCTGCCTGATTCAGCTAGACCTGACGTTCCTGTAGCTTCAGTAGCACAATCCACAACAAATGCTGATCAGATTTCTACAACTTCAACTTCCTTTGAATTACCATCTACTGATTGGTTTCAAGGAAATGCTTCACCATCACCATATGTTGCTGCTGAGCCTGCTACAAACACTTGCACAGATCTTATTGTGTACCAAGATCTGAAGAATCACCCTATGTCTCAAATCATTGGTGATATCAATGTTGGCGTTTCAACAAGAAGTCAATTGTCTAATTTTTGCTTCTATGCTCTCTTCATTAGTTAGCAAGAGCCAAAGAACTATCACATTGCTTTAAGGGACAATGGATGGGTTGAAGCCATGCAGCTTGAGCTTCTTCAGTTCAAGAAATAGCAAGTGTGGGAACTGGTTCCTCTACCTCCAGGTAAGTGTGCAATAGGCACTAAATGGGTGTTTAGGAACAAAACTGATGAAAATGGGCTTATTGTTAAGAACAAGGCCAGACTGGTTGTACAGGGGTTTTCACAAAAGGAAGGTAATGATTATAATGAAACCTTTTCCCCTGTAGCCAGACTGGAAGCAATTTGATTGTTTTTAGCTTATGCTGCTTATCACAACCTTAAGGTTTTTCAAATGGATGTCAAAAGTGCATTTTTGTATGGGAAAATTAAAGAAGAGGTTTATGTATGTCAACCACCAGGTTTTGAGGATAATAAACATCCTAATTGGGTGTATAAGCTTGATAAGGCTCTCTATGGGTTGAAACAAGCTCCTAGAGCCTGGTATGAGGCATTATCAAACTTTCTTCTGGAAAATAATTTCACTAGAGGCTCCATAGATAAGACTTTATTCATTAAGAAAGTTGGGCAGCATAATCTACTTGTTCAAATTTATGTAGATGATATTATTTTTGCATCCTCTGATCCATAGTTGTGTGATGCCTTTACAAAGTTGATGAAACAGAAGTTTGAAATGAGTGCCATAGGAGAATTACAGTTCTTTCTGGGTTTGCCAATCAAACAAAAGGCTCATGGAATTTTCATTCATCAGCCCAAATACACAAAAGATCTTTTGGAAAATTTTGATTTACAAAAGTGTAAGCCTTGTTCTACTCCCATGTGCAACACCACACAACTGGATACAGATCAGAAAGGTAAAGTGGTTGATGAAACACCTTACAGATGTATGATTGGGTCCTTGATGTACTTAACAGCTTCTAGACCAGATATTATGTTTGCTACATGTGTTTGTGCTAGATTTCAGGCTGCACCTAAGGAGTCTCATTTGATTGCAGTCAAGAGGATCTTTAGATATTTGCAAGGCACTCCATCTCTAGGTTTATGGTATTTTACTAGACATTCTAGTAAATTAGTTGCTTTTTCTGACAGTGACTATGCAGGGTGTAAGTTGACAAGAAAGTCCACTTCTGGAGGATGCCAATTCTTAGGCAACTGCTTGATTTCTTGGCAGAGTAAGAAGCAGACCTTAGTTGCTACATCAACTGCTGTAGCAGAGTACATTGCTGCTGCAAGCTGTACATCTCAGGTACTCTGGCTTCAAAACCAATTATTGGATTATGGCATAACAGAGACTAAGACCCCATTGTTAATGGAAAGCTCTTCAGCTCTTTGCATTGTCAAGAATCCTGTCCAGCACTCTAGGACTAAACATATTGAAATCAGACACCATTTTATTAGAGATTGTTTTGAAAAAGGTCTGATTGATCCAAAATTTGTTCCTTGAGCTTGCAGACATTTTCACTAAGCCCTTGGATAGCAAAACTTTCCAAAACCTAGTGTTAAGGCTTGGTATGCTACAGCTAGAATAAGTGACAACTACTGGTGATCTCAGCTCACAAGTACTGATGATCATTAGTTTATTATTGTCATATATAAGTACTGAATTTATCCTCCCTCAGAAGTTTTAAAACTACTAAAGATTAACTTCTCAGTACTCAAGTAATTTATTTGTTGAAATAGCTGATGTAGTTACAACAGCTGATGTAGTCACAACAGCTGTCGTAGCCACAACTACTGATGTCAGAAATGTAGATAAGTACTGATGACCAATGAAACGTCTGAAACTCAGATCTAAGTCTGATGAGTAAGAGTGGAGGTCAGACTGAAACAGCTGAAGAGTAATGAATTGACGACAACTACTGATGAGCTTTTTTTTCTCATCAGTTGTTTCCCAACTGATGTTTCCTTCTAAACAACTGAAGCAATACCATGTCTTCAGTAGTTTCACAACTACTAATGACTAACACCAAGTCTTCAGTTGTTTAAAACAACTGATGGTAAAACCAAAGTCTTCAGTAGTTTCACAACTACTGATGACTAATACCAAGTCCTCAGTTGTTTCACCACCTGAAGTCAAAACTGTCTTCAATAGTTTTATAACTACTGATGACTAAATCTTCAGTAGTTTTATAACTACTGATGACTAAATCAGAGACTTCAGCTCTTTCAACGTCTGATGGTTAAATCCATGTCTTCAGTTGTTTTATTACAACTGCTGATCACACCAATACGGTCAGTCATTTCAAACCTCTGAAAGTTAATACCACGTCATCAGTAGTTTCAATAACTGCTGACTAACACCAAAACCTTCAGTCGATTTCTAACTCTACCCTTTAAATACCTTATCCCACCTTCAGAGTTTTTACTTTCTTCTCTTCTCAAAACTAACGTTCAAAAAAACTCTGTAACCTCTCTTCATCAATGGCGACCATGCAACTAAAACCTCGACACAACTGTGTCACACATCTCACAAAATCGCCATACTGGACCAAGTTTCACAACGCCATTGATTTAATGGTTCAGTCACCTTACAAAACGGCTTTTCTGTTAAATCCCACCATATATACCGAATCTCTTAACCAATTCTGGACAAACGTCACTCTTGTCTCTGAGGAGAATGACACAGAGTCTTTTCAATCGTTTGTCCATCATCAAAAAGTGTTCATTACTCCAGACATTCTTCGCCAAACCCTCAATCTGGATGATGCCACTTTCCCAACTGGTTATCCAAAGGGCACAATCGATCAATCATTTGCCCAGCATGGATACCAGGGTGACCTGAGTGTGTCTACCATACTGAAGAAACATTTCCAGGATGCCGAAAGTCTCATCTTTCACCTGGTAAATGTGTGGCTTGCCCCCAAGACTTCATCATGGGATCAAATGTCCACACGGTGGCAACAGGTAATGTACTCCATCCTTGAGCAACAACCTTTAATTTTTCTGAAATACTATTTTTAGAGATCAAGGATATGGCCCAAAAACAACTCGCTAATCGTTGGATATTATATCCTCGGTTCATAATTGCCATAATTGAAAACCAGCTTCAAGATGAGGGACTTGTTGGCCTGGGAGTCCCTGTTACGGCTGTATTGCCTGAAGTATACTCCGGCACAACTCTGACCAATCACTAAAACTGGCTGCTAAGCTGCACAAACCCACGCAGCTGGAACCACAGCCACCACCTCCAAGTCCAAAGTCCCCACCAAACCCACAAAAAAGAAGTCAAAAAAGGCTACTCAGGGAAATGAGTCCCCTGAGGATGCCCCTGCAACACAAACGCACGCTATATCCACTGGTTATAACCCCCTAGTGGATACAAGGACTTCACCAGCCACAGCCGCTCAGGATTCCTCTCAAAAGGAGCCTGCAGCAACCAAAGAAGGGGTACCCACTAATCTGGGATCTTCCTTATTTGAGGAGATTCCATTGAAGAGCACCATTCTCCCCAGGTGCACACTGCTTTTAACCCATCTCCCACTGCAACCGCCCCACAAAGTCCTACTCTCATTATTGCAAACGTGCTGACTCAGCTGCATGCCTCTCCTCCTCCCCAACAAGCACCAACAAAGGGGAAAACCACAAGAATTGAGGAAGAGGATCAACATGCTCCTGACAGCCCAGAGCACGAGGGTTTCACTGTTCTATCTCCTGGTGTGGATATGGAGACCAGAACATCTGGTGAGGCTGCCACCTCTTCTGAATCAACACATGATCAGACTGAGGCTGGTAACATAGCTAAGACCTCACCAGAGGCAACAGCTGATGAGGGACATTGTCCTGAGGCTGGAAGTCCCCAGTTCCAAGAAAAAGGGGCACATGCTAAAACTGGTCTACACCCAGTGCATGTACATCCTGCTACAAGCAGGAGTTCAGGTGATTCAGCATCTGCTGATGATGACCTGGGCTTCTTTTATGATGTTCTGGCCCAGAACACAATTCTTGACGAAGAAGTCAGTAGACTACAAAGACTACTTGACCAATTCTCTCAACAAGCAAGTCCATCTGCCACCAACATAAACCCATAGATGGCACCTTCACCTGAAGGTCTTCCACACACTCAGCTACTCAAAACTTCTGAGCCACCAGCCTCTATTTTTGGCACTGCTTCTCAGGGAGAGAACCCCTCTGAGCAAACAGCTGCTATCATTCAGCAATGCCTACCTCTTATGACCCCAATGATCACAGACATTGTGATCAAAACCATGGATGAGAGGCTTCCCTCAATCATACAACCCTTGGTGGAGGAGATTATGAGCACAAGGCTTTCTGCTACTCAAACCCTTGCAACCAATGCAACCAAAAAGGGGGAGAGTCAGTCAGTGAAAGCATAGAGGAAGAGCACGAGGGAAAGAAAGATAAGGAGACTGAGAAGGAAGAGGAGTTTGTGAAGGGAGCTGACATTGATCAAGTGGGTGAAAGTCACAAAGACTTTCATGTCACATATAAGAAGAGGAAGGTTGAAGGAAAAGAAAAAGAACTCAAACTCGATGAGATGATCAAAATGGCGGATGCTACACACAGTAAATCAATGGACTCCATTATTGATCAACTGTATAGACAGGGGTTCGATACTGCAGCTTGACTCAGAGATTAGGAGACTTGAAGTTGAAGAAATTAACTCAAGATGGGCAAGTTATGATGCATTGGAAAGAGAAAGACTAGAAATCATCATCAGATTCATTGAAAAATACCTTGGGAGATCATTGATCGAGATTAAGTCATGGACCAGGGAAAGTATCATGGCAATAACCACCAAGATCTGTTCGTCTGAAGCATACACTAAGGGATTGGTGATTGAAGCACTAAATGAGGCAGGTGCTCGGAACAGAAAGGAACTAGCAAAACACTCAAAAGCCTCACTCACTACAAGAATGCTAGAACAACCTGCAAAACTTCCCACTTCAAAATCACCACTACCACAACCCTCTAAACCAACTCCTTTACCCTCAAAACCAACAGTCGATGATGCACCCAAGAAGAAGAAGAGAAGGGTGTTGAGGCTAGAAGAAGAAGAAGAAGAAGAGGATGATGAGGAAGAAGATAGGCTGCCTCTCTCTGTAGTCCTAACTTTGCCTAAAGCCAAACCTATGCCCATCACTCCCACCTCACAGATGGAAGCTGTGAGAGTAAAGATAGAAGAAGAACAGCAGCAAAAGCTTCATGATGATGAGATGCTGAAAAGCATAGACAAAACTTATGCTGCTTCTTCATCAATAATCAGTATGAAGAAGGAAGCTCTGAGATTGTACACCCTTGCTAACACATTTCAATATCAAAAGGAAAAGGTGAGAATATGGCCTGATCCTAGGGTGGCTTACAGAATTGTGAAGAAATACATTCCTTCGAGATACAAGGGCAAGTAAAAAGGATCATAGATGAAGAGATCACAGTGGTCCTTGTAGTATCACCATGGGAAATGGTTGAAGATTTTAAGAAGGCCTGTGAAACTAAACAGCCACCCCAAAAGATGTTAGAGAACAGAGTGATTAAAAAGGGGTTAGTCTACAAGAGGCTTGAGAACTTCAAACAAAATGAGCTCAGTCTGTTACTTGAAGGGACTCACCAGATGAGTTTGCATACAGACAGATCACAACAGTTGAGCTCAAAAATGGCAAACAGGCTAAGTACATTTCAGAGCTGTATGGGCGTGAAGGATTATTTGATGGTGGAGCTGAAAATCTTACCATGGTAGAACAAATTATGTTTCTCAGAGCATACACCAGAGAATCCTACAGGCTTATACATGGGAAGTAGATTTCATGGATAGGACCACAGCCCTGTGTCCAGTTCCCCAAAGTAAGGGCTCATATGCATACTATGCCAACCAAATTTCAGAAATCTATTCCCAGGCCAGTGCTTAATTGGGTCATCTTCTTAGCTGATCAAGAAGGAAAAAGACCAATCTTACTGCCAACAATAAGTGGGACCACAATAAAGATAAGGTTTTGGCTGCATTGGTTCAGGGGGAGTTTGTTGGACCAAAAGAACCAATGAGCCGGATCAAAAAAACCTTAAGTTCCATAGACGTCACAACAATTGCTGAAGTCCACAACAGCTGAAGACAAAGTCTGAAGACAAGTGCTGGAAGACAAAGTCTGAACACAACAGCTGAAGACAAAGTCTGAAGACAAGTGCTCAAGACAAAGTCTGAACACAATAGCTGAAGACAAAGTCTGAAGACAAGTGCCTGAAGACAAAGTCTGAAGACAAGTGCTCAAGACAAAGTCTGAACACAACAGCTAAAGACAAAGTCTGAAGACAAGTGCTGAAGACAAAGTCTGAACACAACAGCTGAAGACAAAGTCTGAAGACAAGTGCTGAAGACAAAGTCTGAACACAACAGCTGAAGACAAGTCTGAAGACAAGTGCTAAAGAAAAAGTCTTAAGACAAGTGCTAAAGACAAAGTCTGAACACAAGTGTTGAAGACAAAGTCTGAAGACACAAGTGCTGAAGACAAAGTCTGAACACAAGTACTGAAGACGAAGTCTGAAGACACAAGTGCTGAAGACAAAGTCTGAAGACACAAGTGCTGAAGACCAAGTATCAGACGTTGTTACAACAGCTGAAGAGGTCTTCTTCAGTAGTTGTGACGGTTTTCTTTCAGTAGTTTTATGTTTTTGTTTTCAGTAGTTTTGTAAAACGACTGAAGAACTTGTTCTTCAGTCGTTGCAGTTTCAGTAGTTTCGTATCAGTAGTTTTATGTTTTATACTTAGCACTCTGATATGTTCTCAGTAGTTGTGAACATTTCAGTAGTTTGTTAAGTTTTAGTTATTTTTGTAACAAATCTGCCAGATGTCACTATCCTGTGATATCAGCAGTGATTGCACTCTATATAAGGAGTGTCAACCCAATTGTAATCGGTGAATGATTGAGCAGACTCATTTGATATTATTACATTCCTCTTCACAGAAATATACTCTGTCTTTACAACCGTATTTGTTCTTAATGCATACGTATATCAAATTCTTGCTATATTTGTCTAATTCTTGTTCTATTCCGCTGCGTTACACTCTAATCCATCAAACTTGAGATCTCTGATCCTGTCAGGATGAAAATGGTTAATGCCGATGAGCATTTGACTAAGTCTGGAAATGCGGATGAGCAAAGTAAGTCAATGCGGATGAGCATTTGACTATATATGGAAATGCAGATGAGCAAAGTAAGTCAATGCAGATGAAGTGAGTCAATGCAGATGAGCATTTGACTAAGTATGGAAATGCGGATGAAGTCAATGCGGATGAACATTGACTAAGTGCAGGAAATGCGGATGAGTTAGGCTAATGCGGATGACAAATGCGGATGAAGTAAAGTAAATGCGAATGAAGTAAAGTAAATGCGAATGAATTAAATCCAATGCGGATGAACGATAAGGCAAATGCGCATGAACTATAGCAAGTGCGGATGAACTGTAGGAAATGCGGATGGCTGTAGGAAATGCGGATGAACACTTAGAAAAAAATTCTGACTTTCTTGGAAAAAAGAGGTAATGTAGGCTTTGGCCTAGGAGATTCTCGGGGGTTATGAAAGTTGACCTTTGAGGTCATAGATGGTATGATGGGCATGTAATGTATTATGATTGATGCTTATGCATGATGATGATGATGATGTTGCATGGTTATGTATGATGTATGTTATGTACGTATGATGCCTTCATGATGATGTATGAATGATATGTTTATGTTCCTTGTGATGGTGTATGATTATCTTCCCTATGACTTTACATGTGATGATAATGAATGAGAGTATTATGTAACATAAAGTGGAAGATAATGAAAAGAGGAACGTAATGATTGAATGCATGCATTAATAAATGAATGAATAAAAGAGAAAGTATAGAAAGGCTTGCAAGCACATGTATGAGGTGAGCGACTCTATGTCGCAACAAACTCGAAAGAGGTCCTTGTCAGTCTTCGGACATGAGTTGGGGGTATTGCATGAGACGGGATACACATCGCGTACTCTGGTACTGTGTCAGTCTTCGGACATGAGTTGGGGGTTTGTGAGCAGGCCCCGGCACTGTATCAGTCTTCGGACATGAGTCGGGAGTATTGCATATGACAAAAGTGATAGATGATGAGATCCGTGTCTCGTATCCTGGTACTATGTCAGTCTTCGGACATGAGTCAGGGGTTTGTTTATCAGGCAGTAGCACAGTATCAGTCTTCGGACGTGAGTCGGGGATATTGCATGAGACGAGACAATGAGGTGAGCGACTTTGTGTTGCAACAGACTCGGATAGAGTTCCATCCCTGTGATTGACTCATATGGGATCTTTGTCGCGTATCTCGGTGCTGTGTCAGTCTTCGGACATGAGTCGGGGGTTTGTGAGCAGGCCCCGGCACAGCAACAACTTTCGAGCATGAGTCGGGGATATTGCATAAGACAAGATTCGAGTAATAAAGAGTAATAAATGAAAGATCATGTATGAAAGAACGAACGTATGAATGAACATCAATGAATTATCATAATAAAGTACTGAACAAGATCCTCGCCATTCGACCTCAGTAATCATGGCTGAGTGCCACGAATAGGGTAAAGTGTAACCGGATCTAGAAAGAGAAGTGAACGATAATGTAATACGTTGAATGAAAGAAGTTAATGAACGTAATGATGAAGATAATAATGATATTATTTGTATGTACGTGTGATGCATGATCACGAACGGTTGTAAAGTATAGTGTGATATGAAATAAAGTAAAGAACGGTTTTCACAGAAAAGTATGTTTTATTGTAAAACTAGAACTCACTCAGCATCGCTGACTTTTGTATGCATGATAGTTGGCAGGTATTTGTTGAGGCTGAGGAGTTGCAGGCATGGATGCATAAGCTACTAAGAGCATTTTGAGGCTGGCATCCGTATTTTGACATGTCTTCGTATTTCGAGATGAAAACAAATGTTGTAAATGACATGTTTTATTTATTAATGAAAATTTTAAATTCCACTGCAAAATAAATGTACGTTTTATAATGTTTTATGTGCGATGAATGACCAACTGTGAGGTGCCCAGGAACGGGGCCTTACAAAAAGACATGTGTCTGTCCATATCGAAATAAATTAAATTAAACAAGCTTGACTTGATGACAATGCACAAGCATATATATACACACATAATGGGATCATACTATAATACTAAGCATCTTCCTAACCAGTTATTTTATTGAAATGATACCTGATCTTTGTTCTGATTGTAAGTATTTTTGTCCACTTAAATCCATACGTGAGTATTGTATCAACTACGCATGTTGATTATCATGTTTTCATGTTAATTACATAGTAACTTATATGTGTTTCACATTCAATTAACTTAAAGTTTGTCCTCCCTTTTCGAATCAAATCATCACTTTTTCACACTTACAGACTATATACTTTAAGTTATAAGTTGTATATTGAGATGTATTTGATATCTCATTAATGAATTGTTGAAAAAGCTCTAGAAATAATATACAGTTGATCATATAGGATTATTCTGAGAGCTTAGATATGATCTTCATCAGGTCATCAGGTCTTTACTCATGTAAAACAAAGATGCCTTTAACCCAGGTCTTTGTTTACACAAACAGAGGGATGATGAGGGTCATAATCTTCTTACCAATGGTTACAAATGGAAACCATAATTATCACACACCTAAGTCTTTGTTTACACAAAATAGAGGGAGTAAGATTTGCAAAGATAGATATTATAAAGTGTCAGTACAAAGTGTGTTTAGATGACTAATTTGGACACATCAAAACATAACTTAGTTTTTGTATCCTTAAAATGAAGTTTCCCACAAACAATCACTTTGCTATATGTTTGGCATACACTTAGTGTTGTTTCCACACAAGTTGAACCTACTCACATATCAAGTAACTAGATCAGATTTTAATGATATTTAAGAACACAGAAAGAAACAAATGCATAGTATACTATCATTTCCTAAACATATGTCATCCTAAAGCTTTATTATTAAAACGATGTACAAGCACAAACATATGCTTCGATTTGTTTGTTCATTGTAATTAATCAAAGATAATCATGCCCATAGACTTAATTAGAAAATTAAATCTAACTGAATCAAAGGATTTAGTGGATGAATCAACAAGTTGATTTGTTGTATCCATTTTGACTAACTTGATCAACCCTTTTCTGAGCAATCTCTCAGAAAATGGTATCTTATTTCAATATGCTTTGTTTTATTATGTTGAACATGATTAGCAGTTATAAACAAAGCAGCGGAATTGTCAATGTAAATTTGAGTTTGAAGGAAATTATAACCATAATCAAGTAAATGGTTTTCAACCAAAGGACATGAGGGCAACGAGCTGAAGCAGCTATGTATTCAGCCTCAGCTGTGGATACATATACATTTGTTTGCTTCTTGCACTGCCTAGAAACTAGTTGTAGTCCTATGAATTGACATCCACTAGTTGTGCATTTTCCGTTGTTATTGCATCCACCATAGTCACTATTTGAATATGAGTAGAGAGTGAAATCACCATCTTTTGGGTACCAATGACTAAGTCCTTTTCACAACATACATATGAGACTCTTTTTGATCTGAATGGTACCTGGCACAAACACACACAGCAAACATAATGTCAGGTCTACTCGTAGTTTAATACATAAGGGATCCTATCATTGATCTATATAATCTTTGATGAAAAAATTTTCATAAAGGATCAGGTACAATCTTTTCAATTGTTGAGGCTGGTGTTTTGCATGAAGATGCATTAGCAAGGTTGTACTTCTTCAATATTTGATATATGTATTTCTCTTGATTGATGAAAATCCCATCTATCTTCTCATGAACTTGAAGACCAAGAAAGAAAGTTACTTCTCCCATTGAACTTATCTGAAACTCTAATTTTATCAATTCTTCAAAGCTTACACATAATCTCTTGTTAGTTGATCCAAATATAATGTCATAAACATAAATTTAAACAACCAAGAGATCTTGATGTTCTTATTTGAGAAAGAGAGTCTGATCAATAGTTCCCCTTTTGTATCCATGCTTGAACAAGAAAGATGATAGTGTTTCATACCACTTCCTTGGTGCTTCATGTAGACCATACAAAGCTTTGTCAAGTATGTATACCCTGTGTGGATAGTGAGGATCTTCAGATCTAGAGGGCCTTATAGCTTCTATTTTTGCAACTGGTGCAAAAACTTCATCATAGTCTGTTCCTTCTTCTTGTGTGTATCCTTGTGCAATCAACCTTGCTTTATTCTTACAATGATGCCTTTATCATCTAGTTTATTTTCAAAGAGACATCTAGTTCCGATTGGATGTTGGCCTTTAGGTAAATCAACTAGAGTCCACACCTTTTGCTTTCTAAATTGTTGAAGGTCTTCTTGCATAGCTTCAATCCAGCTATTGTCTTTTAGTGAAGCTGTGATGTTTGGAGGAACCACCTATGAAAGAAAACAAATGAAAATACATATATTGGCGGTTCCACTTTGGCTTCTTGTAGTTCTTTTAGCAAGATCTCCAAAGATGTTGACTGGATGAGTTTTATGGATTCTCGTTGATGGAGTTGGGTAAACTGGAATAGATGATTCCAAGTTGGTCATATCCACTGTTGCATACTAATTCAATCCAGATTGTGAATTAAGAAGTAGTCAAGGTGTTCTTCTTGTGCGTCATTGGCTATTGATTGGTCTGCCTCAGTTTGGACATCGAAAGAAGGATTAATGTCTTCCCTAGGAATTCTCCTAAAGCATTCCGTTCTTCCGAACAAGTTACAACAACTTCTCCAGAATCTTTTTGTACATCAGTAGAAGTTACATGAACTCCGGAAGCATTTTGTTCATCCGTAGGAGTTACATGAACGCCACCGATTGGGATATGAGGAATTGATGAATCATTTCCAATGTTTGTTTTACATTCTTTAGAGTCTGGAGCAGTTGTTGATGCACTATGCATATCTTCAGATACACAGTGTACATCTGTTGATGGAGAGTTAGTAGCTGTTAATGATGTTTTTTTCCTTGGAGGATCAGCAGATAATGATACTTCATTCAAATTTACGGGAACAAATAGATAACATGTATCATCCGATCCTACATAATTAAAATAAACAGAGTTAAATGACTCTGTTATGGCATCTATATCAAACAGCCATGATGATCCTTTAAATGATTTAGTAAATAGAGATTCATCAAAAGGTACATTAGGAGTTTCTTCCACAATGTTATGTTATGGAATGTACACCCTGTAAGATTTTGATGTTGAAAAATATCCAACAAAGATACCATCATAGGCCTTTTCTAAAAATCATCCCAATTGTTCTTTTATGTTTAAAAATGATACATGACACCGAAAAGCTCTACGATATCCTATATATGGTTTTGTTTTAAATAAAAGCTCATAAGGTGTTTTGTTATGTTTTGAGAATCAATGTTTTATTTTCAACATTGGATGTTGTATTCACTGCCTTAGCCCAAAAGGTGATAGGCAGTTTTGAATCAACTAGCATTGTTCTGGCTACTTCAATAAGTATTATGTTTCTTCTTTCAGCCACTCCTTTCTGTTGTGGTGTTCTTGGGGCACTGAATTGCCTTGCAATACATATATTCCTGCAAAATAAATCAAAGTAAGAATTAACGAAATTCAGTCTCATTGTGCCTCCTAAAAATTTTAACTTTAAAATCAAGTTGATTCTCAATCTGGATGACAAGTCCATTAATGTTTATGGTGTTTCACTCTTTTGTTTTAGAAAAGACCCAAGTAAATCTAGAAATTATCAACTATCACCAAACAATATGGTCTCTTTCCAAGGCTTATCATATTGGTTGAACCGAATAATCCATGTGAAGCAATTTGAGTCGTGAAGTGTTTATATTGAAGGTTTTGGATTTAGGAGACACTCTGTGTTGTTTTCCTTTATAACAAGAAGAACAATGATTTTAACAATAAAGTTCTTTCTTTGGCAATCCAATGACTAAGTCATTTTTCACCAATTTGTTCATGTTCTTCATGTTAGAATGGACAAGCCTTTTATACCACAATTGATATCCATCTTCTGATGACTTGGATAGGAGGCATGTCTTATGTGTTTTGATGGATGTGTTGTTCATATCCAAAACATATGTGTTTCCTTTTCTTGATGCTTGAAGAAGGACCCAGTCTTCTGGAATAGAAAACCTGGCTTAAGAATGTAACCATTAGTGTTATCAAACAAAGTGGGATAATTCTGATCACAAATTTGAGATACCCTCAGTAAATTATATTGTAGGTTTTCACAATAGTTTACGTTCTCAAATTTTAGCACACCATTAGTTACCATTCCTCACCAACAATTTTACCTCCTTCTTATCCCCATCAAATGCCACATATGAAGCATTTTTTATGTTTGAAGTCATGAAGAAGTGACCAATTTCCTATCATATGCCTGGAACAACCACTATCAACATACTACTTGTTGTCAGTACTATAAGATTCTTCCTGCACACAAAAATAAATTAGATAGAATTGACAACCTATGCCTTAATGATCTTGGGTTTGCAAGCAGTATTTAAAATTGTTACTCCTTCATGAATAAGTCTTGAAGTTTTAGTTTAGTTTTGTTTGATTAATTTGAGTTATTGTAGGTGAGGTTGATTTTGGTGAAGATGATGTTAATGATCTAGGTCATGGTTTCACAATCTCTTCTTCATTCACCTTAATTTTGTGACTTGATGCTTTGGATATGTTAATGATTCTTGATTGTTGAAAGTATCACTATCTTTTGATTTTGAAGGAGGTACATGAGTTCCCTTTTCAAAATTATCAAAGAAAGCATCATCAGCATTGGTTTCCTTTTCAGTCACATCCATATGTTTGTGAGGTGTTTTTGATTGCTAGAATGTTCTTCTTTTATTCATAGGCTTACCACTAAAGGATGTTTTCTCTTTTGGTTTTTGTTTTTGTTGAGGCTTCTTAATTTTTGAATCCTTTTCACAATCAGTAGAGTGAGTGTCTACTTTAGCTTTATCTGATTATCTTTTCATTGAGTTCTTTGTCTTGTTCTTTTTATTGAAATACATTCCTAGGTTGAATGGTTATTTTTGTTATAAATAGCACAATGTTTGTTGAAGTAACAGTTAGATGTCATGTGATTGTTCATACTGCAAATGGAACAATAACTACTGAAATAACAATCTTTAGTATTACAGTTTTTCATGCCACACCAGTTGCAGTACATCTCCTCTAATTCTTTGTCAAAATCAGTTACTGTCTTCATCTTTGTCAACTTCTGAGACCCAACATCCTTTTTCAGTTAGGCAGTTGATTTGTTTGTTTTTAACTTTTCCATCCAAAGTTCTTCTACTGGAACAGTATGAATTCTTATTGAAGGTTTCTTCTTCTACAGATCTTCTACTGAAATAGTATGCACTACTGAGGATTTCTTCATCCACGGATCTTCTATTGGAGAAGGTTTCTTCTTCCTCTGATGTTCAGCTCATAGTGTCCTTTTTGGTTTTTTAGTAGATGACTTGTGTACTTCCATGATAGAAGCACATTTTTCAATTTCATCATATGAGGGCTTCTGCTGCTGATGTAGTTCTTGAAGACCTTCATTTAGTTGAGCTATTCTCTTGCAGATCATCTTCAGCATGTTTCTTTGTTTTGGAGGGTATTGCAACTTTGTTTCTCCAAGTACTTTTGGAATGTTTGTTTCAAATTTCTTACCTTTGTTCAGTATATCAGTATCATGTTGATCAGAATCATCCAAGACATCACAATCATCAAAAGTCAAATTTGGAATCCTTTTCATTTATCTTTTCTGATTCAGAAGACACAGTTTCATTCACCTTACTTTTATTTTGAATATCTTGTTCATTAGAATTTGATCCAAACTTGGTGCTTGACACAAAATGATTTGACAATGTATTTGTCATTGATTCAGGAAAAGGTGTATAATTATTGTTTATATGAGGCGCCATAACATTATATCCCAACCTAGACCTGTTCTTAGATTCAATATGAGAGTTTAACAACTTCTCACACTGCTGAGATGAAAGTTGAAACTTTTGAAGTTTCACTTTAGTTGATGCGTGATCAGCCATGGATTTGGCTAAGGAAGTGGCCGGATCCTCAACTTGTGCCTTTAAACTGTAATTTTTAGAAACTATTTTATCTAATTCCTTTTGTAAAGAGTTAAATTTTATTGATATATTTATGTTCTCTTACATGAGATTCATTCAAAATCATTTTTCCTTAACTTTATCAGCTAGTTGTTGAGCATGTACTCTATATCTTTCAACTTCCTCAACACATATTGGTGAACATAACCTATCTCTTACCTCACTAGCCATGGGTGGAACTTTTATTTCCATATGAGCCAGTAAAGCTTTATTTTCTTCCAAAACTTCCTTCTCATACATACTGCAGTCACAAGTTCCATCTTGAAGAATGATCAACCAAGTTTCTTTGGAGTTACTTGTTCATGTTGATGTATTGGTCGCTGGTGGGGATGTGTTGGTAAGTTTTGTTGCCTGAAGGGTCTTTGAGTGGATGATGTTTGTTCAGACTGATGTTGCTAATGTTGTGTTGACACATGATTTTCTTGAATGCACTCTCTAGAAAAGTGTCCTTAGAAATTACACATAAAGCATCTTGCCTTTGACTTATCAACACCATCTTTGATGATTTACTTACAACAACCAATTCTTATTTCTCTTGAGATATTGTTTAGCTCTATAAGCAATCATTTCCATTTTCCATTGTAGGTCCATCTCCTCTACTACATCTCGATGTAGTTCTTCCAAGTCATATTGGCAAATGTTTGCAGATGTTAATGAGCTTCTAAGGAATGTTGAAAACTTGAGCTGAAAGCTGCAAAAGCTGCTTTTTGTTCTTCAGAGTCTAAAATGATAGTTATGGGCTATGTTTGATTGTTGATTGATGAAGGCTTTGCTGATGAGTATCTCTTTGATCATCAGTTCTTCCTTTCTCTTTTCTATACTTACTTTGAGAAGATTTCTTATATGGCTTTGATGCATAGAAACTGACTTCCTCTTCATCTACACTCAAATTACAAGATCTATCGCCATTATTGCTGGAAATAAAGGCACTTCCTGCCCTTTTTGTTTCTTTAAAGTGATATGGTGACACATGAGTTCTCACACTCTTGTTTCTTGATTTCTCATCCATTTTAGCAGCCTCATCTTTAGCTACTAGTGTATCTAAACTAGTTGCTTTGAGATCAATTGTGTTCTTCAACATGGATACTGTTTGCTTCCAACTTCTCGCAAAGTATGGAGCATTTTCTTGTTCAGTTCCTCATTTGTGTATTTCAACTCGAAGATATTCATATCTATAAGCAGTTGCATAAAGCTATGGAGTTATTAGGGAATTAATTCACCCTCAGTATGATGAAAGGTTTCAAATTGTGACCGAAGGGTGTCCTTCCTAATGCTTCTGATTTCATCACTCCCATCATAGAGTGTATGAAGAGTCTTCCACAAGGAATTTGCTATCTTGTAATCCTCACACCTGATTAATATTTCTTCAGGTAAAGCCATACTAAGCAAGCTGCATGCTTTAATATCAACTTTCACCTTCTTAACATCACTAGTGACAGATCCTTTGTACTTATGGGTTGAATATTGTTATTATAATCCGCCCAAGAGTGGGTGGAATATTAGGACCTTTAGTTATTGAGACCCATAATTTTGAATCTGTATAATTAACATGATTCCTGAACTTGATTTTCTAGGATTTGAAGTCTGCTTTTGTTTCCAACTTTGGAGGTTGATATGATGATCCACAAAAGTTACTTATGTTTAGTTAAGACCAAAGATTTTAACTATTATAGAGTATCCATTATGAAATAAACCAAATAGTGACAACAATTAAGTTATAATAACCCAATAGTTGTGGTCATAACTCAGTTAATCCTTTCAATGATAATTATATTATCAAACTGAGGATTTTTGTCAATGTATTTGTTCAATTAAATATGAAAAATATATGAAAGTCAATGAGTAACGAAGGTCTACTATTCAATTGTTTTGAATAATAACCCAAGTTAAACAAGCAATGTAACAATACTTGTTCAGAGACAATTCACTATTTTAATTAAATCACATAAACAATTTGCTTATAAACAATAGATCTGATTAGCAAGAACTGATAAATCTAGTGAAATCAGCAAACAATTAAATGAAATTAACACTCATAGGTCAGTCAGTCTAAATCAATGAACACTTTGCTCTGATACCACCTATGAATCCAAGGATCGCAATCAGGAATTATCTATATTAATTTTTGAATGAAGTCAATGTTGGCGGAATAAACATTAACTTTGTTTAATTGTTTTGAATACCAATAATGATTAATAACTAAGATGAACACAATTTATAATCAAACAAAAGTAGTTAATTCAAATGTATTTCATTAAAAGGTGTTAATGATTATAGATGAATAAACAATTAACAAAACAAAATTGGTTTGAATGTATTGATGTTGAAGTGATGGCTGCTAGGGTTTGTGTTTGCGTGATTTGATGTTTGGTTGTTTGTGATGGTGTGTCTACTTGTTGTAGTCGCCGTCAATTGATGTGAAACCTAGAATCCATATTCATAGGCATGTGTGTTTCTGTAAAATAAACACCGGATCTCTTGGGATTCGTACAGCTGTCATTTTGACTGGTTGACTTGTAACACTTGTATCATTAATTACAAGTGTTTGGACTCCGCAAGAATATGGTCTTTCGTAGATGTTTGTTCTTCCGCATGAGTCTTGTTCTTGCGAAGGTACTTTGTTCTTCCGAAGGTACTTTGTTCTTCCAAAATAAACATTGTTCTTCAGACTTAATGAGTTGGTTGTTCATCCGCAGGACATCTTCACTTGTTTGCAATTTGTAAGAAACATATCTACTAAAGAACAAAATGTTCATCTGTTGATGTTTCTTACACTTACTCAATTTCAGTAATTGACCAAGTATTATTTTTGTACGTGCAATCATACATAGATCAATACACATATGGGTTAACCTATATATAATGCATACATAATAATGAATTACAATGGTTCATTACAACTATTGATTAATGTTCTAAGCCTATACAAAATGATCTAGTCCTATAGTTCATAGATCTATCACATGCTACCATCCTTCTTTTTCACAAATAGGACCGGAGCACCCCATGGAGAGATACTCAGACTAATGAACCCCTTATCAAGCAACTCCTGCAGTTGTTCCATTAATTCCTTCATCTCGTTCTGGGCCAACCGATATGGTGCCTTAGCAACAGGTTAAGCACCCGGTATCAAGTCAATCTGGAACTCAATCCCACAGTGGCACTCCTAGTAAGTCTTGTAGAAACATGTCTTGAAATTCACACACAACTGGTACACCGACAGTTGTGGTGTTGGCGTATCCATATCCTTTACGTATGCCAAGTGCAGCACCGGTGAAGGGTATGCACTTACAACAAAACACACATTGAGGAGAGTTGCTAAGGACACTTAACTGATCAAACAATGAAATTGGTTAATCTCTTATAATGATACTAATAACACAAGTAACTAGGAGACGAACAAGAGCAAAACAAACAAGAGTGGGTTTTCAAGATTGCAGTATATTGCTTTCTCAAGTTCTATTACAAATATTGTAAAGTTAGAAGTACTTGAAATACATATACTACATCCTACCGCCGGCCATACTTTGAAGGCTAGCTGGATACAATTGACTATACACAAAGAAATCATTGTAGAGTCAAAACGTAGATTGACTATTGACTAGTGACTATAAATGCCATAGCTCACATCTTAATATATTACAAAAAGGATAAAGTACATGAAGTACAAAGTTACAGACTCAAGACCTCAATGTATAGTTACCAAAGCATGGACCTTTTCATCACTTATGAAAGTTGGTTACTTTACAGAGTTATAGCGGAAAGGGGTCCAACTTTATGTAAAGTACATGAGATAAAGAACGTATGCTAAAACTCTTCGGATGAAATCTGTCTTCTAGTGTTGGCATCGGAAGAATTTGTCTTTGAAGCTTTAGATGACTTCATCTTTCGCTTCGGAAGATATTAGACTTCGCTTCAGAATTTCACACTTCGAATATTTCTATTGCTGCTGTGAAACTTCCGAAGCATTTTTCTTCCGTACACATGTACATGCATGCAGGATACTTTGAGTCTTTGAGTTGCATCAGCCTTTACATTTAGTCCTCACAAACTCCTCCTAGGTTGATGCTACCAAAACACTTTGAAGACTTTAGACATCAATAGTCCTCACTATGATGATGACCATCCTTTTCTTCATGTGATGATCACGATTACTAAAACTCTCAAAGTGTCTTCTCATGTCAAGAGATCGTGCCTAGGCAGATTGAACCTGTGTTGCCATGTGTAGACATTCTCAATGCCTTGATCTCTGATTACATGCCACCTTTATAGATTTGTGGTGTATCTGTAGGACAGGATGGGTCTTCTTGATTCTGGAGGAGCTGCTTGAATGGGAGATGATGGAGCATCCTCTAGTTGCACATCCTCAGGATGTTCTGACTCATCCTGAGGTTCTGAAAAGGATGCTCTTCTTCCTTCTTCTTCTTTGGCTTTGGTTTTAAAGCCATCCTTTTCTTCTTTTTATTCTTTTTAACTATGAAGACTAGCCTACAAAACCTGATTATCTTCTTTGTCATTCTCAGTTAGGTCTTCCTCCCTCACAGGTTCAGAAGAAGAGGGAGTTTGTCCCTGCTATGGATAAGAAGATGAAACTTGCTGAGTCTCAGCAAGAGGTTAAGGTTGTGTTGTCTCAGGTTATTCGACCTTGACCTTCACTTCAGGTGGAGCTTCACCTAGAGGAGAGTGTAAGTCTATTAGCTCTCCCTCTTGATCTTCTGCTTGATTACCCTAATATGCTCATCCATGGTGGACAGAGACAAAGGGCCAAGTCGCTTTGCGGAGAATCCATACAGCTTCAAGAAGCTCATCATCCTTTGCCTATGTGCAAACTTCTTCATACTTTTCTGGATGATGGCTCTTGACATTGCAGCCTCTTCCCTTAGCTTTCTTTTGGTGATTTGTCTTTCCTTGACTATCTCAAGTTCAAGTTGTTTGAGGTACTTAAAGTTAATATAGTTATAGGATAAGGGATGAAGTGCAACAGTCTGATACAGACCTATGGCACTCAGTAGTTGATCATTTTGATCCTATCATCTTCTTTGTCTACCTGAGTTCTTGTTGACCACATCCTCTTGTACATGACTCTCTTGAACTGGGGAGAGAGTAGGACATGCTTGTACAGTCTTTTCTTTCTTTTTTCTTCTTTCATTTGAACAAGTACCTCTGCATCTTCTCCCTCATTCCTCGCCTTTAACACTTCCATGTCAACCAGTTCATTTCATTCATCTAGGGGAGAGAAATGACATTATCAATGTCATAGTTCCTGGTGTGCAAGTAGTTGATCCTGACTACCCTCACTCATCATCTTGAGTGTTTGGCCTGGGGCAGTCTTGATAGCAGTTCCTATAAGTCTTGTAGACCCGTAGAGGAAGTTTCTCCCTATAGCTTCCTTTTCCACTCTCCTCTCTCCCTCCTCCTACTCAATCTTATCAAAAGTCATTTTTCTTTTCCATTTGTCACTCACAGACGTTTATGACTCTGGGTGGAGAGATCTTGGCCTTCATTTCTTATTGTAGCTTCCAAGTTCTACTAGAGAGAGGTTGAGATGCACCTTCACTACAGGTGTCTGAAAAATGGTATGAATCTCTGCAGCAGTTAATGATGAGACAGGGCTCTCAAGTTGTGCCAGCGGGCCTTCAGTCAAGGTTTCCCTTATGAAGTTAATCATAGGGTCTGCCTCAACATCCAGTTGAATGATGTCATTGCCTAATTGCCTTAATCTCCTTCTGATGCTAAACTCTACAATGATCCTATCTTGGATTCTTTGAGCCAACGTGTCAGCTTGTCTTGATTGCTTTGCTTAACAAGTGACATGTTGACTAGATCCAGACTTTGATAGAAGTTCAGGGTCTGAAAATTGAGGATCTCTTGCTGCCCTTGAACACTTTGAATGATGAGTGCTCTTCTATTCTCATTGTGCCTCCACCCAATAATGTGATTTGAAGTTGGTGGAGAGAACATAGCCCTTGGTATACCTTTCTCAAATAGACTCTGAATGTAGGAGTCTATGGAGTTCACATCAATGTGAACTTGAGGAAGTTGCTGAGTGTGCACAATTTCTAGTGAGGATGGTGAGTCCTCATTGTCCATACACCTTCAAGAACTCCCACGTTCTGTAACTGTAATGACTTTCTCCCCCTTTTTGGTAGCATCACCCTCTTGCATAGGTGAGCTAGAAGTTAGGTCAATCACACTCACTGGTTCTTGTGTTCCTAGTTGAGCTCTTCTTAAAGGTCTCCCGGCTAGTTGTTCCTTGAGATAAGAAATATCAATTTGCTGATCATTGACCCTATTTTGCAAGGTAGTCACCTGAAATATCAGGTTGCTGGATTCCTCTGCTCATTGGCAACCTCAATTGAGGTGTCAATGGGCTGAGTTGCCATGGTTGAGGTCTAATGATGGAATCACTTGCAAAAGTTAGAGCCTCTTCCATATGGACATCATGAATAGGTTTAGAAGTGTCCACCTCAGTAATGAGTGACTGATGTGGGCTAGATTTAGGAGACCTAGAGCACTCATCTCTCTTTGAGTAGTGGGAAAAAGAGAGAATCATGGTACTCACTGAACCTAAATCTTCATCAGTATAAAAGCCAAGGTTAGGAATGGGTTGGTTTAAATCTAAATGCTGGGGATGGTACTGTTCCTTGAAGGTTGTTCACTTGAGTGTTGAGACTCATAGTGAAAGCTTAAGACAGTTGGGCTAGTGAGCTCATTAGGCTGAGCATGAGCAACCTCAACACTATTCTTTGAAGTAACAGTAGTGGTTTGCTCTACAGGTGAAGGGGAGCTCCATTATCCACTTCCTCATGAACAGGTGAGTATATAAGGGCCTGCACAGAGTCAATAGTTTGAGCAGGGGTTCGTTTAGATTTTCTTTGGTAGGTGAGGATGATTTGTGGTTGTTGATGCGGTTAAAATGTAAAAGGTGTGGGTTGAACACTAGCTGGTGCTACTAGGTTGTCACCTTGAGCAATGAGCTCTAATATTTTTGCGACAAGGGTTGTTTCTACCCCGGACAAGCTAACAGTGGGCTTTCTCAAGATTTTAAACATGTCGGGATTCATCTATCCGAATTTAAGAATATTACATGTTTCCCTTAACTGTGAGCCCAGTTCACAATTAAGATGTATTGAACATATCTAGTAAACATGTAGTATTCTAAGGAGTCCAAGTTTGCAAGCAAATTTGTATAGACAAACTGAGAGTACCTAAACTTGACTCCTTGAACCATCCCATGGACAATGAAGGAGAGATCTTCAGAATCTCGTCCCATCCTCCATGTTTGTTTGACAAGCTGTGGATAACCACATGGAGCAGGAATTCCATTAGGGTGAGACCTTCCCTTTCTGAAGGTCTTTATAGAGAAGTCTCCCTCATAGCCCATCGACTCAAATGATTGATTAACATCTTCTTTAGGGAAGAAACCTCACTTTCTTCATCATCCAGCTGAAGATGAGTGTTGACAATGGCTGGAGTGATGAAGACTATTCTCCCATGCACAATGGCAAGCAGTGGCTTCTCCCCATCCAATACGACCTCTTGGCAGGTCTTCCAAATTCAAGCAGATAATCCTCATACAGAGTAGGATCAATGGTAAACCAGGTGAAGTAGTTGGATAGAGACAAGAAACGGCAAACCTTTGAGAAATTTGGATCTTTCTCATAATGTAAGAGAGCAACTTTGTTATGTTGCTTGTGTAACTACATGGACAAGTTAGGGTCATTTCTAAGGTTAAGGTTAGCCATTATGAGAAAGCTTAAGGATGAAAGAAAGATGAACAAGGCGGTTTCAGAGACAAATTTGGGGTTTAGGTTTGGATGAAAGATGAAGACGATAAAAAGAGGGGGAACCGTTGGTTTATATGTGAAATGAATTTAAGACAAAGTTAATGAATGAGGATAAACATTGAATTTGGTGTCGGTCCCACCTCTAAAAAAGTAGTATATTTTTTGCTCAAAAAGTAGTTTTCTTGGATGTCAAAAAGCTTCCGAAGGTAAATTGTCTTCGGATGTTTTACTAAAAAGATTCCGAAGCTAAAATGACTTCGGAAGAATTCCCTAAGAGTTGTGAAAATTTTGCTTCTGAAGAGGATTAAAACATGGATGCTTTGTTTGGAAGAGCAAAGCCTCCGAGAGTTAATTTGCTTTGGAAGAAAAAGGTCCTTAAAAAATGTAAGTGCCACAGACAGTGTTAAGCTTGGAAGATATTTTAGAAATTTGTTCCGAAGGAAAATTACTTAGATATCTTCGAAAGGATCAAATTTTTTGAAAATTCTAAGGAAAGTGTTCAAAAAGTTTTAATCCCAAGAAAACAAGAGTTTATGAAGGTAATGAACTAGACAACTTAGGACACACATTTTAAGAAATATTATGAATTAGTCTTAACAAAAATTACTCAAAGTTAATCATCCGAATAGCTGATATAAGATACTTAAATCTCTATTCATCAAAAGCTTTTGTAAACAGATTAGCATATGTTCATTTCTGTTAACTTTGACTGGTTTAATTAATCCCTTTTCAAAGTTATCTCTAATTAATGATACATGATATTGATGTGTTTTGTCCTTGAGTGCTGCACTAAATTCTCTATGATAGAGATACCACTGTTGTTGTCTATGTGAATGGGAGTCTTTTTGAAGTTTATTTATAGTCAAGCATCTGATTCTGAATCAATAGCAGCAACAATGTTTCAGCTTCAACAGTTGATGCAGAGACACATGATTGTTTCTTGCATTGCCACGAGACAACCCTTCCACCAAGAAACTGACACCCCACAAATGTAGACATTTCAGTCATTTTGCAACCACCATAATCATTATCGTATAAGCATACCGATTGAAGTCAGAATTCTTAGGATACCAGAGACCAAGTGTTGAAGCACCTTTGAGGTATCATAGAATACTTTTGATATCTTAGGTTGGTTTGATATCTTGCACAAATACATGTAGCAAACATGATATCAGGCCTGCTAGCTATTAGATACAAAAGAGACCCAATCATAGCCCTGTCAAGGTGTTCATCCACACACTCCGCCTCAAGGTCAAGTCAAAGGGAGTGGTTTCTTGCTATAGGTGTCTTAGCAATCTTACAATCAGTCATATTGAATCTCTTGAGTATGTCTTCAACATACTTTGATTGACTAATGAAGATGCCATCTTCAACTTGCTTCACTTGTATTCCCAGAAAGAAATTGAGTTCACCCACGGAACTCATTCCAAATATGTCCTTCATTAACTTCTCAAAGTCTTTGCAGAGTTTGGATTAGTTGAACCAAAGATGATGTCATCTACATATACTTGAACTAGCATTGAATCACTTCCCTATCCTTTCATGAAGGGTGTTTCATCTATAGTACCTCTTCTGTAGCCATGCTTGCAGAGATACTGAGATAGAGTCTCATACCACTTCCTTGGTTCCTGATGTAGCCCATAAAGAGCTTTGTCAAGCTTGCAGAAATAATCAAGATGATCAGGATCTGCAAAACCAGGTGGTTGTTTGACATGCACTTCTTCATCAATCACCCCATAAAGAAAAGCACACTTGAAATCATATTGATAGACTTGAAGTTCTTGGATGCAGCAAATTCCAAGATATCCTAATAGCTTCCAGTCTTGCTACAGGAGCAAAGATATCAATGTAGTTAATTCCTTCTTCTTGTTGGTATCCTTAAATAACTAGTCTAGCTTTTCTTTTGATGACAATGCCTCTATGATCATTTTTATTCCTAAACACCCATTTGGTTCCTATAGTATCTTCCCATGAGGAAGGGGACAAAGGTTCCAAACTTTCTGCCTTTTAAATTGAAGCAGCACCTCTTGCATAGCTTCAACCCAAACTTCCATCTTCTGAGCCTCATCCATTTTCGTTGGCTCTATCTGGGAAAAGAAACAAGAGTGAATCAAACATTTGCTTCATGGGTTTGTCCTCTTGTTCTTACCCTTGTGCTAACATCTCCAATGATGTGTAGTGGATGCGACTTGTGGATCTTAGCTGAGGGATCACCACAAGTTGCTGAGAGAGATCTAAATTAGAGAAATTTAGATCTGACATGATGTTTCTCCCCACCACATCAAGCACCTATCAAGATAAATGATCCATGATGTGTGACATCATTGAGTTGTCATCTTTTTGGAGTGGTTAGTAGCATCAAGAAGTTTGACACTGTCCCCATCCCCCATCATTTTCTTTTGCATTGAAGTGTCTTTATCTGGTGTGGAGCATCTAATTGGAAAAAACAAAAAAAAAAAAAAAAAAAAAAATTTGTTGGATCAAAAGAACCATGAGCCTGATCAGAGAAACCTCTAAGTCCCACAAGACATCACAAGCTGAAGAAGACCTGATCAGCTGTTTTCAACAGTCTGAAGAATACAACTGCTGAAGTACGTCTGAAGTACTGAAGACAAAAACTGAGACAACAGCTGAAGATCTAAAGTCTGAAGACTTCAACAAGTACTGAAGACAAAGACTGAAGATCAACAGCTGAAAGACAAAGTCTGATGTTCAAGTACTGAAGACATCAGCTGATGTTAACAGCTGATGACAACAGCTGAAGAGGGCTTCTTCTTGTTGTGATGAGTTTTTCTTCTTCGTAGTTTTCTTTTCCTTTCAGTAGTTTGTTTATTTTTCTTTTCAGTACTTGTAAACAACTGAAGAGGTTGTTCTTCAGTTGTTGAAGTTTCAGTAGTTTTATGTTTTTCAGTAGTTGTAAATGAGATGTTTAACACTTAGGAACATTTGTAAGAAGATGTCAGTTGTTGACATCTTCAGTAGTTGTTAAACATCAGTAGTTATAAAACGGTTACATGTCACTTTCAAGTGACATCAGCCTACGTCATTCTTTTCTTTAAAGGAAAGATGACTCACCTGTAATCGTGCCTTTGAGGCCGACAATCCTAATGCAATATTCCTTTTGTCGGATATTTCTCTCTATAACAAAATTCTTTTATCGTTATATCAATTGTTCTTGTTGAATTTGTCTAATTCTGAGCTATTCCGCTGCTATATCTGTTCAATCGATAAAACCAAGGGCTGAGATCTAACAAATGGTATCAGAGCAGGTTAATCATTGATCGATCTAACAATGATCATTGAAACTGTTCAATCGCTCTAAGTTTATCGAATTAGCAAAATTCGCAAGGATCTGTTATAGAGATTGAGAGTGTATCGCTTCTGGCCGTTTTATTTGAGGTTCTGTGTGGTTTTGAGCTAATTTATTGTGTTTTCTTGAATCTGCTGATTTTTCCACAATGACTGACTACTTCTAATGATCCTTTCAATACTGGATCCTCTACCAAGCCTCCGATTGGTGAGGAAGAGTATAACATTTGCAGAGAAGATTGCTCCATCACCTGTCTGTCAATAGCTCAGGTTGTTGGACATCTGTGGTACATGGACCACATAAGCCAATGGTGAATGATCCGGAAACAAACCAGTTGGTTCCAAAGAAGAAGGAGCAATACTCCGATGAGGACAAGAAGTTGTTTGAAATCGATGCAAAAGCCCATGGAATTTTGGCTATGGCTATCCTAATGAGATTTACTCTGGGCTTCTGCATTGTGAGTCTGCTCATGACCTCTGGAATGCCATCAAAGAACAATTTGGTGGTACTGATGAGGTTTTAGCAAACAACAGGGAAATCCTCGCCCAACAATATGAGACTTTCTCTCATAGAAAGGGTGAGACTCTGACTCAACAATTTGAGCGGTTTTCATGTTTAATCTCTGAATTGAAAATGGTTAAACATGAATATACCAGGAGTCAGATGAACCATAGATTTTTAAGATCACTGCCTGAGAGATGGAACACATATACCATTGTTCTACGCTCAAATGCTGATGTTGATCGCCTATCTCTCACCCAACTTCATGGGAAACTGCTTACATTTGAGAGAGAGATAGAGCAGAAAAGGAAATTGGTTTCATCTGGCAAGCTCACTGAGGATTTTGTCCAAGGGAACACTGCCCTGATTGGACATCAAGAGTCAGAATATGCGTCATCTGAAAGCCAGTATGATGAGCATATTGATTTCTCTACAAACACTTCTGAGCCTGCCTTTGTGAGTGTTGATAGTTATTCTGCTGGTTGTAATAGTGACAATCTATGTTTCATCATGGATGATCTCAAGGGGATTGCTGATGATGACTTAGAAGAGATGGATATTTTGAGCCAAATGGCCTTGATAAATATCAGATCTCAGAAGTTCTACAAAAGAACTGGAAGGAAATTCCCAGGACTCTCTGGCAAAACCAAAGTTGGTTTTGACAAGAGTAAGTTGAAGTGCCATAAATGCCACAGGCTTGGGCACTTTGCAAGAGAATGTAGATCATCTGGATCTAACTCTCCTGCACCCTTTGTGACTTTCCCTGGCAATAGTCAACAAAACAGAGGGCAACAACCTGTCAATTCTGGTTATCATCATCAACCACAATCTCCTGCATATTTTGTTCCACAGGGGCCAATGCCATATCCATACCCCTGCTATTACATGCCACAACCAGTCGGTTCAAGCACCCACTGCTCAGCAACCACATGCACTCCCTGAGCCTCAACCATCCCAATCTCATCAACCTAATCAACTTCAACAACACAGCTTCTTCACACCAGGTGTTGTTGACTGGAGCAGTTTACCAGATGATGTGTCTGGTAATGAACAACTGTTCTCAGGTGCTGGTCAACATGGTGGTGAGCATCCTTTTGGAAATCTAGCTCTCATGGCTTTGGAATCCTCTGATGGATCATCCTCAAATACCTCTTCAACACAGGTATCACAGGTATCCTCTGAGGCTAAGGCCAAATTATGTTCTGAAACTTGCATAGCAGCATTTGCCTCTATTAGAAGCAAATGTGGCTTTAATCAATAAAAATGTAGGCTAGAACAAACAATTTCCAAAAATAAAGCTGAGTTTGAGTCTGTGCTAAAAGAGAAAACTGATGAGATTTACAAATTAAAATGCCAAATTTCTGATGATAAGGCTAGGGAGGATGTACTCTTAGAGAAGTACAAAGACCTCAAAGATACTCTTGCTGTCACCCAGGTAGAGTGTGATCGATGGGTACAATCTTGCAAGGGCTTTGAAATGCTTCTTAGTAAGCAAACAGCTTCCAATGTGAAGTTTGGAATTGGTTATAATCACACTGCTCCTCCTACAGTTTTTGCTTCAAGAGCAGGAGCGGATTCTGATGGAGAAGTAATGACCAATCCACCTCATCATGTGATTCACTACTTGATAAAGCACCATCAGTAGTTGAAGTCAGTAGTAATCCCTCTGTGAACCTATCAGCTGATATTGATGGTTCAACTGCTGACACTCACATGATCAATGAGTTGATCAACCAAGTGTTATCCCTAGAAGTACTGAGGGTACTGGAGAGCAGGGGATAACATCTGGAGTTCAAATCCTAATGACTGACAGCACTGAAGAGAAGAAAACTGTCAGTAGGAAGGATTTGAAGCCTACTAAGGAAGTTGACAAGAAGGCAAAAAGTGCTTCTAAACTGCCGAAGAGCAAGTCTTCAGTAGTTTCATCTTCTTTAGTTGATGATCAACAGAAGATGAAGAAGAAACCATGTGAAATATGTGGTCTATTCAATCATCTCACAGATGATTGTTGGTACAAAAAGGGATCCAAACTCAAACAAAAAGAGAAAATTAAAGAATTTGGCTAAAATGAAAACTGAGTTTGAGTCCAAGTTTGTACCAGCAGCATCAATCCTGTTACTCCTATGATCAAAAAGAAATCTAAAAAGGAAGGAGTGCAACAGGCAATAGCTGAGGTTGCTCAAAAGAAGATGGTGCAACACAAGAACTCATCATCAACACCAATACCAATGTGTCTGAAGAGCTGAAAGCTCTCTCCCAGAATCAGACACAGCTGGTAATGATGGTTCAACATCTGTTGGGAAGAGTTAACCAACTTGATGGCCCTGTGTTGAAACCCCAGAAAAGGAGATCCAAGCCGAAGGATTCCTCTTCTACACCATCTCCTTCACCTCAAGCTATTGTGTCCAATAAACCTGTTAGTTTACCATCTGTTGATGAGACCAGGCCCAAAACCAAAAAGGTTTGGGTCTCCAAAACTAACTGATTGTTTATTTATGCAGGTTTCTTCAACATGCCAAAGTAGCATCTGGTATGTAGACAGTGGGGGATCTATGCATATGACTGGGAACAACTCACTTCTTAATGACTACTCTCCAGGAAGGAAGGGATTTGTTTCTTTTGGCAATGATGCAAGAGGTTACATCATCGGGAAGGGCTTTGTTTCCAATGGGGAAATAAAGTTTGATGATGTCAACCATGTGGAAAATCTCAAGTATAATCTTTTGAGTGTCAGTCAATTGTGTGACAAAGGCCATGTTGCCCTTTTCACAAGCCAGAACTGCAGGATTCTGTCATCCAAAGTTCTGAGTTTGATTGACAAGGTATTGGATGCTCACACTCTCCTGAAGGCCAACAGGACAGGAAGAGTGTATGCCTTAGATCTTTCCAAGAAAATTGATCTCAAAGGCCATCCTTGCCTATTTTCCAAGGCCTCTCCTCAAGAATCTAATCTATGGCATAGAAGGCTGGGACATGTTAATTCAAGAACATGAATCAGCTGATACACCATAGTTTAGTAAGGGGAATGCCTATGAAGGAGTTCAAGTGTGAAAACAACTGCACTGCTTGTTTGAAAGGAAAACAGCACAAGGTTTCATTTCCACCTATTGAAGAACCAAAGTCCACTGCCTGCTTACAACTTCTTCACATGGATCTCTTTGGTCCTGTGAGAGTGATGAGCATGGCACAGAAAAAATACTGTCTGGTATTGTGGATGATTACTCCAGATTTGTATGGACTTTCTTTCTACATTCAAAGGATGAAGCTGCACAGAAGATCATAAACTTTGTGTTGTATGCTGAGAAGCAGTATTCCCTCTCAGTCAAGTGTATTAGAAGTGATAATGGAACAGAATTCAGGAACAATACACTTGATGAGTTCTACCTTTCCAAGGGAATAAAGAGACAGTTTAGTATTCCAAGAACTCCTGAACAGAATGGAGTTGTGGAGAGAAAGAACAGGACCCTCATTGAAGCTGCAAGGTCTATGTTGGCTGATTCTGGACTGCCATTGACTTTTTGGGCTGAAGCTGTCAACACAGCATGCTATGTGCAGAATAGAGTGCTAATAAATCAGAGGTTGATGAAGACTCCATATGAAGTTCTACATCATTTGGCCCCTCTCATTTCATTTTTTAGAGCATTTGGGTGTCCCTGTTTCATTCTCAACACAAAGGATCAGCTCCAGAAATTTGATCCTAAGGTGGATGCAGGGTACTTTGTTGGTTATCATCAACTTGCAAGGCATACAGAGTCTTCAATGCAGAACAAAGATGGTTGAAGAGACTTTACATGTCAAGTTCAATGAATCTCCAAAGGACAAGATTCCACAAAGCCGTGGAGCTCTTTGATTTGGACATACTGCAATATGTTCCTTATCAATCTCCTGCTGTTGCTCCTGTCAACAGTTCACCACCTGGTGTTACTACTGAAGATGATGATGATAGTAGTAATCACCTCTTCAGGTTTAGTGATCAACTGCCTGAGTCCTCTAAACCTGATGCTCCTGTAGCTCCAGCCGCACCATCCACAACAAATGCTGATGAGATTTCTGCATCCTCAACTTCATTTGAGTTGCCACCATCTTCATGGTTTCAAGAATCTGCATCAACATCTGCTGCTGCTGAAGACCCTACAAACACTTGCACAGATTTGATTGTTTACCAAGAGCTGAAAAATCACCCAATATCTCAAATCCTTGGTGATATCAATGCTGGTGTCTCAACCAGAAGCCAGTTGTCCAATTTCTGCTTCTATGCTCTCTTCATCAGTCAGCTAGAGCCAAAGAACTATCATGTTGCTTTGAGGGACAATGGATGGGTTGAAGCCATGCAGCTTGAGCTTCTTCAGTTCAAGAAACAGCAAGTGTGGGAGCTTGTTCCTCTACCCCCAGGTAAGTGTGCAATAGGCACTAAATGGGTGTTTAGGAATAAAACTGATGAAAATGGGCTAATTGTTAAGAACAAGCCAGACTGGTTGTGCAGGGGTTTGCACAAGAAGAAGGTATTGATTATGATGAAACCTTTGCCCCTGTAGCCAGACTGGAGGCAATTAGATTGTTTTTAGCCTATGCTGCACTCCACAATCTTAAAGTTTTCCAAATGGATGTCAAAAGTGCTTTTCTATATGGTACAATAAAAGAAGAAGTTTATGTGTGTCAACCACCAGGCTTTGAGGATAATAAGCACCCAGAATGGGTATATAAGCTTGATAAAGCTCTTTATGGGTTGAAACAAGCACCTAGAGCTTGGTATGAGACCTTATCAAACTTTCTTCTACAGAATAATTTCACTAGAGGCTCCATAGATAAAACTTTATTTATTAAGAAGGTGGATCAGCATAAGCTACTTGTTCAAATTTATGTTGATGATATTATATTTGCATCCTCTGATCCCCAATTGTGTGAGGATTTCCAAACCTTAATGCAACAGAAGTTTGAAATGAGTGCAATGGGAGAATTACAGTTCTTTCTAGGTTTGCAAATCAAACAAAAAGCTGATGGAATTTTCATTCATCAGTCTAAATACACAAAAGATCTTTTGAATAAGTTTGATTTACAAAACTGTAAATCTGTTCTACTCCATGTGCAACACCACACAATTGGATGTTGATCAGAAAGGTAAAGTGTTGATGAAACCCTTTACAGATGTATGATTGGTTCCTTGATGTATTTAACAGCTTCTAGACCAGATATTTGTTTGCTACATGTGTTTGTGCTAGATTTCAGGCTGCACCTAAGGAGTCTCATCTGATTGCAGTCAAGAGGATCTTTAGATATCTGCAAGGCACACAATCTCTAGGCTTATGGTATTCCACTGGACATTCTTGCAAATTAGTTGCTTTCTCTGATAGTGACTATGCAGGATGTAAGTTGACCAGGAAATCAACTTCTGGTGGATGCCAATTCCTAGGCAACTGTTTGATTTCTTGGCAGAGTAAGAAACAAACATCTGTTGCTACATCCACTGCTGAAGCCGAGTACATTGCTGCTGCAAGTTGTACATCCCAAATACTCTGGCTTCAGAATCAACTTTTGGATTATGGCATTACAGAGACTAAGACTCCATTATTAATGGATAGTGCTTCAGCTCTTTGCATTGTCAAAAATCCTGTCCAGCACTCTAGGACCAAACATATAGAAATTAGACATCATTTTATAAGAGATTGTTTTGAAAAGGGTCTAATTAATCCTATGTTTGTGCCTAGTGCTGATGAGCTTGCAGACATTTTTACTAAGCCTTTGGATAGTTCAACTTTCCACAACCTGGTGTTAAGGCTTGGTATGCTGCAGCTAGAATAAGTGACAACTACTGATGATCTCAGTAATTACTGATGATCATTGGTAACCATGTCACATATAAGTACTGATGAGTTATTTTACCCTCAGTAGTTTTTATAACTACTGAAGGCTAAATGCTTTAAGTACTGTACTTTATCTGTTCTACACTACTGATATAGTTACAACTACTGAAATCAGTAGAAACAGATAAGTACTGATGTCCTATGAAACTACTGAAAACAGCTAAAAGCTGATGAGTAAGTGTTGAGGACAGTATGAAACAGCTGAAAGGCTATGAATTGACGACAACTACTGATGAGTACTCTCTCTTCAGTAGTTCACAAACTGCTGTTTCTTTATAAACAACTGAAGCAATACCATGTCTTCAGTAGTTTCACATACTGATGACTAACACCAAGTCTTCAGTTGTTTACAACAACTGATGGCAAAACCACGGTCTTCAGTAGTTTCACAACTACTGATGACTAATACCAAGTCCTCAGTTGTTTCAACATCTGAAGTCCAACTTGTCTTCAGTAGTTTTTTAAAACTACTGATGCCTAAATCAGAGACTTCAGTTGTTTCAACGTCTGATAGTAAACACCATGTCTTCAGTTGTTTTATAACTGCTGACCACACCAATACCATCAGTCGTTTCAAACGTCTGAAAGTTAATACCACGTCATCAGTAGCTTCAAATACTGATGACTAACACCAAAACCTTCAGTCGTTTCATAACCCGTACCCTATATATACCTGATCCCTCTTTCAGAGTTTTTCATTCTTTCACGACCTAACTTTTCAAAAGCTCTGAAAACCTTTCACCTTCATTAATGGCGACCATGCAACTCAACCTCGACACAACTGTGTCGCGTACCTTACAAAATCGCCCTTCTGGACCAAATTTGAAAATGCTATAGATCTTATGGTCCAATCCCCACTAAAAACGGCTTTCCTTTTAAATCCAATCATTTATGCCGATTCGCTACGTCAGTTCTGGATGAATGCGACCGTTAATGGAGAATCTATCCTTTCATCTATCAACTCGCATAAGGTGGTCATCTCTACTGCTACCATCCGCCAAATATTACTGTTAGATGATGCTGCCTACCCTGTTGGATATCCTAAGCGCCAACTTGATCTTTCCTTTGGACAACATGGATATCAGGGTGATCTTAGTGCTTCAACAATCCTGAAGAAACATTTTCCAGATGCTGAACGATTATTATTTCATATGGTAAATGTTTGCCTGGCTCCGAAGACTTCCTCTTGGGATCAACTGTCTTCCAGATGGCAACAGGTATTGTTCTCTATCCTTGAACAAGAACCACTAAACTTTTCTGAAATAATTTTTCTTGAACTCAAGGATATGGCCACAAAACCACTTTCTAACCGTTGGATACTATATCCTCGGTTTATAATGGCCATAATAGAGAATCAGCTTTCTGCTGAGGGACTAGTTGGTCTGGGAGTCCCTGCTTTGGCTGTATTGCCGGAGGTATACTCCCGACACAACACTGACCAAACTCTCAAACAGGCTGCCAAGCTGCGCAAACCCACGCAGCTGGAACCCACAGCCTCCACCTCCACATCCAAAGTCCCCTCCAAACCCACAAAGAAGAAGCCTAAGAAAGCTACTCAGGGAAT
Source organism: Flaveria trinervia (assembly GCA_025506515.1). Classification (NCBI taxonomy): domain Eukaryota; kingdom Viridiplantae; phylum Streptophyta; class Magnoliopsida; order Asterales; family Asteraceae; genus Flaveria; species Flaveria trinervia. The sequence continues at coordinate 34,406,217 of CM046451.1, read as the reverse complement.
TGAGTCCCCTGTGGATGCTCCTGCTGCACCAACGCAGGTTATCTCTGCTGGAAATAACCCCCCAGTAGAGACTGTGACTCCACCAACTGAAGCCGCTCAGGTTTCCTCTCAAAAGGAACCTGAAGCAACCACTCAAAGGGAAGCCACAATGCTGGGATCCTCCTCACTTGAGGGGATTACCATTGAAGAGCACCACCTGTCCCGGGTGCACACTGCTTCCACACCCTCTCCTGATGCAACCGCCCCTCAAAGCCCTACTATCATTGTTGCAAAAGTGCTGACGCAGTTGCATTCCTCACCCCCCCCCCACCCACCAATTACTACTGGGATAACCTCAACACCTGAGGGGGAGGATCACAATGCTTCTGTCAACCCACAGCACAGGGGTTATCATGTTCCATCTTCTAGTGTAGATAAGGAGGTGCGAACTTCTGGTGAGGCTGCCACTGCTCCTGACTCAGCAAATGACCAGGATGCAGTTGGTAACATCTCTAAGTCCTCACCAGTGGCAACAGCTGATGAAGGACATAGTCCTGAGGCTGGAAGTCCCCAGAACCGAGAACAAGGGGCACATGCTACAATTGATCTACACTCAAGGCATTTCATTCTGACTTTGTCAGGAGGTCAGGTGATTCAGTCACAACTGATGATGACCTGAGCTTCTTCTTTGATGTAGTTGCTCAAAACACCATTCTAGAGGATGAGGTTAGCAGACTCAAAGAGCTGCTGGCCAAGATGTCTCAGGATGCAAGTCCATCTGCCACCACAATACACCCACAGATGGCACCTTCTTCTGAAGGTCCCCTACACACTGAGCCAGTATATACTTCCAAGCCACCAGCCTCTGCTTTCGGCACTGATTCTCAGGACAGAACCACCCTGATCAATCAGTTGCTACCCTTCAAAATTCCCTACCTCTCATCACTCCCATGATCACAGATATAGTGATCAAAGCCATTGATGAGAGGCTTCCTACAATAATACAACCCTTGGTGGAGGAGTTGGTGACTAAATCTCTTTCTACTGCTCAAACCCTTGCATCCAATGCAACCAAAAGGGGGAGTCAGTTAGTTAAAGGAAAAAGGAAGAGGATAGATGGGGAGAAGGCGAAAGAATCTGAGGTTGTAAATGAGAAGGAGAAGGAGAATGTGAAGGGAGCTGAAGTGAATGAAAGTCAAAAAGACTTTCATGTCACATATCAAAAGAGAAAAGGAGAGTCTGAGAAGGAGAAGGAGCTGAAGGATATGGTGAAAGAAGCTGACGCCAACCATAACCGTTCAATGGATAAAATCATTGAGCAGTTGTATAGGCAGGGTTTTGACATCAAACAACTAGACTCCGAGATCAGAAGGATGGAAACAGAGGAGATCAATTCCAGATGGGCTAGCTATGATGCCTTAGAAAGAGAAAGGCTGGAATAATGATCAGATTTATAGCTAAATACCTGGGAAGATCTCTAATGGAAATAAGGGCCTGGACCAGGGACAACATCTTGGCAATAACCACCAAGATTTGTTCGTCTGAAGAATACTCCAAAGGTCTAGTGATTGAGGTATTGAATGAAGCTGGGGTTGGGAATCGAAAAGAACTGACAAAATTTACCAAAGCCTCCCTTACAGCCAAAATGCTAAAACAGTCTGAACCTCAATCCTCAAAATCACTATCTCCACAACCCACTAAAAAACTCCTTTACCCTCTAAACCAACCATCCAACCCACAAAACCAAATCCTTTACCCAAAACCCATTGCCAGTGATGTACCTAGCCAAAAGAAAAGAAAGGTACTGAGGCCTGATGAAGATGAAGAGGAGGATGAAGACAGACTGCCACTCTCTGCAGTCATTACTTTGCCTAAGGCTAAACCAATGTCCATCACTCCTGCTTCTCAAATGCATGATGTAATGATAAAGATTGAAGAGGAACAGATGCAAAAACATGATGAGGAAATGCTGAAAAGCATTGACAAAGCATATGCTACATCCTCTTCAATGATCAGCATGAAGAAAGAAGTATTAAGATTGTACACCCTTGCTAATACCTTTCAATACCAAAGGGAAAGAGTAAGGATATGGCCTGATCCTAGGGTGGCACACCGGATTGTCAAGAAAGAAATTCCTTCAAGATACAAGGGCCAAGTGAAGAGAGTTGTCGACGAAGACATCACTGTGGTGCTTGTAGTGTCCCCTGGGAAATTGTTGAAGAGTTCAAGAAAGCCTATGAAGCCAAACAACCACCTCAAAAGATGTTAGAGAACAAAATTATAAAGAAGGGATTGGTTTACAAACGACTTGAAAACTTCAAACAAGAAGAGCTCAACCTGCTCTTAGAAGGACTCATCCAGATGAGTTTGCTTATAGACAAATAACAACGGTTGAGCTCAAGAATGGAAAACAGGCCAAGTACATATCTGAAGTGTATGGCCGAGAAGGATTATTTGATGGTGTGCCCGAGGTGCTGACAATGGATGAGCAAATCATGTTTTTAAGGGCTTACACCAGGAATCATATAGGCTGATACACGGGAAGTAGATCTCATGGTTGGGGCAACAGCTCGGTGTCCAAGTCCCCAATACAGAGCTCCCAACCATATCATGCCAAACAGATCATCAGAGACTTCTTCCCAGGCCGGTGCTGAAAAAGGGTCACTTCTCATCTGATCAAGAGGATTAAGAGACCAATCTATCTGCCAAAATAAGTGGGACTCGTCAATAACTTAGAGGTTTTGGCTGCATTGGTTCAGGGGGAGTTTGTTGGACCAAAAGAACCAATGAGCCTGATCAGAGAAACCTCTAAGTCCCACAAGACATCACAACAGCTGAAGAAGACCTGATCAGCTGTTCTACAAAGTCTGAAGAATACAACTGCTGAAGTACGTCTGAAGTACTGAAGACAAAGACTGAGACAACAGCTGAAGATCTAAAGTCTGAAGACTTCAACAAGTACTGAAGACAAAGACTGAAGATCAACAGCTGAAAGACAAAGTCTGATGTTCAAGTACTGAAGACATCAGCTGATGTTAACAGCTGATGACAACAGCTGAAGAGGGCTTCTTCAGTTGTTGTGATATTTTTCTTCTTCAGTAGTTTTCTTTTCCTTTCAGTAGTTTGTTTATTTTTCTTTTCAGTACTTGTAAACAACTGAAGAGGTTGTTCTTCAGTTGTTGTAGTTTCAGTAGTTTTATGTTTTTCAGTAGTTGTAAATGAGATGTTTAACACTTAGGAACATTTGTAAGAAGATGTCAGTTGTTGACATCTTCAGTAGTTGTTAAACATCAGTAGTTATAAAACGGTTACATGTCATGTCACTTTCAAGTGACATCAGCCTACGTCATTCTTTTCTTTATAAGGAAGATGACTCACCTGTAATCGTGCCTTTGAGGCCGACAATCTAATGCAATATTCCTTTTGTCGGATATTTCTCTCTCTATAACAAAATTCTTTTATCGTTTTATATCAATTGTTCTTGTTGAATTGTCTAATTCTGAGCTATTCCGCTGCTATATCTGTTCAATCGATTAAACCAAGGGCTGAGATCCTAACAAAAAGAAACAAGAAGTGAAGACAAACATTTGCTCAGGGTTTGTCCTTGTCTTACCCTTGTGCTAACAGCTCTCCAATGATTGTTTGTAGTGGGGAATGCGACTTTGGATCCTTAGCTTAGGGATCACAAAAGTTGCTGAGAGAGATCTAAATTAAAGAAAAATTTTAGATCTCATTGCATGTTTCTTTTCCCCACCACATCAGCACACTTATCAAGATAAACTTGATCCAATGAGTGTGTTACATCATTGATTGTCCGTCTTTTGGATTGGTTGATTAGCCTCATAAGTTTGATCACTGTCAACCATCCCCATCATGTTTCTTTTGTGCATTTGAAGTTCTTTATCTGGTTGTGGGCATCTAAGTTGGAAAAAAAAAACAAAAAAAAAAAAAAAAAAATTTGTTGGACCAAAAGAACCAATGAGCCTGATCAGAGAAACCTCTAAGTCCCACAAGACATCACAACAGCTGAAGAAGACCTGATCAGCTGTTCTACAAAGTCTGAAGAATACAACTGCTGAAGTACGTCTGAAGTACTGAAGACAAAGACTGAGACAACAGCTGAAGATCTAAAGTCTGAAGACTTCAACAAGTACTGAAGACAAAGACTGAAGATCAACAGCTGAAAGACAAAGTCTGATGTTCAAGTACTGAAGACATCAGCTGATGTTAACAGCTGATGACAACAGCTGAAGAGGGCTTCTTCAGTTGTTGTGATGGTTTTTCTTCTTCAGTAGTTTTCTTTTCCTTTCAGTAGTTTGTTTATTTTTCTTTTCAGTACTTGTAAACAACTGAAGAGGTTGTTCTTCAGTTGTTGTAGTTTCAGTAGTTTTATGTTTTTCAGTAGTTGTAAATAAGATGTTTAACACTTAGGAACATTTGTAAGAAGATGTCAGTTGTTGACATCTTCAGTAGTTGTTAAACATCAGTAGTTATAAAACGGTTACATGTCACTTTCAAGTGACATCAGCCTACGTCATTCTTTTCTTTATAAGGAAAGATGACTCACCTGTAATCGTGCCTTTGAGGCCGACAATCTTAATGCAATATTCCTTTTGTCGGATATTTCTCTCTCTATAACAAAATTCTTTTATCGTTTTATATCAATTGTTCTTGTTGAATTTGTCTAATTCTGAGCTATTCCGCTGCTATATCTGTTCAATCGATTAACCAAGGCTGAGATCCTAACAAATGGTATCAGAGCAGGTTAATCATTGATCGATCTAACAATTGATCATTGAAACTGTTCAATCGCTCTAAGTTTAATCGAATTAGCAAAATTCGCAAGGATCTGTTATAGAGATTGAGAGTGTATCGCTTCTGGCCGTTTTATTTGAGGTTCTGTGTGGTTTTGAGCTAAATTTATTGTGATTTTACTTGAATCTGTCTGATTTTCCACAATGACTACTTCTTCGAATGATCCTTTCAATACTGGATCCTCTACCAAGCCTCCGATCTTGGTGAGGAATGAGTATAACATTTGGCAGAGAAGATTGCTCCATCACCTGTCTGTCAATAGCTCAGGTTGTTGGACATCTGTGGTACATGGACCACATAAGCCAATGGTGAATGATCCGGAAACAAACCAGTTGGTTCCAAAGAAGAAGGAGCAATACTCCGATGAGGACAAGAAGTTGTTTGAAATCGATGCAAAAGCCCATGGAATTTTGGCTATGGCTATTCCTAATGAGATTTACTCTGGGCTTCTGCATTGTGAGTCTGCTCATGACCTCTGGAATGCCATCAAAGAACAATTTGGTGGTACTGATGAGGTTTTAGCAAACAACAGGGAAATCCTCGCCCAACAATATGAGACTTTCTCTCATAGAAAGGGTGAGACTCTGACTCAACAATTTGAGCGGTTTTCATGTTTAATCTCTGAATTGAAAATGGTTAAACATGAATATACCAGGAGTCAGATGAACCATAGATTTTTAAGATCACTGCCTGAGAGATGGAACACATATACCATTGTTCTACGCTCAAATGCTGATGTTGATCGCCTATCTCTCACCCAACTTCATGGGAAACTGCTTACATTCGAGAGAGAGATAGAGCAGAAAAGGAAATTGGTTTCATCTGGCAAGCTCACTGAGGATTTTGTCCAAGGGAACACTGCCCTGATTGGACATCAAGAGTCAGAATATGCGTCATCTGAAAGCCAGTATGATGAGCATATTGATTTCTCTACAAACACTTCTGAGCCTGCCTTTGTGAGTGTTGATAGTTATTCTGCTGGTAGTAATAGTGACAATCTATGTTTCATCATGGATGATCTCAAGGGGATTGCTGATGATGACTTAGAAGAGATGGATATTTTGAGCCAAATGGCCTTGATAAATATCAGATCTCAGAAGTTCTACAAAAGAACTGGAAGGAAATTCCCAGGACTCTCTGGCAAAACCAAAGTTGGTTTTGACAAGAGTAAGTTGAAGTGCCATAAATGCCACAGGCTTGGCACTTTGCAAGAGAATGTAGATCATCTGGATCTAACTCTCCTGCACCTTTTGTGACTTTCCCTGGCAATAGTCAACAAAACAGAGGGCAACAACCTGTCAATTCTGGTTATCATCATCAACCACAATCTCCTGCATATTTTGTTCCACAGGGGCCAATGCCATATCCATACCCCTGCTATTACATGCCACAACCAGGCCAGGTTCAAGCACCCACTGCTCAGCAACCACATGCACTCCCTGAGCCTCAACCATCCCAATCTCATCAACCTAATCAACTTCACAACACACAGCTTCTTCACACCAGGAGTTGTTGACTGGAGCAGTTTACCAGATGATGTGTCTGGTAATGAACAACTGTTCTCAGGTGCTGGTCAACATGGTGGTGAGCATCCTTTTGGAAATCTAGCTCTCATGGCTTTGGAATCCTCTGATGGATCATCCTCAAATACCTCTTCAACACAGGTATCACAGGTATCCTCTGAGGCTAAGGCCAAATTATGTTCTGAAACTTGCATAGCAGCATTTGCCTCTATTAGAGAAGCAAATGTGGCTTTAATCAATAAAAATGTAGAGCTAGAACAAACAATTTCCAAAAATAAAGCTGAGTTTGAGTCTGTGCTAAAAGAGAAAACTGATGAGATTTACAAATTAAAATGCCAAATTTCTGATGATAAGGCTAGGGAGGATGTACTCTTAGAGAAGTACAAAGACCTCAAAGATACTCTTGCTGTCACCCAGGTAGAGTGTGATCGATGGGTACAATCTTGCAAGGGCTTTGAAATGCTTCTTAGTAAGCAAACAGCTTCCAATGTGAAGTTTGGAATTGGTTATAATCACACTGCTCCTCCTACAGTTTTTGCTTCAAGAGCAGGAGCGGATTCTGATGGAGAAAGTAATGACCAATCCACCTCATCATGTGATTCACTACTTGATAAAGCACCATCAGTAGTTGAAGTCAGTAGTAATCCCTCTGTGAACCTATCAGCTGATATTGATGGTTCAACTGCTGACACTCACATGATCAATGAGTTGATCAACCCAGTGTTATCCCTAGAAGTACTGAGGGTACTGGAGAGCAGGGGATAACATCTGGAGTTCAAATCCTAATGACTGACAGCACTGAAGAGAAGAAAACTGTCAGTAGGAAGGATTTGAAGCCTACTAAGGAAGTTGACAAGAAGGCAAAAAGTGCTTCTAAACTGCTGAAGAGCAAGTCTTCAGTAGTTTCATCTTCTTTAGTTGATGATCAACAGAAGATGAAGAAGAAACCATGTGAAATATGTGGTCTATTCAATCATCTCACAGATGATTGTTGGTACAAAAAGGGATCCAAACTCAAACAAAAAGAGAAAATTAAAGAAAACTTGGCTAAAATGAAAACTGAGTTTGAGTCCAAGTTTGTACCAGCAGCATCAAATCCTGTTACTCCTATGACCAAAAAGAAATCTAAAAAGGAAGGAGTGCAACAGGCAATAGCTGAGGTTGCTCAAAAGAAGATGGTGCAACACAAGAACTCATCATCAAACACCAATACCAATGTGTCTGAAGAGCTGAAAGCTCTCTCCCAGAATCAGACACAGCTGGTAATGATGGTTCAACATCTGTTGGGAAGAGTTAACCAACTTGATGGCCCTGTGTTGAAACCCCAGAAAAGGAGATCCAAGCCGAAGGATTCCTCTTCTACACCATCTCCTTCACCTCAAGCTATTGTGTCCAATAAACCTGTTAGTTTACCATCTGTTGATGAGACCAGGCCCAAAACCAAAAAGGTTTGGGTCTCCAAAACTAACTGATTGTTTATTTATGCAGGTTTCTTCAACATGCCAAAGTAGCATCTGGTATGTAGACAGTGGGGGATCTATGCATATGACTGGGAACAACTCACTTCTTAATGACTACTCTCCAGGAAGGAAGGGATTTGTTTCTTTTGGCAATGATGCAAGAGGTTACATCATCGGGAAGGGCTTTGTTTCCAATGGGGAAATAAAGTTTGATGATGTCAACCATGTGGAAAATCTCAAGTATAATCTTTTGAGTGTCAGTCAATTGTGTGACAAAGGCCATGTTGCCCTTTTCACAAGCCAGAACTGCAGGATTCTGTCATCCAAAGTTCTGAGTTTGATTGACAAGGTATTGGATGCTCACACTCTCCTGAAGGCCAACAGGACAGGAAGAGTGTATGCCTTAGATCTTTCCAAGAAAATTGATCTCAAAGGCCATCCTTGCCTATTTTCCAAGGCCTCTCCTCAAGAATCTAATCTATGGCATAGAAGGCTGGGACATGTTAATTCAAGAACATGAATCAGCTGATACACCATAGTTTAGTAAGGGGAATGCCTATGAAGGAGTTCAAGTGTGAAAACAACTGCACTGCTTGTTTGAAAGGAAAACAGCACAAGGTTTCATTTCCACCTATTGAAGAACCAAAGTCCACTGCCTGCTTACAACTTCTTCACATGGATCTCTTTGGTCCTGTGAGAGTGATGAGCATGGCACAAAAAATACTGTCTGGTAATTGTGGATGATTACTCCAGATTTGTATGGACTTTCTTTCTACATTCAAAGGATGAAGCTGCACAGAAGATCATAAACTTTGTGTTGTATGCTGAGAAGCAGTATTCCCTCTCAGTCAAGTGTATTAGAAGTGATAATGGAACAGAATTCAGGAACAATACACTTGATGAGTTCTACCTTTCCAAGGGAATAAAGAGACAGTTTAGTATTCCAAGAACTCCTGAACAGAATGGAGTTGTGGAGAGAAAGAACAGGACCCTCATTGAAGCTGCAAGGTCTATGTTGGCTGATTCTGGACTGCCATTGACCTTTTGGGCTGAAGCTGTCAACACAGCATGCTATGTGCAGAATAGAGTGCTAATAAATCAGAGGTTGATGAAGACTCCATATGAAGTTCTACATCATTTGGCCCCTCTCATTTCATTTTTTAGAGCATTTGGGTGTCCCTGTTTCATTCTCAACACAAAGGATCAGCTCCAGAAATTTGATCCTAAGGTGGATGCAGGGTACTTTGTTGGTTATTCATCAACTTGCAAGGCATACAGAGTCTTCAACTGCAGAACAAAGATGGTTGAAGAGACTTTACATGTCAAGTTCAATGAATCTCCAAAGGACAAGATTCCACAAAGCCCTGTGGAGCTCTTTGATTTGGACATACTGCAATATGTTCCTTATCAATCTCCTGCTGTTGCTCCTGTCAACAGTTCACCACCTGGTGTTACTACTGAAGATGATGATGATAGTAGTAATCACCTCTTCAGGTTTAGTGATCAACTGCCTGAGTCCTCTAAACCTGATGCTCCTGTAGCTCCAGCCGCACCATCCACAACAAATGCTGATGAGATTTCTGCATCCTCAACTTCATTTGAGTTGCCACCATCTTCATGGTTTCAAGAATCTGCATCAACATCTGCTGCTGCTGAAGACCCTACAAACACTTGCACAGATTTGATTGTTTACCAAGAGCTGAAAAATCACCCAATCTCAAATCCTTGGTGATATCAATGCTGGTGTCTCAACCAGAAGCCAGTTGTCCAATTTCTGCTTCTATGCTCTCTTCATCAGTCAGCTAGAGCCGAAGAACTATCATGTTGCTTTGAGGGACAATGGATGGGTTGAAGCCATGCAGCTTGAGCTTCTTCAGTTCAAGAAACAGCAAGTGTGGGAGCTTGTTCCTCTACCCCCAGGTAAGTGTGCAATAGGCACTAAATGGGTGTTTAGGAATAAAACTGATGAAAATGGGCTAATTGTTAAGAACAAGGCCAGACTGGTTGTGCAGGGGTGCACAAGAAGAAGGTATTGATTATGATGAAACCTTTGCCCCTGTAGCCAGACTGGAGGCAATTAGATTGTTTTTAGCCTATGCTGCACTCCACAATCTTAAAGTTTTCCAAATGGATGTCAAAAGTGCTTTTCTATATGGTACAATAAAAGAAGAAGTTTGTGTGTCAACCACCAGGCTTTGAGGATAATAAGCACCCAGAATGGGTATATAAGCTTGATAAAGCTCTTTATGGGTTGAAACAAGCACCTAGAGCTTGGTATGAGACCTTATCAAACTTTCTTCTACAGAATAATTTCACTAGAGGCTCCATAGATAAAACTTTATTTATTAAGAAGGTGGATCAGCATAAGCTACTTGTTCAAATTTATGTTGATGATATTATATTTGCATCCTCTGATCCCCAATTGTGTGAGGATTTCCAAACCTTAATGCAACAGAAGTTTGAAATGAGTGCAATGGGAGAATTACAGTTCTTTCTAGGTTTGCAAATCAAACAAAAAGCTGATGGAATTTTCATTCATCAGTCTAAATACACAAAAGATCTTTTGAATAAGTTTGATTTACAAAACTGTAAATCTTGTTCTACTCCCATGTGCAACACCACACAATTGGATGTTGATCAGAAAGGTAAAGGTGTTGATGAAACCTTTACAGATGTATGATTGGTTCCTTGATGTATTTAACAGCTTCTAGACCAGATATTATGTTTGCTACATGTGTTTGTGCTAGATTTCAGGCTGCACCTAAGGAGTCTCATCTGATTGCAGTCAAGAGGATCTTTAGATATCTGCAAGGCACACAATCTCTAGGCTTATGGTATTCCACTGGACATTCTTGCAAATTAGTTGCTTTCTCTGATAGTGACTATGCAGGATGTAAGTTGACCAGGAAATCAACTTCTGGTGGATGCCAATTCCTAGGCAACTGTTTGATTTCTTGGCAGAGTAAGAAACAAACATCTGTTGCTACATCCACTGCTGAAGCCGAGTACATTGCTGCTGCAAGTTGTACATCCCAAATACTCTGGCTTCAGAATCAACTTTTGGATTATGGCATTACAGAGACTAAGACTCCATTATTAATAGGATGTGCTTCAGCTCTTTGCATTGTCAAAAATCCTGTCCAGCACTCTAGGACCAAACATATAGAAATTAGACATCATTTTATAAGAGATTGTTTTGAAAAGGGTCTAATTAATCCTATGTTTGTGCCTAGTGCTGATGAGCTTGCAGACATTTTTACTAAGCCTTTGGATAGTTCAACTTTCCACAACCTGGTGTTAAGGCTTGGTATGCTGCAGCTAGAATAAGTGACAACTACTGATGATCTCAGTAATTACTGATGATCATTGGTAACCATGTCACATATAAGTACTGATGAGTTATTTTACCCTCAGTAGTTTTTATAACTACTGAAGGCTAAATGCTTTAAGTACTGTACTTTATCTGTTCTACACTACTGATGTAGTTACAACTACTGAAATCAGTAGAAACAGATAAGTACTGATGTCCTATGAAACAACTGAAAACAGCTAAAAGCTGATGAGTAAGTGTTGAGGACAGTATGAAACAGCTGAAAGGCTATGAATTGACGACAACTACTGATGAGTACTCTCTCTTCAGTAGTTCACAAACTGCTGTTTCTTTATAAACAACTGAAGCAATACCATGTCTTCAGTAGTTTCACAACTACTGATGACTAACACCAAGTCTTCAGTTGTTTACAACAACTGATGGCAAAACCACGGTCTTCAGTAGTTTCACACTACTGATGACTAATACCAAGTCCTCAGTTGTTTCAACATCTGAAGTCCAACTTGTCTTCAGTAGTTTTTAAAACTACTGATGCCTAAATCAGAGACTTCAGTTGTTTCAACGTCTGATAGTAAACACCATGTCTTCAGTTGTTTTATAACTGCTGACCACACCAATACCATCAGTCGTTTCAAACGTCTGAAAGTTAATACCACGTCATCAGTAGCTTCAAATACTGATGACTAACACCAAAACCTTCAGTCGTTTCATAACCCGTACCCTATATATACCTGATCCCTCTTTCAGAGTTTTTCATTCTTTCACGACCTAACTTTTCAAAAGCTCTGAAAACCTTTCACCTTCATTAATGGCGACCATGCAACTCAAACCTCGACACAACTGTGTCGCGTACCTCACAAAATCGCCCTTCTGGACCAAATTTGAAAATGCTATAGATCTTATGGTCCAATCCCCACTAAAAACGGCTTTCCTTTTAAATCCAATCATTTATGCCGATTCGCTACGTCAGTTCTGGATGAATGCGACCGTTAATGGAGAATCTATCCATTCATCTATCAACTCGCATAAGGTGGTCATCTCTACTGCTACCATCCGCCAATATTACTGTTAGATGATGCTGCCTACCCTGTTGGATATCCTAAGCGCCAACTTGATCTTCCTTTGGACAACATGGATATCAGGGTGATCTTAGTGCTTCAACAATCCTGAAGAAACATTTTCCAGATGCTGAACGATTATTATTTCATATGGTAAATGTTTGCCTGGCTCCGAAGACTTCCTCTTGGGATCAACTGTCTTCCAGATGGCAACAGGTATTGTTCTCTATCCTTGAACAAGAACCACTAAACTTTTCTGAAATAATTTTTCTTGAACTCAAGGATATGGCCACAAAACCACTTTCTAACCGTTGGATACTATATCCTCGGTTTATAATGGCCATAATAGAGAATCAGCTTTCTGCTGAGGGACTAGTTGGTCTGGGAGTCCCTGCTTTGGCTGTATTGCCGGAGGTATACTCCCGACACAACACTGACCAAACTCTCAAACAGGCTGCCAAGCTGCGCAAACCCACGCAGCTGGAACCCACAGCCTCCACCTCCACATCCAAAGTCCCCTCCAAACCCACAAAGAAGAAGCCTAAGAAAGCTACTCAGGGAATTGAGTCCCCTGTGGATGCTCCTGCTGCACCAACGCAGGTTATCTCTGCTGGAAATAACCCCCCAGTAGAGACTGTGACTCCACCAACTGAAGCCGCTCAGGTTTCCTCTCAAAAGGAACCTGAAGCAACCACTCAAAGGGAAGCCACAATGCTGGGATCCTCCTCACTTGAGGGGATTACCATTGAAGAGCACCACTTGTCCCGGGTGCACACTGCTTCCACACCCTCTCCTGATGCAACCGCCCCTCAAAGCCTACTATCATTGTTGCAAAAGTGCTGACGCAGTTGCATTCCTCACCCCCCACCCAGACACCAATTACTACTGGGATAACCTCAACACCTGAGGGGGAGGATCACAATGCTTCTGTCAACCCACAGCACAGGGGTTATCATGTTCCATCTTCTAGTGTAGATAAGGAGGTGCGAACTTCTGGTGAGGCTGCCACTGCTCCTGACTCAGCAAATGACCAGGATGCAGTTGGTAACATCTCTAAGTCCCACCAGTGGCAACAGCTGATGAAGGACATAGTCCTGAGGCTGGAAGTCCCCAGAACCGAGAACAAGGGGCACATGCTATAATTGATCTACACTCAAGGCATGTTCATTCTGACTTTGTCAGGAGGTCAGGTGATTCAGTCCAACTGATGATGACCTGAGCTTCTTCTATGATGTAGTTGCTCAAAACACCATTCTAGAGGATGAGGTTAGCAGACTCAAAGAGCTGCTGGCCAAGATGTCTCAGGATGCAAGTCCATCTGCCACCACAATACACCCACAGATGGCACCTTCTTCTGAAGGTCCCCTACACACTGAGCCAGTATATACTTCCAAGCCACAGCCTCTGCTTTCGGCACTGATTCTCAGGAACAGAACCATCCTGATCAATCAGTTGCTACCCTTCAAAATTCCCTACCTCTCATCACTCCCATGATCACAGATATAGTGATCAAAGCCATTGATGAGAGGCTTCCTACAATAATACAACCCTTGGTGGAGGAGTTGGTGACTAAATCCCTTTCTACTGCTCAAACCCTTGCACCCAATGCAACCAAAAGGGGGAGAGTCAGTTAGTTAAAGGAAAAAGGAAGAGGATAGATGGGGAGAAGGCGAAAGAATCTGAGGTTGTAAATGAGAAGGAGAAGGAGAGTGTGAAGGGAGCTGAAGTGAATGAAAGTCAAAAAGACTTTCATGTCACATATCAAAAGAGAAAAGGAGAGTCTGAGAAGGAGAAGGAGCTGAAGGATATGGTGAAAGAAGCTGACGCCAACCATAACCGTTCAATGGATAAAATCATTGAGCAGTTGTATAGGCAGGGTTTTGACATCAAACAACTAGACTCCGAGATCAGAAGGATGGAAACAGAGGAGATCAATTCAAGATGGGCTAGCTATGATGCCTTAGAAAGAGAAAGGCTGGAGATAATGATCAGATTTATAGCTAAATACTTGGGAAGATCTCTAATGGAAATAAGGGCCTGGACCAGGGACAACATCTTGGCAATAACCACCAAGATTTGTTCGTCTGAAGAATACTCCAAAGGTTTAGTGATTGAGGTATTGAATGAAGCTGGGTTGGGAATCGAAAAGAACTGACAAAATTTACCAAAGCCTCCCTTACAGCCAAAATGCTAAAACAGTCTGAAAAGCCTCAATCCTCAAAATCACTATCTCCACAACCCACTAAAACAACTCCTTTACCCTCTAAACCAACCATCCAACCACAAAACCAAATCCTTACCCCAAAAACCCATTGCCAGTGATGTACCTAGCCAAAAGAAAAGAAAGGTACTGAGGCCTGATGAAGATGAAGAGGAGGATGAAGACAGACTGCCACTCTCTGCAGTCATTACTTTGCCTAAGGCTAAACCAATGTCCATCACTCCTGCTTCTCAAATGCATGATGTAATGATAAAGATTGAAGAGGAACAGATGCAAAAACATGATGAGGAAATGCTGAAAAGCATTGACAAAGCATATGCTACATCCTCTTCAATGATCAGCATGAAGAAAGAAGTATTAAGATTGTACACCCTTGCTAATACCTTTCAATACCAAAGGGAAAGAGTAAGGATATGGCCTGATCCTAGGGTGGCACACCGGATTGTCAAGAAAGAAATTCCTTCAAGATACAAGGGCCAAGTGAAGAGAGTTGTCGACGAAGACATCACTGTGGTGCTTGTAGTGTCCCCTTGGGAATTGTTGAAGAGTTCAAGAAAGCCTATGAAGCCAAACAACCACCTCAAAAGATGTTAGAGAACAAAATTATAAAGAAGGGATTGGTTTACAAACGACTTGAAAACTTCAAACAAGAAGAGCTCAACCTGCTCTTAGAAGGACTCATCCAGATGAGTTTGCTTATAGACAAATAACCACGGTTGAGCTCAAAATGGAAAACAGGCCAAGTACATATCTGAAGTGTATGGCCGAGAAGGATTATTTGATGGTGTGCCCGAGGTGCTGACAATGGATGAGCAAATCATGTTTTTAAGGGCTTACACCAGGGAATCATATAGGCTGATACACGGGAAGTAGATCTCATGGTTGGGGCAACAGCTCGGTGTCCAAGTCCCCAATACAGAGCTCCCAACCATATCATGCCAAACAGATCATCAGAGACTTCTTCCCAGGCCGGTGCTGAAAAAGGGTCACTTCTCATCTGATCAAGAGGATAAAGAGACCAATCTATCTGCCAAAATAAGTGGGACTCGTCAATAACTTAGAGGTTTTGGCTGCATTGGTTCAGGGGGAGTTTGTTGGACCAAAAGAACCAATGAGCCTGATCAGAGAAACCTCTAAGTCCCACAAGACATCACAACAGCTGAAGAAGACCTGATCAGCTGTTCTACAAAGTCTGAAGAATACAACTGCTGAAGTACGTCTGAAGTACTGAAGACAAAGACTGAGACAACAGCTGAAGATCTAAAGTCTGAAGACTTCAACAAGTACTGAAGACAAAGACTGAAGATCAACAGCTGAAAGACAAAGTCTGATGTTCAAGTACTGAAGACATCAGCTGATGTTAACAGCTGATGACAACAGCTGAAGAGGGCTTCTTCAGTTGTTGTGATGGTTTTTCTTCTTCAGTAGTTTTCTTTTCCTTTCAGTAGTTTGTTTATTTTTCTTTTCAGTACTTGTAAACAACTGAAGAGGTTGTTCTTCAGTTGTTGTAGTTTCAGTAGTTTTATGTTTTTCAGTAGTTGTAAATAAGATGTTTAACACTTAGGAACATTTGTAAGAAGATGTCAGTTGTTGACATCTTCAGTAGTTGTTAAACATCAGTAGTTATAAAACGGTTACATGTCACTTTCAAGTGACATCAGCCTACGTCATTCTTTTCTTTATAAGGAAGATGACTCACCTGTAATCGTGCCTTTGAGGCCGACAATCTTAATGCAATATTCCTTTTGTCGGATATTTCTCTCTCTATAACAAAATTCTTTTATCGTTTTATATCATTGTTCTTGTTGAATTTGTCTAATTCTGAGCTATTCCGCTGCTATATCTGTTCAATCGATTAAACCAAGGGCTGAGATCCTAACAGAAAGAAACATAGTGAAGACAAACCTTTGCTTCATGGGTTTGTCCTCTGTTCTTACCCTTGGTGCTAACATCTCCCATGATGTTTTTATTGGGATGCGCTTTGTGATCCTTAGCTGAGGGTCACCACAAGTTCTGAGCGAGATCTAAATTAAGAAATTTAGATCTGACATTGATGTTTTCTCCCCCCACATCAGCACACTATCAAGAGTAACCTTGATCCAATTCGTGTGTGACATCATTGATGTTGTCATCTTGAGTGGTTATTAGCATCAAGAAAGTTTTGATCACTGTCATCCATCCCCATCATTTTCTTTTGCATTTGAAGTGTCTTTATCTGGTTGTGGACATCTAAGTTGGAAAAAAACAAAAAAAAAAAAAAAAAAAAAAAATTTGTTGGACCAAAAGAACCAATGAGCCTGATCAGAGAACCTCTAAGTCCCACAAGACATCACAACAGCTGAAGAAGACCTGATCAGCTGTTCTACAAAGTCTGAAGAATACAACTGCTGAAGTACGTCTGAAGTACTGAAGACAAGACTGAGACAACAGCTGAAGATCTAAAGTCTGAAGACTTCAACAAGTACTGAAGACAAAGACTGAAGATCAACAGCTGAAAGACAAGTCTGATGTTCAAGTACTGAAGACATCAGCTGATGTTAACAGCTGATGACAACAGCTGAAGAGGGCTTCTTCAGTTGTTTTGATGATTTTTCTTCTCGTAGTTTTTTCTTTTCCTTTCAGTAGTTTGTTTATTTTTCTTTTCAGTACTTGTAAACAACTGAAGAGTTGTTCTTCAGTTGTTGTAGTTTCAGTAGTTTTATGTTTTTCAGTAGTTGTAAAGAGATGTTTAACACTTAGGAACATTTGTAGAAGATGTCAGTTGTTGACATCTTCAGTAGTTGTTAAACATCAGTAGTTATAAAACGGTTACATGTCACTTTCAAGTGACATCAGCCTACGTCATTCTTTTCTTTATAAGGAAAGATGACTCACCTGTAATCGTGCCTTTGAGGCCGACAATCCTAATGCAATATTCCTTTTGTCGGATATTTCTCTCTCTATAACAAAATTCTTTTATCGTTTTATATCATTGTTCTTGTTGAATTTGTCTAATTCTGAGCTATCCGCTGCTATATCTGTTCAATCGATTAAACCAAGGGCTGAGATCCTAACAAATGGTATCAGAGCAGGTTAATCATTGATCGATCTAACAATTGATCATTGAAACTGTTCAATCGCTCTAAGTTTAATCGAATTAGCAAAATTCGCAAGGATCTGTTATAGAGATTGAGAGTGTATCGCTTCTGGCCGTTTTATTTGAGGTTCTGTGTGGTTTTGAGCTAAATTTATTGTGTTTTACTTGAATCTGTCTGATTTTCCACAATGACTACTTCTTCTAATGATCCTTTCAATACTGGATCCTCTACCAAGCCTCCGATCTTGGTGAGGAATGAGTATAACATTTGGCAGAGAAGATTGCTCCATCACCTGTCTGTCAATAGCTCAGGTTGTTGGACATCTGTGGTACATGGACCACATAAGCCAATGGTGAATGATCCGGAAACAAACCAGTTGGTTCCAAAGAAGAAGGAGCAATACTCCGATGAGGACAAGAAGTTGTTTGAAATCGATGCAAAAGCCCATGGAATTTTGGCTATGGCTATTCCTAATGAGATTTACTCTGGGCTTCTGCATTGTGAGTCTGCTCATGACCTCTGGAATGCCATCAAAGAACAATTGGTGGTACTGATGAGGTTTTAGCAAACACAGGGAAATCCTCGCCCAACAATATGAGACTTTCTCTCATAGAAAGGGTGAGACTCTGACTCAACAATTTGAGCGGTTTTCATGTTTAATCTCTGAATTGAAAATGGTTAAACATGAATATACCAGGAGTCAGATGAACCATAGATTTTTAGATCACTGCCTGAGAGATGGACACATATACCATTGTTCTACGCTCAAATGCTGATGTTGATCGCCTATCTCTCACCCAACTTCATGGGAAACTGCTTACATTCGAGAGAGAGATAGAGCAAAAGGAAATTGGTTTCATCTGGCAAGCTCACTGAGGATTTTGTCCAAGGGAACACTGCCCTGATTGGACATCAAGAGTCAGAATATGCGTCATCTGAAAGCCAGTATGATGAGCATATTGATTTCTCTACAAACACTTCTGAGCCTGCCTTTGTGAGTGTTGATAGTTATTCTCTGGTAGTAATAGTGACAATCTATGTTTCATCATGGATGATCTCAAGGGGATTGCTGATGATGACTTAGAAGAGATGATATTTTGAGCCAAATGGCCTTGATAAATATCAGATCTCAGAAGTTCTACAAAAGAACTGGAAGGAAATTCCCAGGACTCTCTGGCAAAACCAAAGTTGGTTTTGACAAGAGTAAGTTGAAGTGCCATAAATGCCACAGGCTGGGCACTTTGCAAGAGAATGTAGATCATCTGGATCTAACTCTCCTGCACCTTTTGTGACTTTCCCTGGCAATAGTCAACAAAACAGAGGGCAACAACCTGTCAATTCTGGTTATCATCATCAACCACAATCTCCTGCATATTTTGTTCCACAGGGGCCAATGCCATATCCATACCCCTGCTATTACATGCCACAACCAGGCCAGGTTCAAGCACCCACTGCTCAGCAACCACATGCACTCCCTGAGCCTCAACCATCCCAATCTCATCAAACTAATCAACTTCAACAACACAGCTTCTTCACACCAGGTTTTGTTGACTGGAGCAGTTTACCAGATGATGTGTCTGGTAATGAACAACTGTTCTCAGGTGCTGGTCAACATGGTGGTGAGCATCCTTTTGGAAATCTAGCTCTCATGGCTTTGGAATCCTCTGATGGATCATCCTCAATACCTCTTCAACACAGGTATCACAGGTATCCTCTGAGGCTAAGGCCAAATTATGTTCTGAAACTTGCATAGCAGCATTTGCCTCTATTAGAGAAGCAAATGTGGCTTTAATCAATAAAAATGTAGAGCTAGAACAAACAATTTCCAAAAATAAAGCTGAGTTTGAGTCTGTGCTAAAAGAGAAAACTGATGAGATTTACAAATTAAAATGCCAAATTTCTGATGATAAGGCTAGGGAGGATGTACTCTTAGAGAAGTACAAAGACCTCAAAGATACTCTTGCTGTCACCCAGGTAGAGTGTGATCGATGGGTACAATCTTGCAAGGGCTTTGAAATGCTTCTTAGTAAGCAAACAGCTTCCAATGTGAAGTTTGGAATTGGTTATCACACTGCTCCTCCTACAGTTTTTGCTTCAAGAGCAGGAGCGGATTCTGATGGAGAAAGTAATGACCAATCCACCTCATCATGTGATTCACTACTTGATAAAGCACCATCAGTAGTTGAAGTCAGTAGTAATCCCTCTGTGAACCTATCAGCTGATATTGATGGTTCAACTGCTGACACTCACATGATCAATGAGTTGATCAACCCAAGTGTTATCCCTAGAAGTACTGAGGGTACTGGAGAGCAGGGGATAACATCTGGAGTTCAAATCCTAATGACTGACAGCACTGAAGAGAAGAAAACTGTCAGTAGGAAGGATTTGAAGCCTACTAAGGAAGTTGACAAGAAGGCAAAAAGTGCTTCTAAACTGCTGAAGAGCAAGTCTTCAGTAGTTTCATCTTCTTTAGTTGATGATCAACAGAAGATGAAGAAGAAACCATGTGAAATATGTGGTCTATTCAATCATCTCACAGATGATTGGTACAAAAAGGGATCCAAACTCAAACAAAAAGAGAAAATTAAAGAAAATTTGGCTAAAATGAAAACTGAGTTGGTCCAAGTTTGTACCAGCAGCATCAAATCCTGTTACTCCTATGACCAAAAAGAAATCTAAAAAGAAGGAGTGCAACAGGCAATAGCTGAGGTTGCTCAAAAGAAGATGGTGCAACACAAGAACTCATCATCAAACACCAATACCAATGTGTCTGAAGAGCTGAAAGCTCTCTCCCAGAATCAGACACAGCTGGTAATGATGGTTCAACATCTGTTGGGAAGAGTTAACCAACTTGATGGCCCTGTGTTGAAACCCCAGAAAAGGAGATCCAAGCCGAAGGATTCCTCTTCTACACCATCTCCTTCCCTCAAGCTATTGTGTCCAATAAACCTGTTAGTTTACCATCTGTTGATGAGACCAGGCCCAAAACCAAAAAGGTTTGGGTCTCCAAAACTAACTGATTGTTTATTTATGCAGGTTTCTTCAACATGCCAAAGTAGCATCTGGTATGTAGACAGTGGAGGATCTATGCATATGACTGGGAACAACTCACTTCTTAATGACTACTCTCCAGGAAGGAAGGGATTTGTTTCTTTTGGCAATGATGCAAGAGGTTACATCATCGGGAAGGGCTTTGTTTCCAATGGGGAAATAAAGTTTGATGATGTCAACCATGTGGAAAATCTCAAGTATAATCTTTTGAGTGTCAGTCAATTGTGTGACAAAGGCCATGTTGCCCTTTTCACAAGCCAGAACTGCAGGATTCTGTCATCCAAAGTTCTGAGTTTGATTGACAAGGTATTGGATGCTCACACTCTCCTGAAGGCCAACAGGACAGGAAGAGTGTATGCCTTAGATCTTTCCAAGAAAATTGATCTCAAAGGCCATCCTTGCCTATTTTCCAAGGCCTCTCCTCAAGAATCTAATCTATGGCATAGAAGGCTGGGACATGTTAATTTCAAGAACATGAATCAGCTGATACACCATAGTTTAGTAAGGGGAATGCCTATGAAGGAGTTCAAGTGTGAAAACACTGCACTGCTTGTTTGAAAGGAAAACAGCACAAGGTTTCATTTCCACCTATTGAAGAACCAAAGTCCACTGCCTGCTTACAACTTCTTCACATGGATCTCTTTGGTCCTGTGAGAGTGATGAGCATGGCACAGAAAAAATACTGTCTGGTAATTGTGGATGATTACTCCAGATTTGTATGGACTTTCTTTCTACATTCAAAGGATGAAGCTGCACAGAAGATCATAAACTTTGTGTTGTATGCTGAGAAGCAGTATTCCCTCTCAGTCAAGTGTATTAGAAGTGATAATGGAACAGAATTCAGGAACAATACACTTGATGAGTTCTACCTTTCCAAGGGAATAAAGAGACAGTTTAGTATTCCAAGAACTCCTGAACAGAATGGAGTTGTGGAGAGAAAGAACAGGACCCTCATTGAAGCTGCAAGGTCTATGTTGGCTGATTCTGGACTGCCATTGACTTTTTGGGCTGAAGCTGTCAACACAGCATGCTATGTGCAGAATAGAGTGCTAATAAATCAGAGGTTGATGAAGACTCCATATGAAGTTCTACATCATTTGGCCCCTCTCATTTCATTTTTTAGAGCATTTGGGTGTCCCTGTTTCATTCTCAACACAAAGGATCAGCTCCAGAAATTTGATCCTAAGGTGGATGCAGGGTACTTTGTTGGTTATTCATCAACTTGCAAGGCATACAGAGTCTTCAACTGCAGAACAAAGATGGTTGAAGAGACTTTACATGTCAAGTTCAATGAATCTCCAAAGGACAAGATTCCACAAAGCCCTGTGGAGCTCTTTGATTTGGACATACTGCAATATGTTCCTTATCAATCTCCTGCTGTTGCTCCTGTCAACAGTTCACCACCTGGTGTTACTACTGAAGATGATGATGATAGTAGTAATCACCTCTTCAGGTTTAGTGATCAACTGCCTGAGTCCTCTAAACCTGATGCTCCTGTAGCTCCAGCCGCACCATCCACAACAAATGCTGATGAGATTTCTGCATCCTCAACTTCATTTGAGTTGCCACCATCTTCATGGTTTCAAGAATCTGCATCAACATCTGCTGCTGCTGAAGACCCTACAAACACTTGCACAGATTTGATTGTTTACCAAGAGCTGAAAAATCACCCATATCTCAAATCCTTGGTGATATCAATGCTGGTGTCTCAACCAGAAGCCAGTTGTCCAATTTCTGCTTCTATGCTCTCTTCATCAGTCAGCTAGAGCCAAAGAACTATCATGTTGCTTTGAGGGACAATGGATGGGTTGAAGCCATGCAGCTTGAGCTTCTTCAGTTCAAGAAACAGCAAGTGTGGGAGCTTGTTCCTCTACCCCCAGGTAAGTGTGCAATAGGCACTAAATGGGTGTTTAGGAATAAAACTGATGAAAATGGGCTAATTGTTAGAACAAGGCCAGACTGGTTGTGCAGGGGTTTGCACAAGAAGAAGGTATTGATTATGATGAAACCTTTGCCCCTGTAGCCAGACTGGAGGCAATTAGATTGTTTTTAGCCTATGCTGCACTCCACAATCTTAAAGTTTTCCAAATGGATGTCAAAAGTGCTTTTCTATATGGTACAATAAAAGAAGAAGTTTATGTGTGTCAACCACCAGGCTTTGAGGATAATAAGCACCCAGAATGGGTATATAAGCTTGATAAAGCTCTTTATGGGTTGAAACAAGCACCTAGAGCTTGGTATGAGACCTTATCAAACTTTCTTCTACAGAATAATTTCACTAGAGGCTCCATAGATAAAACTTTATTTATTAAGAAGGTGGATCAGCATAAGCTACTTGTTCAAATTTATGTTGATGATATTATATTTGCATCCTCTGATCCCCAATTGTGTGAGGATTTCCAAACCTTAATGCAACAGAAGTTTGAAATGAGTGCAATGGGAGAATTACAGTTCTTTCTAGGTTTGCAAATCAAACAAAAAGCTGATGGAATTTTCATTCATCAGTCTAAATACACAAAAGATCTTTTGAATAAGTTTGATTTACAAAACTGTAAATCTGTTCTACTCCCATGTGCAACACC
The DNA here is from genome assembly GCA_025506515.1 of Flaveria trinervia. Classification (NCBI taxonomy): domain Eukaryota; kingdom Viridiplantae; phylum Streptophyta; class Magnoliopsida; order Asterales; family Asteraceae; genus Flaveria; species Flaveria trinervia. The sequence goes on along the minus strand of CM046451.1, from coordinate 34,383,120 downwards.
ACACAATTGGATGTTGATCAGAAAGGTAAAGGTGTTGATGAAACCCTTTACAGATGTATGATTGGTTCCTTGATGTATTTAACAGCTTCTAGACCAGATATTATGTTTGCTACATGTGTTTGTGCTAGATTTCAGGCTGCACCTAAGGAGTCTCATCTGATTGCAGTCAAGAGGATCTTTAGATATCTGCAAGGCACACAATCTCTAGGCTTATGGTATTCCACTGGACATTCTTGCAAATTAGTTGCTTTCTCTGATAGTGACTATGCAGGATGTAAGTTGACCAGGAAATCAACTTCTGGTGGATGCCAATTCCTAGGCAACTGTTTGATTTCTTGGCAGAGTAAGAAACAAACATCTGTTGCTACATCCACTGCTGAAGCCGAGTACATTGCTGCTGCAAGTTGTACATCCCAAATACTCTGGCTTCAGAATCAACTTTTGGATTATGGCATTACAGAGACTAAGACTCCATTATTAATGGATAGTGCTTCAGCTCTTTGCATTGTCAAAAATCCTGTCCAGCACTCTAGGACCAAACATATAGAAATTAGACATCATTTTATAAGAGATTGTTTTGAAAAGGGTCTAATTAATCCTATGTTTGTGCCTAGTGCTGATGAGCTTGCAGACATTTTTACTAAGCCTTTGGATAGTTCAACTTTCCACAACCTGGTGTTAAGGCTTGGTATGCTGCAGCTAGAATAAGTGACAACTACTGATGATCTCAGTAATTACTGATGATCATTGGTAACCATGTCACATATAAGTACTGATGAGTTTTTTACCCTCAGTAGTTTTTATAACTACTGAAGGCTAAATGCTTTAAGTACTGTACTTTATCTGTTCTACACTACTGATGTTTACAACTACTGAAATCAGTAGAAACAGATAAGTACTGATGTCCTATGAAACAACTGAAAACAGCTAAAAGCTGATGAGTAAGTGTTGAGGACAGTATGAAACAGCTGAAAGGCTATGAATTGACGACAACTACTGATGAGTACTCTCTCTTCAGTAGTTCACAAACTGCTGTTTCTTTATAAACAACTGAAGCAATACCATGTCTTCAGTAGTTTCACAACTACTGATGACTAACACCAAGTCTTCAGTTGTTTACAACAACTGATGGCAAAACCACGGTCTTCAGTAGTTTCACAACTACTGATGACTAATACCAAGTCCTCAGTTGTTTCAACATCTGAAGTCCAACTTGTCTTCAGTAGTTTTTAAAACTACTGATGCCTAAATCAGAGACTTCAGTTGTTTCAACGTCTGATAGTAAACACCATGTCTTCAGTTGTTTTATAACTGCTGACCACACCAATACCATCAGTCGTTTCAAACGTCTGAAAGTTAATACCACGTCATCAGTAGCTTCAAATACTGATGACTAACACCAAAACCTTCAGTCGTTTCATAACCCGTACCCTATATATACCTGATCCCTCTTTCAGAGTTTTTCATTCTTTCACGACCTAACTTTTCAAAAGCTCTGAAAACCTTTCACCTTCATTAATGGCGACCATGCAACTCAAACCTCGACACAACTGTGTCGCGTACCTTACAAAATCGCCCTTCTGGACCAAATTTGAAAATGCTATAGATCTTATGGTCCAATCCCCACTAAAAACGGCTTTCCTTTTAAATCCAATCATTTATGCCGATTCGCTACGTCAGTTCTGGATGAATGCGACCGTTAATGGAGAATCTATCCATTCATCTATCAACTCGCATAAGGTGGTCATCTCTACTGCTACCATCCGCCAAATATTACTGTTAGATGATGCTGCCTACCCTGTTGGATATCCTAAGCGCCAACTTGATCTTCCTTTGGACAACATGGATATCAGGGTGATCTTAGTGCTTCAACAATCCTGAAGAAACATTTTCCAGATGCTGAACGATTTATTTCATATGGTAAATGTTTGCCTGGCTCCGAAGACTTCCTCTTGGGATCAACTGTCTTCCAGATGGCAACAGGTATTGTTCTCTATCCTTGAACAAGAACCACTAAACTTTTCTGAAATAATTTTTCTTGAACTCAAGGATATGGCCACAAAACCACTTTCTAACCGTTGGATACTATATCCTCGGTTTATAATGGCCATAATAGAGAATCAGCTTTCTGCTGAGGGACTAGTTGGTCTGGGAGTCCCTGCTTTGGCTGTATTGCCGGAGGTATACTCCCGACACAACACTGACCAAACTCTCAAACAGGCTGCCAAGCTGCGCAAACCCACGCAGCTGGAACCCACAGCCTCCACCTCCACATCCAAAGTCCCCTCCAAACCCACAAAGAAGAAGCCTAAGAAAGCTACTCAGGGAATTGAGTCCCCTGTGGATGCTCCTGCTGCACCAACGCAGGTTATCTCTGCTGGAAATAACCCCCCAGTAGAGACTGTGACTCCACCAACTGAAGCCGCTCAGGTTTCCTCTCAAAAGGAACCTGAAGCAACCACTCAAAGGGAAGCCACAATGCTGGGATCCTCCTCACTTGAGGGGATTACCATTGAAGAGCACCACCTGTCCCGGGTGCACACTGCTTCCACACCCTCTCCTGATGCAACCGCCCCTCAAAGCCCTACTATCATTGTTGCAAAAGTGCTGACGCGTTGCATTCCTCACCCCCCACCCAGACACCAATTACTACTGGGATAACCTCAACACCTGAGGGGGAGGATCACATGCTTCTGTCAACCCACAGCACAGGGGTTATCATGTTCCATCTTCTAGTGTAGATAAGGAGGTGCGAACTTCTGGTGAGGCTGCCACTGCTCCTGACTCAGCAAATGACCAGGATGCAGTTGGTAACATCTCTAAGTCCTCACCAGTGGCAACAGCTGATGAAGGACATAGTCCTGAGGCTGGAAGTCCCCAGAACCGAGAACAAGGGGCACATGCTACAATTGATCTACACTCAAGGCATGTTCATTCTGACTTTGTCAGGAGGTCAGGTGATTCAGTCACAACTGATGATGACCTGAGCTTCTTCTATGATGTAGTTGCTCAAAACACCATTCTAGAGGATGAGGTTAGCAGACTCAAAGAGCTGCTGGCCAAGATGTCTCAGGATGCAAGTCCATCTGCCACCACAATACACCCACAGATGGCACCTTCTTCTGAAGGTCCCCTACACACTGAGCCAGTATATACTTCCAAGCCACCAGCCTCTGCTTTCGGCACTGATTCTCAGGAACAGAACCATCCTGATCAATCAGTTGCTACCCTTCAAAATTCCCTACCTCTCATCACTCCCATGATCACAGATATAGTGATCAAAGCCATTGATGAGAGGCTTCCTACAATAATACAACCCTTGGTGGAGGAGTTGGTGACTAAATCTCTTTCTACTGCTCAAACCCTTGCACCCAATGCAACAAAAAGGGGGAGAGTCAGTTAGTTAAAGGAAAAAGGAAGAGGATAGATGGGGAGAAGGCGAAAGAATCTGAGGTTGTAAATGAGAAGGAGAAGGAGAGTGTGAAGGGAGCTGAAGTGAATGAAAGTCAAAAAGACTTTCATGTCACATATCAAAAGAGAAAAGGAGAGTCTGAGAAGGAGAAGGAGCTGAAGGATATGGTGAAAGAAGCTGACGCCAACCATAACCGTTCAATGGATAAAATCATTGAGCAGTTGTATAGGCAGGGTTTTGACATCAAACAACTAGACTCCGAGATCAGAAGGATGGAAACAGAGGAGATCAATTCAAGATGGGCTAGCTATGATGCCTTAGAAAGAGAAAGGCTGGAGATAATGATCAGATTTATAGCTAAATACTTGGGAAGATCTCTAATGGAAATAAGGGCCTGGACCAGGGACAACATCTTGGCAATAACCACCAAGATTTGTTCGTCTGAAGAATACTCCAAAGGTTAGTGATTGAGGTATTGAATGAAGCTGGGGTTGGTCGAAAAGAACTGACAAAATTTACCAAAGCCTCCCTTACAGCCAAAATGCTAAAACAGTCTGAACCTCAATCCTCAAAATCACTATCTCCACAACCCACTAAAAAAACCCCTTTACCCTCTAAACCAACCATCCAACCCACAAAACCAAATCCTTTACCCAAAACCCTTGCCAGTGATGTACCTAGCCAAAAGAAAAGAAAGGTACTGAGGCCTGATGAAGATGAAGAGGAGGATGAAGACAGACTGCCACTCTCTGCAGTCATTACTTTGCCTAAGGCTAAACCAATGTCCATCACTCCTGCTTCTCAAATGCATGATGTAATGATAAAGATTGAAGAGGAACAGATGCAAAAACATGATGAGGAAATGCTGAAAAGCATTGACAAAGCATATGCTACATCCTCTTCAATGATCAGCATGAAGAAAGAAGTATTAAGATTGTACACCCTTGCTAATACCTTTCAATACCAAGGGAAAGAGTAAGGATATGGCCTGATCCTAGGGTGGCACACCGGATTGTCAAGAAAGAAATTCCTTCAAGATACAAGGGCCAAGTGAAGAGAGTTGTCGACGAAGACATCACTGTGGTGCTTGTAGTGTCCCCTTGGGAATTGTTGAAGAGTTCAAGAAAGCCTATGAAGCCAAACAACCACCTCAAAAGATGTTAGAGAACAAAATTATAAAGAAGGGATTGGTTTACAAACGACTTGAAAACTTCAAACAAGAAGAGCTCAACCTGCTCTTAGAAGGAACTCATCCAGATGAGTTTGCTTAGACAAATAACCACGGTTGAGCTCAAAATGGAAAACAGGCCAAGTACATATCTGAAGTGTATGGCCGAGAAGGATTATTTGATGGTGTGCCCGAGGTGCTGACAATGGATGAGCAATCATGTTTTTAAGGGCTTACACCAGGGAATCATATAGGCTGATACACGGGAAGTAGATCTCATGGTTGGGGCAACAGCTCGGTGTCCAAGTCCCCAATACAGAGCTCCCAACCATATCATGCCAAACAGATCATCAGAGACTTCTTCCCAGGCCGGTGCTGAAAAAGGGTCACTTCTCATCTGATCAAGAGGATAAAGAGACCAATCTATCTGCCAAAATAAGTGGGACTCGTCAATAACTTAGAGGTTTTGGCTGCATTGGTTCAGGGGGAGTTTGTTGGACCAAAAGAACCAATGAGCCTGATCAGAGAAACCTCTAAGTCCACAAGACATCACAACAGCTGAAGAAGACCTGATCAGCTGTTCTACAAAGTCTGAAGAATACAACTGCTGAAGTACGTCTGAAGTACTGAAGACAAAGACTGAGACAACAGCTGAAGATCTAAAGTCTGAAGACTTCAACAAGTACTGAAGACAAAGACTGAAGATCAACAGCTGAAAGACAAAGTCTGATGTTCAAGTACTGAAGACATCAGCTGATGTTAACAGCTGATGACAACAGCTGAAGAGGGCTTCTTCAGTTGTTGTGATGGTTTTTCTTCTTCAGTAGTTTTCTTTTCCTTTCAGTAGTTTGTTTTTTTTCTTTTCAGTACTTGTAAACAACTGAAGAGGTTGTTCTTCAGTTGTTGTAGTTTCAGTAGTTTTATGTTTTTCAGTAGTTGTAAATAGATGTTTAACACTTAGGAACATTTGTAAGAAGATGTCAGTTGTTGACATCTTCAGTAGTTGTTAAACATCAGTAGTTATAAAACGGTTACATGTCACTTTCAAGTGACATCAGCCTACGTCATTCTTTCCTTTATAAGGAAAGATGACTCACCTGTAATCGTGCCTTTGAGGCCGACAATCTTAATGCAATATTCCTTTTGTCGGATATTTCTCTCTCTATAACAAAATTCTTTTATCGTTTTATATCAATTGTTCTTGTTGAATTTGTCTAATTCTGAGCTATTCCGCTGCTATATCTGTTCAATCGATTAAACCAAGGGCTGAGATCCTAACAGAAAAGAACCAAGAGTGAAGACAAACATTGCTTCATGGGTTTGTCCTCTTGTCTTACCCTTGTGCTAACATCTCAAATGATGTTTGTAGTGGATGCACTTGTGGATCCTTAGCTGAGGATCACAACAAGTTGCTGAGAGAGATCTAAATTAGAGGAATTTTAGATCTGCATTGATTTCTCCCACCAACATCAGCCCTTATCAAGATAAACTTGATCCACTGAGTGTGTGACATCATTGATGTTGTCATTTTGGAGTGGTTATTAGATCAAGAAAGTTTTGATCACTGTCACCATCCCATCATTTGCTTATTGCATTGAAGGTTCTTTTCTGGTTTGGAGCATCTAAGTTGGAATTTGAAGGCATCCAAGATGTATACTTAATTTATCATTGTGGTGCTGATGAAACTTCATTTGCAGAAGTAGTTACAATTGAAGCTGAATGTGTAACTTGAAGGTCTTCTCAGCTCAAACTCTTGGGTCAGGATCACCTGTAGGTAAGATTTCTATAGATCTTAAAAGTGTAACTTGCAAAAGTAGTTACAACTGGAGCTGAAGATGCGTAACAAGATTTGTTAAAACAGTTTGTAACAAATCAAGATCAAATAGCCAATTAGGACCAGAACTAGCCACACGGGTGTGTGTTCATTGAAAGTCACATTGGCTGACTCCTCAACAATTCTAGTTCTAAGATTGTATACTCTAAAAGTCTTAGCTTAGGAAGAGTATGCAATGAATTGTCCATTATCTGATTACTCAAAAAATTTGGCAATTTGATCTTTGGTATTCAGGATGGTGCATGGACACCAAATGACCTGAGAAAACCAATGAAAGGTTTCCTCTTATGCCAAAGTTTATAAGGAGTCTTACCATGAGTCTTAACCACTAAAACACTATTCTGCACATAGCAGGTAGTGTTGACTGCCTCTGCCCAGAAGGTTATGGGCAGCTTAGAGTCTCATAACATGGTTCTTGCAGCTTAATCAATGTCATGTTTCTCCTCTCAGCAATAACATTTTGCTAAGGAGTCCTGGGAGCACTATATTGTCTTGTAATACCCTTTTCATCACAACATGTATCATGGATTTGGTTTTTGAATTTAATTCCTTGATCACATGTTATGGTTTTGACCTTGTGATCACATTGATTCTCAATCATTAAGGTCAAATTCTTTAGAATCTCAGGGGTCTCATCCTTACTTCTATGGAAGAAAACCCAAGTGAATATTGTAAAGTCATCAGTGATCACCAAACAATAAGAGGTCCTTCCTAAACTCATTACACTGGTGGGGCCAAAGAGATCCATATGTAACAAGTGTAGGGGGTGTAATGATGGAGTTCTTTCCTTAGGCTTATGAGATACCTTATGTTGCTTCCTTTTTAGGCATGCAACACAATGATCATCACTAGTAAACTTTTTCTTTGGCAATCCAATTACCAATGTATTCTTAATTAGTTTATTCATATTCTTAAAGTTTACATGGCACATTCTTTTATGGCATAGGAAAGACTCATCACTATTGGCTTTAGATAGAAAGCAAGAAACTTTCCAAAGGAAGATGGCTCTTGCAAATCCATCTTGTACATGTTCCCTTTCCTAGGGGCTCTAAGCAGAATATGATCATGAGGAATGACCACCCCAGGCTTGAGAACAATGCTCTCATGCTAACTAAAGAACATGTTATGACTCTAGTCATAAAATTGGGATACACTCAAAAGATTGTACCTAAGCTCCTTGACAAAGTATACCTTCTCAATGCTAAGTTTACCATTTGTGACCTTACCCCTTACAGAAATGTAACCAGCTTCATCTCCTCCAATAGCAACTAGCCCTCCATCAAATTTTTCAATGTTCTGGAGTTGTGATCTATTGCCTGTCATGTGCCTGGAACAGTCACTGTCACTGATCCAGACATTCTTGTTTGTCTTGAGTTGTTCCTTCACAAAGAAAATGATTAGTTATATTTGGAAACCCAAACCTTACTGGTCTTGGGCTTATTAAAAGAAGTAGAAGCTAATGCAACAGTAATAGATCCTATAGTCGTGCTTTGAAGATCTTGAACTATGGTTGATGGAGAACATTCAGTCACTTGGTCTTCCTTCGACTTCCACACCACCTTTGGAAGTTTTGACTTGACCTTCAGTACTTCAAAAGATTTTCAAACTTCGGAAGTTTTGATGATTGGACCTTCGGAAGATTCTGCAAACACTGCAGCAGACTTCAGTGCTCTGGAAGTATTCCTTTCTTCCGAGACCAAGTTTTCTTTTTAGACCAAATTTTCTGCTGATGGCAATTTTTCACTTCCCTTCTTCTTAGATTTAGATCTTCCAAAGGAAACATATTTTCCTTCCGAAGCTGGAGTTTTCTTGGAAATCTTGGAAGTCCTTTTCCAGGTCCTATGAAGAGTACGTATTGGATTTTATGGACAATCCTTAACAAGATTAGAGATACTTTCACACATAACACATTCCATTTTCTTCTTCCCAAGAGCCTTTTGCTGAGAACAAGACTAATTTTGATCACATCCCTTCTCCACCTTCGTCTTTGCAGATGTTGAGACAATACTTATGGACTGACAGCTGTTCTGGGAGTTGGATGGTACAGACTGTGTAGCAGTGGTACACAACAGATCAACCTTCTTCTTGGTGCTGAGATGATTTGAACATGAACCAGAACTCTTGACTGTAGAGTTTAGGTTGATTTCTTCAGTCTTCACCACTTCAAACCTTGCAGAGATAAAAACTTGTTTCTTCCTAGAGTCAAAAGTGGCCTTAATCTCTTTAGCCTTCCTAGCTTTTCTCTTGCTCTTTCTGATCAAGTTCTTCCTTGTAGACTTGGTCATCACAGTCTTCTTCTTCTCCTTAGAAGGATAGTGACCCTTCTTAGAACCCTCTTCGTCACTCTTCTCAAAGGAATTCTTCACAATCACTTCTTCATCTTCTTCACTCAATGGGTCTATGAGTAGAAGCTCATCTTCACAAGTTCACACCTGGGTGATATTACAGACAAGATTGTGTGTGGAGGAGCTATTCCATTAAATCCCAGTCCCTGCTTATTTTGATAACACACCTTGTTGTGCAAGTATGAGGATATCATGTTCTTGAAGGTCTGTTATTGAAGAACATATTTTTCTGCCCTGACTTTGCTGATCACAAGCTTAACCTGGCATTCAGTCAACATAGTTATGAGATCCTTGATCTGAGTCCTATAATTGGTGTGCTCATGTTTTAGAACTGAAATGGTTTTCTCTAAGTCTTCTATATTTAGTTTATAATTACTTTCACTCTTTCTAAAATAAGCTTTTAGGATATTTAAGGACTCAATATCAGATCTCATTCCTAAGTTGTAGGACCTATATCTGTTAACTTTAGCAATGCATTCAGGAGTACAGACATGTTCCAATATCTTGGCTTCATAATGATCTGCTATCAGTGCTTAGTTTGGAGAAGCATCTTCCACCTAAAGGCTCCAGTCAAAACCGCCTTCAACAGCAACTGCAGCTTGCTACTTTGGCTTCTCATTTTCAGTGCCTTTGTCAGTGTAGTTTAGTCTGGATTGTGCTTGGCCACCATTTTTTCTTGCTGCCTTGCACTCCCTAGCAAAGTGGCCCGTCAACTTACAGTTGTAGCACTTTACTTTTCTTTTGTCCAGTCCAAACTTTCCACAGGCTGCATTGTTGAGAAACTTCCTTCCTGTCCGCTTGTAGAACTTCTTGGCTCTCTGAGTGAGAAGAGCCATCTGCTACACTATTTCCATGAACTCTAGATCATCTGGATGGATACGGTTCAAATCTTGAAGGGTGAAGAGAAAGTTGCCACAACTTTCATATGACGACACAAAGGCTTGAGAAGAACTTGTCTCTTGGAATGGGCTTCCTTGAGTGTAGTTCTCCTTGGTGTCTCGGGGAAGGTGATGAGCGGACCCTTTTGTGAGTTGTCAGGGTAGCATATGAGATGATGTTGGGGTTCTATGCTATCCCTTTCAACCACATGAAAGGCTGAACCCATTTGATTGCTGGAGTTGCCAGATGTACCTTGCATGTTCATCTACATCTAGTATCCACTGAGAATACCATACAACTCTATCAAGATAACAGTCTTCAGGATCTCAATTCTCTTGATAACTACACAATAGTGTGTCAATTTCCTAGGAAGAGAGGACATGAACTTCCTTACAATATCTAATTTTTCAAGAGCAACTCCACCATCCACTAGGGTGTCCACAATCTCAACATACCTGAAGTGTTGTTGAGTCATGGTTTCATTTGCTTTAAAGGTCAATTTTTTTGAAACTGCTGTTTTAGGAGATCCTTCTTGTTCTCCTTGGCTTCAGAGGAACCCTCAATCATCATTTTCAATGCATTCCACAATTGCTTAGCTATTTTGCATTTCTTGAAACCTCAATATAAGGAGTTTGGAAGAGCTGTCTGAAGGGCTATCATGGCCTTCTGGTCAATCTCTACTCTCTTTCTAGCTTTATCTGAGTAGTCAGCCACGACCTTGGTGATCATACCACCTCGAGTAGCGGAAAAGGTGCTCGGTAAGTAAGGTCCATTTTCAATAGACTCCCACATTCTTGAGTATAGAGATCTTATGAAACCTTCCATTCTTTGGCACCAGGTGTCAATGACATCAAGAGTGATTAGTGGGGACTTTGTCACGGTTCCAGTTTCCATATCAGATTTGGAAGTGGCTCCATTTGAAAAGTAAAGTATTTTGTGTGTGGGGGGGATCTTAAGATGGTGAGATCTTATATCAAGAGCCTGGAATGATCTGATACCAAATGCAAGACTGTTGAAAGGTATGCACTTACAACACAACAACACAATAAGAAAAGTTGCTAAGAACACTTAACTGAATAAACAATGGGACTGGTTAACCTCTTGTAATGATACTAAGAACACAAATAAATATGAGACAGAACAAGTTACCAGAACACATAAGAAGTTGGTTTTCAAGATTGCAGTATATTGCTTTCTCATATTCAATTACAAGTATTACAAAGAATATTTGAAAGTTACAAGTACTTGAGATACATATACTACATCCTACAACTGGACATAGTTTGAAGGCCAGTGGGATACAATTGACTAGACAGAAACAAAATCAATTGTGGAGTCAAAAGGCACATTGCCTTTTGACTAGTGACTATGACATGTCATAGCTCACATCCTAATATATTACAGAAAGGATAGAGTACATGATGTAGAAAGTTAAAGACTCAATACCTTAATGTACAGCTACCAAAAGCATGGACCATTTCACCAACTTATGAATGTTGGTGACTTTATAGAGTTGCAGCGGAATGGGGTCCAACTTTATTTAAAGTACATCAGATAAAGCATGTATCCTAAAAGTCTCTAGAAGAAATCTGTCTTCTAGTGTTGGCTTCTAAAGACATTGCTTTTGAAGCTTCGGAAGACTTCATCTTTGGCTTCAAAAGATATCTGTCTTAGCTTTGGAAGATATGATCTTCGCTGCGGAAGATATTGGTCTTGTTTCCGGAAGATTTCGCACCTCGAATATTTCTGTTGGTGGTGTGAAACTTCTGAAGGATTCTTCTTTAGTACACTTGTGCATGCATGTAGGAGACTTTGAGTGTTTGAGTTGCATCAGGCTTTACATTTAATCCTTACACCAAGTAGGCACCACATCCATGCCTCATGCACTTTCCCACCACCGCCATCGAAATCACTTTCGGGATCGTCGTGACTCGATGACCGTAAACCGTCACCGAACTCCCGTCAGGCGCTGTTAACTAAATCATCTTGTTGTGACATATAATGTTTGCCTCGTAATGAGCCAACCAATCCATTCCTAGGACTACATTGAACCCACCTAAGGTCATCACAAATGGTCTAATAGGAAACTTAAGAGCTTCATGTTCTATGTCACAACCTTGTATCATCTCAAAAATCTTGATAGACTTACCTATAGCAGCTTCTACATTGAAGGTCTTATCTATACTCCTACTACTAACAGGCAATGTGGCACAGAAAGTAGCAGAAATGAAACTTTTACTAGCATAAGAATCAAATAACACAAAAGCAAGAGTTTGGTTCACTAGAAATGTACTTTAGAAAACATTAGGGTCCATCCTAGCCTCCTAGAACGTCATCTTGAACACTCTCGTGCTCGTCCTCTACGCTTCTCCTCCAACCTTCTTCGCTCCTCAACTTTCATCCCTCGACTTCTTACAATCCTTGCTCATGTGGCCCTCCCCACCACAGTTAAAACACCTCCCCGCCTTGCACTCTCTCACCATATGACGAGGCTTCCCACACTTGAGGCACACGTTCAGGCCGCACCTACACTCTCTGATATGCTCTTTTCCACACTTGCCATACCTCTTCATCCCCGCACAGGATGTGACCACATGTCGGTCATCCACCCGTGCACCTTTGTTGCTTGGAGCAGCCTCGCCACGTCTAAGCCGCTTCCCGTTCCAGTTCCGGTATCCACCACTCTTAATGCTGACTTCAGCCACCACCACAGTCCTTTCATCATACAAACTACCCGCCAATCAACTACTAACCTAAATATGCACGACCAGGCAGTGATCATGTGCCTACGAATATCCGTCACTAGCCTTTGGATGTATCTCTTGATCTTTCGTGACAAAGGCGTCACTTGTTCCAGCACCAGCCGTGCCCACTCGTTAAACTTCTTACTGTATATTGATGTGTCATGGTTCCCGCCTCCAGTTGCAGGAACTCCCTCTTCACCTTATCCATCTCTCTATGAGGAAAAAACTCCTCAATCACCAATTTCTTCAGCTCTGCCCATTTCATCCTTCCAATTGCCTGACTATCCTCGGCTTGGACGACATTATCCCACCAGCACAAAGCTAAATCCATAAACGAGTGGGCAGCAACTTCACCCTCTGGTCCTCTCGGCACTCGCTGATATCAAGTACATCCTCCATTTCTCTCACCCATTGTTGAGCAGCAGTAGTGCCATTACTATCAAAGGTTGGGGGCTTGCATCTTTGAAACACCTCGTGGCTGCAGCCTAGTGCCGCCTCCGGCACAGACTTTTCTTCCTCTTCCTCATCATCGGAGAGAACCGTCTAGGTCTCCGATTGCTCCCATCCTCCCGATGACCTGTTCCTCTCCCTTCTTTCTCCTTCCCTTACAGGCTTTCTCACTTCGGTCATCACAGAGAGTATGATCGTCTGCATGACCTGGTGAACTTCCTCCACAACAGCCTGCTTCACTGGGGCTCTCAAGTTAGCACTCTCGTTCCCAGCCTCTGGACGAGGGGTCTCGGGTTCTTCATGAACCACCTCTTCAACTTAAGGCCTTCCTTTTGTGGCCTTTGGTCCAACACCACGTCTACCACCACCCCCACCACGTGAAGCCTTTGACTATCTACTACAGGGCATCCTCTAAACACAGTATAAGATTCAAACACTAACATGATCAATCAACAGAATAGATCAATTTATGTCAAGTATAGTAAGTCCCTAATTACAATGACCAGTTATGATTAGCCTCCTCCTTTACTCTTTATACCCCAAGCATTTCCTATTCTGACTACATCATTATCTAAATCTTCTAAAAGCACACAGGTCAAGTCATATGTGCACATAATGCTGGTTAACATTTAGATAATTCTTGATAGCATGCAGCTACTCGGACGGGCATCCCTTCCTTTTCGTCCCATTCTTAGTTTAAGTTTAGGTTTGTTTTGAATATTTACATGTTTTACTTAAACTTTCACTCTGATACCAACTTGTAAGTTCCCATTCCCAGGACGCTCACAATTGATCAACCATCGCATATAACACATATATTTATATTAACTTTAGTAAAACATTGCAGCGGAAAAATTTAAACAACCATTTCATTTCATTATAATTGCCTTTGCAAAATAATATATCATGACTGATTTCAAAATAACTTATTGCATTACATCATAAAAACAATAAACAAAATGGATGCCATCCAAAATAAACCAAGTAGTCGCCCCGTGCCATTCTCAGCAACCATTACTTTCCAACTCGAAACACAAACACCAGCGTTGCTGAGTGAGTTCTAGTTCTAAAATAAAATATACTTTACTTCCATTTAAAACCATTCTTTACATTCTTACGCGATGAAGCTCATACATACACATAGATAATATCACTGTTATCTTCAACATTCGCTCGTTAACTTTCGTTCATTCATCATACATCATAATTAGTCACTTTCATTCACTTTCATTTGTAACTTCTTAGTTATCTTTCGTTCATTCGTTACTTTCGATGACATGTACAGTGCCCCGAACATTATGCACGAAGCTGGTTACTGGGCCTGAGGTCTATCAAACACCTCGAACATTATGCACAAAGCTGACTCCAGTAAAAAGGGCAAGGACACTCATCACTATCATTACTCTTTCATTTCGGACCAATGCCATATGCTATACGTCGAACATTATGCACGAAGCTAGTTACTAGGCCTGAGTCTTTCATAGACCTTGAACATTATGCACCAAGCTGACTCTAGTACGTAGGGCAAGCGGCAAGGATCCCATACGTATGGTCAGTCACAAAGATTAGACCCCAGTGTGCATCCTTCCAGGGTAGCTAACCCACACATAGTTGAGCTAAGACCCTTCATTGGGTGTGAACCTCCATACTTTGCTTGCAAGACTTTCTTACTTATCTTCATTCATTAATGCATGCATTCTTCCATTACATTCCGCATTTCATTATCTTCCACTTTACGTTACATAATACTTCCCATTTTATTTATAAACATTCAATGTAAAGCCACGGAAAATAAACGTACATAACAAGGAACATAAACATGAACAGACAAAACATCACCATACAAGGCACCATCATACATGACATAACAATCATCATACATAACATAATTTACCTCATTCATCATCAAAATTCAACTTACTTTAACCCGAGAACATCCCAAGTCAAAGCCCACATTTTACTTTTTCCCTAAAATCAGAAAATAAATCTAAGTCTGAGGTGCATGGGCACTATGTAGGCGCATGGCCTTTCAGCCGCTTGGGGAACTTTCAAGCGCATGGGTACTATTAGGGTGCATGGCCAACACTTAAACGTTTAAGGCATATTTCTAGGCGCATGGGCACTATGAAGGCACATGATTGCCTTAGTGCATGGGCTTCCTAGGTGTCTGGACACTTAGTCAATTTCAGCCTAATTGAAGGCGCATGGCAACTATTTGGACGCATGAACTTTGGGCGCATGGGAACACTTAGACAATTTATATCGTTAGGAGCATGGGCCACTATTTAGGCGCATGGGCAGTCAATTCATACTCAAAAAAATTATTTCAGTCCCCAATCATCAACTAAGATGTTCTAGGCTCAAAACATACATTCTTAGCATCAAACAAAAATCATAGCATCATCACAACAACATTGTAAGGCCGCGTTCCGGGACGCTCACAGTTGGTCAATCATCGCACATAAAACATATATTTACATTAACTTTAATAAAACATTCCAGTAGAAACATTTAAACAACCATTTCATTTCATTATAATTGTTTTACAAAAATAATACATCGTTGACCGATTAGAAATAAGTTGTTGCATTACATCACAAAAACATTATACAAAATGGATGCCATCCAAAATGAGCCAAGTAGCCGCCCCATGCCATCCTTAGCAACTATCACCTGTCATTTGGAAAATGCATAAAAGTCAGCGATACTGAGTGAGTTCTAATTTTATAAAACATTATATTACCTTTCATTCGTTAAAACATTTTCTTATACTATCGCACGTGATCACACATCATATGTACATCAAGGTTGCAATTATTATCTTTCATCATTGTTCATTTCATACATTTCACACGTTTCACATATTTTGTACTTATCGCACTTTTCGTACATTTATTATCTTTTCACTTATGTCTATGTCTTCTCATGTACATAACCCCCTCTTTTGATCACAAAGCTATATCATCCACAGTTAAGCGACAAGAACCCCACATCGCATATATCACATGTATTGCATGTATGGAGTAGTCATATAGCCTAACCCCCCCTGTGTGTGAATCCTTAAGGGTTAGCCAAGATCGCATGCTATAAACACACAGTTAAGCTAACAACCCTCAATGAGTTGTGAACCACCTTTCATTTGCTTGCAAGACTTTTCATTCGTTCATTATGTTCACTTTCATTTTCTTAAATCTTCCACTTCGTTAAGATAATACTTCACGTTCATTATCGTAATCACAACACGAAAGTCACGTCATCATACGTAATAAGGAACATATCATACATAACATACATAACCATCTTACTTCATCATCATCATCAATCACACATCAGCATGCATACCACATCATACAACACCTATTCCCCCTTTAGGCGCATGGGGAACATTTATGCGCATGGGGAACATGTAGGCGCATGGGAACTTGTTGGTGCGTGGGCACTATTGGGGCGCATGGGTAACACTTAAACAATTTTGGGCAAACTCAACGCGCATGGGCACTATGTAGGCGCATGAGTGCCTAAGCGCATGGGAATTCTAGGCATTTGGACTCTTAGTCAAATTTAGCCTAATCCTAGGCGCATGGACACTATTTGGGCACATGGGATTTTAGGCGCATGGGCACACTTAGACAGTTTTTAACGTTGGGCACATAGGACACTATTTAGGCATATGACTAGTCTATGTCACACTTAAACAACTTAATTTAGTCCCCAATCCACATCTAACATGTTATAAGCTTAAATCATACATTCTAAGCCATAGAAACACATTCATAGCATCATCATGACCATAATAACACCCAAATTAAACAACTTAATTTTGTCCCTAATGTCATACTTAAACAACTTAATTTAGTCCCCAATCCATAATAACATTCATATGCATACGAGTAAAAACCCATTTTTTATAAAAAATGTTCATACATCCATTTCTAGCCCCAAATCAGTTTAAAACAAGTAGAAAAGGTGGTTCTAGAACTAGCCTTAGCAGCCTTTTGGGTATGACTTCCTTTAAAACCTGTTTGCTACAAGTTCAACACTTATAACCCACCAAAAACACAAAACCAAACACATAAACAAATACAACCAAGGCATAGGCCGATTAAGAACAACTTAACATGATGAATCCATACCTTGAATTTGGATTTTTTCTTCTTGTTATTCAAGACCAGAAATTTTTCACCTTTCTTCTCCCTCTCTCTCTCTAAAACCTGATAAGTGAAGTGTAAGACAGAATGGGCGGCCATACCACCTTTATTCAACAACTTTTAAAGTTTTGTCCTTTTGGAATTTTTTTACCCATTAACTTTGGTTTTATAGCTTTTCTTTCTTTTCCTTCACTTTTGTTCTTTCTTTCATAACTTTTTAAAAATAACGGGGTGTTACAAGTCCATCCCGCTTATATAGGTTTCGTCCCCGAAACCTATTTTTCCTCAAACATTTGTGAGTAATGTTGTCTTATCTCCTCTTCAGTTTCTCACGTAAAATCAATCCCTTCTTCTCCTTATGATCAATGATCGCTACTGTTTGCTCCACATAATTTAGCCGTTCATCTACCTGGATATCATCTAGTGGTACAACCATATCCTTGTTTGCTAAACACTTTCTCAGATGAAATACATGGAATGTCAGGTGGATTCCACTTAACTTATCTAGTAACTCCAATCTATATGCCACTCCTTACTCGAGCAATAATTCGGAAGGCCTTATGTACCTTCTTGTTAGCATATGACTTCTGCCTATTCTTAGCTGCCTTCATAAGGGCTTTGATCTTTTCAAGTTTCCCAGTTGTAGCCTCAATCACTTGTATACTCCCCAAATCTTTCTGGCAAATATCACCCCAATAGACGAGTGTTCTACGTCTCCTACTGTATAGCATCTCATAAGGGCATACCAATGTTGGCATGATAACTATTGTTATATGAGAACTCAACAAACGGAAATTGGTCATCCCAACTTCCTCCAAATTCAATGACGCATGCCCGAAGAATATCTTCTGGCATTTGAATTGTCCTCTCCGACTGACCATTTTTTGTGGATGATAAGTCGTGCTAATAGGTAACCTCATCCCCATCGCATCATGGAAATTCTTCCAAAATTTAGATGAAAATTAGGTGTCGCTATTAGACACAGTAGACACCGGCACACCATGAAGAGTTACAATCATCTTCATAAACAGATCCGCCAATCTCTCGGATGAATATGTCTCGCGGATCATAGGAAGTGAGCACTCTTCGTCAAACGGACAACTATCACCCATATTGCACCGTACCCTCGCATGGTATGTGGTAGCTTCAGAATAAAGTCCATGGTGATATGCTCCCACTTCAACTCCGGTATATCCAACGGTTGGATCTTTCCATACAGCTTCTTGTGCTCGGCCTTCACTTGGAAACAAGTAAGGCCCTTTCTCACATACTCTGCCACATCGCGTTTCATACCCGGCTACCAATAATCTTTCTTTATGTCTTGGTACATCATCGTAGCACCGGGATAAATAGAGTATCGAGTCTTATGAGCCTCATCCATAATATTTCAACGTAGATCCCCAAAGCGAGGATCCACATTCATCCGAATTGGGTTCTAACACCGAATGTGTTTTCACCTAACTCCACAACTAGACCTCTCATTATTTCAGAATTAAGATGATCTTCTTTCAATGCCTCATCTTGAAACTCTTTGACCTGTTTCATCACATCATAGGTCATGACCAACTAATAAGCCTCCACCAGAATCGGCTAGGGTCTCTCCATTCAGCTAAGGGCATCGACCACCACGTTGGCTTTGCCCGGATGGTAATGGATCTTGCAATCATAATCTTTTATGAGCTCCAACCATCTCATCTGACTCATGTTAAAATCATTCTGCTCGAAGAAGTACTTCAAGCTCTTATGGTCAGTGAATATGGTGCACTTCCTCCCATATAAGTAGTGCCTCCAATCTTTAGTGCAAAGACCACATTTGCTAGCTCCAAGTCATGATTAGGATAATTAACCTCATGAACTTTCAAATGTGGGGATTCATTGGCTATAATCTTTCCTCTCTCCATCAACACACATCCCAACCCATAGTAGGAAACATCTGAATAAGCCACCAAATCCTCGCTCCCTTCAGGTAAAGTCAAGACTAGAGCTTGAGTCAACCTCACCTTTAACTTCTCAAAGGCCTTCTCTTGATCATGAGCACATACAAACTTCACATCCTTACGGGTCAACTTGGTTAGTGGAGAAGCTATCTCAGAGAAGTCTGGGAAGAACCTTCTATAATAGCCCGCCAAATCCAAGAAACTACGAATCTCGGATGGCATCTTTTGAAACTTCCATTGCATCACCGCCTCCACCTTTGTTGGGTCCACCATAATCCCCTTGGGATTCACCACATGAACTAGACACTAAACTTTGCACAACCAAAACGCACAGTTAGAGAACTCAGTACATAACTTCTCCCTTCTCAACGTCTCTAAAACCTCCCGAATGTGACCGTCATGCTGCTCCTTGCTATTCGAATACATCAAGATATCATAAATAAACACAATCACTAATTTATAAAACATCAGGTGAGACACAAGATTCATCAAGTCCATAAAAGCAGCTGTTGCGTTGGTTAAACCAAATGACATAACGAGGAACTCGTAGTGTCCATAACGCGTGCTAAAAGCTGTTTTTGGAATATGTTGCTCCTTAACCCTCTATTGATGGTAGCCAGATAGAAGTTCTATCCTTGAGAACTAATTGGCTCCTTGGAGCTGATCAAATAGATCATCAAATCATGGTAAGGGGTAGCGATTCTTCAATGTCAACTTTTTCAGCTCACGGTAGTCTATACACATCCTCATAATATTGTATTTCGTTTTCACAAATACCACCGGAGCACCCCATGGAGAGATACTCATTCTAATGAAATCCTTGTCAAGAGCTCTGTAATTGTTCCATCAGTTCCTTGATCTCGGTCAGAGCCAACCGATATGGCGCCTTAGTTACAGGCTCGGCACCAAGTATCAGGTCAATCTCAAACTCAATCTCACGGTCCGGTGGCACTTCTAGTAAGTCTTCCGGAAACATGTCTGGAAATTCACACACAACTGGTACTTCGGACAGTTGTGGTGTTGGGATATCCACATCCTTTATGTAGGTGAAGTAGGTGCTACATCCACGCCTCATGCACTTTCCTGCCACCACCCTCGAAATCACTTTTGGGATTGTAGTGATCTGATCACCATAGACGGTCACCGAACTCCCGTCAACCAATGCCAATTGAATCATCTTCTTGCGACACATATGTTTGCCTCGTAGTCCACCGACCAATCCATTACTAGGACTACATCGAACCCGGCTAAGGATATCACGAATGGTCTAACAAGAACTGTGACCTTCCAATTCTATGTCACAACCTTCTATCATCTCAAAAATCCTGATAGACTTACCTATGTCAATTTCTACATAAAATGGCGTATCTATACTCCTACTACTAACAAACAGTTTAGCACAGAAAGCAGTAGAAATAAAACTTTTAGTAGCACTAGAATCAAGCAACACAGAAGCTATAGTTTGGTTTACTAGAAACGTACCTGACACAACATCGGGGTCCGTCCTAGCCTCCCCGTGTGTCATCGTGAGCGTCTGGCACTCGCCCTCTACCCTTCTCCTCCAGCCTTATTCGCTCTTGAACTTTCAGCCCTTGGCTTCTTACAATCCCTTCTCAGATGGCCATTTTACCCATAGTTATAACACCTTATAACCCCCAATCTCTAGCCATATGAGTAGGCTTCCCACATTTGAAGAAGATGTTTGAACCCCATTTCCATTCCCCCGAATTCTCCTTCCCGCATTTACCACATCACTTCGATCCTCCACTAGACGTAACCACACGTCGGTCACCCACCTTCGCCATCTTGCTGTTGGAGTGGCTTTGCCATGTCCAAACCATTTCCCATTCTAGTTTTGGTCACCACCACCCTTTTTTCACCTCATTCACCACCACCTCTTGCTCGTCATGCATTCTTCTAGCCAGATTGACCACCGATCTAACGTACATGGCCGAACGGTGTAAGGCCCCACTCCGGGACATTCACAGCTCATCAATTATTACACATAAAAGATATATTTATATTAACTTAACAAAAACATTGCAGCGAGATCATTTAATCAACAATTTCTTTTCATTATAATTGTGTTTGCAAAATAATACATCGTTGACTGATTAAAAAATAACTCGTTGCATAACATCCCAAACATTATACAAAATGGATGCCATCCAAAATGAGCCAAGTAGCCGCCTGTGTCATCCTCAGCAACCATTACATGCCAACTAGAAACACATAAAAGTTAGCGTTGGTAAGTGAGCTCTAGTTTTTAAATAAAATACACTTTAATATCTTTCAAAACCATTGTATACTTTCTTATATGATCACACATCATACATACACATGGATAATCTCATTATTATCTTCTTCTAATGTTCTAAAACTTTCATTCATTTCCTCTTTTCGGATCAGTGTCTTTAGCTATACCCCAAACGTAGGCACAAAGGGGTACTGGCGGAGGATCATAAATGACTTCCATAACACACATAGCCTGGCACCAGCACGAGGGCAAGCGACAAAGATCCCATCTGTATGCTACACCCAAACGTATGCACAAAGCGGGTATTGGGCTGAAGATCATAATGACTTCCATAACCTACATAGCCTGGCACCAGCACCTGGGCAAGTGTCCACTATCATGCATGTACTGCAACTGGCCAGTCACAAAGACTAGACCCCTATGTGTATCCTTGGGGTTAGCTAAACCACACACAGTTGAGCTAACGATATTTTAAAGTCGTGCATCTCTGTACATTTTGCTTGCATAACTTTCTTTACTTTCACTTTCATTAATGTATGCATTCTTTCATTACGTTCCTCTTTTCATTATTTTCCACTTTATTTGACATCATATTTTCTTTTTATTCATAAACATTAACGTAAAGCCATAGAAAATAAACATACATAAAGGTAGTAAAACATAATCATACAAAACATCACCATACAAGGTACCATCATACATGACATTTCAATCATCATACATGCCATAACATACCTCATACATCATCAAAAGTCAACTTACTTCACCCCGGGAACATTCCAATTCAAAGCCTACGTTTTACCTTTTCCCAAAAAATTCAGAAAATAATCTGTCTTAGACGCATGGGCACTATGCATGCGCATGGGGAACACTTAGGCGCATGGGGAACTTCTAGGTGCATGGGTACTATTGGGGCGCATGGGCAACACTTAACCAATTCTAGGAAAATTCTAGGCGCATGGGCTTTCTAGGCATTTAGACACTTAGCCAAATTCAGCCTTTTCTAGGCGTATGGCTACTATTCGGCGCATGGGGTTTTGGGCGCATGGGGAACACTTATGCAGTTTATACCGTTGGGCGCATGAGCACTATTTAGGCGCATGGGCAGTCTAATCACACTTAAGCAACTTAATTTAGTCGCCAATCATCATTTAACATGTTCTAAGCTTAAATCTTACATCCTAAGACATAGAAACACATTCATAACATCATCATAACCATAAACACACCCAAATCAAATCCTACCCGCAAACATATTCACACATACATAGGGTAAAAACACATTTTATAAAAATGTTCATACATGTAATTCCAGCCCCAAATTAGTTTAAAAACTATAAAAAGGGGTTCTCGAACTCACCTTAGCAGCACTTTAGGTATGACTTCCTTCAAACCTGAATGCTACGATGTTGGATCAAGAAGAAGGCTCGTGCAACCAAAACCAAATCACTTAGACAAATTTCGGTGCTACTTACAAAGGCTTTCGAAGCCAAGTGTGGAACTTCTAAAGGAAGTAGAGTTCTTCCAAAGACAGAGTGAAAGTTTTACTTCCGAAGACAAACTCTATTTCCGAAGACAAAGTCTACTTCCGAAGAGAAGTGTTCACTTTCGAAGATCAAGTCTCAAAAGAAGAAATCAGAAGATTACTTCCGAAGTATGAAAAGAAGAAGTCCTCAAGCCTCGGAAGAAATAGCCTCTTCCGAGTGTAAGTGGCTTCGATAGTACTTGTTCTTTCGAAGCCATTTAACCGTTGAAGACACAGCTATGAACCAATGGACATAAGTATGGTCTCCGACACTCCGCTGCAGTCCTCTGATACGGCATGGTGTTTTCTAAAAGAGCCATGTAATTGACCATATTTTATTCCACTGTTCCACATTTTTATGTTAGTACAAGTTACCAACTTTAGTTGGTGACAAAAGGTAAGTCAGGGACATATCCTGACTACCATATCTCACATAACACTTATATCGGATACCATAAACTATAGCTTTGTAGTATTTTCTATAGTTAGAGGATTCCAACTAGTATCAAAGTATATCCGTTTGTAGGTAGTATTATACATAGCTTCTTATTGTAACTGATAACGATATGCTTGTAAGAGTCTTGTAGTATTTTAGTTGAGAAGCAATATATGCAAGTACCTTGAAAATTACTTCTTTTGTTTGTTATTACTTATTATATTGTTATCAACTCTTAGAGACTTTGCTTTCATCTGCGTGTTGTTTAAGTGAGTTTGAGAGAAAAAACAAGTGTTTAGTTACATAAACTGATCTTGCAATTGGTATTAGAGCTTTTTAGGCTCTTCACTATGAGATCTAACTATCCAAATCAACCTGTTTTTTTCACTCCTTAGAACTCTCTCAAAATGGACATTAACAAATCTGAAGTAGAGATGGGAACTATGACCAAAGCTCCAATCATTACTCCTGAAAACATTAGGTCTTGGAGAAGAAGAATGGAAGGCTTTATCGGATACCATGACAGTAAAATATGGAAGTCCATTGTCAACGGCCATATAAGCCAAAGGTGGCAGCACCCGGTGGAAACAGTGCCATGATAATAAAAGCTTTTGAAGATTATTCTAACGAGGACTGAAAGAATATGGACATTGACAGCAATGCAATGACCATCCTTATGACTGCAATACCTAACTCCATCATGGTGGGGTTTGAGCATTGTAAGTTTGCCAAAGAATTGTTTGTTGCACTTGCTCAGATGTATCAAGCTCCAACGACTCTAAGAAGGACTCACTAAAGTAGCAGTTTGAGAACTTCACTTATATTGTTGGAGAGACCCTCAGCTAACAGTATTTCAGGTACATGGATCTTATTTCTTCTCTTCAGTTTGTGAAGATCACTCCTGAACTTAGAGATCTCATAAGAAACTGCATGAGTGCTCTTCCAAATGAGTGGCCATTCTACTGTGTCTCTAACAAGAGGACAGAGAACGTGAACACTCTTACTATGACTGAACTCTATGCATCAGTAATGGCTACCATTTATATATGGAGAGTAAGAAGGGCCACCAAACAAGCAGACCTCTGAGTCTTCTTGCTAGCAACGCTTTAATGGTTGCTGAAGGCTCAGTACCCCCACAAGCTCAGCAATACCTGACATACAACCAGCAGCCATCCTGCTCTTCTAGACCGTACATCACTTTCCTTGAGACTCCAAGGTCTCAATAGGCTAACTACAGTTCCTTTCAGGACAGTTGTGTCTTTGTCTCGGGAAGTGGACACTCTAGTGATTTTCAATACTATTTTGATGATCTAGAGTGTTTCACTCGAGACAATGTAGAGTATATGGACATTGTCCAACAAATGGCTCTTTTAATCTATAGAGCAAAGAAGTTCTTAAGAGAACTAGAAGGCAATTCCCTCAAAACCCAACTACCAGTAAGTTTGGGTTTGACAAAACCCAGGCCAAATATTACAAGTGTAATCAACATGGTCACTTTGCAAGGGAATGCAAGGCTCCCAAATCAAATCCGGCAACCCCACAGGCGTCCACACATCCATCTACATCAAAGCCTACTAGGAAGTCCACTGAAACAACTACAATGGCTCAAGAAGTCGACTGAAGCTTTATGGTACAGGATGTGACTCCTGTTGAAGCTCTCTTGGCCGGAATAGATGATAACCAGGTATATAAACATCTCTGCACTCCCGCTGTATAGCTAATGTTAAATTATATGAGGACTACAATATGGAAATTAAATCTGATATTGAGTCGTTAAATCTTTTGAAATCTGATTTTAAAAAGGCTGAATCTGACCACGAAAAGAAAATTGAAGAGTTAGAGAAAACTGTTTTCTCTATTAAAACATAAACACACTAATTACAAGACTCAAATAAAGGATTTAATATCCAAATTGTTTTAGACTAAAGCCCAGCTTGTCACTGCTGAGGCTCAAGCCTGGAAGTATGCTATTTTTTAGCAGAACTTCAAAGCTATTATTGCATCATCCTCCCACTTCAAAATCTGTTATCAGAATAAAGGAGGGTTGGGGACCAATGAAATTGCTCCACCATATTCTTATGAGTCCATAAGACAACCTAGATGTGGTACTGAAGGGCAAGAGGTCCCATTTGCTGACCCATCTGCACATGAGTTGAAGAATGATGCAACATTAGAGGCCACGACAAGGAAGGGACAAGTAAATCAACCCACCTCTCTCAGTAAAGATCAAACCCTAACCACTAAATCCAGAAGAAGCAGAGCTAAAGCTGTGAGAAGAAGTGCTAAGAAAGTGGCTGAGTCTAAGCTGATGATTGAGCCAAAACAAAAGGGTGACTTTATCTTAGCTGGATTCCAGGTGGTAGGTACTTCTGATTCGATAAAGGAGTGTAGTACCCGCACTCCTATCATACCCGAGGATCAGAAGTTGAAGGGAAAGGTCGCTCACAAAGAGAAAAAGAGTAAGAAACAACAACCTACAAGCTCTCAAAAGACTAACATTACATGCATATGTGTGGTTTGCAAAACCACATGGCTAAAGATTGTTACTACAATCCTACTAGCACACATTATGCAAATAATGTTAGAAAGGAAGGAGTCAAGGAAGGTTTCTTATTTCGACCTTATGAGATGGTCAAAGTGATGGAAAAGGGAAAGCTAGTTTCTGAAGCTAGGTTGTATTTGGAAGAAAATATTTCTTCCGAAGGAAAATGGCTTTGGAATCAAAACCTATTAAAAATGTGAAGAGCAAGATAGTTCCCTTGAAACCATCCCAGAAGAAGACTGCTTCAGAAGAAAAGGTGGTGAAGGCTTTTTTCCAAAAAGAAAGAAGCTTCAGACAAATGCCATGCTACAAAACTTCTACAAGCACATTTTCCATGATCAAGTAGAGAGGATGAATTGGAAGATCAAGAAAGATGTTACATCCCAAGCCTCTTCTTCAAAGACATCCATTGAACCCCCATTCTTAACTTTTGATTCAATTATGTCACTCTCTTTGGAAGAACCCAAGACCAACAAGTCTTGGGTCTCCAATCAAAACTAATAATCATCTTATGTACAGGGACAACCATATGACAAGAACAACAATGTCTAGATTATGGACAATGGACGCTCCAGGCACATGACTGTGAACACATGTCTCCTTCAACAGTTCAACACCATGATAGAGGTCATGTCCAATTTGGAGGTTAGGCAGGAGGATATATTTCTGGCAAAGGAAGTATATCTAATAGTAAGTTAAATGTTGACAAAGTTAACTTTGTGAAACATCTTAAACACAATCTGTTAAGTGTTTCCCAGATTTGAGATCAAACGCATCAAATGCTTTTCACAGAACATGAGTGCATTATCCTAAAACTAGGTATGACAATTCCTCTAGAATTGGTGCTTCTTAGATCTCCAAGGAAAGGGGATATGTTCAAGCTGGATATGAACAATGCTTCCCTAATGGATGAAGTATCATGCTTTCTTTCCAAAGATGATAGTGACAAGTCAACACTCAGGCATAAATGTATGTCATGTAAATTTTAATACAATGCACAAATTGGCTAAAAATAACTTGGTACATGGTTCTCGTAAAAAGGAATTTTTCTGCAAAGACAATGTGTTTGCATGCCTGAAAGGGAAGCAACATAGGGCATCTCATAAATCCAAAAGTGTTAACTCCATCACTACTCCATTACACTTAATGCACATGGACCTTTTTGGTCCCACAAGTATAATGAGCATTGGAAGGAAATCATACTGTCTTGTGATAGTTGATGATTTTACAAGATATACATGCGTACTCTTTTTAAGAACTAAAGATGAAACTATTGAAACACTAAAATCTTTTATTCTTAAAATAGAAAATCAAATTGATCACAAGGTTAAGATTATAAGAAGGGATCAAGGGACTGAGTTAAGAACTTTATTTTTGACTCATTCTGTAACTCAAAAGGGATTGCCAGACAATATAGTGCTCCCAGAACTCCTCAACAAAATGGTGTTCTTGAGAGGAGGAACAAGACACTTATTGGTTGCTCGAACTATGTTAACTGATTCCAAACTGCCTCTAACATTCTGGGCAGAGGCAGTTAGCACTGCGTGCTATGTGTAGAATAGAGTTCTTGTAGTTAAGCCACATGGAAAAACCCCTTAGAGTTATGGAAAAAGAAGCCACCATTCATTGGCTTTCTAATGTTCTTGGTAGCTGGTACCATACTTGACACATAGGACAATTTGGCAAAATTTGCTGAAAAGTCGGATGATGCTATCTTTGTTGGATACTTTTCTAGCTCCAAAGCTTATCCAGTATACAACAACAAGAATCAACAATTTGAGGAGTCATTTATATAGTTGTTAATGAGCACACCCTTGTGTTTGGGGAATGGCCCTCATCATATTTTCGATTTAGAATTGTTTCAAATTATTCTAAACCTTCGTGTGAAAATGTTTCAGTTGCAACAGGTGCTCTAAATAATGTTGATGCTGATGCTGATATTGATACTGATCAACTTTTTGAGCTACCTAGACCTCTTCTAGGTTCTCTAAGAGCTGTAACAAATCAAGCTACCACTATTTACAGATCAGATAGTATAGCTATATCAAGGAAGAGTGAAGCTTTAACTAGTGAATCACCTACTAATCCTCAAAATTCATCAGGTGATTCACACAATACCAAGCTGAAGGAAGTAGCATTTTGAAAGAATAGGCAACTGTTAATGCTACTTCATAGCCAACAATATTCAATTAGTCCTCTTTGAATGAGTTTGAAACAACAGCCGGACAAAGTGCTGCTGTTCCTGAGTAAAATATGTCTATTCTGGACTTATCTTGGCAACTGGAAATGATTCCTCATTTAAAGATTCACAAAACTGATCGAGCTGAGAACATCATTGGGGATGTCTCTGAAGGTGTGAGAACAAGAGGGCAGACTCATCATGGGAATGTCTGCTTGTACTCATGCTTCTTATCCCAGATAGAACCCAAGAAGGTGGAAGATGCCTTGAAAGATAGTATCTAGGTTGAATCGATGCAAGAGGAGCTGCGTCAATTCAAAAGACGGATGGTTTGGAACCTATGTCCGCTACCATCTGGTCAAGTACCAATAGGCACTAAATGGGTTTCCAGGAACAAAAGAGATGACAGGGGCTTGATTATCAAGAGCAAGGCAAGACTGGTAGTTCAAGGATACACTCAAGGGGAAGGAATTGATTATACTGATGTCTTTGCACCTGTTGAAAGACTTGAGCTAGTTAGGATCTTCGTTGCTTATGCTACGTCCAAGAATTTTATTGTCAACTAGCTTGATGTCAAGTGTGCCTTTCTATATAGGGATATTGATACGGAAGTGTATGTGTGCCAGCCTCGATGATTTGAAGACCCACAGCATCCCAACTATGTGTGCAAACTGGATAAACCTCTATATGGGCTGCACCAAGCACCTAGGCTGTGGTATGAGACTTTGTCTCAATTTCTTCTGTGGAATGGTTACGTAAGAGGAACCATTGACAAGACTCTCTTCATAAGGAAGTCTAGTAAGGATATTTTGCTTGTTCAAGTCTATGTTGATGACATCATATTTATTTCTTAAAATGACCAAATGTATAAGGACTATGAAAGCATTTTGAAGAAGTTTGAGATGAGTTCCATGGGAAAATGGTTTTTTCCTTGGAATATAGGTGAGGCAATTGAAGGAAGGGTTTTTCATCAATCAATCTAAGTATGTTAATGACATCTTAGAAAGATTTGAGATGAAATATTGTAAGCCAGCCAAGACACCCATATCCAAAAACCATAATCTTTGTCTTGACCTTGAGGGGGAGGATACTTATCAACATCAATATAGGGCGATTATTTTTTCTCTGATGTATCTCACAGCTAGTAGACTTGATATTTGTTTGCAACTTGCATTTGTGCAAGATATCAGGCTGATCCAATGGTGTGTCACCTAGCTTATGCTAAGAGAATCCTTAGATACCTCAAAGGAGCACCTAAACTAGGTCTCTAGAATCCAAGGAATAGTGATTTTAATCTCCATGGATACTCTGACAGTAACTATGGTGGATGCAAAATTGACAAGAAATCAACATCAGGAGGATGTCAATTTCTTGGTGGAAGGATAATCTCATGGCAATGCAAGAAACAATCCTGTGTATCTAAATCAACTACTGAAGCTGAATATATTGCAGCTGCTAGCTGCTATGGTCAGATTATGTGGATTCAAAATTAGATGTTAGACTATGGATTCAACTTCACGAGCACTCCTATCCATATTGAGAACAATAGTGCTATCTCCATCACTAAAAATCCGGTGAAGCACTCCAAGACAAAGCATATTGACATCAGCTCCCATTTCATTAGAGATATTCATGAGAGGAATCTGATTAAGTTAATGAAAGTTGATTAAATGAACAATATGTTGATTTGTTCACCAATGTTTTTTATGAACAAAGATTTAAGTATTGTAACAGTTATTGGGATGATAAACATTGATTAGCTTAACTCTTTTGAAAACCTTTTTAATATGTAACGTCTTATGTAAATACAATCTAAGCACTCTTACAAAATGTCTCTCTGAAATTTTATAAGTATAAATTTCTTCCAAAGAGAAAAAAATATCCTCAAAAGACTTTTTACATATCTTCCGAAGCACAATTTCTCCAAGGATAATTTTCTTCTCGGAATAGTTTTTAGTTTCGGAAGAAGCGATTAATTACATATCAGATCTACCTCTGAAGCATACAAAACCTCAGA
Source organism: Flaveria trinervia (assembly GCA_025506515.1). Classification (NCBI taxonomy): domain Eukaryota; kingdom Viridiplantae; phylum Streptophyta; class Magnoliopsida; order Asterales; family Asteraceae; genus Flaveria; species Flaveria trinervia. The sequence continues at coordinate 34,353,247 of CM046451.1, read as the reverse complement.
AAGCAATCTTTACTCTCAGAAGTAACCTTTTACCATCGGAAGTAGAAATAGCCTTCGGAAGACAAAGTACCTTCAGAAATGTTTTATATTCATAAGAGAGATTATACTGTATAACGGAAATCTCTTGGGCCCACACTGTAAACAGTAAAGATTTTGTTAATGATGTCAGATTATTTAACAGAATTAAATCTTTCCGCCCCTGTCACTTCATCCACTAAACCAGTACATCACCTTATCCTAACCCATTACCGCCATTTCACCCTCTTAAAAATAATCCCAACTATACACTCTCATCTTCTTACCATTAATTTTTACAGCCCTAAAAGTTTCCTTTCTCCCCAATTCACCCTAGCTCAAACTCTTCTACCTTCACATTTTTTCAATGGCCCTAAATCCTCAACACAACCTAGTCGTACTTGTTGACTCTTCAGAGATGCGGACTTCTCTGAAATCATCTCCTTCCTCACCTAATCATCCTATTACACAGCCCTAAGTGTTAATCTACTACTATTTACTCCAATCAAATGGCTGCATTTTGGGTAACAGTCAAGTTGAAACCCTAAATGGGGTTCGTGTAATACGATCCCGCATTTGCAGCTAGGAGTTGGTCATCACTGAACAACTCATCACGGAGCATCTAGAGCTTCATGATGAGGGTGCACCCACAGAGTTCCCAAAGCAGATTTAGAGAGCACCTACATCCTCAAGGATATGATGGAGACATGAGCAAGTCGATTGTCTACAAATTCAACTTCTCCTACAACTAGAAGTTCCTTATCTTATTCTTCACTGTTTATGAAACAAATTTGGGGTGGGACCAAATCTCGTTTGAACTAGGGTGCTTAGTTCATGGATGGTGAGAGGCCTCCGCTTCAACTACTCAAGATTTTTGCTAAACAATCTTATTGGAAATCTACAGAGGGAAACAATTTATGTATCCAAGATTTTTTCAACACATTATCAACTGTGAGCTGGACCAGCATCGGCTTGTCTGTGCAGCCCCTCTGCCTGTCCCTAAAATGAGGCCTACCATCTTCATAAATCTGAAGAAGGTGTCCACCAACTTCACTCGAAGGTATACTTCTCTACTTCCCGGTATGACCGAGCAAATAGCTCCTAGTGACATCCCTGTTGAACCCACAAGTGATGAACCCACACTAGCAACTTCCCCCATAATGCCATTTCACCTTCTCCTCCCATCACCATAACCTACAAAAGAAGCCCCAAATGACCCTTGTTCAATCTACTCTGATTGAACAAGCTCCTGAAGGATTTGATCTGCCCAAGATACATACTAAATTGATGTGGCTAGTGTGATATGATCCAAGTCGGGTCATACCCAATAACAAGCAAAACAAACACCGATAAATATTTATTCGTTGATAAGATCAAACAAATAAATATAAGCACCAACATAGAAACCGGGTTTTCTAAAACATTGCTTTTGATGATGAACACATTATATGGATAATTGTTCATGAGAAATTACTTGTTTCTATTATTTAAGTTGGTTAAATAATATTAACAAAAGTGTATTAATTTTATAAGATAAAGGGTTTTAATCTTATAAAATCAATAGAGTGCAAGGGTGTTTTTTGGATAAAAATTCAAAATGAGAGGGACCCTCCAAGGTCCACAATTCGGCCGCCCTTGGGGCTTGCAAGGCTCTTGATGTACATCTTGGTCCTTGCAATCTTTATTCATTACAACACTCTTCCAAGAATACACCTTCTCTCACACACACATAGAAAAAGGAATTTCTCTCTAATCTCTCCATAGAATTCGGATTTTGGAGCAGAAAATAGAAGCATTTCCAGCTTAAAACAAGTGTTGTTTGGCTGAAAAAAATCGATCCTCAAGAGTGTCTTTGAGGTTGGTGTTGCAAGACCTAGCAAGTGGGTGTTTGGAGGAAGCTTGGGGTATCATCTCTTGAGGATTTCTACTTTGAAGTCTTGACATTCAACATCATCTCCTAGCCTCCTTTCCACGTTTCTAAAGGTAGTATATATGGTTGATATATGTATGTTGTGATAGTGTGTTATTCCATATAATAAGATCCTTGTTTTGGGTTTTGCTTTAACATATGTATATGATACATAAACCCTTATTTGAACTGAAAATCCGCTGCGTTTTACATGTTAATAGTTAATATGTCTTTGATTTACAACTTCAAAACCCAACAGCTCCTCCTCTTCAACCTAAAAACGCTAGAGTGGAACATTGGGCTCCCACTCAGCCTTAGGTAGCACCATCCTTCACAGTTAACCTCAATAGGGTCTTGAGTCTCCTTAGTCTCAAGCCCATGAGCCCCTACCCAATCTGAAAGCCCTTAGGTCAGTATTTATACTCCTCTGAGCCGCCAACAAGAGACAACCCCACCAGAGGCTCATGCAGGTAGACATGGACCAAGGTCTCGGGTCAGTAGGTTTAACCTCCTTATCATTCACTAACATTCTCTTTAAAGTTGATGAAGATATTACGACCCTCCATGGCAATGAAATTGATCTACAACACCCTCTCCAAGATCACAGATCCTAGGGAGGCTCCTTATCTCCGGCCCCCATCAACAAACCCATACTGAGGTGAGTCCCAATGATATGGAGGGGACCATACTGAGGTAACATTTTTGAGACTGAATCTGTGGCAACCATGCCTTTTGATGGCTTTGAAAGAGACATCATTGAGCAGGGGAAACCAGGGTGCCAAGAAACCACATCTGGTGGCGAGGCTGAACATACTAGGTATGTTACCTCATTTCCCCATGATTCATCAAAAGAAGATTGAGGAAGCATGAAACTCTTCATTCAAGACCTACTATCTAAAGTCTCAAACTTTGAATCCAAGGTTAGGACTTTAGAAGAAAGGTCTGCCATATTGCGACTTGAGATTGAAAATCTGAAGGCTCAACTAGCAAAGAAACATATTGAGAGATCTGTTAGGCATGTACCTAATAAAGTGTTCAGAGACAAACATCTGGGGAACCACAGAGCAAACTTTTAATTTCGATATACTCAGCCCTTGGCTTCTTACAGTCACTAGTCAGATGGCCATTTTCCCCATAGTTATAACACCTTATAACCCCACAATCTCTAGCCATATGAGTAAGCTTCCCACATTTGAAGCAGATGTTTGATCCCCATTTCCATTCCCCCGAATGCCCCTTCCTACACTTACCACATCTCTTCTATCCTGCACCAGACGTGACCACACGCCGATCTCCCACCTTTGCCATCTTGTTGTTTGGAGTGGCTCCATCAAGTCCAAAACATTTAATCTAGTTTCGGTCACCACCACCCTTTTTGCTCACCTCACCTCAGCCACCACACCTCTCGCTCATCATACATTCTTCCTGCCAGATCGACTACCGATCTAAATGTACCTGGCCGAGCGGTGTAAGGCCAATTCCAGGGATGTTCACAGCTAGTCAATCATTACACATAAAACATATATTTATATTAACTTTAACTAAAACATTGCAGCGGAAACATTTAAGCAACCACTTTATTTCATTATAATTGTTTTTCCAAAACAATACATCATTGACTAATTACAAAATAACTCATTGCATTACATCACCAAAACATTGTACAAAATGGATGCCATCCAAAATGACCCAAGTAGCCGCATGTGTCATCCTCAGCAACCATTACATGCAACTGGAAAAACATAAAAGTCAGCGTTGGTAAGTGAGTTCTAGTTTTTAAATAAAATACACTTTAATATTTAAAAACCATTGTATACTTTCGTAAATGATCACACATCATACCTACACATGGATAATCTCATTATATCTTCTTTTTAATGTTCTGAAACTTTCATTCTTTCCTCTTTCCGGATTAGTGTCTTTAGCTATATCCCAAACGTATGCATAAAGCGGTATCGGGTCGAGGATCATAAATGACTTCCATAATGCACATAACCTCTCACCAGCACCAGGGCAAGCGACAAAGATCCATCTGTATACTACACCCAAAGGTATGCACAAAGCGGGTATTGGGCCGAAGATCATAAATGACGTCCATAACCCATATAGCCTACACCAGCACCGGGGCGAGTATCCACTATCATCCATGTACTAAAACTGGTCAGTCATAAAGAATAAACCCCTATGTGTATCCTTAGGGGTTAGCTAAACCACACACAGTTGAGCTAATGACATTTTAGAGTCGTGCACCTCCGTACATTTTGCTTGCAATACTTTCTTTACTTTCACTTTCATTAATGTATGCATTCTTTCATTACGTTCCTCTTTTCATTATGTTCCACTTTAATTTACATCAAAATTTCTTTTTATTCATAAACATTGAATGTAAAGCCATGGAAAAGAAACATACATAACAAGTACGTAAACATAATCATACAAAACATCACCATACACGGCACCATCATACATGACATTTCAATCATCATATATGCCATAACATACCTCATACATCATCAAAAGTCAACATACTTCACCCTCGAGAACATCCTAAGTCAAAGCCTACGTTTCACCTTATCCCCAAAATTAGAAAATAATCTAAGTCTTACGCGCATGGGCACTATGTAGGCGCATGGGGAACACTTAGGCGGACGGGGAACTTCTCGGTGCACGGGCATTATAGGGGCGCACGGGCAACACATAACAAATTCTGGGCAAATTCTAGGCGCATGGGCATTATGCAAGCTCATGATTGCCCAGGCACATGGGCTTTCTGGGCGTCTAGACACTTAGCCAAATTCAGCCTTTTCCAGGAGCATGGCTACTATTTGGGCGCATGGGGTTTTGGCGCATGGGAACTGTTGGACCTTGAAAGGATTATGCATGCCATTCAATAGGAGAGTTGATGGTTACTTTGCTGGATTCCCACAATTCCAAGAAGAAATGCGGATGAAGATCCTGCACAGAGAAAAGCCAAATATGGTCTTTGGCGTTTGTCAATGCACAAGACATAAAACAAATACGAACAAGTATTTGTTCTTCTCATTAACAAATGCGGAAGACCAATCAGTAATGCGGACAAGACATTGCTCATCCGCATTTGCCAATGGGGATGACCAGACAAAGCACAGAAGTATTTGTTCATCCGCATTAACCAATGCAGATGACCAACATACTAATGCGGAAGATCAAGTGAAGAAATGCTAATCAATTCAACTCATCCGCATTTGCCAATGCGGATGAACAAGCAAAGATACGGATCAAGACTCAGACTAGTTCTGATGTAATAGGTTAGGGGTAGTTTAGTCATTTTGTATAGGCATCTTGTCTACCTATAATAGAATAGATAACCTCGTTCATGACGTGACAGAATTTAGACAATTAGAATATTTGTATACTCTAGGTGCATTATTACTTTTCTTGCTAAAGCCTACCAGTCTTTGTAATCAATCACCTTTATTAATATATACAAACCATTTATGAGTATTTCTTCTACATTGAATGTTTCTTGATTGTATGATTCCGCCATTCAATCATTAACTCAGTCATTATATTCGATCCTTAGTGAGAATCTCAATCTCACTAACCCAGTGAATTGGTATTAGAGCTTTGGCTCTCGGTTCTTTTTCAGATATACCCAAGACCTTAATAGAACTTGATTGATCTGGTGATTGACTTGCTAATAGAGTATTCCATCATCTCTAATTAGTAAACAACAGAAAATACTCCTGTCAACACATTCTTACCAAAACATTCACATAAACTAGTTACTGTTCAAAGGATTTCTGTCAAGAACTTAGCTGAAACCAACCACAAGAAAATCTCAAAAAGTAACATATCTGATTCTGAAATCAGTTCGGACGATTGGACAAGTTGGACTAACTGAACCTAAGATTCATCTAATCGATAATTAAAACAGGTTAAATACTACTGTTAAAAATGGATTATAACAGTTTCTCAAAACATGGGCATACACCTAAACCTCCTATGGTTGAACACAAATCTAAGTTTAACCAATGTAAAATCAGGTTTAGGAGGTGTAGATCTTGATTTTTGGATCTCAATATCCAAGAGGCCACACATCCCTGTCACTCTGTCGGTAGATCACGCTGCAATTTACAAAACTGCAAGGATACCCATCGAAGAACTAACTCTTGATGATTAAGATTATAAGAAAATCAGGATTGATCTGAAATCTTACTCTATCCTAACTCAAGCACTTGAGATGGATGTGCTGAAAAGTTTGGAGAAGTATGGTACTCCAAAAGTGGTGTGGGATGCATGAAAAGTTATGTCGTAGCAGAAATTAACAAGGATAAGCTTGTTAATCAGTATGAATCATTTCATTATACCAAGGGGGAGTCCATATCCAAATAACTGCATAGATTTGTACAGTTGGTAAATGACTTGGAAATCATGGGAGTCACTTACAAGATCAAGGAAATAAACCAGAAAATGCTACACAGCCTCCCTAAAAGCGGAAATCAGAATGTAACAATGCTGAAAAATACTCTTGATCTCGAGAGTACTACTTTGAATATCATGATAGCCAAAATTGAAGCATTGGAACTTGATGAAAGAAGCAGAAATCTTGGTGGTCCAAGAGTGATTAAGGCTTACAAATTTCCATTAGAATCTCATTCTCTGGAAAATGTCTTCATCACTGAGGAGGATGATTTCATCTCATCAAGAGATCAACTGAACACCATAGGGTTCATTGCAACTCCACCAACCAGTTATCCATCAACATCATCCCAAGCATATAGAGTCACTGTTGCTCCTATAACCACTCCTAAAGACCCAAGATTAGAATAACAAAACGCAACTTACAATGCCTTTGTTGCAAGCTTTGAAGCATATTTTGGAGGAACACTCACTTTTGCTCATCTCATCCAAGAAGATCTGGAGGAAATGGATCTAGATCATGTGGAAGAAATGGATCTGGAATGGCAAATGGCCATGATTGCTATGAGAGCAAATAAATTCTTCAGAAAAGGCAGAAAGCTCAGCCTTAATGAGAATACAAAACTTTGATATGATAAATCCAAAGTGAAATGCTTCAACTGCGGCATGGCTGGCCACTTTTCCAGAGAATGCAATGCCCCCAAGAGAAACAACTTTCAAAGGAATTCTCAAGGCCAGTCATCCTCACAGTCTAACTCAAGCTTTCACTCCAACAATCAATAGCAGCAATATCATCATCCACAACAACATCAATCATATCAAAATCCACCTCAACTGACAAACCAAAGTCATGGAAGTAGTAAGTAATCTGCCAATGCTCTCGTGAGAAAGCAAGATGGGGTATGTGACTGGAGCATGTATGCAGAGGAAGTAAAGCCTCAATTTAAAAATCATGCACTTATGGCTCACATCAATGATGGTCCATCTCCAATGCCTACTGAGGTAAAATCTAACCTTTGCAGTGATAAATGTATTACTGAATTGCAAGGTCATAGAAAGCATAACCATAAACTGACAGATAAATTTAAAGAAGAAAAGGTGAAGTCAGAGATGATGAAAAAAGAGATAAAAGGATTTGAAATCAAAATTAAATCTCTTATCTATGACATTGAAACACTGCATGGTGAAAAGTACACTCTTGCAGCTAAGAATGAGCTACTTACTAAAACGTTAGCTCAATCTAAGGCTGAACATACAATTACTGAAGCGAAACTTGAAAAGTTTCAAATGTCTTCAGTCAAGCTACAAGAGATGCTTGATTCTCAAAAGGATCCAGAGGACATGTCAAGGATTGGGTATAATTCATGTCTTCCACCATACAATGACAACTACACTGTCATGCCTAAATCTGTCTCACTCAATGAGGAATTTGAAACTAAAACTATGGAACCAAAATCTATATTAAAACAAGTGACCAATCCTCAAAGCAAACCTGATGTTCATATTGAAACAGATGAGGATAAAATTAAGTTAGGTCACCCAATCAAAATCAAAGAGTGTTCAGATAAGGCAGTGAGTGTCATGAAACCCACAAGCCCCGTAAAAGAAATTGTTCCATTTATAAAATTCATACCATTTGTTTTAAAAGGTAAAAAGAAGTATGTGAAGTCAGTGAAACCCACTTCTAAGAGTAGTTCCGATAATGAGATTATATTTCCAAACAATTCAAGCAAATCAGAAGAGGTTTCACTGCAAACAAAACAAAAAGGATCACTGAGTTCAACACATAAAACTCTATCAGACCCTCAGTCTTCAAAATTAAGACAGGGAGTTGGGTTTGATATTTGCAAGAAGGAACACGTTGACCAGTTTGAGAAAGAGGTGAGAAATGGGTTTAAGAAATAAAAATAGCCAAGAAAATCAAACAAATGTAGTATTGTGAAGCAAACTACAAAAGGGGCTAATTTTTATTCATCCCCTATGAAAAGAAAGTGGATTAGTAGCAAATGAGAAAATCAGCTGAGTCACACAAATCAAAATCTGATTCAAGCAACAAACAAATGCATTGTGACATTTGTGATATGTTCAATCATAAAACAGAAAAATGCTTTTACAATCAATACTACTCTATCTATGACATGAACAACCACTCAACCAAAAATTATTATTTCAAAAATTATTGTTCAGTCTGTGATATGAACAATCACAATACGTTTGATTGTTACGTCAATCAGAAGGGATTGTGAATTCCCCGAAACAAACCCATCTCAACAACATCATCAGGCAAAACTCAAGTTACGAGTCATTTGCATAAAAATCAATCTAGAACATCTAGATCACTCAATGACATGAGCAAAACAAAAGAAATATGGAAAAGTCAAAAAAGCAACCATTTCATCAATCAAAAGTCTAACTTTTCAAAACCCAAAATGATCATTGATTTAAATTTCTTCAGAAGAATAGAGATCAAAGATTTAACTACTCATCTAACTCTTCTGTTGATGTTGATGAGAAGACTCCAGCAAGAGATCATAAGCAATCTCCCAGGTCACCTATGAATAGATCACACTTTAGAGGAAAGTATCAAAAAGTCACCATAATAGATAGGAACAGGAAACCTAAGACCATCATGGCTTGGGTTCCACATTCTAATTAGTTCTTTTATGCTTGCAGGGTCATCCACATAGGTCCAACAACTTATGGTACGTGGATAATGGATGCTCCCAACACATGACTGGAGATCGTTCCCTCCATCATGACTTCAAGAACATATAAGGAACTACGATGGCGTTTGGTGGAGTTCACAAGGTGGTAGAATTACATGTGAAGGATCTATGACAAATGGGATGTTGAGCTTTGACATAGTGAACTACTATGAACAACTAAACTTCAATCTGCTAAGCGTGTCTCACATCTATGACAAGAAATATTCAACTCACTTTACAAACACTCATTGCTACATTCTGAAACCTGGATTTCAAATCTCTGAAGAATGGGTTGTCCTAAAGACCCCAAGAAAGAATAATACTTATATTTTAAACCTATGTTCTCTATCACCTAAAGAAGAAACATGTCTTTTGTCAAAAGCATCATTTGATGAGTCACAGCATTGGCACAAACGTTTGGGACACAACAACTCTAAAAACATGCACAGATTTGTCAAAGGAAATCATGTCATTGGTCTTCCACAAAAAGAATTTCACTTTGTTGATCACTGTTTAGCGTGCCTCAAGGAAAACAACACAAATCTTCTGATAAAACTAACCTGGTGAACACAAACAATAGTGCATTGAAGCTACTTCATATGGATCTATTTGGACCAACTCAGCTCATGAGTATTGGAAATAAATAGTATTGTTTGGTAATCATTGATGACTTTTCACGATTCACATTGGTGTTCTTCTTACTTCATAAAAATGAGGCATCCCAAATAATTCAAAACATTATCACAAAAATTGAAAATCAGCTTGATATTAAGGTCAATACAATTAGAAGTGATAATGGAACTGAATTCAAAAATAAAGACATGAGTTCTTTTTGTGCAACCAAAGGCATTGCTCATTAATTCAATGGAGCTAGAACTCCTCAACAAAATAGGTAGCTGAAAGGAGAAATAGAACACTGATTGAAGCAGCAAGAACAATGCTAGCCGATGCCAAGCTGCCAATCACCTTTTGGACAGAGGCAGTTAACATATCATGCTTTGTACAAAACCAAACTCTAATTGTAAAAGAAAGTAACATGAATCCATATGAATTGCTCTTTCATAGGAAACCATTCATTGGATTGCTTAAATCATTTGGTAATCTTGTGTCAATAGTAAACACCAGAGACTATCTTGGAAAGTTTTCATCAAAGTCTGATGAAGGATTCTTTGTAGGTTATTCTTCTGTTTCAAAGGCTTATAGAGTGTTTAATCCAAGATTAAACATTATTGATGAATCACCAAATGTTCAATTCAAGAAACATTCGTTTCCCAAATCTATAAATGGTCCTGACTGGTTGTTCGATATTGACCCTTTTACAATATCATTTGATCAATTTCACTTGTTTGATACTGGAAATCTCAATTCAGGTGACACTTCTTTAGCCGTAGAAAGAAGAGATGACTTTCCATTGATTCCTCCTCATCTGCTGAATACATGAATGAAGATGTTCCTCTCCAAGCTGATCCAATTAGACAACCATCACAAAATCAGAGTGTTACAACTAAAGGAGGTCCAAGCTTGTTACCATCACACTCAGATGATCTTTCAACTAAGATAAGAAATCAGAAACAAGCTACTCCTCCATCTGAAACATAAAGAACATCAAATCATGAAAGCAATCACAATGTTGCTGAAGCTGAAGCAAGTGCTGAAACGGAGTCTGACAACCTTCATAATTCAACAACAGTACAAGATGAAGGGGCCTCTGACCATAATGAATGAATGTCTCAATCTTGATTTAACTATTGCTGGTGACTCTTTTCCAACCACCAGAATACACAAGAATCATCCAGTTGAAACCATTATTGGTGATCTTAATGAGACGGTTACAAGAAACAAGTCTGGTATTGCAAACATTTGATTGTTCTCATGCTTTCTCTGGCAAATAGTACCTAAAAGTATCAAATAGGCTCTGCAAGACAATAGCTAGATTGAAGCAATGCAAGAAAAATTGCTCCAATTCAAGAAGCAAGAAGTATGGCATTTGGTAAATCTTCCCGAAGGACAATATCCTATCAGTAGTAGATGGCTGTACAGAAATGTTAGGACCAGGTATTTGAATGAAATACCGAATGATTAACGTGTAAACCAAACCAAACCAAACCAAATCAATTATTGAATCAAACGTTAAGAATCGATTAGGAATCGATCTATTGCGTTCTATGAACTTGGAGTATCAACTTGGAGGCTTCTGGACGGTTAGGGTATGTCTGGAGTCGAAATAGAATGAATGCTCTTATTTTTCATGAATTGGGTTGTATTTATAGGTTAGTATTTTCATTCGTGCGACCGAACCATTAGTATGGTTCAGTCGTGCGATTGAACCATGCGGTTGATTCATCCGCATGACTGAGTGTTTAGTCGTGCGACTGAGCCAATCTTATGTTACATCACACGACTGATCCAGTCTCCTGGTTAGTCGTGCGACTGAGTCATTCGTATGAAGTTATTCATGCGTATGTTTCATTCGCATGGGCCATTCGCATGAGAACTTCATTTTGTTAAGTTTGAATGTATTAATTAATATAACATTATGTGTAACAATTCAAACAACCACAAACGTAATTAAGCAATTCCACATCGACTCATTAATGAAATATTAAACATTATAAATAAAAAACAACCAATATCATTTCATTAATTATTCCAAACATTATATCAGAATCAGACAAACAAGAACAATTACATTCATATCATGATCTGGGGACAAACATGTATCAACAAACTCCCCCTTGGACCTAGATCTCTCTAATGTCTTGTTTTCTTCATTACTTCCTCATACTTCTTGTACTTATCCTCTTTTGTGAGTCCAGCATGAATCTCAAATGCAAAATAGAGTCTTATGACATTCTGGAACAGGAGGGCTTGTACTATATTCTGCATATCATAGAACAGTGGCCACTTGTATAGAGTGTAGACATCATTAGTTGACAAGTTAGTAAGCCACATTGGGTCAAATACCCTGATAGTATCCATTTGGCCCTCTTTGTTTAGGACTATGACCGTTTCTCCTGTCATCCAATCATAGTAACACCACTTAAAGTGTGGAGTGAAGTCCTGTGGCATTTCCCTGAGTGGGATTCTTGACATCGTGCACGGAGGACTCCACTTCAACACTATCTTTGGCTTTCCAGTAATGGCATCAACTTCAGACCTTCTGATGTACCTTGTAGGCTGTTGGGGTCTGAAGTTAACCCACCTGGTGTGGTACTCCTTCCTTAGAGCAGCCTCAAACCTACCTGACATCTTTCTCGAGTCAGCATACAACAACTTCAGTTTGGCCAGCTGGTTGATCTCAAAACCTGGTAGAGTCTTTAGATCATGTGGAAATCTAAAGTACTCTATGCCCTTTTCCCTCTTAACTGCATAGACGTTAAGGTCCTCAAAATATGCCCATGATATAACCTTGCCCGACACCTTATGATGTTTCTTGATTCTGTAGAGTTTGGTGTAGGCGTCCTTTTTAGGTGCAGCGCGTTGTGCTCTAACTTCTTCAAAACAGGTAGCCCACTCAGCCTTTCAGATACCAACATCATCATTTGAGGCTTGGGCCGTTCCCTCTTCTTCTCTGACTCCTGTTCCATTTTGTCTAACACCTCCAATGTATCACTGACAAGGGATTCACCCAGATTGGGGACCACATTTCCCTCATTGTCAGCATACTGAGGGTAGTGCTCTGCAGTGACATATTCTATCTCTATGTCGTCAACGTCGTTGAGCTCTTCGTCACTCGTTGAGTCGCACGTTGGAGCATCCTTCACAATCTCATCAGCGTTTAGCTGGAACATTTCAGCTAATTGCTCGTCAGTAAGATTATGAGTGATTTCTCCTTCCTCAGGAGTATACATAACCGATCTCCTGACAATACCCTGCAGATCAAGAATCAACGTCAGTTGAGTCTTGACCTGTTGGAGGGGAGCAATATCGTATTCATCTCTTTGGAAATCAGGATTTGCTTGATTTAAAACATTCAACACATCAACCATTAGTTAATAATCAAAACAAAAATGCATTAATTTTTAATACAAACATAGAATACATATGTTTTAATACATGATTCAAATACAAAAGTAATCAAATACATAGACATCTAATCATTACTGTTCTCTTGGATCACTGGGTCATCGCTTGGTGGAGCAGAGGAGGAAGCTTGTTGGTCTTGTTTCTTCTTGGATCTCCTTCCTGACCTTGAGCAGATGCAGATGCAGCTGCATCCCCTCCTTCTTCATCATCATCCTTATTCCTCTCCTCTGTCCTCTCGTCCTCAATCCCCTTATCATCCTCAGTCTCATCATCATCATCCTCATTCCTCTCCTCTGTCCTCTCGTCCTCAATCCCGTCATCATCCTCAGTCTCATCATCACCATCCTCATCATCATCCCCATCATCTCCGTCTCCCTCTTTAATCTTTAGTGGCTCATCTTTAGATCCCTTAAGCTTTAGCATGATGGTCTTCTTAGCCTCCTCCAACTCCTCAATCCTCTTAGTAGATGTGACACTGTGCCCTTGGAGTTGGGCGATCTCGTGGCTCTGAGCAGCCATTTGTTGGGCCTGCTCATCTATCAACCGAGCCTGCTCCGAGATCTGCTGAGACTGCGCTGCAATAAGATCTGTCAGATGATAGATCTGCGCGTCTTCTCCTCATTAGTAGCTAATAAACGCATCACCATCCGATTCAGTGTAGAAAGTTGTTCCTCTACCCCAATTGGAGGTAGAGGAGTTCCATATATATGTTCGGGATGGGATGAGGGTCCCGCTTGGTGGCTAGTGGTGGTGGTGGTGGCTGTGGTGAAGATGGGGTTGGGTCTGTGAGATAGTGGAGGTGATGTAGAAGTGAAAGATATGGTGGTGCTTGGCATATGTACTGTGGTGGGAGGTGTGGTGGTGGTTGGAATATGTACAGTGGTGGGAGGTATGGTGGTGGTAGTGGTAGCTATGGTGGTGACGAAGGTGAGTCTTCTCTTTTTCTTCTTCTGGCCGTGGGGCTGAGCCATCCTTTTCTTCATCGATCTAGTCGAGGTGGGTGCTCCCCCTAGAACACGGCTAGCTGACTCAGGGGCATAGCTAGGATCTGCAGTAGTCTCTCCCGAATCCCTGGGGCGTTCACCAACCGCCCGGAGTCCATACTCTGTGGGAACAACCTTGCTTCCTAGAGTCCTCGTCAAGGGCTCCTCATCCGACTCTTCTTCCTCCTCACCAGGTATGAAGTCCTGGTGAAAACCCGCTGACTCAGCTATGTCACCTATTGGGGCAGATACTAGAGGTATAACATCTGAAGTTGTGCAACCTCGGTGGAATAGGCATATCATCCCCAGCATCCCCACTGTCATCATCGTCTGAATCATGCTCTGGGAGCAATAGCCTCTCATCTTCTGAATCGTTGTCATCATGACGCCACTTGCATCTGCCTGGCGCCACATATCTCTCATTTTCCAGATGGCCGATCAACCTCTTCACCTGGGGCTTTACGTGCTTGCCCCGATACACTCTTATGCGACCCAAAGTCATGTCATCCATAATCTCTAAGGCAACCGCATCATGGCTCTCCTTAGGAAGTAATGGCAGCTTCTTGTTAAATATCAGTTGTAGAAGTCTGGGGTACATACAAAAACCTTCCTTCCCCTTGGCCTCCAGATTCTCCACCAGATATGAGAAGATCATGTCGAGAAGCTAAAGGGGTGGTTCAGCACCAGTCCACATAGGCATTCTGTATCTGGTCTGACAGGTCATCAAACCACCCCTCCGAGAAGCAATACACTTCAGGATCACATGCGCCAAGTACTTATACTGGGGACACAGGTTCCTCTTGTTGAGCACACCTGGGTTGATGTCCCTAGCGTACTTAATCCTGAGAAAGCAACCTCTGACTGTAAATGGATGTAGTCTGGTGGGGTGATCAGTATCGTCCCCAAAATCAAGTACTCTCTGGATGTCAGCTGCTGTAATCTCAATATCATGACCATGAATGGAGCTCCGTATGCTATAAGGCTCACGTGAACGATCTATGAAGGCATTCTCCCAAAAAGCCTGATGTAATGACATGTAAGGAGTACACGGTGTGGATATGGCTTTATGTATCCGAGAACGTCGAAGGAACACAATAATCTCTGTAAACTCAACCCCATTCAGAGTCGTATGGTCCAAATGAGCACATATATTGTGCTTTGGATTGACGGACCATCTATCAGCCATTGACCTGAAACACAAGACACATAACCATTAGAAAGTCATACATCAAAATTCAGTTCAAAGTGTATAGTTTAAATGCAATCTGATTCATTCGTGCGAATGAATCATGCGACTGAAGTCAGTCGGTTGTCCTTTCATGCGACTGAGCTCATTCGGGTGAATGAGACATGCGACTGTGTTCAATCTGTTGGCTGAGTCTGTGATTGGTTCAGTCGGCCGACTGAGTTCATTCGCATGGTGCATTCGGCCGATTGATCCAATCGCAAGATTCAATCATGCAATTGGAGTTCATCCGGACGACCAGTCGCTTGTCCCACTGTTCAGTCACCTGTGGTTTGAATCTTGACCAAATCAAGTAATTTAACATGGTTTAATGGTCCATTAGACTCGCCATCTTGTCACTAATACCTATTAAACTTAATTTTAACATGTTGCTTAGTTTATGTTGGTTATTAGGTCATTTATAGTCCGGTTCTTGTTTCACTCGAATATCACAAATTAGGGTTCAATTTCTTCTGATTTCGGTATGATTTCACTGAAATATACCTGTATAAACGTCAACGCATGTCAGAAGATCAATAAAGATATAAAAACAAGGTCTAGAGGAATTTCGGCAGAGTAACGGTACTAGGTGCGATTCAGGAGCGATTGAGGGTGATGAGTGGAATGCGATCGACTATGGCCCTTTAAATACTGAAACTGAGTTCAATCGGCCGACTGGCCTCATTCGCTCAGTTCATTTGGGCGACTGAGGCTCAGTTGTGCGATTGGCCCAGTCAGTCGCATTCAGTTGGCCGACTGAGTCTCAGTCGGTCGACTAACTCATTTGTGCCCTTTCATTTGCACCTTCAGTTAACCGACTAAGTCTCAGTCGGTCGACTGACTCATTCGCACCATTTCATTCGGTCGAATGGATCATTCTGATAAGCCATTCGGGTTATGGCTCAATCTCATGTCCAGTCGTGCGAATGGGACCCATTCGCATGGTTGGTCCATACTTATGATCCAGTTGTGCGAATGGGTTACACTTATGAACATTTAGTACTTAAACCCTTTTTAACTGTTAAAATTAACATTATGAGCATTTGATCATCTGAGACATGGTCATTTTAACTTGAAAATTTTTGATCACCTCAGACGTGATCCTTTTAAACAATTTAGTCACCTCAGACGTGACACTTTTAAACTTTGAAAACACATATGGCCATTTTAGACATGACCCTTTTAGGTGAGTTAATCTCATACTGATTTTCATGATATAGTCCGACGAACAAACAAACTAAAATGACTAACTAACTAGAAACTTAAACTTAATACAAAAATAACACTTGTTTTTGACTTTTTGTGAGAGATAAATCCTAAGATAGACATCTATTAGATTTGTTTCCAGAATAGGCAGCTTCAATTTAGTTTGACCACACCTGGACCAATTCAAATTTGTAATCATACAGGCAAGTCAAATCATTTGGGACTTGTTATCAAAACCTTTTGATGCTCAATTCTTGTTTTTCATCCAGAGTCGTTAGCAAATTTAGGAAATCACACTGGTAATATTAGATTCCCACATTGATTTGAACTTTCAAGAATTACAGCCACAATGATTGTCAGTATATTTGTCCTCTTAAATCCATACACAGACTTTAGACACAAACTGGTGATAGTTTTAGGTTTAATTATTTCAACTAACATTTTTTTTTGATCCCACACTTATATGGTAATCAACATTCCTCAAGAGCTTTCGAGCGGTCTACGGGTATTTGTACAAGAAGAGACTATTCTTAGAGCTTTCAAAGAGAAGCCAATCCTCAAGTCAGCGCCATCGCACAGCAGAGAGGCGGCAAACAACAATGAATTCTAGAATATCTAGGTTATGCTTATCCTCAGGTCAGTGCCATCGCACAACAAAGAGGCACACAACCTATCTTCTTGTTAGAGCAGCTAAATTTTCTTTTTCACAGAATGCACCAAGAACATATGTCCTTAGCTTGATAGCATTTGTCTTCCATTTTTTCGTGCTTTGCTCTATTTATGGTCATCCGCACATATTTGTGGCGTGTACATGCTCATTACCCCTTATTGGAATATTGTTGATTGTGTTAACCAGTGATAAGATGGCAGCCCACAGTCAGTTGAACAACTTAGTTTGATCTTGAGATCACCTGTCCGATCTAATCATCTATTGTGTTGAATCCACCGACATATCATTTGTGGTCTAGCAACCTCTAGGTCTACTTTCTTTGTGTTACCTTAGTAGTTACTAGTTTTTCTATCATCTTCCCTTTTATATTGCTTAGACTACACACAATTATACTTTGAATTTTGCATCTTTTCTAAATTAAAATTTTAAAGTCCCTTTTGATTTGTTCTATCATTTTCCAAAAGGTTTGAATCGGTATCATAGATACGATCTACCTTATATCAGCTATCCACTCCTTCTCCCTCGTATTTTTTTAATGTTACTAGCTGACCTACTCTCCCCCTAAAATTCTAAAAGCATATTGGATTTAATTATTTTTGGATTTTAACAGACAGCTAAATAACTTGAATTTAATTTAAAAAGAATAAAATAAATAAGGAAAAATGAAAAAGAAAAATAAACTACAATGCATCGGACTACACATGATCATCATCAGGAATAACATCACTTTTCTTTTTAACGTTGTTGACCTCTAACAGATATAGAAAATGTGGTTTATCAAAGGCTTTTCTATAGAGGTCAGCGCGTTGAAAGTCAGTATTAATTTTTACCATATCGATTAAGTTCTTTTCAAAACAGTCTCTTATGAAATGGTATTTAATACCGATGTGTTTGGTCTTTGGATGTTGTACCGGATTTTTAGTTACTACAATTGCAGCAGAGTTATCAACAAAGATAGGAGTAGAAGAAAACATTAAACTGTAATCCTGCATTTGCTATTGAATCCAGATGATTTGTGAACAGCAACTTGCAGCAACAACGTATTCGGCTTCACAGGTTGACAATGCAACCGAGGTCTGCTTCATACACTGCCAGGTAACTAATCTCCTCCCGAAGAATTGACACCCTGCTGATGTAGACTTGTAGTTCATCTTGCAGCCCCCGTAATCCGAGTCACTCTATGCCATGAGCTCAAAGTCATCATCATGAGGATACCACAAACCAAGTGTTGGTGTACCGTCAGATAACGAAATATCCTTTTGACCCCAATCAGATGGTTAACCTTAGGCTTATCCTGATATCTAGAACATAAACATGTAGCATACATGATATCAGGTCTTGAGGCAGTGAGATACACGAGGGATCGAATCATACCTCGATACATTGTGGCATCTACCAGATCTCCATTTTTGTCAGGTGTTATATCATGATTTGTAGCTAGTGGAGTCCCAGCAGCAAAAGCATTCTCCATGTCAAGCCGACTGAGAATGTCTCCCACATACTTGGTCTGATGTAGAAAGATCCCATTTGGTGTCTGATCCACCTGTAACCTGAGAAAGAATTTCATCTCCCCCATAGCACTCATCTCAAACTATTTCTTCATAACTGCTTCAAACTCTTTGCATAATTCTTCGTTCTTTGAACCGAAGATTATGTCATCGACATAGATTTGTACTAG
This sequence comes from Flaveria trinervia, assembly GCA_025506515.1. Classification (NCBI taxonomy): domain Eukaryota; kingdom Viridiplantae; phylum Streptophyta; class Magnoliopsida; order Asterales; family Asteraceae; genus Flaveria; species Flaveria trinervia. Next base: position 34,334,429 of record CM046451.1, on the reverse strand, counting down.
CAGTAGGTATCCATCACTTCTTTGATGAACAGTGTGCAATCAATGACTCCCCTGCGAAAGCCGTGTTCACAAGATGAGTTGAGAGTTTCTCATACCAGGCCCTTGGAGCTTGATGAAGCCCGTATAAGGCCTTGTCGAGTTTGTAAACTCTATCCCGATGATAAGGATCTTCAAATCCCTCGGGTTGACTGACATACATTGTCTCTGAATTTCCCCATGAAGGAATGCACTCTTAACATCTAATTGATAGACTTTAATCTTCATATACGATGCGTAGGCAAGGAAGATACGGATGGCTTCCATCCTTGCCACGGGTGCAAACATTTCATTGTAGTCAATCCCCTCGACTTGGTGAAATCCCTGAACAACCAGTCGAGCCTTGTTTCTGATAATGACCCCTTGGTCATCCTTCTTGCATTTCAAGATCCATTTGGTGCCAATGACCTTAGCACCTTTAGGTCTGTCTATGAGAGTCCATACACCTAACTTGTTGAACTAAAGAAGTTCTTGCATGGCACTCACCCATGCCTTATCGTTTAGTGCATCACTGACGTATTTTGGCTCAAACTGCGAGACAAAACACCGATAAGCCCCATCATCAATGTATCCCTTTTCCATAACAGAGGCATAATCAGCTGAGTACAGCTAATTTCGGGTTTGTACTCTGATCTGACATCCCCATGACATTGTCTAAGGGATGATAGATGTTTTGACGTGATCCTGGAGTAGTAGGAACAGCTACCTCAGAGCCAAGATTATGAACATTTGGTTCTGCATCTAAGGTAGAAGGAGTTTGAAGTTCCGAAGTCGAAGGTGCATCACCGTTAGATGCTTGTGTCCATTTAGGAACTGGAACGTGTTGCTCTTAAATGTTCTAGTCATCTTCTTCAGCCTCATCTTCAGAGGAGGAGTCACTATCGTCGACTACTCCCCCTGACTGAGTAGATGATTCTCCCTGTGAACTCGATGATGTTGAAACAAGAGATGGTGTATTCAAGGTATCATACATCATTCGAGTAGCTAACTCATCATCAGAAGGAGAGATAGGGATGTTGAAGGACTTAAAGAGTCCATCATAGTCGAAAAAGTAGGCGGGTCTTTTGCCAGTAGGTGGTGTGGTATATCTCTGAACATCAACATTACATCACACTTCTACTAGACCTGTTGAGTTGTTGTAAACTCTCTTGTTCGGTATGTTGTATCCTAGGAAGATTCCTTCATCAGCCTTCTCGCTAAATTTACCTTCTAGAGTCTTCTTCAGAAGTATGCACGGGGCACCAAATGGTTCGTAATACTCCAGATTAGGTTTACGTCGTTGTAGTAGCTCGTAACATGTCTTTATGTGGCGCTTCACTATCAGAACTCGATTCAGTGTATAACATGCATTAGCCACTGCCTCATTCCAGAACTGGATAGGTAGTTTCGAGTCTGCCAGCATTGTCCGTGATGTCTCTATCAAGCTTCTGTTCTTTCTCTCAGCAACACCATTCATCTGAGGCGTGTAGGCAGAAGTGAATTGATGCACAATTCCTTTTTCTTTGCAGTAAGCCTCCATCCACTGATTCTTGAATTCAGTCCCGTTGTCTGAGCGTACTTGTCTCACCTTCAGCTTGTAGAGAGATTCCAGTGTGGTTACTAATTCTTGAGTGACTCAAATGTTTCTGATTTGGACTTCAGAAACATTACCCAAGAGAATCTTGTGTAGTCAGCAGTAACCCCAAAACAGTACAAGTTGCCTGCAATGTTGTTTGTACTGACTGGACCAAACAGATCCATGTGAAGAAGTTCAAGAGGAAGTTCTATTGAATGAACTTTCTTTTCCTTATGAGACTTCTTCGTTTGTTTGCCTTTCATGCAAGCTACACAATAATCAGGAAGTTGGAAACTCTTGACATTAACTCCTTTCACAAGATCCTTCTGGATCAAGTGATTCATCTTCCGTTGATTGATGTGTCCCATTCTCCTATGCCAGGAGATGGAGTCCTTCTCAGTGGCTTTTGATAGAAAGCACTGAACTTCATGATCCGTTGTAGAAGCTGTTGAAAGATCCAAAACATAAAGGTCTTTATATCTTGAAGCTGTCATCAGAACTTGGTCCTCCGGAATCACGTAGTCTTTCTTTAGGACGTAACACTTTTTATTGTCGAATATGAGTTTAAAACCTTTATCACATATTTGAGAAATGGAAAGTAAGTTGTTTTGAAGTTGTTGAACGTAGTTCACCTTATCAAACTTAACTTTCTGATTTCCAACTTCTCCCTGAGCTATAATATAGCCTCCCTTGATTCCAGCAAACGAAACATGCCCTCCTTTTATTTGCTCGACGTTTGAGAAAAGAGCCCTGTTTCCTGTCTTGTGCCTGGATGCTCCGCTGTCTACTATCCACGTGTTGGTTTCAGCACTGTAGCTAACAGCCTGCACATACAATGTACAACATTAGTTTAGGTTAGGAACCCAAGCCTTTACTTGCTTGGGTTTCCCAGAGGCATCAGACATCATGAATTCAACCCATTGAGCCTTAGAGGGTGAGGGTAGCTCAGGTTCCTTCTTGTCATCATTATCAGACACAGAGGATGACTTCTCTTTCCATATGCCAGATTTGTGCAATGCCTGTTTGTGATAAACAGTCGACTGGCTAATGGGTTGACCGTTAGGTTCACTAGTTTTTCTAGGTGGAGTTAAAGAACTCCTTTTAGAAGATCTAGGTATTGAATCCTGAAGTTCAATCTTCTTCCTAGGTGTCTAATAGTAAGGACAAAAGGAAGCAATGTGTCCACACTCTCCATAGTTGTAGCACAACGTGCTATCAACTTTATGATTAAACTTTCTTTGTGGAGATGTGTGTGACACCCTAGTAACATCACTTAGTTTGGGTTTTGACTCTGTTTCTTTTGATGTTTTCTCCTTTTTAACAAAATTAATTGTTTTAACATTTTTAACATCTTTTTCCTTTTGGTTAACTGGTTTTTGACATGAAGCTTGTGAAAGAATAACATTAGCAGTCCTTTTAGATTAGATTTGACTTTAATTGACCCGGACTTTATATAACCTTTTCAAATTCTTTTTCCAGATTAACACAAGGCATTTTACCCTTTGTCTTTGAAGTGGCCTCCTTTTGTTTTGTTCCAGATTCAGTTGATGAACATGAGGAATCTGGATCACTAACAAGAGGAGTAGACACCACATGATCCTTGATGGGGTTGTTATTTATTGGTCTACCCTTAGTGTTCATCAAGGACTCAGGTGGTGGTGGAACCACTTCATAACCCAAACCCTCCCCATTGTTTCTTTCTCTACTAAGTGTTGGACAATGTGTGATGAACTTGTCCAACTATGCAGTTTTTGCTTTAATGAGTTTACTTCTACTTCTAAGACTACCTTTTGCTTCTTAGTGTCTTCTAGGGAGTTAAGATAGTACCTAATGTCATTAGCTTGGTTAAATGCAACTACTTCAGTTTCCCTAAGCTGTTTGGTCAAAAGGTCTATCTTTTCTTTGTAACTATGCTCATTTTGTTTTAAAACTCTATTAGCCTAAGTGCACAGTTGCAAATCCTTTACTAAGTTATCATTAAGATCTAATAACCTAGCAAATTTCTCATTTATGCTATCTCTAAAAGTATCACAATCAGAACAAGCATGATTTTTAAACAGTTGGTCAGTGGTACTTACCTGAGGAGGTTCAGAAGAGTTAGCCATCAACGCCATGTAGCTGTTGAAATCCCTTCTTCAGGCTTGTAGCTGACCACAGTTGCAGTTGTCTCTTCAATATTTGACATCGCTATCTCAACTGCAATATCGCCCTCACTCGCGGAATCATCATCTAAATCTTCTACACTGGCAATATTAGATTCTCCTGGGGAGACAAACCGAAAGCTTCAGTCATGTCCTTCATCATCATGAGCAGTCAAGGCTTTTGGATCCTTGCTTGATGAAGTAGAACTGCTAGCTTGCTTGTCTTGACGAGTGAAGGACGATAATGGGTTCCCGTTCCCAGTCTTCTTTGGCTTCACACATTCTCTCTTGAAGTGCCCTTTTCTCTACAGAAAAAGCAGGTCACTTTACTCTTATCAAAGCCAAATTGGTATCCTTAGTAGCAACCAAGTTCTGTCCGGTCTTTTTCACAAACTTCTTCGCCCTCCGGACAGCACTAGCTAAGGCCCACATAATGTCCATTCTCTCCAGCTCCATTTCATCCACCTGCTCGTAGTCCTCATCTGCCAGATGCCAGTTTCCAATCTTCCCAGCAACAAGTCCATCATAAGAATGAACCACTGCTACCAAAAGATCCATGTGATCTCGAGCTACTTCCACAATCACATTACTGAGGTTTCGGTCTTCAGTCTAGTAGCATTCGCTTCAGGCGCAATGTAATGGGTATAAGAAGACCCTGACATTTCTGAACCTGAAGGAGAAGCTTGTGAAGGACCCGATGAGCTAGACACAAATGCAGTCTGAAGAGGTGCTCTAGACATCTTAGCTTGAGGCGTGGCATTGTACAAAGGTGGATTCTGAGTCTACGAAGACTTTTGAGCTCTGTACTTCATCCTAACTGCTTCTTCTCGCAGCTTTAGAATGAAGTCATTGATATCCAACTTTGCCAGCATCTCATTCTGTCTCAAACTTGACACAAATGAAGCCCACTTTTCTGGCAATCCGTCTGCGAAATTTGACACCTATTCTTCCATGGTAGTATCAACACCATGTGTTTTCATTTCACTCATCAAATGGTAGAATCTATCAATAACATCGTCCAAACTCTCGTTTCCCATCGATGAGAAGTTGTCAAATTCTTTCTATAGTTCCTTAGCTTTAATTGCCTTCAGCAAAGCATTCCTGTCGTATCTCTTTTCCAGCTCATCCCACAATTTCTTGGCCTGCTTATTCTCCGAGTACTGGTGGAAAATATCTTTAGGAATAGACTATGTAATCAATGCATAAACTCCCTTCTCTGCATTATACTTAACTTTCTGAGCATCAGTCATCCCTCCCAAAGTAAGCTTTACCCCATCTGCTCCCACCGGCATACTATACCCAATCTCGATAGCTTCCCACAAATTGGATCCACTCCATTGAGGTAGATCTCAAAACGTTGTTTCCAGTGGGGAAACTCATCTAACGTGAAGATTTTTGGTGGTTTATTATGATTCCCCACCTCACTCTCAAGCAACAGTAGGTTCTGGATCCTTGAGTCCTTGCCGGTAGTAAACGCTGACATCTGATCTTCCATCATGATTAACTTTTAAGTGTAATAAACAAACTGTCAAACTGGTGCGACTGGGTGATGCGAATGGGCTATCCGTGCGAATGAACTATGCGATTGGTTAAATCGTGCGGCTGAACTAAGAAATTGGTTCAGTCGTGCGAATGAAGCTGATGCGTATGAACACTGCGAACGGATGGTTCAGTCGTACGAATGGAGATGCGACCCAGTCCAAATGTGCGTCTGGTGTATGCGAATGAAGTCCACTCGTGCGAATGGCTCACTCGTGCGACTGAAGCTGCTGTTTTGTGAAAATTTCTAGGTTAAACGTGTTTTAGCCGTAAAAATGCGAAATTCAAACCCTAATCGCCTAAGGCCGTAGAAACCAAAATTTAATGAGCAGGGACCGTCCAACACAACTTTTGACACAAAAGATTGCGTTTTTTAGTGTAAAAACACAATCTTTTTATCAATCTTGATTGAATCACACGTAATCAAGAGCCAGAGCTCTGATACCACTTGTTAGGACCTGGTATTTGAACGAAATACAGATGATTAACGTGTAAACCAAACCAAATAGTGCGGAGTCCTATTTGATTGGCGATCCAATTAGTGAGAACGCACGTAGAATCAATAAAGTATTGAATCAAACGTTAAGAATCTATTAGGAATCGATCAACCGCGTTCTATGAACTTGGAGTATCAACTTGGAGGCTTCTGGCTAGGGTACGTTGGAGTCGAATAGAATGAATGCTCTTATTTTTCACGAATTTGGTTGTATTTATAGGTTAGTATTGTTCATTCATGCGACTGAACCATTAGTATGGTTCAGTCGTGCGATTGAACCATGCGGTTGATTCATCCGCACGACTGAGTGTTCAGTCGTGCGACTGAGCCAATCTTATGTTACAATCATACGACTGATCCAGTCTCCTGGTTTAGTCGTACGACTGAGTCATTCGTATGAAGTTATTCATGCGTATGGTCAATTCGCATGGGCCATTCGCATAAGAACTTCATTTTGTTAAGTTTGAATGTATTAATTAATATAACATTATGTGTAACAATTCAAACAACCACAAACCTAATTAACCAATTCAACATCGACTCATTAATGAAATATTAAACATTATAAATAACAAACAACCAATATCATTTCATTAATCATTCCAAACATTATATTAGAATCAGACAAACAAGATTTATTACATTCATATCATGCTCTAGGGACAAACATGAATCAACAAGAAACAAGATTGGTCATAGAGGGATCGTCATCAGAAAAAAGCAAGATTAGTGGCACAGGGATATACTCAAGAAGAAGGAATCGACTATGACCAAGTGTTTGCACCCATTGCTAGATTAGAAGCAATCAGAATCCTTCTAGCATATTCAACATCCATGAAATTCACTTTTTTATCAAATGGATGTTAAGTGTGCCTTCTTGTATTGAAAGATTACTGAACAGGTCTATGTGAGTCAACAACCGGATTTGAAGATCCAGATTTCCCTCACAGAGTTTACAAGATTGTCAAAGCTCTGTATGGTCTTCACCAAGCTCCAAGAAAGTGGTGTAAGACTCTATTATCTTTTCTTCTTAATCATGGATACGAAAAAGGAAAGGTCGATCAGACTCTCTTCAGAATAAGAAGAGGAAAAGACATGCTGTTAGTCCAGATTTATGTGGATGACATCATTTTTGGCTCTACAAACAAGCAACTCTACAAAGAATTTGAATACCTTATGCATTCAAAATTCCAAATGAGTGCAATGGGGGAACACACTTTCTTTCTAGGGGTGCAAGTCCAAAAGACAGCAGATGGAATCTTCATCAATGAAACAAAATATATGGAAACTATGTTGAAGAAATTCCACTTTGCTCATTGTCAGTCTATCAGAACTCCTATGGATACTAAACTGAAGATTGGATGTGATCCTGAAGGCAACTCAGTGTACCAGAGTCACTATCGATCTATGATCGGTTCACTTATGTATCTAACAGCTAGTAGGCCTGTCATTATGTTTGGTGTTTGTGTGTGCCAGATATCAAGCTGATCCAAAAGAATCACATATGAATGTAGTGAGGAGGATATTCAGATATGTGAAGCGCAAACCAGTTCTTGGATTATGGTATCCAAAGGAAGGAGACTTCAATCTCTATGCCTTCACAGACAGTGATTATAGAGGATGCAACTTCAACAAAAAGTCCACCTCTGGCAGTTGTTAATTTCTTGGTCCCAGACTGGTCTCTTGGCAATGCAAGAAGCAGGCAAACGTGACTGTATCAACAGCAGAAGCTGAGTATATTGTAGCATCAGCCTGTTGCTCTCAAGTACTCTGGATTCAAAACCAAATGCTTGATTATGGTTATAACCTCTTGACACACCAATTCACATTAACAAAGTTAGGGATCGTGTACTGGACAAATACTAACAGATTTACGTGTGTACCAAATCAAATAGTGCGGAATCCTATTTGATTGGCGATCCAATCAGCGAGAACGCACGTTGAATCAACTAAAGATTGAATCTAAACATTATGAACGATTACCAATCGATTTACTGAGATCTTTGAAGTTGGAACGGCCTAGAGGTCTCTGGACGGCTAGGGTACGTCTGGGTATCAAAATATTTGAAGTGTCTAGTTTTTCCACGATTTAAGTGGTATTAATAGGTTAAGGTTTCTCAATCGTGTGACTAGACCATTTGCATGGTTCAGTCGTGTGATTGAGTCATGCGGTTGATCCATTCGCACGACTGAGTATTCAGTCGTGCGACTAAGTCAATCTCATGTTTCAATCATGCGACTAATCCAGTCTCCTGGTTCATTCGCACGACTGGTTCATTAGCATGAAGTTGTTCATGCGTCTGGTTTATTAGCATGGGCCAATCGCATGACAACTTGACATGATTAAGTTTGAATATGTTTCATAGTAATTAATTGATTTAGATATTATTAAAACAGCCACAACCTATATAGTTAAGTCAATAATCGTTATTACATACCAACCAATGAAATATTCAACACTATATAACCACAACCACATGTTGTATTTCATTAGGTACCCGTACAATTACATATGTGTAAGACAATACAAAGATATTACATTAAGTTTAGAAACTAGGGACACATGTATCTACAGACAATGCAGCAGTTGATTTCATAACCAATAATCCAGTTCAACACTCAAAAACAAAACACATTGAAATTAGATATAACTTTTTGAGAGACTGTGCTGAAAAGGGGTTAATCAAATTGATTCAAGTATCCACTAAAAATCAATTAGCTGATTTGTTTACTAAGGCATTTGAACCTAGTAGGTTTGAATTCCTGGTTCAGTCAATTGGCATTATTAACCTTGAGTAAAAATAATTCGAAACATCAAAAAAAGTAAAAAATACTAGAAAAACACAAAAAGAAGTCCATTTTATGAGGAATAGAATATTTTGGGATATGATATAATTACAGTCATTATATCATTCACTGTGCTTAATTTCAAAAATTGCAAGAATATCATGACTTACCAGATATGTTGGTAGGCTCAACTTGGAAGAGAAGATACATGTAGTGATGAATTAAAAATTTTATTCAATAGTGAAACACTCATCACAAAGTACAGGTATGTATTGGCTTATCTGAATGCATGTGTGTGTAGTAACCTAAACACACCACGTAATGATACTTTATGAATCTCTTTCACCCACATCAAGTTTCATCTTTGTTTTGCTAAGTAAAGACCAGATGAAACAAGCACATAGTGCAGATGTAATGATCCAAAAGATTCCAAATGAGGAACACATCCAAATTGGATGAATCTACAAAAGAAATACATTCCAAGTGAATGAACAAAAGAATCCTATCATGGATCACCTTCCTAAGTGAAGCGAAAAGAATCCCAATATGGATCATCATGAAAAGGATCAAAGTAAAAGAATCCCAATTAGGATTAATGAAAATGAGCTCTCATAATTTAAGTAACCTCGTAAGGAAAGTTGTTAAAAAGTTCTACCATGCATTGTATAAAGATGGTTGATCATTCCATACTTGTGTGTGTGAGGTACATAGTGAATAGTTAAATCAACCAAAAACATGATAAATATCATTTGCATCAAAATATCAACCCGGTATGAGTTTAAGAGGACAAACATACCTTTAATCATCAAGTTCATAAACATGTCAATTTTATCATAAAGGATGCACATGTGCAATATAAGATTGATATGATCCCAACAAAAGATATATTTCTCTTCAATATCAATAATCAATGTATACAATTGTCATACCATACCTGTACTATTTTAAAACTTTTGTTACTATTTTAAGATGTGGATATAAAGTTTAGGGGGAGTAATTTAAAACTTTTGATTAAATCTTTATAGATTGTTACTATTTTAAATTACTTTCTTAAAAACATTAAAAACAAAAGGAAAAGAAAATGCAGGGTGTTGTTGCATAAGTCATACCATAGTATCTCAGCCTACGCAGATTCTTGGAACCATGAAAAGTCCAAGATCAGTCAAACAATGGGAAACTTGTATCACTTCTCATATATAAGTCAATCCAACCAAGAATTGACAACTTCAACAACCAACAACTTCATAAGAAAAATGAATCAATGACATCTCTTCAAAACATGAAAAATCAAAACAGTCACATTAACTTATGATTAAGTTCAACAGTTAATGTAGGTAAGTTGATTGATTAATGCGGGTGAAGGTAACTCATGCTTATAACCAATGTGGGTAGCTTTTTATTTCCAAGTGAAACTAAAGCGGACAATGATTGTACTCTACCACATTAGTGTGTTAGAAGTATACACGAAATTTTGAAGTGTTAAAACCTATGCGGAACAAAAATTGTTCTACCGTATTTGTCAATGCGGATAAAATAATTTTCAAGTGTTCAACTGCATTCGTCAATGCGGATAAAATTTTAAGTGTCCAACCGCATTTAATACGGATGAAATTTACACTTCTGCATTGGTTTTACTCATCCGCATTTGTGGATATGTATCTTCAATGTTGATGTATTTCCAAGCATAAATAATTAAGTAATTAATCTCCAGTCAATGAATGATGATCAAGTAAATGTGGAGTTTTTTTCAATCGCATTTGCTAGAGTGAGCAAATGCTGCCAAAGTCAGATCTTCCGTATTTGCTACAGTGAGAAAATGCTGACAAAGTCAGATCTTCCGCATTTGCTACAGTGTGCAATGCTGACAAATTTTGTTCAATCGCATTTGCTATAGTGAGCAATGCTGAACAAGTTTTGTCAACCACATTTGTTAAAGTGAACAAATGCTGATGAACTTAGTTCTTCCGCATTTGCAACAGTGCACAAATGCGGATAGAAGAAAAAGAAGTAACAAAAACTTCCGCATTTGCTACAGTATGTAAATGTGGATGCCTAAAATCACAAGTTAACTCTTCCGCATTTGCATTAGCAAACAAATGCGGATTGCAAAGTTATTGAAATTTTCACTTCTCCATTTACAACAGTAAACAAATACGGATGACCCTAAGACTTAAAATTTACCCTTCCGTATTTGCAACAGTGACTTGAAAATGTGACCGCATTTGCTCTGAAACTTGTAAAATTTTGTAAAAGCCATTATTTGGCTATTTAAAGGAATTTCAAAGGGTCATTTAATACTTTTCGAATCTGAGAGACTACATAGTGAGACGAGCACATAAACACTGTAAACCCTCTTTGATCATCATCATCATGAACAACCAAAGATTTTAGTGTGTTCTAATTAACCTATTATTGTAATCGATTCCAAACCACAGTACCATTGAAAGAAAGTTGAAATTTCCAAAAATCTTTCATGACCTAACTTTCGGACTATTGAACCAAAAGTGAACGAAGAACCAAATGTTATAAAGAACACACATCTTTGATATTTATACATTTTCGACATCAATGAACATGCAAACTAAGAGGAATTTTAACCAGCATGAAAAACCTTCATGGTTGTGTTCATCACTAGAACAGAGTCTGATAAAAAACGAAAATGTTTAACAAATTAATGAAGTAACATCTAATAAATAGTTTATTTAAACTTAAAAAATAGAGAAAATGTGATTGTTCTACAACAAATTTACCATTTGATGTGACAATAATGAAACAGTGACTTCAATGTTCACATGGAGCTTTATCAAACTAATCAATTGTGCACATGCTTTCTCATCAAAACTAAACATATGTCTTTTATGCAGATTAAATGGCTAATCTTTCATGGAGCTTTATCAAATTTATCTCTACAACAAAGGTAGCTTATGCTATCACTGTTAGACCTGTCATCTATGAGAACGTCATAAGGTCTTTCTGGAATTCAGCTGAAGTGATTGAAGCAAATGGTGTTAGAACTTTATCTGGAAGAATTGATAATGAGCATACTTTGATTATTACTAAAGATTCTCTGAGAAGATGTCTGTAGTTTGGTGATGATTTTGATGCACCAATAGAGTTGGATGAGGATGACATCACTACCTTCTTTGTAGAAATTGGGTATTAAAAGGGATTTGAAGCTAAGCAGATTGAAAAGGGATTAGTTGATTTGCTTTAGAGATTTCTAATCCACATCTTTCAGCACTGTTTATACAAAAGGAAAATAAGGTGGAATGATATTCTAATCATTACTTCATTAGCAATTTGCGCTCTATGCACAAACAGACCATTCAACATGTCAGCTTATGTATTTAATAGTCTGGTATCAAACATTCAAGAGGGATGGAGATACAATTCTTGATGTATCCAAGATTCATTCAGTGCCCGGTAAATGAAGCATTCCCAAATCTAAAAACTAAGGGACCAATTCTAGATATTCCTCATTATGATGCTAAATCATACAAGTACATTAAGAAGAGGGATCCCATAAACTTCAACAGTGGAGCTCACTGACCTCTTTTTCCTTGGATGCTACAATAGCTCAATCCAGATGAACAAGGAGAAGAACAAGATGCTCATGCTAAAGATCACATTGAAGAACAAGCTGCTGATGAGCAAGCTGTTGGTGTTGATAAGCAAAGGTTAGTGTCACCCTAGGATGTTGCAGGGAGTGATTCTCATACTGCACCTGAAATTCATGACTATGCATCTCCATTAGTACCACTACCACAACCATCACCACAACCATCACCATTACAATCTCCCCATAAAACTCCTATTCATAACCAATAGCCTAACAAATAACATCTCCACCTCACCACTCACCAATATCATCACCTCATCACTCACCAAAATCATCACCTCAACCATTGCCTACCCATGATAATCCAACTGAGTTTGGAAACTCAACCAGCTCATCTAAAGCATCCAAATCATCATCAGATCAGGAGGATCAACAAGTTCAAATGCCTATAAGGAGACACACTTTTGAGACTGCTCCCTCAGAGAGTTTTACTGAATCCAATGTAAATAGACCGGATGAAAATGATGATTTAATCTCTGAGCTCTTGCAAAAGGTTGAAAGGATGGAAAGAATACTGAATAGGAGAGCTAGATTCATTGCTGATAGGATTCTAGAACTTGATGAAAAGGAGCATGAGTTAGAGGAGCTAAAAGAAAAATATGAAGTTGAAAAAAAAGAGAAAGAGAAAGAGATTCAATACTTAAAAGCTGCTCTTAACATTCTAGAGAGGAAGTAAGTGGGCATGTTGATACTCTTGCCATTCAAGCTATAGCTACAAAAGAGCAAGAGGATAGGATTGAAGAACAAGCAAAGATCATCTCCGATCTCCAAAGTCAAATTGAAACCCAAAATAAAAGAATCTCTGAGCTTGAGATGTTAATTGAAATTCAAAGAAGTGTTTAGGCTGAAGAAAGTAAAAAGGATGAAGAAAGAGTAATGACTAATGAGAAACAATCTTCCACTGAGAATGATGAAAAAGAAGAAGATGCAAGAAAAACAAAGAATGAAGAATCAAGTCTTGAAATTGTGGTTATTCTAGACAATCAGATGCTACTCAAACTAAGAAGGCTGAATTTGAAGAACTAATTAGTGCTCTAGATAGCTTTACTTCAGAAGAATTCATAATTGATGAGGAATCTTGGGATTTTGTTGCTGACAAGTGGACCAACACTGAACCCATTATGGTCATTCCTCAATCTCGAGTTCCCTTGGAGAAAGAGTTGAGTATGCAAATGGTACCTGTTGTGTCATATCAGTGGAACAAAAAGATATAATCAGAGAGTTTTGTGAAAAAGAAAAGGAAAAGGAAGAAAAAGAAGCTGCTGATCAGGAAAAAGTACAAACTGAGGCTGAAAAAGTGCTGAGGAGATGAAAAAGGCAAAATCCTCTTCTGGTCCTCCACTTCAAACTTATACAAGAAAGACGAAATATTTATCTGAATAGGCAAAAGGTAAGAGACCAATAGTTGAAGAAGAACATGTGAAGAAAAGTAGAATAGATGATCCAAGAAGTTTGGCAGCCATAACTGAATTCCTAGATGAACATGAGAAGGCTATGGCTCAATTAAAGAAACAAGCTGCATTTATTGATCTGGAAGAAGGGGAAATAGAAGGAGGATATGATGTTGAAAAGGCTGTAGATGTGGACACTCCTATGCAAAAAGAAAAATCTGTGGACGAAATGGTGTTAAAGGCTCAAACTGATGACCTTATGATAAAAGCTATGTTTTTTATCAATCACGGGTATGATGCAGATGAAGTATTTAGTATGACCTGTGAAGGCATGAAAGCAGAAGAAGAGAAAGTCAATAAAGTGTTGGACACCACGATGAAACAGATTATGAAAAGTCAATTGCGCCCAAAGCTCACAAGCCAAAGCTATCAGTAATGAAGAAGCAATATCAAACTCATGAACCTCTACATCCTGATCGCTATGCATTGGCAGATAGGGAATGAAGGATTACCTCACTAGATAAGGATTCTCTAAAAGGAAACTGGGAAACATGAAAACCAACTCACTGAGAGCTGCCACACTCAAATTAATCAATGAAAAGAAAGAAAAGTTGAAGAGGTTAGAAGAAGAAGTCGTCAACCAAAAGCCAAGATCAAGAGTCTCTGCACAAGACATGCAACTTACGCATAAATATCAAGATTATCTGGCACCTGTTCTTCACAAATATCCAGAGTGGTTTGCTGAACCCTCCCAACTAAAACTTCAGGAAGGGTTGACCACTGCTCAGATGATCAGAGGTGTATCTACTCCAAAAGGCAAAATAGACCAGAAAATTATTTCATGGAAGTATGATAGTTCATGGAATATGTTCATGGTTAAAAGAATCTCAGGTCTAGTGCATTTTTTACAAAGTACTCTTCTCTGGTAAATGCACTTGAGATTCAAGACCTAAAAGAACTGGCTAATCTGGAGCTCATCAACCATAATGCCATGTTTAGAGGATATGAATTTGAAGGTATACTTAAAATGTTCAATAGAACCAAGAACTTAAATTCATTATAATCCATATGTATGAGAAAAGACAAAACTTTCAAGAACCCTCTAAGGATGAAACAGATAAAACCAGCTGAAGAAGTAGTGTTTCCAGACCTATGAGTGAAACATACTGAATCATTGAAAAGAAAAATAGTGTCTGGTACAGCTTCCTCAATACCAATCTCAAATGTTTATTATGATGAGAAGACCTATGATTTGGTGATTGAGAGGAAGTGGGGAGGTAAAGAAGGTGCTGAAATCAGACGGTTTAGTGGCTATGAAGTGAAACTACTAGATCACTCACATTTTTTTAAACATATACACAAGGCACTTCAGAGAGAAATCAAACAAATTGGGTCAAGAAAATCTACATTTCTTTCTAAAGTGTATCAAAATATAAAAGATGGCATATGATCAAACCAGTGCAAAGAGGGAAAAATGGAAGAAGAAGACACCTCTACACTTTGGCAACATTGTCAAACTAGAAGTTCATGTAGATGGTTCTGTATTAATTCACTGAGATGGGCTATCTACTGTGTCTATTTGGGAACCAATCTCACTGAAGAAACTACCACTTGAAGCCATTCACAATATGAGCAAAATGAAGATTCATGTACTAAGCAAGGATAAAATATCAATGCTCAAGACTTTGTCAATATGATCAAGGCAAATTTGAATCCAGCTCATGCAGCACCTTTTACACCATCACAAGACCCAATAGAATCATCACAACCTCAATGACTACCCAAAAATGAAGAACATAGGTTGAATAATCCTTACGGGGAGTATTGTTGGACCCTGAAAGGATTATGCACGCAATTCAATTAGTGAGTCAATGGTTGCTTTGCTGGATTCCCACAAGTCCAAGAAGAAGTGTGGATGAAGATCCTGCATAGAGAAAAACCAAGTATTGTCCTCCGCATTTGTCAATGCGGAAGACATAAAACAAATACGGACAAGTATTTATTCTTCCGTATTAACAAATGCGGAAGACCAACTAGGAATGTGGACAAGACTTTGCTCATCCGCATTTGCCAATGCGGATGACCATACAAATGTGCAAAAGTATTTGTTAATCTGCATTAACCAATGCGGATAACCAACATACTAATGCAGATGATCAAGTGAAGAAATGCTGATCAAGTCAACTCATCCGCATTTGCCAATGTGCATTTGCCAATGCGGATGAACAAGCAAAGATGCGGATCAAGACTTAGACTAGTTCTGATGTATAAGGGGTAGTTTAGTCATTTTGTAAAAGGCATCTTGTCTGCCTATAAATAGAATAGATAACCTCGTACATGACATGATAGATTTTGACAATTAGAATATTTGTATTCTCTAGGTGCATTATTACTTTTGTTGCTAAACCCTAGTAGTCTTTGTAATCAGTCACCTTTATTAATGTATACAAAGCATTTATGAATATTTCTTCTGCATTGAATGTTTCTTGATTGTATGATTCCGCCATTCAATCATTAACTCAGTCATTATATTTGATCCTTAGAGAGATCTCAATCTCACTAACCCATTCAGGAACACTTATGCAGTTTATACCGTTGGGCGCATTAGGCACTATTTTGGTGCATGGGCAGTGTATTCACACTTAAACAACTTAATTCAGTCCCCAATCATCATTTAACATGTTTTAAGCTTAAATCTTACATTCTAAGCGATAGAAACACAATCATAACATTATCATAACCATAAACACACACAAATCAAACCCTACCCGTAAACACATTCACAAACATACCTAGAGGTAAAAACCCATTTTTATAATAATGTTCATACATGTAATTCCAGCCCCAAATCAGTTTCAAAAATGTAAAAAAGAGTTCTAGAACTCACCTTAGCAGCTCTTTGGGTATGACTTCCTTCAAACCCGAATGCTAGCAGTTCAACAACTAAAACCAACAAAAAACACACACACCCAAACACATAAACACACGTAAGCATATAACCGAAGCAAGGGCTAGTTAAGAACATCACAAAACCATCAGTTCTTACCTTGAATTTGATTTCTTCTTCTTGTTCTTCATGACCTGATAGTTTTCAGCTTCAACCCTTTCTCTCTCTAAAAACCAGATTAATAAGGTGTAAGCAGGCAACATGGGTGACCATGTTGCTTTATTCACCAACTTTTAAAGGTTTTTCTCCTTTTGACACTTTTAACCCCTTGGCTTGTGTTAAATTGCATTTATTCTTTTCGTTCACTTTTATTCTTTCTTTCATAACTTTTAAAAATAAGAAGGTGTTACAAGTCCACCCTACTTATATAGTTTTCGTCCCCGAAACTTGTTATTCCTCAAACAATTGTGGGTAATGCTGCCTCATCTCCTCTTAAGTATCCTACGTAGACTCAGATCCCTTCCTGTGCTTCCATTGTACACGCACAAGATGAATAACTTATTCCTCAACCTCTCCTCCTCACGGTCAATGATCGCCACTAGTTGCTCCACGTAATTGAGCCGTTCATCCACCTCGATATATTCCAGTGGTACAATCATATCCTCGCCAGCCAAACACTTTCGCAAATGAGATACATGGAATGTCTTATGAATTCCACTTATCTTATCTAGTAGCTCCAATCGATAGGCAATCTCTCCTACTCGAGCAATAATTCGAAAAGGCCCTATGTACCTTGGGCTCAACTTGCCCCGCATTCTGAACCGAATGATACCTTTCGAAGGTGAGACTTTTAACATGACTCTATCGCCTACCTAGAACTCAATCGGTCATCGCCTTTTATCGGCATATGACTTCTGTCTATCCTTGGCTGCCTTCATATAGGCTTTGATCTTTTCAAGCTTCTCAGTCGTAGCCTCGATTAGGTATATACGTCCTAACTCTTTTTGACTAATATCACCCCAATAGACGGGCGTTCTATATCGTCTACAGTATAGCATCACATAAGGGGGCATACCAATGCTGCCATGATATCTATTGTTACATGAGAACTCAGCGAACGGTAAGTAGTATTCCCAACTTTCTCCAAAATCAATGACACATGCCCGAAGCATATTCTCTAGCGTCTGAATCGTCCTTTCCGACTAACCATCTGTCTAAGGATGATAACCCATGGTAATATGCAACCTTGTCCCTATCGCATCATGGAATTTCTTCCAAAATTTAGATGTAAACCGGGTGTCACGATGAGACCCAATAGACACCGACACACCATGAAGAGTTACAATCTCCTTGATAAACAGATCCGCCAAGCTCTCGGATGAATATCTCTGATGTATCGATACGAAGTGCGCACTCTTCGTCAAACGATCAACTATCACTCATATAGCAGCATACCCTAGCGCGATAAGCGATAGCTTCGTAATAAAGTCCGTGGTGATATGTTACACTTCACTCCGGTATATCCAATGGTGGATCTTCCCATACCGCTTCTCATGCTCAGCCTTCACTTGTAAGAAATAAGGCACTTACTAACATACTCCGTTACATCGCATTTCATACCCGGCCACCAATAGTCCTGCTCAATGTCTTGATACATTTTTGTCGCACCAGGATGAATAAAATATCAATTTTTATGAGCTTCAACCATGATCTTCATGCGTAGATCCCCAAATAGAGGAATCCACATCCGTCCAAATCGGGTTCTAACACCGAGAGTGTTTTCACCCAACTCCGCGACCAGACCTCTCATTCTTTCGGAGTTAAGATGATCTTCCTTTAATGCCTCATCTTGAAACTCCTTGACCTATTTCATCACATCAGAGGTCATGACCAACTGATAAGCCTTCACCTGAATTGGCTCGGGTCGCTCCTTTCGGCTAAGGGCATCCGCCACGACGTTACCTTTGCCTGGATGGTAATGTATCTCGTAATCATAATCCTTTATAAGCTCCAACCATCTCCTTTCACTCATGTTGAAATCTTTATGCTCGAAGAAGTACTTCAAGCTCTTATGGTCTATCATATGGTGCACTTCGTCCTGTATTGGTAGTGCCTACAAATCTTTAGCGCGAAGACCTCAGCTGCTAGCTTCAAGTCATGAGCAGGATAATTAAACTCATGAACTTTAAACTATCCGGATGAATAGGCTATAACCTTTCCTTTCTTCATCAACACACATCCCAACCCCGAGCAGGAAGCATCTGAATAAACTACCAAAGCTTGAGTCAACTTCACTTTTAACTCTTCAAAAGCCTTCTCTTGATCTTGACCCCATACAAACTTCACATCCTTGTGGGTCAATTTGTTTAGTGGAGAAGCGATCTTAGAGAAGTCTTGAATAAATCTCCTATAATAGCCCGCCAAACCCAAGAAACTACGAATCTCGGATGGCATCTTCGGCGACTTCCATTGCATCACCACCTCGACCTTTGTCGGGTCCACCTTGATCCCCTCGGGAGTCACTACATGACCCAAGAACTGAACCTTGCGCAACCAAAACATGCACTTGGAGAACTTAGCATAAAACTTTTCCTTTCTCAAAGTCTGCAAAACCTCCCGAATTTGACCGACATGCTCTTTCTCGCTCTTTGAATAAATCAGGATCCCAACCCCGAGCAGGAAGCATCTGAATAAACTACTAAAGCTTGAGTCAACTTCACTTTTAACTCCTCAAAAGCCTTCTCTTGATCTTGACCCCATACAAACTTCACATCCTTGTGGGTCAACTTGCTTAGTGGAGAAGCGATCTTAGAGAAGTCTTGAATAAATCTCCTATAATAGCCCGCCAAACCCAAGAAACTACGAATCTCGGATGGCATCTTCGGCGACTTCCATTGCATCACCGCCTCGACCTTTGTCGGGTCCACCTTGATCCTCTCGAGAGTCACTACATGACCCAAGAACTGAACCTTGCGCAACGAGAACATGCACTGGAGAACTTAGCATAAAACTTTTCCTTCTCAAAGTCTGCAAAACCTCCTGAATTTGACCGACATGCTCTTTCTCGCTCTTTGAATAAATAAGGATATCATCAATAAACACACTCACTAATTTATCTAACATCAGCCGTCACACTAGATTCATCCAGTCCATAAAATAAGCTGGTGAATTGGTTAAACCAAATGACATAACGAGACGTAGTGTCCATAACGTGTGCGAAAAGCTGTTTTAGGAATACCCTGCTCCTTCATCTTCAATTGATGGTAACGAGATTGAATGTCTATCCTGAAGAACGAACTTGAACCTTGGAGCTGATCAAACAGATCGTCAATCCTCGGTAAGGGGTACCAATTTTTCACTATCAACTTATTAAGCTCCTGGTATTCTATACACATCCTCATACTACCATCTTTCTTTTTCACAAACAGGATCAGAGCACCCCAAGGAGAGATACTCAGTCTAATTAACCCCTTATCAAGCAGCTCTTGCAATTAATCCATCAACTCCTTCATCTCTGTCAGAATCAGCAGATACGGTACCTTAGCTACTGGTGGGGACCCGGTATTATGTCAATCTGGAACTCAATCTTGCGGTCCTATGGCACTCATGGTAAGTCTTAGGGAAACATGTCGGGAAGTCACACGCAACCGGTACATCAGAAAGTTATGGTGTTGGTGTATCCACATCCTTAACGTAGGCCAAGTAGGCACTACATCCACGCCTCATGCATTTTCCTGCCACTGCCATAGAAATCACTTTCGGAATCGTAGTGACCCAATCACCAAGACCGTCATTGTACACTACTTAGGCGCTGCCAATCTAATCATCTTATTGCGACACACAATGTTCGCCTCGGAATCCACCAACCCATCCATTCGTAGGACTACATCAAACCCGCCTAAGGTCTTCACGAATGGTCTAACAAGAACCTTATGACATTCTAATTCTATGTCACAATCTTCTATCATCTCAGAGATCCTTATAGACTTACCTATTGCAGTTTCTACATCGAAGGGCTTATCTATACTCTTACTACTAACATGGAATTTAGCAAATAAAGCAGTAGAAATAAAACTTTTACTAGCACAAGAATCAAATAACATAGAAGCTAGAGTTTGGTTTAGTAGAAACGTATCTGACACTATTAGGGTTCATCCTAGCCTCCTCCTGTGTCATCGTGAACTCCATGGCGCCTTGTTCCCTACACCGGAACTTTCAGCCCTCAGCTTTTTACATTCATGACTCATGTGGCCCTCCTTGCCACAAGTATAGCCCCTCCTTACCCACAGTTCTTCGCCACATGTCTGGTCATCCCACAACAGAAATAGACATTTCATCCCACTCTACATTCCCCAGTATGCTCTGCCCACACTTAACGCACCGCCTTAGCCCCACTCCGGATGTGACCACACGTCGGTCATCCACCCATGCACCTTCATTGTTTGGAATGGCTCTGCCATGTCTAACTCACTTCCCGTTCAACTTCCGGTCACCACCACCATTCTTCTTCACCTCAGGCCCAACCACTTCACGCTCATCATACAACCTTCCTGCCAGATCAACAGTTGAGCTAAACACACTCGGTTGGGCAGTGATAAGATGCCTATGGATATCCGCTGGCAGCCCTTTGATGTATATCTCAATCTTCTGTGACAGTGGCACCACTTGATTCGGCACCAACCATGCCATCTCAAAAAACATGGTGGTGTACTGCTCATGGGTCATCGTTCCCACCTCCAACTGCAGTAACTCTCTCTCAACTTTATCCATCTCTTGGTGAGGACAAAACTCCTCAGTCGCTAGCTTCTTCAACTCTGCCCACTTCATCCTTCCAATTGCCCAACCACCCACTACTTGGACGATATTATCCCACCGGCACAACGCCGTTCCACAAACGAGTGAGCAACAAACTTCACTTTTTGGTCCTCTCGGCACTCTCTGATATCTAGTACAGCCTACATATCTCTCACGCACCCACCGGTGAGCCATAATAGTTGTGCCATTACCATCAAAGGTTGGGGGCATGAATCTTTGAAATGCCTGATAGTTGCAGCCTCGTGCCGCCTCCGGTGCAGGCTTTTCTTCCTCTTCTGCATCATCAGAGAGAACCTTCTCAGTCACCGGTTGCTCCCGTCCTCCTGAGGACCTGTTCCTATCCCTCCTTTCTCCTTCCCGTACGACCTTTATCACTTCAGTCACCATAGACGGTGAGATCATCTGTATGACCTCATGCACCTCTTCAAGAACAGCCTCCTTCACTGAGGTTCTTAAGTTAGTGCTTTCATCCCCAGCCTCCAGATGAGGGTTTTGGGGTTCTTAATGAACCACCTCTTCAGCTCGAGGTCTCCCTCTCGTGACCCGTGGTCAAGCACCACATCCACTACGACCTCCACTACATGAAGCCTTTGACGATCTACCACCGGCCATCCTCTAAACACACACTATATGATTCAAACACCAACTCGGTCATTCATGGGAATAGCTCTGTTTATGTCAAGTATAGTAAGTTCCTAATTACAGTGGCAAGTTATGATTAGCCACTTACTTTACTCTTCATACCCCAAGCACTTCCTATCCTGACTACATTAGTATCTAAATCTACTAGAAGTAAATAAACCACATAACACACACACATGATGTCGGTTAAACATTAGAGAAAATACCTGATGGCATGCAGCTACTTGGTCTCGCATCCCTTCTCTTTCGTCCCATTTTTAGTTTAAGTTTATATTTCTTTTCAAAATTTACCCATTTCACTTAAACTTTGGCTCTGATACAAACTTGTAAGGCCCCGTTCCTGGGATGCTCACAACTGGTCAATCATCGCACATAAAACATATATTTACGTTAACTATAATAAAACATTACAGCGGAAACATTTAAACAACCTTTTCATTTCATTATAATTTGTTTTTTCAAAATAATACATCGTTGACTAATTACAAAATAACTTATTGCATTACATCACAAAAACATTATACAAAATGGATGCCATCCGAAATGAGTCAAGTAGTTTCCTCGTGCAATCGTCAGCAACTATCACCTACCAACTGGAAAATGCATAAAAGTCAGTGTTGCGAAGTGAGTTCTAGTTTTATAAAACATTATATTACCTTTCATTCGTTAAAACATTTTTGTTTACTATCGCAGATGATCACACATCATACGTACATCAAGGTAGTAATTGTTATCTTTATCATCGTTCGTTTCGTACATTCCGCACGTTTCGCGCATTTCGTACATTTATTATCTTTTCACTTCTATCTAGGTCCTGTCATGTACTTAACCCCCCCTCCCTCTTGAGCACAAAGCTATATCATCTACGGTTAAGCAACAAGGACCCCATATCTCACATATCTCACGTATCGCACGTATGGAGTAGTCATAAAGACTAACTCCCCGTGTGTGAAACGTAAAGGGCTAGCCAAGATCGCACTCTATAAACACACAGTTGAGCTAACAACCCTCAATGAGTTGTGAACCTTCTTTCATTTGCTTACAAGACTTTACATTCATTCATTATGTTCCACATTCATTATCTTAAATCTTCCATTTTGTTAAGATAATACTTTACATTCATTATCATAATCACACCACGTCAAGTCACATTGTTATACGTAATAAGGAACATATCATACATATCATACATAATCATCATACTTCAGCATCATCACCAATCACACATCATCATGTATACCACATCATACACCACCCATCACATCATCTATGAATCAAAAAATTCAACTTACATAACCCCCGGGAACCTCCAATTCAAAGCCTACATTTTACCTTTTCCCCAAAACTTTAGAAATAACCTAAGTCTTAGGGGCATAGGCACTATTTGGGTGCATGTGCAATATTTGGGTGCATGGCCTTTGAGGCGCATAGGGAAAACTGAGGCACATGGGGAACTTTGGGGCGTATAGGCACCATTGGGGTACATGGGCAACACTTAATAGTTCTAGACACACTCTAGGAACATGGGCACTATGGAGGTGCATGAGTGCCTAGGCACATGGGAATTCTGGGCGTTTGGACTCTTAGTCAAATTTAGCCTAATCCTAGGCGCATGGACACTATTTGGGCGCATGGGATTTTGGGCGCATGGGCACACTTAGGCAGTTTTTACGGTTGGGTGCATGGGCAGTGTATGTATATATACGTATATATATACATGTATGTATATATATGTATATATATACACGTATGTATGTATGTATATATATATAAATATATATATATACACACACGTATTTATATATATATATATATATATATATATATATATATATATATATATATATATATATAATATATTGTAAGGCCCCGTTCCGGGCACCTCACAGTTGGTCATCATCTCACATAAAACATTTTAAAACGGACATTTATTTTGCAGCAGAATTTAAAACATTCATTAATAAGTAAAATCATGATATTTCATTCTTTTACAATATTCGTTTTCATCTCAAAATACAACGACATGTCAAAATGTGGATGCCTGCCTCAAAACGCTGCCAGTAGCTTATGCATCCATGCCTGCAACTTCTCAGCATCAACAAAATACCTGCCAACTATCATGCATACAAAAGTCAGCGATGCTAAGTGATTTCTAGTTTTTATAATAAAATACTTTATTTCCTTAAAAACTATCTTTACATTCATTCGTGGTCATACAACATACGTTCATACTCATAATTATTATTATTATATTATTATTATTATTATTATTATTATTATTATTATTATTATCTTCATCATCATTTGTTCATTCATTCATTTCTTCGCTCATTACTCTTCATTACTCGAACATTGTCTCATGCAATATCCCTGACTCAAGCTCGAAAGCTGATGTCAGGCTTGTACACAAACCCCTAACTCCCGACTGACACAACACTGGGATACATGACAAAGATCCCATTCGAGTTAATCACAGGGATTGAACTCTATCTGAGTCGATTGCAACACAAAGTCGCTCACATCATTATCTTGTCTAATGCAATACCCCCGACTCATGTCCAAAGACTGATACTGTGTCGGGGCCTGATAAACAAACCCCAACTCATGTCCAAAGACTAACTAACAAGTACCGGGGTACGTGACACGGATCTCATCATCCCTCACTTTCATGTTCACCATTTGTTATCTCATGTGTTCATTTCGTACTCTATCGTACTCGTTCGTTTCGTACTCTATCGTATTTGTTTGTTTTGTACTTTATCGTTATCTTTCACTTCGTTACATAATACTTTACATTCGTTAATTTATTCGTTCATACATCACACCACGTAAAATCATACATAATGTATTATAAAACATAATACGTACGTTTTGAAAACTCTTTAACGAAGAAAGATAACACATCACTCACACATATACACATCATAATTTCATCACATCACCATGCACACATCAAGCATAAGTCATCATGTCATAACAAAGCCTATCTCCTGATTTTACCCCTTAAAATCACTTAGAAAATTCTAAGTCCAAAATGGGTGCATGGGACTTTTAGGCGCATGAGCATAAAAATTCTATATGTAAAATAGTCTGGGCGCATGGGCATTATTTGGGCGTTTCTGCCCTATTCAAGCGCTTTGCCACTATGCAAGCGCATGGTACCTGTTCGGTCACATAACAATTAGCCGTTTTAACACTTGGGCGCATTAGGCACTATTTGGGCGTTTTTGCCCTGTCCAGGTGCTTTGCCATTATTTGGGCATCTGAGCTTACACTTAGATCATTAACACTTAGGCGCATGGGGTTTGGGCGGTGGGGCATACTTAGGAAGTTAGCCGTTGGGCATATGGGAACAGTGTTTAGGTGCATGGCCCACTCTTGGGCGCATGGCCAACACTTAGGTGCATGGCTAACATGTTAGGCGCATAGGCCACTTTTGATGCGCATCAGAATATTCTGAAATGTTTTCTATGGTACTAAAATCACCCGATTATCATTCTAATAATACCAAGCACATATCTAACACACTAAGGGCACCTAAGCATGCTAAACATCAACACTAACCCATAAACCAACTCTAAAACATACATACATAGAATATCATGGAACAATAGGCTGAAACTCATGGTTTTACTTGAAAACCTTTTCTTGGTATGCATAATAGCCCCAAACTAGTTGAAAATCAGAAAAAGAGGGGTTCTAGAAACTCACCTTAAGCAACCTTTGAGCAACACACTTCAAATTCGAGACCCACCTTCAATTCCGTTCTTAAATCCCGAATACAAACACTAAACACCATGAATTTGGTTAAGAACTCAAAACCCAGCTGAAACCGAGCTCATATAAGAGAAAACTCACCTTTGCAGCTGCTTCTTCCTCTTTCTCTCTCTCTAGAACTGAAGGCTTTCTGTCTCTTCTTTCTTCCTTTCAACCGAATGGAGATGGGGAAGTAGGGATGGGCGGCCATGCCCCTTTAAACCTTAAAATAATAAGGTTTTGTACTTTGTACACTTTATCCCCCTCCATTTGTGCTCATTATATTCTTTCTATTTACTTTTCTTTTCCTTTTGTTTAAATAAAAATTCGGCGTGTTACATATATACTTAGATGTATAAGTATATATATATAAGTATATATATATAAGTATATATATAAATAAGTATCTTTATATACGTATATATATATGTATATATATATTACGTGTAATATATATACGTATATGTATATACGTATACGTACGTATACGTGTACACGTATATACGTATACGTACACGAATATACGTATACGTACACGTATACGTCTAGACGTACACGTGTACGCGTACGCGTACGCATACGTATATACGTATACGTGTACGTATATACGTACACGTGTACGTATATACGTGTACGTATATACGTGTACGTATATACGTACACGTGTACGTATACGTACACGTATATACGTACACGTGTACGTATATACGTACACGTATACGTATATATATGTGTGTATACATATATATATTTATATAAATATATACATGTATATATATATATATATTTATATAAATTATACATGTATATATATATATGTATACATACATGTATATATTTATATATATACACGTATATATATATATACATGTAAGTATATATATATGTGTGTGAGTGTGTGTGTGTGTGTATGTGTATGTATATATAGAGGAGGGTTGAAGAGAAAATCTTATTTTAGGAGAAAACCAAGAAAACCATATTTTGACAATTGATCAATCTTAATCAATGGTAAGATTAATAATGGCATTTTTTTAATTTTTCATAATAAAGTGACATATTTGAATAAATAGCGGTATAATTGGAAAACTAGATATGATGAATTAAAACCGCTAATATCACTTAACAAATCCCATAAAATTCTCATAATCTCTCTCTTGCCTTATTATTCTTTTCTCTCACATAATGTAATTAATACAAAGCTAATTACATCTTTTATTGGTATAATTTCAAAAATATTAAAGAAGGAATAATACTAATAAATTCACCGGCTAACATGCACGTGTAACCAATGAACATATTTTTTATATATATGTAAGCGTGTACAAAATCATTATGCTGTCATTGTTATGCATATGTAACAACTATATTACATATCTGTAATGCAGTACGTATATGTAACAACATCATTATATATACAAAACAACAGTGTTACACATACATAACAATAATGTTATGTATGTGTAACGATTTTGATTGTTAAACGAAAGATCAGTTACACAACATTGTTACATATATGTAACGATTTCGCTAGTTAAACAAAACATCAGTTTCGCAACATTGTTATGTACATGGAATAATTCTGTTACCTATATGTAAGAACGGGTTTTCGTCTTGTTTATTTTATTCTTTGTGTTTGCCACATTTTTTACCAGATTTTTTGCTAATTGCTCGACCTATCATTACATATACCTTGGTAATGATATCGATTGAAATCAAACACATTTAGATTATCCAAGAAGAAATTAAAAATGATTTTGATTAAGCACTTTGATGTTAAGCTCTACTTGGATGATGATGGCGGTGGTGGTGATGATGACGATGATGAAGATGAGGATGATGAACGTTGGAAAGACAAGATCATGAAAATTAATGAATTGAGATTTGATATGTGTATATTGATTTTGGAAAGAAACTAAAAGATTTTAATTAATATAAAAGTTACAAAAATAATAATGTGTTAATTTTACAAGTACACCCTTTTAACACTAAAAGTAAAAATATATTAGAAATTATATGATTGGTGGAAATTGATTTTCATGGTTTTCTCTTAATTTGTGGTTTTTATTTGATCTCTCCCCTATGTATATACACACACACATATATATATATAACATATCTATACATATATATACATATATATATACATATACATATATATATATATATATATATATATATATATATTTGCCTGTGTAGCAAGACTAGAAGCTGTTACGATATTTTTAGCTTTTGCTACATCCAAAAATTTCAAGGTCTACCATCTTAATGTCAAGTGTGCTCTTCTTTATGGGATGATTGATGAAGAGGTGTATGTCAAACAACCACCTAGCTTCGCATATCCTCATCATCCTCATTTTGCCTGCCAGCGTGATAAGGCTCTATATGGGTTGCATCAAGCACCAAGGAAGTGGTATTAGACTCTATATTAGTATCTCTACAAGCATTGATACAGAAGAGGTATTATTAATGGAAGTCTATTTATCAAAGGAAAAGGAAATGACTTGATGCTAGTGCAAGTGTATTTAGATGACATCATATTTGTTTCAACCAATCCAATGCTCTGCAAAGACATTGAGAAGCTGATGAGTGACATATTTGAAATGAGTGCCATGGGGGAACTCAATTTCTTTCTTGGAATTGAAATGAAGCAAGTTGAAGATAGCATCATCATAAGTCAGTGAAACTATGCTCAACACATACTCAATAGATTCAACACTACTAATTGTAAGGTTGCTAAGACTCCTATAGCAAGAAACCATTCCTTTGGGCTTGACCTTGAGGGGGTGTGTGTAGATGAACACCTCTACAGGGCTATGATTGGGTCTCTTATGTACCTTCCAGCCAGCAGGCCTGATATCATGTGTGCCACATGTGTTTGTGTAAGATATCAATCCAACCCCAAGATGTCACACCTTATTACTGTCAATAAAGTTTAAGATATCTTAAAGGTGCCTCAACTCTTGGCCTTTGGTATCCAAGAATTCTGACTTCAATCTATATACATAAACAAATTGTGATTATGGTGGATGCAATATGACTACAAAGTCTACATCAGGGGGATGTCAGTGTCTTAGTGGAAGGGTTGTCTCATGGTAATACATGAGCAAGCCTATGTCTATGCATCAACTGTGAAGGTGAATACATTGCTGCTACAAGCTGATGTGCTTAAGATCTTTGGATTCGGAATCAAATGCTAGACTATGGGTTCAACTTTAAGGATACTTCCATTCACATAGACAACAATAATGCAATCTCTATCATAGAAAATCATGTGCACCACTCAAGGAAAAAACGCATCAATATCAGGTATCATTTGATAAGATACCTTGAGAAAGGATTAATCAAACTAGTCATGGTTAACACAAATGAACAATATGCTGATCTGTTCACCAAGATTTTGTTGAACAGAGATTAAATATCTTGCATATGCTATTGGATGATAAGTTTGAGTAGCCTTTTCTTAAAACTTAATCATATATTATTTCTAAAAAATGTGTGTCCGTAATTTGTCTATATCTATCACCATTCATAAGCTCTTGTTTGATTTGGAAGTTGTTAGGATCGTGTACTGGACGAATACTAACAGATTTACACGTGTACCGAATCAAATAGTGCGGAATCCTATTTGATTGGTGATCAAATCAGTGAGAGCGCACATAGAATAAATTAAAGATTGAATCTAAACGTTAAGAATGATTAGCAATCGTCTACTGTGATTTATGAAGTTGGAACATGTTGCTAGAGGTCTCTGGACGGCTAGGGTATGTGTAGGTATCGAAATATTCAAAGTGTCTAGTTTTTTCCATGAATTAAGTGGTATTTATAGGTTAGGGTTTATCAATCGTGCGAGTGGACCATTTGCATGGGTCAGTCGTGCGATTGAGTCATGCGGTTGATCCATTCGCAAGACTGATTGTTCAGTCATGCGACTGAGTCAATCTCATGTTTCAATCATGCGACTGATCTAGTCTCTTGTTCATTCGTACGACTGGTTCATTAGCATAAAGTTGTACATGCGTATGGTCCATTAGCATGGGCCAATCGCATGTGAACTTCATATGATTAAGTTTGAATATATTTTACAATCATTATTTGAATTAGATCTATTCAAACACCATAAACCAATATAATTAGTTCAATAAGCGTTAACCTACTAATCAATGAAATAATAAACATTATAAGCACAACCACACATTGTATTTCCTTAAGTACCCATTCAATTACATATGTGTAAGACAATAAAGACATTTTATATATGTTTAGAAACTAGGGACACATGTATCTACAGAATTAAAATTCTTTTTGAATAAATTTACATTCGGAAGAAATTTAAGTCCTTAATGAAATCTCCAACGTATCTTCCTAAGCTTAAGTTTGTTTCTAAGTACACGTATGTTTCAAAGAACCTTTTTTCTTCCGGAGGTAATTAACTCTAAAAAGTTTTTACAACTTCCAAAGGTTAATCTTTTCCGAAGCTAAATTCTGTAAAAATTTTAGAAATGTCTTCCGAAGTCATTTTGGCATGGGAAGCTTTCTTCTCAAACTTTCGAAGCCAAATTACTTTCGAAAGATTTACGACTTCCAAGAAAACTACTTTTGGGCAAAAGAAACTACTTTTTCAATGGTGTGACCAACATCTGGATTTCAAAGTTTATCCTTTTTCATTAACTTGACTGAAATTAATTTTATAGATAAACCCAACAGTTTCCCCTCTTTCTTTATCATTTTCATCTCTTCCATACCTAAATTCCCAAAATTCTCTCAAACTGTCTTTGTTCTTCATTTCCTTAATCTCAAATCTATCTAAAATGGCCAACCTCAACCATAAAAATGAGCCAATCATCTCCATGCAGTTACACAGGCAACACAATCAGGTTGCTATGTTACACTTTAAGAAAGATCCTCATTTCTCAGAGCTATGTCAATTTTTGGTTCTGTCCAACTACTCCACATCTCGTACCATTGATCATGTTCTTTATAAGGATCATCTGTTTGATTTTTGAAAGATCTGTGAAGATGTCATCATGGATAAGGAGAAGGCATTATCTACTACAATGTAAGGGAGGACAATCTTCATCACTCCACCATCATCAACCCCTCCTTTAGCTGGATGATGAGAAAATGAATTGTCCTTCCTAAGGAAGTTGTAAACCACTCCTTTGAGCAAATGGGCTATGAAGGAGATTTCTATATTAAGAATTACAGGAAAGGGAAGGTCTCCTCCCACTAGAAGTACATAGTTCATGTCGTCATCCACAGCTTGTCCAACAAGCATGGGGGCTTGGACCAATTCTCGAAGACCTCTCTTCATAGTGTATGGGATGGTTCAGGAGGTCAAGTTCATGTACTCTTAGTTTGTTTATACAATTTGCTTGTTAACTTGAACTCCTTAGAATATTATATGTTTCCTAGATATGTTCAACACATTCTCGACTATGAACTAGGCTCATAGTTGAGGGAAATAGGTAATGTTCTTAATTTGTATTAATAAGCTTGACATCTTTAATTTTGAAGAAGCCAACTGTTGGCTTCTCTAGAGTAAAAATTTCCTTGTCCCCTAAATGTTGGAGCTCATTGCTCCAAGTGACAACCTAGAAACGCAAGCTAGGGTTGAATCGACACCTTCTACCTCTCACCACCAAAACAACCACAAATCATCCTCACCAACCAAAGAAAATCCAAATGAACCCCTGCACACGCTACTCAATCTATGCAGGCCCCCATACTACTACCCATATTGGAAGAAGTGGACACTAGAGCTGCCACTTCTTATGAGGAGCAAATCACTCCTATCTCTTCAAGAATCAGTGGTGAGATTCATCATGCTAAGCCTAATGAGCTCACTAGCCCAACAACCTTAAGCGTTCACTTTGAGTCTCAACAATCAAGTGACAACCTTCAGGGGAAAGTTATCATCCTTAGCCTTTAGATCTCAACCAACCAATCCCTAGCCTTGATTTCTATTATGATGAAAACTTGGGATTAAGTGAGTACCATGAGTCTTTCTACTCTTCCCCCACTCAAAGAGAAATGAGTGCTCCTGATTCTCCCCTATCTAGCCCATATCATCTACCTACCACTATAATGAATCTCCCTGACCATGGTTTAGTAGGTCCATATGGAGGAAGCTCTCACTTCTACAAGTGATTACACCTTTAAGACCACAACCATGGAAACACAGCCCACTAATACTACATCTGAAGTAGTCAGTGAGCAAAGGAAAACCAGTAGCAAAGAATATCATGCTGCTGGTGAGACTAAGGACTTTGGTCAAACTATCTCATCCCCTAATGAATCTTTTGATGAAGAAGAGGGGAATGTGAGACTAAATGTGCAAAAACAGTCTAAAACATGCACATATTTAATCTCTATGGTTTGTCACTTGGAATCTATAGTGACTACCTTACACAATAGGGTCAATTATCAGTAACTTGAGATATCATATCTTAACAAGAAACTAGCTGGGAGACCTTTAAGAATCTTTGGTGACTTCCTGGTTGACCTAACACTTAGATTACTAATGCAAGAGGGTGATGCTACCAAAAAGGGGGAGAAAGTCATTACAATCATAGAACCTGGGAGTTCCTCATAGAGTATGGACACTAAGGAATCACCATCCTCACTTGCACTTGTTCAGACTCAGCAACTTCCTCAAGTTCACATTGATGTGGAATGTATAGACCCTTTCATTTAGAGTCTATTTGAGGAAGGCATACCAAGGGCTATTTCATCTCCACCTCAAGAAACATATAACTACATCATAGGGTGGATGTATGATCTTGTTAGAAGAGCCCTTATTCTTCTATAGTTCAAGGGTAGTAACAGGTCTTCAAATTTTTAGACCTTGAACTACTATGAAGGCCTTGACCTTATCAACATGCCACTTGTTAACCCAAGCCAATCTAGACAAGCTGACAAGTTGGCTCAAAGGATTCAAAATAGGATTACTGAAGTGTTCAGCCTTAGAAGGAGACAAGGAAAATCAGGAAATATAATTAGTCAACTTGATGTTGAGGCAGACCTTGAGATTAGCTTCAACCGAAACCTTGACTAAAGGCCCGGTGATGGAACCTAAGAGCCCTAACACACCTAGAACTGCTTCATAAACCCATTGCCTTGATGAAACATCTTCTAGAGGAAAAGAAAGCTAAGGGGAGAAACTTCCTCTGCAGGGTCTATAGGCTTTATGGAAGCTGCAATCTGGGCTGCTCCCAGACCAAAACCTCAAAATGATGAGTTAAGGGCAGTTAAGATTGCTTACTTACAAACCAAGAACTTTATTATTGATAATATTATCTCCCTCCCCTTAAAAGAACTGGATGAACTAGCTAACATGGAATTGTCAAGATAGAATATGAGAAAGCGGATGCGAGATTGCTAGATTAAGGAAGAAAAGAGACTTAAAAGGTTCTACAAACATATTCCTACTCTCTTACCAGTTCAAAAAAGTCCTGTACAGGAGACTATGGCTCCACAAGAACGTCAGTAGACAAAGAAACTAATAGGATCAATATGATTAACTACCTAAGTGCCACATGTCTGTAACAGGTAGCTACACTTCTTCCCTTGTCCTTTGAGTACATTGAGTTTGAGAATCTCAAGCAACTTCAACTTGAAGTGCTAAAAGAAAGAAAGGCAGTAAAGAGGAAGATGAGGGAAGAAGTTGCCAAGACAAGAGCCATCATCAAGAATAGTCAGAAAAAGTCTGTTGATAGGCAGAGGATGATGAACTTTTTGGAGTTGTATGAATGAGCAATTAGGATGATCACAGCAGATCAAAAGAGGAGATCTTGTTGAATTACACTCCCCACCAATTCTGGTCCCTCAAGAAGTGGAGGTAAAGGTTGAAACTTTTAAGACAACACAACCTAGACCTCTTGCTGAATCTCATCATGTTTCTTCTTCTCATCCATAATAGGGTTCCGTCCCCCTCTCAATCTGAACCTGTAAGAAAGGAAAACCCAACTAAGAAAGACAAAGATGATCAACAAGGTACTACAGGCCAGTTTCCCAGTTAAAAGTTGTAAAGAGGTGAAAAACGACGGGTTCTAAACCAAAGTTTGAGAAGAAGAAGAAAGGAGAATCCATCTCCAAACCACAAGATGAGTTAGAACATCTTGGGTATGTGCAAAAAGAGGAAGCTCCACCAAATTCACTACAAGTAGCTCCTCAGGAATCATGAAAACCCATCTTATACTACTAATCCAGAAAGATGGCATGTGATCAGAGATCAAGGTATTGAAGATGTCTACACATGGCAAGACATATTCAATCTACCTTGCTAGATCTTTTTTAGATGAGAAGACTCTTTGAAAGTCTGAATGATCATGACCTTCATAAGAAGAAAGGCATGGCTATCATTATGATGAGGAGTGTTAATATTTGATGTTTTTAAATGTTTAGGTAGCATCAGCCTAGGAGGCATTTGTAAGGTTTCAAATAAGGCTGATGCAACCCAAAACATTCAAATTCTCTCTTGCATGCATGCATGGAAGTATTAGGTGTTCTAACTCACTCTCCTCATTGTGCATTGTGTTGTAAGTGACTATCGCTTAAATGGTCGTACATATATGTATGTATATATATATACACACACACACACACGTATATATATATATAAAAATATATATATTATATATATGTGTGTGTGTGTGTGTGTATATATATATATATTATATATATAATTAAATGCAGCCCTCTCATATATATATATATATATATATATATATATATATATATATATATATATATATTATATATATATAATATTATATAATACCTAAAATAGATGCACCCATTATGAGGTCATTAACAAGAACACACCAAAATCATGCATACGATATACATGCATACCATGCATATTTGTATATATACAAACAACCATAAACATAACACCATTATCAATTTCTCCATACATACCACGACAACACAACACATACACACAACAACATACACACACACACCACAATCATACACCACACATATACATACTCATAAAATAACATACATAAATGTGCTCACCACGTACCCCATATCTATCTCACTTCTGTCAACTCCTCATTGAGGCCACATAACACCCCAACTAAACCCACAATATCTACACATACGCATGAACACACTCAAATGAGGCCATGAAACCTTCTTTGGAAGCATACACAACACTGGACAATACAAACACGTATACGTACCTACTCAAACACATAGCTATAACAAACCAACCATGACCACCCTTGTTCTCATAGTGAACATGTTGTGAAGCCGTAGATCAAAAGGGGTTGGATACAGTAACAAATCTAACTTGAAAACTTGAGTTGTCACATCATTCCTTTGTTGAAGAATTTTTCATTCCGAAAATTAGAAAATTAGATTCACTAACTACAACAGGTTTATTGATTAGAAACTGGGTAAGATGGGGTTTCTGAGCATTTATGAAACAAACCTAAAGGAAAAGAAAAGATTGCACCGGTTTGACGAGAGTTGTGACACCATCCCCTTGTTGAAGGGAATTTCGTCTTGAAATTTAAAGAAAATGTATCTTAAGAATGGATATCTTAAGAAGTGGATGCTTGATCTTCGAACAACTACGGATATTTTTTCATTGATCTTCGTGTTCCCAGGTAAATTCTAGTCCTCGTTTAGAATTCCATTTGACATTATAATGGGAATTTTGGTTCGCTTTGAAGTCTTGACTTCTCGATCCATTATCTCGATTGGTTACTTAATGAAATGAAGTTGTTTATCAATCTCCAGTTCCTCTAATTGAATGATAAGTAATTTATCGGCTAAGCAGTTCTTTAGATTTCAAATATGGAACACGTTATGAACACCATCGATTTCATCCCGTAAGTCTAGCTCATAAGCTATGAGATGATTATTTTGACAATTTAAAATGGTCCACCATATCTAATGTTTAGCTTACCATTCTTCGCAAAGCATATCATGGCTTTCCGAGGTGAAACTTTCAAAAATACCTTATCACCAACTTTGAATTTCAAAGGTTTTTGCCTCTAGTCGGCATAGCTTTTTTGACGATCCCGAGCCGCAACCATACGGTTACGAATCTGAACAATCTTCTCAGTCGTTTCTTATACACACTGATGACTAGTTAACTGACTATCACTAACCTCAATACATCATAGGGGTGATTTACACTTTCTACCATAAAGTTCTTTGAATGAAGCAACCTTAATGCTTGTGTGACAGCTACTGTTGTAGGATAATTCAACTAAAGGATGATGAGTTTTAAAACTGTTCCCAAGTCTATAACGCACGCCCTAAGCTTATCCTTTAGGATTTGAAACATGCATTTTGTTTAACCATTTGTCTATTGATGTAAAGTTGTGCTCATATTCAAGAGAGTTCCTAGTGACTTCTGTAGAGACTACCCGAAATGTGAAGTAAATCGCGTGCCATGATCAGAAATGATTGAGAGTGGTACTCCAAGTCTTGACACAATTTTTCTTTATGTAAATCTATACTAGTTTATCCACTTTGTTGTTCTTATGAATGGCCAGGAAATATGTTGATTTGGTCAAACAATTCACTATCTCCCAGATAATATCATTTCTAGCTTGAGAACGAGGTAACTTAGTAACGAAATTCATCGATATATTCTCCCACTTCCATATTGGGATCTCTAGTTGTGGAATCAAACCTGATAGTTTCTGATATCTCACCTGGATTTTACAACATGTCAATCACTTTGACACATAGGTGGAAATCTTAGTTTTCATGTTAGGCCATGAGTAGATGAACATTAGATGCTCATACATCTGTTAGATCCAGAATATATCAAATAACATAAATTATGAGTTTCATCCATAACCTATTCTCTAAGATTTCCGAACAATGGAATCCATACCCGATATTTATAGTGACGACCGAAATAACTTCTCGTCTCTTATGAGAGATTCTGACTTGATGTTCTACTCTTGTATTGCCTCAATATATCCATTCTTAATCTGTATTAGTAGGTCTGAATGAATGGTTAACTATAATGTATAGACACAATGAGATTTTGGGGTTTCCTTACGACTAAGGGCATCAACTACCCCATTAGTATTACGTGGATGATACTTGATGGCATATCATAATCATTCAATAATTCCAACCATCATCGTTGTCTCATGTTCAACTCCTTCTGTTAGTAGATATGCTAAAGGCTCTTATGATCAGTGATGATCGTTTGCTTCTATACAAATAATGCCTCAAGATATTAAGTGCAAATAGCATAGCTCCCAACTACAAATCATGAGTTATCACCTTCTCCTGTAGCATCAACACACAACCTAAACCTGAATTAACCACAATAAGACTGGATAACCACAATAAGATACTAAGAACACAAGTAATGTAGAGACAGAACACAAGTATTTAGTTTTCAAGAATGCAGTATATCGCTTTCTCTATGTATATGTATATGTATATGTATATGTATAGGTATATGTATACGTATATGTATACGTATATGTATATATATATATATGTATATGTATAGGTATATGTATACGTATATGTATACGTATTGGTATACGTATATGTATACGTATATGTATACGTATATGTATAGTATATGTATATGTATATATGTATATATATATATATCAATATATATATATATACATATACATATATATATATATATAAATATATATGTATATATCTATTTATATATCTTTATATATATATATATTATATATATATAATATATATGTATATATATATATATATATATATAGATAGATACATATATATATATATATATATATCTATATAGATATATATATATATAGATAGATATATGTATATATATATACATATATATATATGTATATATATATACATATGTATATATGTACATATATATATATTTACATTATATATATCTATATATATATATATATATGTGTGTGTATATATATATGTATATACATATATATATGTAATATATATATATGTATATACATATATATGTGTAAATATATATATATATATATATGTGTGTGTGTGTGTGTGTATATATATATGTATGTATGTATGTATGTATAGATGTAACACCCAGTTATATATCTATTTTGAAGTCCAAAGTCAATGGACCAAACTTGCCCAAATGCGAGAAAATTCGGAAGAGAAGGGGAATAAGAGGGGAGGGCAGCCATACCCTCCCCACATCTCCAAAATTCTGCAACATAGAGAGAAAAGGAGAAAAGAAAGAACAGCTTGATTAGAGTAGGTTCGAGCTAGAAAATCGTCAGGTAGCGGGTCCAAACGAAGCTCTACATCTCGATATTGATTATGTGAGTTCAAGGACCCCTCTTTTAAACGTTTTTGGTCGATTTTGGGGCTGGAACCCATCTGAAAACATGTTTTTGTATGTGTGTGTGTTTGACCAATTTGTATGTGTTTGTGTGTGATGCGTTTGAAGTTTGTTTCTGAGCTTGTGCGTGCTTGAATGGTGTTGTGGTATGCATTCCTAAGTTTTAGGATGGTTGATTTGGATTAGAATGAGTTTGGATGAGCTTGGAGGTCAAAAATGGCAGATTGGTTCGGGATGTACTGCATTCTGCAGCAGCTAGGGCTAGGCGACCGAATGGAGGCCATACGGCCAATTGAGGTGCAATTGAGGTTCGTTCACACGAATGAGGGTTCATTCACACGATTGAGGGTTCATTTGCACAACTGAGAGCCCATAGCATAAATGCTCATCCACAGTAGTTCCATCCGCATTAGGTCCATAAGCATAAGGTCCATTCACATAGGTGTTATTCGCCTAGGTGTTTATCCGCATTGGTCCATTCACATGATGTTCAGTCGCCTGGAAGGCCATGCCACTGAAGGGTGTCCATACGCCCAAGTACGGCTTGTGCACTCGGGGAAAACGTAGTTTATGTTCTGACTTTCGGGGGAAAGTGCAGATGTAAGTTGCGACGTGGAAGGTTCCCTTAAGTTCACGTTAGATGACTTTTGAGGCCTTAGTGGTTATGTTGGGCATGATGATGTATGATGTTACCCTGTATGATGATGATAACTGTGTGTGTTATGTCCTTGTTATGACGTATGTTTATCTTTCTCGTGGCTTTGCATTAATTAATGAATGAAATGAATGTATTATGTAACATAAGTGAAAGATATGAAAGAGGAACATGAAGGAAGAACACATGCATTAATAAATGATAAAAGTAAAGAAAGTCTTGCAAGCAAATGTATGGAAAGGACACGCCATAAAAGGTGTTAGCCCAACGGTGTGAGGGTTCGCTACCCTGGAGGATGCGCATTGGGGTCTTTCTTTGTGATGGACCATTTGTATAGAACCTCTATCGCTTACCCCAGTACTGTGGCACCATGTATAGCTGACCATTTATAGATTTCGGCCCAGTAGGCATATCGTTTGGGGTGTAGCACATGGCATTGGTATAGAAGATATGAAAATGAAAGAAAGAACGAATAATGAAGATAATAATGATATTTTCTATGTGTATGTATGTCGTGTGATCTCATGAATGTAAAGGACGGTTTTAACGAAAGAAAAGTATGTTTTATTATAAAAGTAGAACTCACTCAGCAACGCTGACTTTTATGTGTTTCTAGTTGGCAGGTAATGATTGTTGAGGATGGCACGAGATAGCTACTCAGCTCTTTTGGGATGGCATCCATTTATAATGTTTTTGTGATGTAATGCAACTTGGGTTTTGTAATAGGTTAACGATGTATTATTTTACAAAAGCTATTATATTGGAATCAAATGTTTTGTTTAAATGTTTCCGCTGTAACGTCTTTATGTAATATGGTGAAAATATATGTTTTATGTGCATTGATTTACCAACTGCAAGCGTCCCGGGAACGGGGGCTTACAAGGTTGTATCAGAGCCAAAGTTTAAGTGAAATGGGTAAAATTTTAAAATAAACCTTAACTTAAACTAAGGATGGAAAAGGGAAGGGATGCCAATCTGAGTAGCTGCATGTCATCAGGTATTTTCGTAATGTTAACCGGTATTATGTGCGCATGTTGTGTGGTGTTGGGTTTCAATAATAGAATAAACTGAAGCTTACCAAATCATAACTACAACCAACTGAAGATCTCATTGTACGAGTTCGGAGACCAAGTTGATTACAACAAAACAAGACAATTCAACATGACAAAGTCAACATCAAGACAATTAAAAAGTCAAAATTAGGTCATGTTGTATATTAGTATAAATAGACCCACTAGTGCATTAGTATAAAAAACATCAAATCTGTTTTAATATGGTACAATTTGAAGATGTTTTATCATTCCCCTAATTATATCTTCAAAATTCGATGCTATGAAACATGGTTCTACTAAAAAAAATTGTTGAGTTTTGCTGAGTTTCGGTTTTCTGTTCGTTAGAAAACAGAAAGAAGAAATTGGAGCAATTCAAATGGGTTTCGATCAAATCAGTGTGAAAATCATGTATATGATTGATAATTGAAAATGATTCATGAATCATTCATGGTTTTCATCAATAGATTGACTGATTTGTATGTATAAAAAATCAGCATGTTCGACAACTTTAATTCGCATTTGTTACAAGATGATTATTGTTGTGTTAAGTCATTAAATGCTAATGGAATGAAAAGTAAATGCAGATGTTATATCTATATGACGACATATGCGCGGATGCTTTTAGTGTTCAATAAATGCAGACAACCAAGCAGCTAAAATTTAATGTGTATACCACATGCTTCAACCGACTCACTTCGTGGAATGTGCATGATGATGATGATCATTAAATGCAAATGTCCATGTGTTCACATGAGGACAAATAATGTCGATTAAGGCCATATAATTTATTATGGATGCTTGGTTCCAAAAAGTCAAACAATTTTAGCTGATGGTCATTAAATGCAAGTGAACATACAAAAGAAATGCGGCTGGTCATCAAAGTAATGCGGCTGTTCAACAAAGAAATGCCGCTGTTCATCAAAGAAATGCGGCTGTTCAACAAAGATGCGGCTGTTCAACAAAGAAATGCGGCTGTTCAACAAATAAATGCGGCTGTTCAATAAAGAAATGCGGTTGTTCAACAAACAAATGCGGTTTATTTATCTAACCATCCATATTTAATGCGGTTGCCTTACATTTCTACAAAAATTAAACCAAATGCGGATAACCTTTGTTGACTTTTGATGACTAATGCAGTAATGCAGATATAATATGAATGCGGATACAATGTGAATACAAATGCTCATGAAAGGATGGGGAAAAAGAGGAATGCAGATTCTTGCAACCAACAAACACATCCATTTTGTGCATTCAAAATCCAAAAAAAAAGAAATCAAATTTAGTCACGTATTCACTAATTTATTTAAGGACTTGTACAACTATCAGATGCCCTTTTTGAAGTACTTGGGCTTACATTTTTTATGTTGTTTTGCACCCGTGTCTGACTACTGAGAGAATAGTTAGCCGGACTTTAATCAAGTGGAGTACTCATTATGTGAAGAATGTCATTTATCAATTTATTTCAAAAGAGTGCAAGTGTGATCATCATTGATTCATGTTCCTGATGGAATTTATTGAAGTTTAAAGCCTCACCATATGCCTAATACATTCTAATCCTTGAGTTGTGATATGAACTGTAATCCAAAAGTGATACAACCCATATCCAATACCAAGAAGTATTCTCAAGAGATTCTAACATTTGTCAGAAATATATTAGGAGGAGCTTAATCTGAGGGGGAGAACATCAGTGAATTGTGCGAGAACATCATTTGATTAAGAAGACATGTGAGAGAGAAGATCTTCAAATTCAATGTTTGAAAAGCATCAGTTTAGGGGGAGTATTGATTGGTTTCAACAATAGAATAATGTGAAGCTTACCAAATCATAATTCTAGCCAACTAAAGATCTCATTGTACGAGTTCACAGACCAAGTTGACTACAACAAAACAAGACAATTCAACATGACAAGTTAACATTAAGACAATTAGAAAGTCAAAATTAGGTCATGTTGTAATATTAGTATAAAAGACCCACTAGTGCATTTTTGCAAGTGTGGCTTATGTGTGTGTGTTTCTCATGGTGTAAATCACCATTCAAGGAGAAATCCTCTCCTTTGGGTGGGTTTGATTTCACCATCTATCTATGATTATCATTGTAATTTGTTCATCAACATCAATGAAGTCATAACATTATTATTATCCATCTCTTTGTTCTTTGATTCACACACGTCCACCCATCTTAATTTTGATTTCCATATCTGAACGAGATGAATCCTGTGATCCAAGCTCAATGAATCTAAAATATTGATTGAGCATGTGGTTTATGTGTTGTTTGTAGATTTAAATACTGATGTAGTCAAGATAGGTAATGCTCGGGGTGTGAAGAGTAAAGTAAGTGGCTAATCACAACTGGCCACTGTAATTAGGGACTTACTATACTTGATATAAACTGAGTGGTTCCCTTGAATGACCGTGTTGGTGTTTGAATCTTCAGTGTGCGTGTGAATGGTCGGTGGTAGATCTTCGAAAGCTTCATGGGGTGGAGGTCGTGGTGTTGAACCGCGACCCAAGAGGGGAAGACCCAGAGTTGAAAAGGTGGTTCCCGACGAACCCGAGACCCCTCACCCGGAGGGTGGTGATGAGAGATTAAACCTAAGGGCCTCGGTGAAAGAGGCAGTGGTTGAAGAAGTCCATCAGTTCATTCAGACGATCTTACCATCTGTAGTGACCGAAGTTATCAAGGTGGTACGGGAATAGACCTACAGGCGAAAGAAGACAGCCCGAGACTGAGATGGTTTTGTCTGATGACGAAGAAGAAGAGGAGGAAGAAGAGCCTGCGCCGGAGGCGGCACGAGGATGTAACTATGGGGAATTTATGAGATGCAAGCCCCTTACTTTTGATAGTAACGACACTACTGCTGCTGCTCACCGGTGGGTGAGGGAAATGGAGGCTGTTCTTGATTGCAGCGAGTGTTGGGAGGACCAGCAGGTGATGTTTGCTACCCACTCGTTCGTAGACTCAGCTCTGTGTTGGTGGGACAATATCGTCCAAGCCGAGGATAGTCGGGCGATAGGAAGGATGAGCTGGGAGGAATTGAAGAAGATGGTGATTGAGGAGTTCTGTCCTCATAGGGAGATGGATAAGATAGAGAGAGAGACTTCCTGCAGCTGGAGGTGAGAACCATGACACACCAGTAGTACACCACCAAGTCAATGAAATGGCACGACTAGTGCCGGATCAGGTGATGCCTCTGTCTCGAAAGATCAAGAGGTACATTCAGGGCTTGCCGGTGGATATTCGCAGGCATATGATCGATGCCCGACCGAGCATGTTTAGGTCGGCTGTCGATTTGGCGGGAAGATAATATGATGAATAGGAGGTGGTGGTGACCGAAGTGAGCAAGAAGGGTGGTGATGATCGGAACTGCAACGGGAAAAGATTTGGTCGGGGTGATGTATCGACGGGTAACAAAAAGGCACGGGTGGACGACCGTCGTGTGACTACATCGAGTGTGGGTTCAAGGAGGTGTGGCAAGTGTGGAAGAGGGAACGTGGGAGAATGTAGGTTGGGATTGAACGTGTGCTTTAGATGTGGGAAGATGGGGCATATCGCAAAGGATTGTCGTGCAGGCAGATGTTTCAACTGTGGTGAAGAGGGTCACATGAGTATGGATTGTAAGAAGTCAAGGGCTGAGGGTTCTGGGGTGAAGAAGATGGGCAGTGAAGGACCGAGGGCGAGTACGAGGGCATTCACTATGACATATGAGGAAGCTAGAACGGACCCTGATGTCGTGTCCGGTATGTTTTTGGTGAACCAAACTTTAGCTTCTATGTTATTTGATTCAGGTGCTAGTAAAAGTTTTATTTCTACTGCTTTCTGTGCTAAGCTGCCTGTTAGTAGTAGACGTGTGATGCGCCCTTTAGTGTACAAACTGCCATAGGTAAGTCTACCAGGATTTCTGAGATGATAGAGGGTTGTGATATGGAACTTGAGGGTCATAAGTTTCTTGTTAGACCGTTCCTGATGACCTTAGGTGGTTTCGATTTGGTTCTTGAGATGGATTGGTTAGCGGACTTCGAGGCGAACATTGTGTGTCGCAAGAAGATGATTTGTCTTGACAGCGCCTGACGGTGGTTTGGTGAACGTTTATGGTGATCGGGTCACGACGATCCCGAAAGTAATCTCAATGGTCGTGGCGTGAAAGTGTATGAGACGTGGATGTAGTGCCTAATTGGGTGTTATAAAGGATGTGTTCCTAGAAGACCGACTAGGAGTGCCAGCAGACATAAAGATCGAGTTTCAGATTGATCTGACACTGGGTGCCCAACCTGTTGCCAAGGAACCGTATCGGTTGCCTCCGACAGAGATGAAAGAATTGATGTAGCAGTTGCAAGAGCTGCTTGATAAGGGGTTCACTAGTCTGACTGTCTCCCCTTGGGGTGCTCCGGTCCTGTTCGTGAAGAAGAAAGAAGGTAGTATGAGGATGTGTGTTGACTATCGTGACCTGAATAAGTTGACGGTGAAGAACCGATACCCCTTGTCGAGAATAGATAATTTGTTTGATTAGCTTCAAGGTGCTATTTGGTTTTGAAGGATAGACCTTCGATCTAGCTATCATCAGCTGAAGGTGAAAGAGCATGATGTTCCTAAAATAACTTTCCGCACACGTTATGGACACTACGAGTTTCTTGTCATGTCTTTTGGTTTGACCAATGCGCCAGCTGCTTTTATGGATCTGATCAATCGTGTGTCAGCCGATGTTGGATAAATCAGTGATGTGTTTATTGATGATATCCTGTTTCTTCGAAGAGCGAGATTGAGCATGCCGGTCACATTCAGGAGTTTTTAAAGACGTTGAGAAAGGAGAAGTTGTATGCTAAGTTCTACATGTGCGCGTTCTGGTTGTGCGAGCTTCAATTCTTGGGTCATGTGGTGAATCCTGATGGGATTATGGTTGACCCGACGAAGGTGGAG
This sequence comes from Flaveria trinervia, assembly GCA_025506515.1. Classification (NCBI taxonomy): domain Eukaryota; kingdom Viridiplantae; phylum Streptophyta; class Magnoliopsida; order Asterales; family Asteraceae; genus Flaveria; species Flaveria trinervia. The sequence goes on along the minus strand of CM046451.1, from coordinate 34,289,828 downwards.
GCAGTAATACAATGGAAGTCTCCATAGACGCCCTCTGAGATTCATAGCTTCTTAGGTTTGGCGGGCTACTATAAAAGATTTATCCAAGACTTCACTAAGATTGCATTTCCACTAACTAAGTTGACCTGGAAGGATGTGAAGTTTGTATGTGGTCAAGCTTAAGAGTAGGCGTTCGAAGAATTGAAGGTGAGGTTAACTCAAGCTCATGTTCTATCATTACCCGATGGAAGTGAAGATCTGGTGGTTTATTCTGATGCTTCCTACATGGGGTTGGGGTGTGTGTTAATGAAGAGAGGAAAAGTGATAACCTATGCATCCCGACAGTTGAAGGTTCATGAGGTCAACTACCCTATTCATGACTTGGAACTAGCAGCCGTGGTCTTTGCACTAAAGATTTGGAGGCACTATCTTTACGGAACGAGGTGCACCATTTTCACTGACCACAAGAGGTTGAAGTACTTCTTTGAGCAAAAATATCTAAACATGAGGTAGAGATGATGGTTAGAGCTTATAAAGGACTACGATTGTGAGATCCATTACCATCCGGGTAAAGCCAATGTGGTGGCAGACGCCCTTAGTCGAAAAGAGAGGCCCGAGCCGATTTGGTTGAAAGCGTATCAGCTATCATGACCTCTGACGTGATGAAGCAAGTTAAAGAGTTTCAAGATAAGGCATTGAAAGAAGATCATCTTAACTCTGAAAGAATGAGAGGTCTAGTTATGAAGTTGGGTGAAAACACACTTGGTGCTAAAACCCTATTTGGACGGGTGTGGATTCCTCGTTTTTGGGATCTACGCACGATGATTTTGGATGAAGCTTAAAAGACTCGATACTCCATTCATCCAGGTGCCACAAAGATGTATGAAGACATGAAGAAGGATTATTGGTGGCCGGGTATGAAAGGCGATGTAGTGGAGTATGTGAGTAAGTGCCTTGCTTTTCTACAGGTGAAGGCCGAGCATCAGAAGTCGTATGGGAAGATCCAACCTTTAGATATACTGGAATGGATGTGGGAGCACATCACCATGGATTTCATTACGAAGCTACCACGTACTCCGAAAGGGTATGATGCTATATGGGTGATTGTAGACCGCTAGACGAAGAGTGCTCACTTCCTACCAATCCGCGAGACATATTCATCTAAGAGGTTGGCTGATCTTTTCATCAAAGAGATTGTAACTCGTCATGGTGTGCCGGTGTCTATTGTGTCTGATGGTGACACTCAGTTTACATCCAAATTTTGGAAGAAACTCCACGATGCTATGGGGACGAGGTTACATATTAACCTGGCTTACCATCCCAATCTGATGGTCAGTCACATAGGACCATTCAGACATTGGAGGACATACTTCAGGCATGTGTTATTGATTTTGGGGGAAGTTGGGACGACCACTTACCCTTAGCTGAATTCTCATACAACAACATTATCATGCCAGCATTAGTATGCTGCCTTATGAGATGCTATACGGTAGGAGATGCAGAACGCCCGTCTGTTGGGGTGATATTGGTCAAAAAGAACTAGGGAGCGTCGAGGTAATTGAGGCTACGACTGAGAAGCTCGAAAAGATCAAGGCCTTCATGAAGGCAGCCAAAGATAGACAGAAGTCGTATGCCGATAAGCGACGCAGACTGATTGAGTTCCAGTGAGCGACCGGGTTATGTTGAAGGTCTCACCTTGGAAGGGTATCATTCATTTCCGAAAGCAGGGCAAGTTTAGCCCAAGGTACATAGGCCCTTTCTGAATCATTGCTCGAGTACGAGAGGTGGACTATAGACTGGAATTACCAGATGAGTTAAGTGGAATTCACCCGACAGTCCATGTATCTCATCTGAGAAAGTGCTTGACGGATGAAGACATGATTGTTCCACTGGAGGATATTGAAGTAGACAAATGGCTCAATTATGTGGAGCAACCAGTGGCAATCATTGATCAAAAAGAGTAGAGGCTGAGAAATGAAGTGATTACTCTTGTGCGTATACAGTGGAAGCACAACAAAGGATTCGAATCAACGTTGGAGACTGAAGAAGAAATGAGGTGGCATTATCCACGTTTGTTTGAGGAATAACATGTTTCAGGGATGAAACCTATATAAGGGGGTGGACTTCTAACACCTGCTTATACATTTATTTTGAAGCCGATGAAAGAAAAAAAGAAATAAAGTCCAAAGTCAAGGGACCAAACTTGCCAAAATGCAACAAAATTTGGAAGAGAAGGGGAATAAGAGGGGAGGGCAGCCCACACCCTCCCACATCTCCAAAATTCTGCAACTTAGAGAGAAAATGGGAGAAAAGAAGGAAAAGGCTTGATTCGAGTGGGTTCGAGCATAAAAATCATCGTGTAGCAGGTCCAAACGAAGCTCTACTTCTCGGTGTTGATTGTGTGAGTTCTAGGACCCCTCTTTTAAACGGTTTTGGTTGATTTTAGGGCTGGAACACATCCGAAAACCCGTTTTGTATGTGTGTGTGTTTGACCCATTAGTATGTGTTTGTGTTTGACCCATTTGTATGTTTTTGCGTGTGATGCATTTGGAGTTTGTTTCTGAGATTGCACTTGCTTAAATGGTGTTATGTTATCATTCCTAAGGTTTAGGATTGTTGATTTGGGCTTATAATGGTTTGGATGACCTTGGAGGTCGAAAATGGCAGATTGGGTTCGGGATGAACTGCATTCTGCATCAGTTAGGGCTAGGCGACCGAATAGAGGCTATACGGCCGATTGAGGTGTGATTGAGGTTCATTCGCATGAATGAGGGTTCATTCGCACGATTGAGGGTTCATTCACACGACTGAGAGCCCATTCGCATAAATGCTCATCCGCATTAGGTCCATCCACATTAGGTCAATCCACATTAGGTCCATTCGCATGGGTGTTCATTTGCATAGGCGTTCATTCGCATAGGTGTTCATCCGCATTGGTCCATTCACATGATGTTCAGTCGCCTGGAAGGCCATGCGACTGACGGGTGTCCATACGCCCAAGTATGGTTTGTGCACTAAAGGAAAACATAGTTTATGTTCTGATTTTCGGGGGAAAGTGAAGATGTAAGTTGCGACGTGGGAGGTTCTCGTAAGTTCACTTTAGATGACTTTTGAGGCCTTAGAGGTTATGTTGGGCACGATGATGTATGATGTTACCCTGTAAGATGATGATAACTGCGTATGTTATGTCCTTGTTATGACGTATGTTTATCTTTCTCATGGCTTTGCGTTGAATGTTAATGAATGAAATGAACGTATTATGTAACCTAAAGTGAAAGATAATGAAAGAGAAACTAAAGGAAGAACGCATGCATTAATAAATGATAAAAGTAAAGAAAGTCTTGCAAGCAAATGTATGGAAGGGACACGCCATTAAAAGGTGTTAGCCTAACGGTGTGCGGGTTCGCTACCCCGGGAGGATGCACATTGGGGTCTTTCTTTGTAATCGACCCTTTGTATAGAACCTCTACCGCTTACCCTGGTACTGTGGCACCATGTATACCTATCTATTTATAGGCTTCTGCCCAGTAGCCATATAGTTTGGGGTGTAGCACATGGTATTGGTACGGAAGATATGAAAAGTTAAAGAAAGAACGAATAATGAAGATAATAATGCTATTATCTATGTGTACGTATGTCATGTGATCGCATGAATGTAAAGTACGGTTTTAATGAAAGAAAATGTATGCTTTATTACAAATCTAGAACTCACTCATAAATGCTGACTTTTATGTGTTTCCAGTTGGCAGGTAATGATTGCTAAGGATGGCACGAGATGGCTACTCAGCCATTTGGGATGGCATCCGTTTATAATGCTTTTGTGATGTAATGCATCTTGGGTTTTGTAATTGGTTAAAGATGTATTATTTTGCAAAAGCTATTATATTGGAATGGAGTGTTTTGTTTAAATGTTTCCCGTACAACTTTTTTATGTAATATGATGAAAATATATGTTTTATGTGCAATGATTTACGAGCTGTAAGCGTCCGGGAACGGGGCCTTACAATATATGTATATATATATAATGTATATATATACATATATATATATATATATATATATATATATATATATATATATATATTATATATATATATATATATATATATATATTAGCATGGTTCAGTCGTGCGACTGAGTCAATCCTATGTCTCAATCGTGCGACTACCCAGTCTCCTGGTTCAATCGTGTGACTGGTCCATTAGCATGAGGATTTCATACGATCAAGGTTGAAAATGTTTCTCAATCATTATTGACTAAAAATTATGTACAACAACCACAAACCTATATAGTTAGTTCACTATACTTTATCACACAATAATCAATGAAATATTAAACTTTATAAGCATCAATTACATATTGTATTTCATTCATGCCCATTCATTGCATATATATATGACATGATAGACATTTATATTAAGTTCTAAACTAGGTACATATTTATCAACAAACTCTCCCTTGGACGTAGTTTACATTAGTGTCTAATATTTTTCATTAGGTCCTCAAATTTCTTATACTTTTCTCTCTAGTAACTCCTGCATGTATCTCGAATGCAAAACAGAGTGGTATAACGTTCTGGAACTAGAGGGCTTGTACTATATCTTGTTAGTCATAGAATATTGGATGCTTGTATAAGGTATAGACATCGTTTGAAGACAAGTTGGTTAGCCACATAGGGTCGAACACCCGGATAGTTTCCATTTTGCTCTCACTTTGTAAGACTATGATCGCTTCACCTGTTCTCCAATCATAATACCACCATTTGAAGTGTGGAGTGAAGTCCTGTTGCATTTTTCATAAGGTAATCTTGGACATTGTGCGTAGAGGACTCCACTTCAGCACCACCTTGGGCTGTCCAGAAATAGGATCCACTTCAAACCTTCAGATGTATCTCTTCGGTTGTTGAGGTCTCAAGTTTACCCACCTGGTGTTGTATTCTTTCCTTAGGGCATTCTCAAACCAGCCTAACATTTTCCTTGGATCAGCGTATAACAAATTTAGGCATGCCAGCTGGTTGAGCTCAAAACCAGGGAGTGTTTTCAGATCATGTGGGAATCTGAAATACTCTATTCCCTTCTCCCTCTTAACTGCATAGATGTTATCATCCTCAAAATATACCCATGCAATGATCTTGCCCGACACCTTTAGGTGTTTCTTGACCTTGTATAGTTTGGTGTAGGCATTTGGCTTTTGTGCAGTACGTTGGGCTCGTATCTCAGCAAAACAAGCTGCCCATCAGCCTTCATTGTATCCACATCAGCATCTGAGGCTTCAGCTTGGCTCTCATTCTTCTCTGTTTCCTTTTCCATCTCATCCAATTTATTGAATGTAGCACTGCTGAGAGTGTCACCCAAATCAGGGATCACATCGCCCTCTCGATCAGTGTACTTTGGATAGTGCTCAGTAGTGGCTGTGGTGGATATAGTAGTTGTGGTGGTGGTTGTGGCAATAGTGGTGAGTTTGTTAGTGGTAGTGGATGTGGTCAATGTAAATCTTGGCCTCTAACCCTTTTAGCCAAAAGGGTGAGCTATTCTCTTCTTCCTAGAGCCCTTAGAAATAGAGGCTCCCCCTTGGCTGCTGGGTTGGTCCGGGGTATACACAGGATCTTTATCAGCAATAGTTGCATCCCAGGACTACCCTTGGTCCACCAACCGCCTTGGGCCCTCTCTCAGTGGCTAGGACCCGGCTCCCCACCATCCACACAGAGGATCCTTGTCTGAATCCTCCTCCTCCTCCATCTGAAACTCAAAATGGATTAGAGCTGGCTCGGCTACACCCGGACTATCACCTCCTTGACTAGCATCTTGGCCGTCATCATCATCTGAGTCATCGGATGGTAGATCGACTCAGAATCCGAGTCACTTTCGTCATGACGCCACTTCCTTCTAGCTGGCACTACATAATCATATTGGGCTAGATTCCAAACAACCTCCTCACTAGGGGCTTCATCTGCTTGCCCCGGTAGACCTTCATCCTGCCTAAGGTGGTATCATCCATCACCTCAAGAGTAACTACATCATGACTCTCCTTAGGCAACGAGGGCAGCTTCTGGTCAATGATCATCTGGAGGAAACCTGGGTACATACAGAAGCCCTCCTTTCCCTTGGCACTTTACCAGAATGCCTGCTGGATGGATCTATAAGGTCTCCAGGGAATCGAGATAGCCTTGAAGATCCGTGATCGGCGCAGAAAGGCAATAATCCCTGAGAATTCAACAACGTTCTGGGATGTAGGATCGAGGAGAGCATAGATGTTGAGCTTGGTGTTAATAGTCCACCTCTCTGCCATGTTTCTGTAACACAAGACACATAAACATTAGATTAATCCATAAAAGAAACACTTGAAACTTAAACTGTTTTGAAATCAGTCTGGTTCAATCGTGCGATTGAATCATATGACTAAGTTTAGTCGGTTGAGTGAGCGTGCAACTGAGTTCAATCGGGCGATTGATCCGACAACTGAGTTCAATCTGGCAATTGAGCATGGGATTGAGTTCAATCAAGCAACTGAGCATGTGGCTGAGTTCAATCGAGCGATTGTGCTCATACGCCTACTTCATTCGGCCGATTGAGTTATTCGCCCAGTTCAATTGTGCTATTGAAGTTAATTCAGAGTGTCTAGTAGCATAACTCTCTGTTCGACACTCTAACCCCGAATCTAGGTCAAAACCTGATGTGAAACGTTGTGTCTAGACTTTTTAGACTCGCTAGAACCCTAATTGTCACAATATGTCTTTCATTTTAGCCATTATACACGTTTATGTGGTCTATTTGATGGTTGTTACTGATTTCGTGATTTTTAATCAAATTGGTCTGTTACGGTTTGAATACACTGCGCATTATGTGCGATTTCAATCACTCATTACCTGCAGATGATGTGAAAACACGTCAGTAACACAATAGTGGTGAGAAATCGACTCAATCAAATTTTGCCAGAGTGTATGTGCTTTTGGGTGATTGGAGACGATTAAAGAGTGATGGGCATATCCGACCAACTCTAGCCTATTTATACTGATTTTATCTTTAGTAGGGCGACTGGACCTATTCCCACGCTTCATTCGGGCGATTGGGTCTCAATCGTACGATTGGCTCTGTCGATCACATCCATTCGTGTGACTGGGGTTCAGTCGTATGATTGATTCAGTCAGCCACCTCCATTCGTGCAATTGGTTCATACTCATGATCCAATCATACGAATGATTCATACTCATGCTCTATTCGAGCGACTGGTTATGGACCAGTCATGCGAATGAGTCTGACTTGTTAATTTGACCTTGTGCACTTTCAAACTCTTAATCTGTTAATAATTAATAACATGTTGTGACCAATGATCATCTGAGACACGACCTTTTAAATTTGAAACACAGTAGATCACCTCAGACGTGATCCTTTTGAATTTGAAAAACCTGTTGATCACCTCAGACATGATCCTTTTACTTAAAACAAATTTGTCACCTTAAACGTGACTCATTTTTTTTTTAAGTTTTGGTCACCTCAGACGTGACCCTTTTGAGTGAGTGATTCACAAATTGAGTATAGAAGTATAGTCCGACTTTTTTCTAATAAAACTAAAAGTTAAACAAAGCAACTAGTAAATTAAAACGAAATTAGGACATTATTTTTTTATTTTGGATCGGAGATGGAATTAAACCTATCAAAGTACTTCTTACTGATTTTACTTCTAGGATAGCACAGTTTCAATTCTATAATATCATTTGCGGTACGATTCATTTTGGAATCATATAGGTATATCAGGATCATTTGGGCGAATTTCATTTGCCATTTTGATGCTCGATTCTTGTTTTGACTAATAGTCAATAGCAATTTTAGGAAATCATACTAACTCTACAAGGTGCACAAAATTGATTTTGACTTTCAAGAACTACAACTCACGATGATTGTCAATATACTTGTCCTTTTAAATCCATTCACATATTTTTGACACACATTGGTGATAAGTTAAGGTTAAATTATTTCCACTAGCATTTGTGGATTCCATGCTTATATGGTATTCAACGTTCCTCGGGAGATTTTTGAGCGGTCAACGGGTATATTACAAGAAGAAACTATTCTAAGAGCTTTCAAACAAATGCTAAGCCTCAGGTCAGTGCCATCGCACAGTAAGGAGGCGTAAACCACAATGAATTCTAGAATATTTAGGTTATGCTTATCCTCAGGTTGGTGTCATCGCACAGCAGAGAGGCTCACAACCTATCTTCTTGTTTGAGCAATTATTTTCTTTTTGCACATATCGCACCAACAAAATGGGTTATTAGCTTCATTGCTTTTTGCATTTTTCATATGCTTTGCTCATATTTTATGGTCATCCACACACACATGTGGTGTTTATTTTGTTCGTCAGCCCTTATTGGAACTTCCTTGATTGTGTTAACCAATGATAAGATGGGAGCCCACAGCAGATTGAACAACTTTGTTTGTGCTTGAAATCACTGATGAGGTCTACTTATCTATTGTGTAGAATCTACCGAGACATCACATAATGAGCTAACAACCTCTAGGTATACTTTCTCTATGTTACCACAATAGCATACTAGTTTAACTATCGTCTTTACTTTTATTTTGCTTACACTTTTCAGACTTAAACTTTCAATTTCACATTTTGATCAGTTAAATTCTTTTGAAGTCACAAACAATCTATTCCATGTTTACGATCATTTTCTATAAACTTTGAATCAGTAATACCGATTTGATTACTTTTCTTTTAGCTAAGTTGTCCTCCTCCCTCGTTTTTTTTTTATTTTTTATTTAACTAACCTATTCTCCCCCTAAATTCTAAAACGAAAATGTTTTTGCGTTTTTGAATTTTAATAGATGAGAATTAAGAAAAATAGAAGAAAATGAACCAAAATAAAAAATGAATAAATAAAAAATAAACTATACTCATCGGACTATGTACGGTCGGTCGTCTTATGGAATCACTTCACATTTCTTTTTCACGTCGTTGACCTCTAACAGAAATAAAAATCATGGTTTATGAAAAGATTTTGTATAGAGGTCAGCATATTGAAAGTCCGTATTGATTTTAACCACATCGATTAAATTCTTTTCAAAACAATCACGTATAAAGTGATATTTAATTCCGATGTGTTTAGTTTTTGGATGTTGGACAGGATTTTTAGTTACGGCTATAGCAGCAGAATTATCAACAAATATGGGAGTGTTAGAGAATTTCAAACCATAATGCGCATTTGTTGTTGAATCCGGATGATTTGTGAACAGCAACTTGCAGCAGCAACGTACTTAGCTTCACAAGTTGACAGAGCAACCAATGTCTGCTTCTTACACTGTCAGGTGACTAATCTTCTCCTAAACAATTGACATCCCGCAGATGTTGACTTGTAGTTCAATTTGCAGCCGCCATAATCCGAATCGCTATAAGCAGTAAGCTCAAAGTCATCGTCATGAGGATACCACAAACCGAGTGTTGGTGTACCCTTCAGATAACGAAATATCCTTTTAACTCCTATGAGATGGTTGAATTTGGGTTTTGCCTCATGTCTAGAACAAAGACACGTTGCGTACATGATATCAGGTCGAGATGCAGTGAGGTACATGAGGGATCTGATCATTCCTCGGTACACGGTGGCATCCACCAGATCACCATTTTCGTCAGGTGCCACATCGTGGTTTGTAGCTAGTGGAGTCCTAGCTGCTGAAGCATTCTCCATATCGATCTGACTGAGAATATCACCTACATACTTTGTCTGATGTAGAAATATGCCCTTTGGTGTCTCATCCACGTGTAACCCGAGAAAGAATTTCATTTCTCCCATGGCAATCATCTCAAACTCAGCTTTCATTATTGCTTCAAATTCTCTACATAATTCTTCGTTTTTGGAACCGAAGATTATGTGATCAACATAAATCTGTACTAGCAGTAAGTCACCATCCTTTTCTTTGATGAACAGTGTGCAGTCAATCACTCCTCTCTAAAATCTTTGTTTCACCAAATGAGTCGAGAGCTTCTCGTACCATGCTCTTGGGGCTTGGTGGAGTCCATAGAGAGCCTTATCTAGCTTGTAAACTCTGTCCACATGATAAGGATCCTCAAATCCTTCGGGTTGATTGACGTACACTGTCTCACAGATTTCACCATGAAGGAATGCACTCTTCACATCTAGTTGATGTAAGATACGTAGGAAGATACGGATTGCTTCCATTCTCGCCACGGGTGCAAACACTTCATTGCAATTAATTCCTTCGACTTGTCGAAATCCTTGAAATACAAGTCGAGCCTTATTTCTGATTTTTACCCCTTGGTCATCTTTCTTACATTTCAAGACCTATTTAGTGCCAATGACCTTAGCACCTTTTGATCTATCCACCAGTGTCCATACTCCTATTTTCTTGAATTGAAGAAGTTCCTCTTGCATGGCACTGACCCATGCCTCGTCGTTTAGGGTTTCACTTACATATTTTGGCTCAATTTGAGACACAAAACATCAATACGCACCATCGTGAAGATATCCCTTTTCCATTACCAGGGCATAATCAGGTGAGTATAGCTGATTTCTAGCCTGTACTCCTAATCGAACATCTCCAATGACATTGTCCAAAGGATGATACACATTTTGTCGTGATCCAGAAGTAGTGGGAACAACTATTTCATTATCCAGATTGTGAACACCAGGTTCAGTACCTAAGGCAGTGGGAGCGTGAGGTTCCAAAGTGTCAGAGGCATCAACATTAGATGCGTGTGTACTTGCAGTAGTAAGAACCTGTTCCTCCTAATCCAACTGATCATTTTCCACATCTTCATCATTAGAGGAGTCATTTACCTCAAGTGCTCCCCCTTAAGAGCTAGAAGACTCACCTTGTGAAGCTGAGGTTGTCGAGTCTAGTGATGGTGTGTTTAATACATCGTACATCATTATGGTCAAAAACTCATGTATAGGAGGGGAGAAAGGGATGTTGAAGGACTTAAAGAATCCATCATAGTCGAAAAAGAATGAAGGTCCATTTCCAGCAAGGGGGCGGTGTATCTTTAAACGTCAACGTTGCAACACACTTCTACTTGACCCGTTGAGTTGTTATAAACTCTCTTATTCGGTATGTTGTATCCTAGAAAAATCCCTTCTTTGGCCTTCTCGCTGAACTTCCCTGACTAGTTTTCTTCAGTAGCGTACATGGTGCACCAAATGTTTCGAGGTACTCCAGATTCGGTTTACATCGCTGGAGCAACTCATAGCATGTTTTACCATGACGTTTGACCACTAAGACTCGATTTAGGGTGTAACATGCGTTAGCTACTGTCTCCTTCTAAAATTGGATAGGTAGTTTCAAGCCAGCTAGCATCATCCGGGCTGTCTGTATCAAGCTTTGATTCTTTCTCTGAGGAACTTTGTTCATTTGAGGAGTGTAGGCAGATGTGAACTGGTGCACAATTCCGTTTTCTTTGTAGAATGCCTCCAACCACTGGTTCCTGAACTCGGTACCATTGTTTGAGCGAACTTGCCTTACCTTCAGCTTGTAGAGTGACTCCAATATAGTTACCAGCTCTTTCAACGATTCAAATGTCTCTGATTTGGATTTCAGAAACATCACCCAAGAAAATCTTAAGTAATCATCCATAACTACATATCAGTACAAATCGGCGGTAATGCTCTTTGTACTAACTGGTCCAAACAGATCCATGTTAAGAAGCTCAAGAGGTAGAATCGGTCGATGATGTCATCCAGGGTCTCTTTCCTTATTAAAGAGAAGTTATCAAACTCCTTCTTCAGAGCCTTTGTCTTTAAGGCTTTCAATGTTGCATTCCTATCATACCGTTTTTCCATAGCGTCCCATAAGTTCTTTGGTTGTTTGTTCTCAGAAAACTGATCGAATATGTCCTTAAGAATCAATTGAGTCAACAAAACATACACCTTCTTTTCAGCATTGTACTTCACCTTCTGGCTATCAGTCATGCCACCCAAAGTAAGTTTAACACCATCAGCAACAACTGGCATGCTATAACCTGTCACGATTGATTCCCACAGATTAGGATCAACTCCATTTAGATATATCTCGAATCACTGCTTCCATTGTGGATAATCATCTAACGTTATAAGTTTAGGTTGTTTGTTGTGATTCCCAATCTCATTTTCCAGAAGCAAAAGGTTCTTGACCTGTGAGTCCGTACCAGCACTAAACGCAGAGAATTGATCTTCTATTTCTATATCTTTGAACATTATAATTCATCTGATTTACTTATGCGAATGAATCACTCGTGTGATTGGACTAATGCAGATGAGTCACTCCTGCGATTGGACTAATGCGGATGAGTCAATCGTGCGATTGAACAAATGCGGATGGCCAATGCGGATGACTCAGTCGTGCAAATGAGATGTACAAATGAATTCAATCATGCGATTGGATTCAGTCATGCGTATGGAGTGTGTGATTGGAGACAAATGAATGAAGATGTTCAGTCGTACGAATGGATGAGCGACTGAGTTCAATCGTACATATGGGAGGTGCGATTGAGTTCAGTCGTGCGATTGAGAATCGTGCGATTGAGAATCGTGCGACTGAAGGCTGCTGGTTTTGAATATTCGAAGGTTTTGTGGTACTTTGACACAAAAATACGATTTTTCACGAACCTTAATCTGCTGTAAGCCGAAAAACATGAACTTTTAGATCCGGAGACATTGAAAACACTGTTTTACTCAAAAAGATTGAATCACATGCAAAACAAGAGGCAAAGCTTTGATACCACTTGTTAGGGGACCGTGTACGTACGGAGTACTAACTGATTCTCCGAGTATACCAGATCAAATTGTGCGGAATCCTATTTCACTAGCGATCCAATCAGTGAGAACGCAGTTCAGATCAATCTAACGATTAAAGAAACATTAAGAATGATTAGAACAAGATCAACTGTGATCTAACTTGGAACAAGTTTCTTGAGTCTCTGGACGGCTAGGGTACGATTATTTGGGTAGGTATTCGAATTGTTTTGTTTTTCCATGAATTAGGAGGTATTTATAGGTTAGGGTCTTCCAATCATACGGCTGAACCATTAGCATGGTTCAGTTGTGCGACAGAATCATGCGATTGATCCATCCGCACGACTAAAGGTTCAGTCGTGCGACTGAGTCAATCCTATGTCTCAATCGTGCTACTCATCCAGTCTCCTGATTCAATCGTGTGACTGTTCCATTAGCATGGTCCATTCGCATGGGGACTTCATACGGTTAAGGTTGAACACGTTTCGTAATCATTATTGACTAAGAATTATGTACAAAAACTACAAACCTATGTAGTTAGTTCACTATAAATTATCACATAATAAACAATGAAACATTAAACATGATAAGCATAAATTACATATTGTATTTCATTCATACCCATTCATTACATATGTGTAAGACATGATAGACATTTATATTAAGTTCCTAAACAAGGTACATATTTATCAACACTTGTGTTGTTCTGTCCTTATTCTATCTCTTTATTACTTGTGTTTCTTAGCTCTCATATAAACTGGTGTTTAAAGATCCCAATTTGATCTGTTAAATGTTATTGAATATTCTTTACTTGTGTTGTTGTATTGTAAAAGTGCAATAAACCCCTTCTAACGGTCCTGCATTTGGTATCAAAGTTTTCCAGGCTCTTGATATAAGGTCTCACCATCTTAAGATCCTTCACAGACACATAATACTTAACATCTCAAATGGCACCTATCTCTAAACCTGACATGGAAACTGGAACCATGACAAAGTCTCCACTGATCACTCCTGAAGACTTTGATACTTGGTGTCCAATGAATACGAGGATTTATCAAAAGTCAAGACTCCAGGATGTGGGACTTTGTTATTGAAGGACCTTACATACTAAGCACCACATCTTCTACTGGTGGTTGTATGATTCCTAAGGATGTGGCTTACTTCTCTGATGAAGACAGGAAGGGAATAGAGATTTATCAAAAAGCCATGACAGCCCTTCAAACTGCTTTTCCAAACTTAATCTACAGAGGATTCAAAAAGTTCAAGACTGTAAAGGAACTATGGGAAGCACTTAAGATTATGTACGAAGGCTCAACTGAAACCAAAAAGAACAAGAAAGATTTCCTCAAGAAACAGTTTGAAAATAGGGATATTGTAAGGAGGTTTATGTCCTCTTTTCCTAGACAATGGACACATTATTATGTTGTTATCAAGTGGACTAAGAACCTTAAGACTCTTACTCTTGCAGAGTTGTATGGTATTCTTGGTGGATACCAGATGGGGATGAACATGGAAAATTCATCAAGTAACTCTAGCAATCAAATAGGTTCAACCCTTCGTATGACAAAAAGGGATAGCATAGAACCTTAACATCATCTTATATGCTACCCTGACAGCTCACAAAAGGGTCCATTCATCACCTTCCTAGAGACTCCAAGAGGAAACTACACTCAAGGAAGTCCCTTCCAAGAGACAATTTCTTCTCATCCTTTTGTCTTTGTTGATGAATCCTCATGCAACTTTCTCTTTACCCTTAAAGACTTGGACTATATCCATCTAGATGATCTGGAGTACATGGTGATAGTTCAGCAGATGGCTCTTCTCAATCATAGAGCCAAGAAGTCCTACAAATGGACAGGGAGGAAGTTTCCAAGCAATGCAGCCAGTTGAAAGTTTGGGCTGGATATTAGTAACGTAAAGTGTTACAACTGTAACTAGATGGGACACTTTGCTAGAGTGTGCAAGGCACTAAGAGCAAATGCTGCCCGACTCAATACAAACCAAACTACACTGAGAGAGCTCCCTAGAATGAGAAGCCAAAGCAGCAAGCTGTAGTTGCTGTTCAAGTAGGAGGCTTTGACTAGAGCTTTTAGGTGGAAGACGCATCTCCAAATCAAGCACTCGTGGCTAACCATGATGAGGCCAAGGTATCGGAACATCTTTGCACTCCTAAATGTATTGTTAAGTTAATAGATGCAGGTTCTACAACTTAATGTGAGAACTGATCTTGAGTGCGTGAACATCTTCAAATCTAATTTCAAAAAGGCTGAAAATGATTATATACGAAAGTTAGAGGACTTATAGAAAACCATTTCACTTCTTAAACATGAGCACATAAATTATAGGACTCAGATCAAGGATCTCATAACCAAGTTGACTGATTGCCAGGCTTAGCTTGTGATAAGCAAAGCCAGGGCAGAAAAATGTGTTCTTGAAGAAGAGACCTTCAAGAACATGATATCCTCGTCCTTGCATGCAAAGGTGTGTTATTAGAATAAGCAAGGACTAGGATCTTGTGAGATAGCTCCTCCACACACAATCTTGTCTGTAAGATCTCCTAGGTGTGGAACTTGTGAAGATGAGCCTTCCCTCATAAACCCCTTGACTGAAGAGGATGAAGAGGATATGATGAAGAATGGCTCAAAGAGGAGTAAAGAAGAGCATTTTAAGAAGGGTCATCATCCCTCTAAGGAGAGTAAATCTGTTGAGATGACCAAGCCCAAGAGGAAGAAGTTGACCAGATAGAGCGAAAAAAAGCAAGGAAGGCTCAAGAGATCAAGGCCACCTTTAGATGTCTGCATAGAAACAAGTCTTTGTTTCTATAGGAATTGAAGTGGTTCAAACTTAGGACAAACTTGAACTCCAACAACAAGAGTTCTAGTGCATGTCCAAGTCATCCCATCATCATGAAGAAGGCTGAGAAGTTGTGTACCACTATTATACAACATGAACCATCAAGCTCTAAAGGTAGTTATAAATCCAAAAGAATTGCCACATCATTTGAGAAGATGAAGATGAAGATTGAAAGTGATCATGTTCAGCCTTGTTCATAGAAGAAAAGTCCTAGAAGGAACAAAATGGACTGTGTTATGTGTGGGAGTACATCTCATCTTGCTAAAGATTGTATCTACATTCGGAAGACTACTCTCCACATCATAATAAAAGAAACCTCTAAGAGTTTGGAGAAGAAGAAAGCTTCGACAAGAAAATTTGTTTCCTTCAAAAGCTCCAAAATGATGAAGAAGGCAAGTGGAAAATTGCCTTCAGAAGAAAATTGGTCTCGAAAGAAAGGATACTACTGAAGCACTAAAATCTATTGCAGTGCTAGCATGATCTTCTGAAGGTCCAGTCATAAAAACTTCCAAAGCCACAAAAGCTTCAGAAGTTTTGAAGGTCAAGTCCAAACATTCAAAGGTGATATGGAAGACAAAAAAAGACCAAATGACTGAGAGTTCTCCATCAACAAGAACAAGAAATCCTCAAAGCACAACTATAGCATCTATTACTATTTCATTACTTTCTACTTCTTTTGATGAGCTCAAGACCATTATAGCTTGGGATTTCAAATGTAACTAGTCATTCTCTTTGTGCAAGAACAGCTCAAGATGAACAAAAATTTCTGGATCATTGATAGTGACTATTCCAGGCACATGACAAGCAATAGGTCACTACTCCAAAATTTTGAAAGAACTAATTAAGGGCCAATTGATTTTGAAGGTGATGAAGGTGGTTACAAATCTGGAAGGGGCAAGGTCACAAATGGTAAGCTTAGAATTGAGAAGGTAAACTTTGTCAAAGAGCTTGGATACAATCTTTTGAGTGTATCTTAATTTTGTGACTAGAGTCATAACATGCTCTTTACTGAGCAGGAGTGCATTGTTCTCAAGCCTTGGGTGGTCATTCTTGATAAGCATATCCTGCTTAGAGCCTGCAGGAAAGAGAACATGTACAAGATGGATTTGCAAGATACATCTCCCTTAGATGAAGTTTCATACATTCTATCTAAAGAAAATAGTGCTGAGTCTTTTCTTTGGCATAAAAGAATGTGCCATGTAAACTTTAAAAACATGAACAAAGTTATTAAGAATGATTTGGTAACTTGAATGCCGAAGAAAGAGTTTGCAAGTGATGACCATTGTGTGGCATGCCTGAAAGGGAAGCAACACAAGGTATCTCACAAACCAAAGGAATAAAACTCCATCACTACTCCCCTACACTTGTTAGATATGGATCTCTTTGGCCCCATGAGTGTAATGAGTCTAGGAAGGACCTTTTACTATTTAGTGATCACAGATGACTTTAGAAGATTCACTTGGCTCTTCTTCCTTAGAACTAAGGATGAGACTTCTGGGATTATGAAGAATTTCATCTTAAAGATTGAGAATCAACATGATCACAAGGTCAAAACCATAAGATGTGATCACGGAACTAAATTTAAGAACCAAATCCTTGATATCTTTAGTGATGAAAAGGGTATTACAAGAAAATATAGTTCTCCTAGGACTCCTCAGCAGAATGGTGTTGCTGAGAGAAGAAACAAAACACTTATTGAAGCTGCATGAACTATGTTGTCTGACTCTAAACTCCCCATCACCTTGTGGGTTGAGGCAGTCAACACTGCTTGGTATGTGCAAAACAAATTTGTAGTGGTTAAGACTCATGGTAAGACTCCTTATGAAGTTTGGCACAAGAGGAAACCTTTCATTGGTTTTCTCAGGTCATTTGGATGTCCTTACACCATCTTGAATACCAAAGATCAATTTGCCAAGTTTCTAAGAAATCAGATGATAGACAATTCATTGGATACTCTTCTCAAGCTAAGGCGTATAGAGTATACAATCTTAGAACTAGAGTAGTTGAAGAGTCAGCCAATATGACTTTCAATGAGCACACTCCTAGTGTGAAAGGTTCTGGTCCGGATTGGCTGTTTGATCTGGATGTAGTTACCAACTGTTCAACAAATCCTGTGAGCATGTTTCAGGATCTACAGACATACTACCTACATGTGATCCTGATCCAAGATTTGAGTGGAGAATACCTTCAAGCTACACATCTTCAACTCCAGTTGTAACTAACTCTACAAATGAAGTTTCTGTCAGCACAACATTGACAAATTCAGCTGATACATGTGAGATGCCTTCAAATTCCAGCTCAGAGGCTCCACAACCAGATAAAGAAGCTTCAATTGTAGAAGAAAATGGTGGTGGTGATAGTCATCAAGAATTTGTTGATGCTGACAACCACTCCATAGAAGAAAACATCAATGATGTCACACAGTCTATGGATCAAGTCTCTCATGATAGGTGTGATGATATCGTGGGAGAAACATCAATGCTAGACCTAAATTTCTCTAATATATATCTCTCTCAACAACTTGCTATGATCCATCAACTAACGATTCATAAGTCTCATCCCACCACAAACATCATTAGATATGTGGACACATGGGTAAGAACAAGAAGACAAACCCATAAAGAAAATGTTTGGCATCACTATTATTTCTTATCTCAGATAGAGCCCAAGAAGATTGATGAGGCTCTGAAGGATGGAAGTTTGGTTGAAGCTATGCAAGAGGAGATGCTTCAATTCAAAAGGAAAAAGGTTTGGAACCTATGTCCTCTTCCTCATGGGAAGACTGCTATAGGAATCAAATGCGTGTTTAAGAATAAGGAATATGATAGAGGAATTGTCATAAATAATAAAGCTAGACTAGTTGTTCAAGGTACACACAAGAAGAACGAATTGACTACAATGTTGTTTTTGCTCCGGTAGCAAGACTAGAAGCTATTACGATATTTTTGGCTTTTGCTGCAACCAAAAATTCAAGGTCTATCAACTTGATATCAAGTGTGCTTTTCAAACAGCCACCTGGTTTTACCGATCTTGATCATCCTGATTCTGTCTACAAGCTTGATAAAGCTCTTTATGAGTTGCATCAGGCACCAAGGAAGTGGTATGAGACTCTATCTCCGTATCCCTGCAAGCTTTGATATAGAAGGGGTACTATAGATGGAGCTCTCTTCATCAAAGGAAAAGGAAATGACTTGATGCTAGTTCAAGTATATGTAGATGACATCATCTTTGGTTCAACTAATCCAACGCTCTGCAAAGACTTTGAGAAGCCAATGAAGGACAGATTAGAAATGAGTGCCATGGGGGAACTCAATTTCTTTCTAGGAATTCAGTGAAGCAAGTTGAAGATGGCATGTTAATAAGTTAGTCAAAGTATGTTCAAGACACACACAAATGGTTCACATGATTTTTTGTAAGATTGCTAGGATAACCATAGCAAGAAACCACTCCCTTAGACCTGATCTTGTGGGGGAGTGTGTGGATGAACACCTTTATAGGGCCATGATTGGGTCTCTCATGTATCTTATAACTTGCACGCCTGATATCATGTTTATCACATGTATTTGTGCAAGATATCAAGCCAAACCCATGATGTCATATCTTATCGTTGTCAAAAGAATTCTAAGATACCTCAAAGGTGCCTTAACACTTGGCCTCTAATATCCTAATAACTCTAACTTCAAGCTATATGCATATACAAATAGTCATTATGGTGGCTGCATATGACTACAAGGTCTACATTGGGGCATGTTAGTTTCTTGGTGGAAATGTTGTCTCATGGCAACGCCAGAAACAATCCTGTATCTCCTCATCAACTGCTGAAGCTGAATACATTACGGTTGCAAGCTGTTGTGCTCAAGTGCTTTGTATTCAAAATGAGATGCTTGACTATGGATTAAGCTTCAAGGAGACTCCCATTCATATAGACAATGTTGGACCAAAAGAACCAATGAGCCGGATTAGAAAAACCTTTAAGTCCCACAGACGTCACAACAACTACTCAAGACCACAACAACTGAAGACAACAACTGATTACAAAGTCTGAAGACAAGTGCTGAAGACAAAATCTGAAGACACGAGTGCTGAAGACAAAGTCTGAAGACAAGTGCTGAAGACAAAGTCTGAAGACACAAGTGCTGAAGACCAAAGTATCAAACGTTGTCACAACAGCTGAAGAGGTCTTCTTCAGTAGTTATGACGGTTTACCTTTCAGTAGTTTTATGTTTTATCTTTTCAATAGTTTGACACAACAGCTGAAGAATACTTCTTCAGTTGTTGTGCTCATCAGTAGTTTTATATCTATCAGTAGTTTTGTAAAACAACTGAAGAGCTTGTTCTTCAGTCGTTGTAGTTTCAGTAGTTTCTTATTAGTAGTTTCTTATTTTGTACTTAACACTCTGATATGTTCTCAGTAGTTGTGAGCATTTCAGTAGTTTGTTAAGAGTTAGTTATTTTTGTAATAGATCTGCCTGTTGTCACTTACCCGTGATAACAGCAGCGATTGCACTCTATATAAGGAGTGTCAACCTAATGTAATAAATGAATGATTTGATCAGAAATATTCGATATCATTGAAACATTCCTTGTTACAGAAATATATTCTCTCGTTAAAACCGTATTTGTTCTTAATGCATACAGTATCAACTCTTGCTACACTTTGTCTAATTCTTGTTCTTATTCCGCTGTGGTACGCTCAATTACATCAAACTTGCGATCACTGATCCTGACAGACAACATAGTGCTATCTCTATCACTAAAAATCCAGTGCAACACTCCAGGACAAAACACATCAATATCAGGTATCATTTAATTAGAGATAATTTTGAAAAGAGATTATTCAAACTAGTCAATGTTAACACAAATGAACAATATGCTGATCTGTTCACCAAAGCTTTTGATGAACAAAGACTGAAATATCTTATATCAGCTATTGGATGATTAACATTGTGTACCTTCTCTAAAACTTAATCATATTATATCTAAAAACTGAGTAGCTATTCTATCACCATCATAAGCTCTTGTTTCTCTGGATAAAAATCTGTTTAGAAGAACTTTCCTTAAAATTATTTAAAATTCTTTGTCTTTTCCTTCGGAAGATATAAATATCTTCGGTGTTGGATCTTGTATGCCAAGACATATACAAGATTGATGTGGTTAGTACGTTATGATCCAAGTCATGTCATACCCAATAACAAGCTATACAAACACCAATAAATATTTTTGTTGATGAGATCATACAAATAAATATTAACACCAATTTAGAAAATGTGTTTTCTAAAACGTTGCTTTTGTAATAGAACTACATTATATGGATAATTTGTTCATGAGAAATTATTTGTTTCATGATTTAAGTGAGTTAAATAATAACAAATAAAAGTATGTTAATGTTATAAAATTAAAAGAGGTTTTAATTTTATAAAGTTATATGTTAAGAGTGTAACATTTTATAAAAATTAAAATGGGGGGAACCCATTTTTAAAAGAATTTTCAGCCGCCTAAGGGTACCCTCTCATGGGGATTGCTTGTCTTGGTTGCAACAAGACATGAATCCTTTCTTACACTCAAGCTTCACCAACACTTTCTCTCACACAACACATTGCAAAACTCTCTCTAACAAAACTGAAAATTTTCGGATTTTGGAGGAAGAAAGGAAGAGGATTTTTGGTGTTGCACTCCCTAACAAGCTAGGTGTTTAGAAGATCTTGTGGGTATACAAGCTTGAGGTCTTCTCTTTTGGAGGCTATACTTTCAAGAGCATCTTCTTCTTCTTCTCATCCTTACTACAACATTTTGTTCTTGAAAAGGTAGTTTCAATAACACCCTATGGTTGTTTTTTGGTTTTGATAGCATTCTATTTCACATATGTATATGATCCATGTTCTTGGGTTTTGTGTATGGTTTAAAATGGTCCAAATTTCAGATTGTTAACCACACTTTAAACCCTAATATCCGCTGCGTTTTTATAGTTTAAATGGTTAAACTAGCTTTGATTAACATGTTACAAAACCCAACAATGGCATTTAGAGCCAGTTATGTGGAATATGTGATTTAGAAGTTCTTGAAAAGTTAGTTTTCATGGACTTTTTAAACCCGTTAGGGGCTGTTTTGATGTGGATGATTGAATCCCTTATGTTTTAAGGTTTTATCTTTAATGCTTTAGTATAAACCCTAAAGTTTTGGTTCATGTTGGTCGAAACTTTAAGGCTGAAATAAGGGGTTCATTGTTGTTCTTGGATGTTGAATATGTTTCATATTTTGGTGCATAACATAGCCTTGACCTTATGTGTTTTGGATTCGGTTGATTGTGATTTGTCATGTTCGTTTTGATTCATGTAAGGGTTGTAATACTTGTGTTTGTATTTTGGGTTGTAATTTATTTATTCATTTAAACAGATTAGGTGCATTTCTTTTATTAGAAAAAATGTATTAGGATATGATTTTGTAAAAGAAGATGCACAAGATGAAGACCCAAAGAACGACACAGAAGACACGGACACTTGAAGCATTTGTATGTGGATTCAAGTGGGACTTCATGGACACATTTTGATGTGTCATTTTAACCCCTAGGAAAGACCGTATGACAACACTTGTGATGGCAAACAAGTGTGGTCCACTTAGAGGCTATGGTTATGCACTTATGTTTGTATGATTATGCTTGTTTGGTTGTTTGTTGTATGGTTGTTGGTTGATATTTGGATATGAATAACAAATTCATTAACGAACTTAAAAAGCTGAAATTGATGGTTCTTTATCATTAAGTGATTAGTAAAAGGTTATAAAAAGGATTAATGATTTTAATAAAAAGGGTTTTATTAAAAACTGAACCATAGGGTACCTTGCATTTGAAAGCATGCAAATATAAGGTACATTGAGTTTTCTAAACTAGTATTTTGAAAACTTAAAACTTCTTTTATAAAGAAGTTTAACACCATCCTTTTGCATAACACTTGAGTCACTTGGAAACTCTTAATGGGATAAAGGTCACCTAACCATTTTGAGAGAACTTGTGATTTGAGGTGGGGATACCATATTTATGGAAAAAGGTCACCTAACCACTTATGTTGGAAAACCCACATGTGTGTGTAAGTAGGGTAACTTGATTTGCAAACCATGTTTAATGGATCAACTATAATGTGGTTTACAAAGGTGTTGATGGGATAAACTTGCCGACTACACATACTATGTTTAAGTTGATCCCATACCTTAGAAGTTGCAAATGGTTGCAATTGTCAAAACGTTGACTCCCTTGTTAATTTAAATAATAGGATAAAGGTCACCTAACCACTATTTAAATATAACGTTGGATTCTAAATTTTAAAAATTGTGTGAGACACTTAAAGGGATTTAATTATTAAAATATGAACAGTATTGAAAATACTAAAATTGTACTTTGTTAAATTTTGTAGATGGCCACCAACAATTACGATAATAATGATATCCCGTCCGTTCACTCACAATCACCAAGAACCATTCTCCAAAAAGAGTGTCTAAAACATAATAACTTTATAGATTGGTTTTGGAACTTGAGAATTGTTCTCAAGCAAGAGAAACGATCGTATATTTTAGACGATCAAATTCTCGATCAACCTAATGAGGAGGATGAGAAGGCCTATAACAGTTCGGTAAAATACACCGAGGACTCAGTCCAAGTGTCTTGCCTCATGTTGGCAAGTTTGACTCTGGATCTCCAAAAGGAGTATGAACATCATGGAGCATATGACATGATTACCCAGTTGAAGAAATATTCTAACAACAATCCACTGAGGACTCAGTCCAAGTGTCTTGCCTCATCTTGTTCCCACCTTCATTGATGGTGAGAACAGTTCGAACACTCCATGCATTTCGTATGGATGACACCCAATCTGTTTCATCTTATGTACTTAAGATCAAAAGCCACATTGACCGCCTCAAAAGGCTGAATTGTCTCGTCTCAAAAGAGTTGGCTACGGATTTGATCCTCAACTCTTTGTCAAAACGGTTTGACAACTTTTTCATGAACTATAACATGAACTGGTGGGACTAGAACATAAGTGAGCTTCACTCTATGCTCAAAACTACCAAGGCGGCCATGGGTAAAAAGGTTTTACCCGTTCTCACCATCAATGAAGGTGGGAACAAGAAGAGGTCTCACCCTGAACCCAAGGCAAATATTGCCTAGGGTAAAGGGCACATTAGGGGAAAGGGAAAGGGAGTGGTTAGAGCGCCACCACCAAAGCGAGAAGAAGAAAATGGTTGCTTCGAATGGCCAATTCTTTAAGTGTCGGAGATTGGATATTGGGTAAGAAATTGTCAGTCCATCTCAAAGAGTTGCAAGCTAAGAGGATGTCGGGCAAACATCAGGTACAATTTACTCGATTCATATTGATCTAATTTAATATCCTCTAACACATGGGTATTCGATACCTGATGTGGAACTCACATTTGCAACTTATTGTAGGGGTTAAAAGAAGTAAGGACCTCAAGAAATGGGATGTTAGCCTCTACATGGGGAATGGGGCAAAAGTTCAAGTTGAAGACCGAGGGGACTACATCTTGAAGATTACAAATGGTTTAGAAGCAAATTTGAACAATGTTTTGTATGCTCCTAGTTTGAATAGGAAAATTATTTTTGTTGCCAATTATGAAAATATGATTATGTTTTTACATTTATTGAAAATGAAATTCATGTTTCTTTAAATGACATATTTTATTTTAAAGCTATTCCTATTAATGTTATTTATGAACTGGTTCGTGAAAAGACATTGTATGATAGCTCATTGTACCAAACCACCACCAAGAAACTCAAATTGCATTTGAGTGTTACCTATCTTTGGCATTGCCGTCTTGGTCATATAACAAGAAACGCATACAAACACTCCAAAAGAATGGTCTTTTGAAAGCAAGTGAATATGATTCATTTGATGTATGTGAGTCTTGTTTACAAGGTAAAATGACTAACGCAACTTTTAGTGGCAAATCCGAAAGGGCAGAAGATTTATTAGGCATCGTACATTCGGATGTATGTGGTATTTTTATGCCAGTGACTAGGTACCATGAAAGATAATTCATTACCTTTATCGATGACCATAGTCGATATGGTTATGTCTACTTGTTAAGACACAAAGGTGAAGCTTTTGAAATGTTCAAAATCTTCCAAAATGAAGTAGAAAATCAACTCAACAAGAAAATAAAATTTCTCCACACCGATAGAGGAGGTGAATACCTAAGTGATGTTTTTAGAGATCATCTTAGAAGTTGGGGTATTGTCTCACAACTATCTCCACCTGGAACACCACAACACAATGGTGTGTCCGAGAGGAGAAATCGAACTCTATTGGATATGGTTTGATCTATGATGGGTTGAAGCCCATTACCTCTATCATTTTAAGGTTTCGCTTTGCTCTCTATGGCCCGTATCTTGAATATGGCCCCAACCATGAAAGTGGAAACGACACGTTTTGAAATATGGGATGGAAGGGTTCTATCACTATCATATTTTAAGGTATGGGATTGTGAGGCTTATGTTAAGACTCCCACCTCAAACAAGTTAGAAAGCCGTTCCACTTAGGGTATCTTCATTAGATATCCTAGAGATTCTATGGGATATTATTTCTATGATACATTGGAACAAAAGGAGTTTGTTGCTAAGAAGGCTGAGTTCTTAGAATCTAAGTTCCTTATAGAAGGAACTAGTAGTAGAACAGTGGATCTTGAGGAAGATCAAGAAACACAAACCGATACACATTTGGTTGACACTAGCACTCAACATAAGGATGTTGAGGATGATCAAATGGTTTGATTAAATACATAAAATGTTCATACATTTGGTAGAATTAGTAATCTACTTGAAAGATATAGATTTTTCGTGGATGGATGCTATGTGGTAGATTCCTGAACAAACCACTTATCATGACGCAATGTCCAATTGGATTGTGACAATGGCTTGAAGCCATGAACGTTGAGATGCAATCCATGTATGACAACCAAGTATGGGACTTGGTTGTACCACCTCTTAACTCCAAGGTAGTTGAAAGTATGTGGGTTTTCAAGAAAAAACTTATATGCATGAAAATTTGGATACTTATAAAGCTAGACTTGTAGCAAAAGGTTTCACTCAAACTCAAGGGGTTGATTGAAGGGGATGGAGATCTAGTTTGATCAATTAGATTAGAATTTGCAGCGGAATAGCACACGAATTTGATGAAATTATAGCAAGAATGATATGAATATTCAATCAAACAGTAACGGTTATAGAGTGAGAAAGTTTTCTGCAAAGAGAATGTTTTCATTCATGCACAAGCTTCCCGTACCAGGAAATTAGGTCAACATTCCTTTTATAAGGAATGTGACATCAGCTGACGTCACTTGATAGTGACATCTACTGATTTATACAAACAACTGAAAGTAAACTAAACTACTCAAGATGTCCACAACAACTGAGGACACCTTCATTAAAAGCTAAGTATAAGCTAACATTACAACTACTAAAATTATAACATCTGAAGTGTAAGAACTTCAGATGTTTTACATAATATAAAACTACTGATTACAAACTACTGAAATGTAAACCATCACAACTACTGAAGAGAATTACTTCAGCTGTTGTGACAACTTCTGAGAACTTGGTCTTCAGACTTTGTCTTCAGCAGTTGTCTTCATACTTTATCTTCAGACTTTGTCTTCAAACTTTGTCTTCAGACTTTGTCTTCAAACTTTGTCTTCAGACTTTGTCTTCAGACTTTGTCTTCAGACTTTGTCTTCAGCTGTTGTCTTCAGACTTTGTCTTCAGACTTTATATTCAGACTTTGTCTTCAGCTGTTGTCTTCAGACTTTGTCTTTAGACTTTGTCTTCAGACTTTGTCTTCTGCTGTTGTCTTCAGACTTTGTCTTCAGACTCTATCTTCAGACTTTATCTTCAGACTTTGTCTTCAGACTTTGTCTTTAGCTGTTGTCTTCAGAGTTTATCTTCAGCTGTTGTAGACCAGTTTAGTTGTTTTGATGTCTGTGGAACTTAAAGGTTTTTTTGATATGGCTCATTGGTTCTTTTGGTCCAACAAACTCCCCCTGAACCAGTGCAGCCAAAACCTTTACCATTATTGAAGTCCCACTTATTGGCAGAAACAATATCTGGATCAGCTTAGAAATCTTCAAATTAAGCTCAGGCCAGGGAAGAAGTTTCAGAAGGTTTGATTGGCACATGATGAATGGGAATCTGTCTTGGGGAAATGGACATAGAGCTGTTACCCCATCCATGAAACCTACTTCCCAATGATATGTTTGTAAGACTCTCTGACATAGGCCTCAAGGAAAACAACTTGTTCTTCCATTATGAGTTCTTCAGCTCCACTTTCAAAGAAGAACTCAGGCCCATAGTACTCTGATAAGTACTTAACATGCTTTCCATTCTTCAGCTCCACAGTAGTTATTTCTCTATATGCAAACTCATCAAGATGAGTGCCTTCAAGCAACAACTGGGCTCATTTCTTCTTATTTCTCCAAGCTTCTTGTAGATTAACCCCTTCTTTACCATTTTGTTTTCTAGTAATTTGTGGAGTCATCTTAGACTTGTAAGCTCTCTTGAAGTCATCAAGGATTTCCCAGGGTGACACTATAATGGCCAGCATTATCACAGCATCTACAATCTTCTTTACTTGGCCATTGTATCTACTTGGAATTTTCTTTCTATGAATCCTGTCACTTACTCTGGGGTCAGGCCAAATTCTCACTCTCTCTTTCTAATATTGAAATGTAAATCTGAGAGCATACAACCTCTGAGCATGTTTCTTCATAGCTTGTATGGATGAAGACTTAGGAAACTCTTTATCAATCATCCTTAACAGTTGCTCATCATGTTGTTTGTGTTGTTCTTCTTCTTCAAGTTTTACTTTTACCATTTGCCTTTGGAAGTCAGGTGTGATTATTGTTGGTTGACTCCTGGACTCAGGCATCTTTATTTTAAGAACAGCAGAGATTGGCAGACTATCATCCTCATCATCATCTTCTTCTTCTTCCGTCCTCAACACCCTGCTCTTCCTCTTGGGTGCATCATTGGTAGTGGGTTGAGTAGGTCTCTTGGTAAAGGAGTTGGTTTTGAGATTTGTGAAGGTGGTTGTTTTGGTTTGGGTGATTGTGCAGGCTTCTCTAGCATCTTGGATGTGAGTGAAGCTTTGGATAATTTTGCCATATCAATCCTTTTCCCGCACCAGCTTCATCAAGAGCTTTTATGATCAATCTTTGTTAAATACTTCAGAAGAACAAATTCTGGTGGTTATCTCCAAAATACTGTCTCTGGAACATGACTTCACTTCAATGATTGATCTTCCCAGATGTTTTGATATAAATCTTGCCATAGCTTCCAGCCTTTCCCTTTCTTTCTCACTCCAACTTATCCATCTTTGTTCAATCTCTTGAATCTCTAGCCTTCTGATTTCAGAGTCAAGTTTGACTGTGTCAAATCCTTGTCTGAAGAGTTGATCAATAATCTTATCCATAGATCTGCTATATTGCCCATCAGCTTCTTTGATTAGTTCTTCTAGCTTTTTCTCACCTTCAGTCTCTTCAGAGCTTTTCTTTCTCTTGTAGGTGATCAATTCCTTTTCTTTCTTCTCTTTTTCTTCTTCCTCTTCAAGTCTCTTTCTTTGTCTACTTTCACTGACTTAGACTCCCCCTTTTTGGTTGCATTGGGTTCAGGGTGTGAATGTCAGAAAGTCTCTTAGTAACAGCAACATCAACTAAGGTTTGAAGATTTGAGGAAAGCCTCTCATCAATGGCTTGATACACAATGTTTGTGATTATGGAAGTGACTTGAGGTAAGGATGTTTGAAAGGTAGCAACCATTAGCTCAGAGGGTTCTGTCCCTGAGAAATGGTACCTGAATCAAAGGCTCGTGGCAAATTTGTTGGGAGTGGCTCAGTGTTTGCGATAGTTTGAGGAGAAACTGCCATCTGTTGGTGAATGTGGGCAGATAGACTCGATTCTTATGACATTTTGGCAAGCAGTTCTTGTAGTCTGCATACCTCAGTCTCAAGAATTGTATTATGGGCTAGAACATCAAAGAAAAAGACTAGGTCATCATCAGTCTGTGCTAAATCAGCTGACCTCCTGATGAAATCAGGATGAACATGTGCTGAGTGTAGATCAGTATTCACATGTGACCTTATTTCTTGGAACTGGGGACTTCCTACCTCAAGATGATGTCCTTCATTGGCAGTTGCCTCTGGTGAGGACTTAGAAATGATACCATCTTCATCCTGATCATGTGCTGAAACAGGAGAAGAGGCAGCCTTACCAGATGTTCTAATCTCCTCCTCTACACAGGGAGATTGAAATCTGTAATCCCTGTGTTGTGGGTTATCAGCCACATTATAATCCTCTCCCTCAACTGTTGTGGTTTTCTTAGTGGTAATAGGTTTCTGGGGAGAGGTAGAGGAATGTAGTTGAGTCAGCACTTGTGCAATAACCATAGTTGGGCTTGTAGGGGTGGCATCAGTGGGAGATAGGTGTGAAGAGGATTGCATCGGGGGTGAATGGTGCTCTTCAATAGCAATCTTCTCAAGTAAGAGAGATTCTAGTAATGTGGTTTCCCCATTTTTGGTTGCATCAGGATCCTGTTGAGAGGATACCTGAGCGGTTTCAGCTGGTAGAGTCTTGGAAACAACAGGGGATTACTACCCATAGTTTTCATCCTGCCTTTGTCTTGCAGGGGCATCATCAGGGGACTCAACTCCGGGAGTAGCCTTTTTGGTTTGTTTGGAATGTGGTTTGGAGGGTACTTTGGATCTGGAGGATGTGGTTGTGGGTTCCTTCTGCTTGGGTTTTAGCAGTTTGGCAGCCTTTTTGAGGTGTGGGTCAGAGTTGTGCCTGGAGTATACCTCTGGCAAAACGACCACATCAGGGACTCCAAGGCCAACAGGGCCATCAGATTTTACTGATTCATGATTATGGCCATATGAAACCTTGGATATAATAGCCATATGTTAGCCACAGGTTTCATTGCCAAATCTTTTAATTCTGAAAATATAATTTGAGAAAAATTTAAGCTTTGGCGTTCAAGGATAGAATACAATACCTGTTGCCACCTGGATGACATTTGATCTTATGAAGAGGTTTTGGGGGCAAGGCAATCATTGATCATGTAGAAGATTAGGCGTTCAGCATCATGGAAGTGCTTCTTCAGAATGGTTGTCGCACTTAGGTCGCCCGCATATCCATGGTTGATGAATGATAGATCAATGGTGCCCTTCGTGTATTTGGTGACAAAAGTGGCATCATTCAAATCTAGTGTTTGGCGAATGATAGTAGGAGTGACTACCACCTTCTTCTGGTTTACAAATGACTGGAGAGTGATCGCGACATCATTATCACCAGTATGGATAGTGACATTTGTCCAGAATTGGCGAAGGTTATCGGGATAGATGGTTGGATTTAGAAGAAAGGCAGTTCGATACGGGGAATCAACCATTAGATCAATGGCAACATCAAACTTAGTCAAAAAGGCCAATTTTG
This sequence comes from Flaveria trinervia, assembly GCA_025506515.1. Classification (NCBI taxonomy): domain Eukaryota; kingdom Viridiplantae; phylum Streptophyta; class Magnoliopsida; order Asterales; family Asteraceae; genus Flaveria; species Flaveria trinervia. The sequence goes on along the minus strand of CM046451.1, from coordinate 34,259,785 downwards.
TGAACTAGGCAACACAGTTGTGTCGTGGTTTGATTTGCCTGGTCGCCATTAATGGAAGATGAAAGTTCGGAAATCGATTTATGATTTTAACTTTCAGATGCTGTAAACAACTGAAGACTTGGTGTTTGTCATCAGTAGTTGGAAACTACTGAAGACTTGGTTTTGGCTCCAGTTGTTTTGAAATGAAATAGCAGTTGTTTGAAACAATTAAAGAATAAAATTACTCATCAGTTGTTGTCGTCAATTCACATATCTCAGTTGTTTCATTTGACCATAACACTTACTCAGCAAATTATCTGATTTTCAGAAGTTTCATTGGTCATGAGTACTTATCTGTTAGAACAGACATCAGTGGTTATAACCAGATCAGTAATTTGCAACAAATAAAGTACTTCAGTACTTTTAAGTAATTTAGCCTTCAGTAGTTATGCAAACTGCTCATCAGTACTTGTGAACTAAGATCATCAGTACTTGTCAAATCATTCAACCTGCCGCATACGAAGCCTTGGCTCTAGATTCTGAAAAGTTGCACTGTCCAAAAGCTTAGCAAATATATCTGCAAGCTCATGAGCACTAGGAACAAACTTTGGATCAATCAGACCTTTTTCATAACAATCCCATAAAACTAGAAGTTACAATAGGTTGCAATTGTCAAATGTTGACTATGTTGTTAATTTAAATAATGGGATAAAGGTCACCTAACCATCACTTAAATGTAACGTTGGATTCTAGATTTTAATTTATTAAATTTCTATGAGACATGAAAAGGGTATTAATGATTAAAATGAAATTTTTCATAAATACTAATACAAACTATGTAAATTTTGTAGAAATGGCACAAACAATAATGCTACCACCCCGATCGTCCATACCCTATCGCTTAGAACCATCTGAGAGAGGGATCGTCTTAACCATATTAATTTTATGGACTGGTTTCAAAACTTGATAATTGTTCTCAATCAAGAGAAAAAGTCCTACGTCCTTGACCATCCCATTCCTGACCAACCCGACCCCGAGGATGTTGAGGCTTATAACGATTGGCTTCAGTATACCGAGGATTCCATGCAGGTTTCATGCCTTATGTTGGGAACTATGATTCCTGAACTACAAAAGGACATGGACCATCATAGGTCATATGACATGATTACCCAGTTGAAGGAAATGTTCCTTCAACAAGCTAGGGCAGAGTGCTTCGAAACGGTTTGAGCGCTTCATGCATGTCGCATGGAATAAACCCAATTTGTAGCATCATATGTTCTTAAGATGAAAAGCCACTAAGATGAAAAGCCACGTTGATCGCCTCAAGAGGCTTAACTGCCCCGTCTCAAAGGAGCTGGCCACGAATTTGATCCTTAATGGCCTAACTAAAAGGTTTGAGACGTTCATAATGAATTACAATATGAACAGGTGGGACAAGGGCATTGATGAGCTGCACGCAATGCTCAAAACAGCCAGGGCAGAGATAGGTTGAAAGATTCTACATGTTCTCTCGATCAATGAGGGAGGCAACAAGAAAGGCCATACCGTGATCCCAAAGCAAATGTTGCCAAAGGAAAGGGGTACATCAAAGGAAAAAGAAGGGAAAGGCTAAAGCGGAACCTCCAAAGCCTAAGCTTAAGAAGGCTAAGGTAACGGAGAACGATCCATGCTTTGAGTGTGGTGAGATAGGACATTGCAAAAGGAATTGTCCAACCTATCACAAAGAGTTGAGAAACAAGAGAGGTATAACTTTCATGATTCATATTGGTTTAAATGTCATTTCTTCAAACACATGAGTATTGGATACCTGATGTGGAACTCATATTCATAATTTGTTGCAGGGGTTTAAAAGAAATAAGCACTTCAAGAAGGTAGACACAAGCCTCTACATGGGCAACATAGCAAAAGTTAATGTTGAAGCCCATGGAGACTATATTTTGAAACTTTCAAATGGTTTGGAAGTTGTTCTTAAGAACATTTTGTATGCCCCTAGTTTGACTAGGAACATAATTTATGTTTCCCTTGTAACACAATGTGGTTATGAATTAAAGTTTGTTAACAATGGTATTTATGTTTGTATGGATGATGTATTTTATTTCAAGGCCATGCCTTTGAATGGTATCTATGAATTGGTTCATTATGATTCATCCTATAATAACTCATTATACCAAACAAGCACCAAGAAGCTTAAAATGGGTATAAGTGATTCTTATCTTTGGTATTGTCGTCTTGGTCACATAAACAAGAATCAGATTCAAACAATTCGAAAGAATGGTCTTTTGAAAACAAATGAAAATGGTTCATTTAATAAGTGTGAATCTTGTTTACAAGGTAAAATGACCAAGTTGCCCTTTAGTCGTACTAACGAGAGGGAAAAAGATTTTTAAGAATCATACATTGAAATGTATGTGGTCCTTCTAAGACAATGACTAGAAACGGTGAAAGACACTTCATTACCTTTACTGACGATTACAGTCGCGATGGTTATGGGTACTTGATGACACAAAAATATGAAGCTTTTGAAATGTTCAAAATCATCAAGAATGAAGTAGAAAAGCAACTCAATAAGACTGTCAAAGTTCTTCGTTCAGATAGAGGAGGTGAATAGCTCAGTGAGGCTTTTTCAGGATCATCTAAGAAGTTGTGGGTTTGTCTCACAACTTACTCCACCCGAACACCACAACATAATGGTGTGTCTGAAAGGCGAAACCGAACCTATTGGATATGGTTCGATCTATGATGGCTATAAGCTCACTACCTCTATCATTTTGGGGTTTCGCATTGCTCTCCGCCGCTCGTGTTTTGAATATGGCCCTAACCAGAAAGTGGATTTGATACCTTTAGAATATGGCATGGAAGAGTTCCATCGCTATCATATTTAAATGTATGGTTTATGAAGCTTATGTTAAGCTAAACACCCAAAACAAGATGCAAAGTCGATCCACTAGGTGTATATTAGTTGGATATCCCAAAGACTGTATAGGATACTACTTCTTTGATCCAACAGAGCAAAAAGTTTATTGCTCGAAAGGTTGAGTTCTTGGAAGCTAAGGTCCTTATGGAAGTAATAACGTATAGAGCAGTGGAATTTGATGAGGATCAAGATGCACAAGTGGATACACGTTTGGTTGACACTAGCAATCAATAGGAAGTTGTTGATGATGATCAAAAGGTGATCAATACACACAAAACGTTCGCAGATTTTGCAGAGTTAGCATTCCACCTGAAAGATATGGATTTTTCATGAATGGATCCTATGTAGTTCATTCCAATGAGCCAACTACATACCATGATGTAATGTCCAATTCGGATTGTGACAAATGGCTGGAAGCCATGAACATAGAGTTACAATCCATGTATGAAAACTGTAACACCTGGCCCCTCGCATCAACAATATTGTCCGCTTTGCCCATAAGAAGCTCACGGATTTGCTTTTGGTTGTCCGGGTGAAAACTTCCCAGGGAGGTCACTCATCCCTGGATTGCTCCCACCTGAGCACGCTTAACTGTGGAGTTCTCCTCTCATCCACAACCAATACGCCCAAAATAGCTTGTTGATGTTAGAGACCACACATTCCTTATGAGCCAGGAATCTCTCCTGTCCACGGCCGATGAGGGATATGTGTACGGTGTCACAAGCACCCCCTGTTTGGACTTATCATCCTCGATGATCCCAAGAAGTCACCATCCTTGGTGAGGTATGTCCCACACCTTGAACGGCACAGGAGTGGCTCTGATACCATTATGTAACACCCGTCCCCTCGCATTAACAACATTGTCCGCTTTGCCCACGAGGAGCTCACGGATTTGCTTTTGGGTGTCCGGGTGAAAACTTCCCAGGGAGGTCACTCATCCCTGGATTGCTCCCACCTGAGCACACTTAACTATGGAGTTCTCCTCTCATCCACAGCCAATACGCCCAAAATGCATTGTTGATGTTAGAGACCAGACATTCCTTATGAGCCAGGAATCTCTCCTATCCACGGCCGATGTGGGATATGTGTAGGGTGTCACAAAAACCAAGTTTGGGAATTGGTTGACCCTCCACTTAACTCCAAACTGGTTGGATGCAAGTGGGTTTTCAAGAAGAAAATGGATATGCATGGAAACTTGGATACTTACAAAGCCAGACTTGTAGCAAAAGATTTCACTCAAACATAAGGGGTTGATTATGATGAAACCTTCTCGCCTGTGGCAATGCTAAAGTCAATTAGGATATTATTTGCCATAGCTGCATATTATGACTATGAGATTTGCACAATGGATGTCAAAACCTCTTTTGTTAATGGACATCTCGAAAATAGTGCCCATATGGTTCAGCCTGATGGTTTTGTTGATCCACTACATCCTAATAAAGTATGCAACATTAAAAGATCAATCTATGGATTGAAACAAGCGTTGAGAAGTTGGAATCAATGTTTTGATGAAGAGATCAAGAATTTGGTTACATCAAGAATGCTGAAGAGGCTTGTGCATATAAAGAGGCTAGTGAGAGCATAATTACATTCTTAGTATTGTATGTTGATGACATACTAGTTTTGGAAAATGATATTCCAGCCATAGATGGTGTTAGAACCTGGCTTGGGAGTTGTTTTTCCATATAAGATCTTGGTAAAGCCGCCAATATTTTGGGAATAAAGATCAATAGGGACAGATCGAGGCAGTTGATAGGTTTAAACCAAAGTGTATATATTGATAAAATCTTGAAGAGGTTCAAGATGGAAAACTCTAAGAAAGGTATGGTACCTATTCAAAGATGGACAATATTGAGTACATCTTAATGTCCAAGCTCAAAGGATGAGCAAGATCAAATGAAGGACATATGCGTCTGCTATAGGATGCATCATGTATGCGATGATATTCCTAAGACGGACGTGTCATGTGCGTTAAGTATGACAAGCAAATATGAGCAGAATCCAGGTAATAGCCATTGGATCGCTGTTAAAAGTATATTGAAATACCTTAGGAGGACTAAGGATATGCTTCTAATATACGGATCTGATGAAGAGGAACTTGTTGTAAAGAGTTACATGGATGCGAGTTTCCAAACTGATCGAGATGAATCTCGATCACAGTCGGGGTATGTCTTCATTATGAATGGAGGATTAGTGTCCAGGAAGAGTTCAAAACAAGATGTGGTAGCATTGTCCACTAAAGAATCCGAATACATAGCCGCCTTATTAGTAGCCGAGGAAGCTGCATGGATAAAGAAATTTATCACCGATCTAGGGGTGGTCTATACCATTGAGGACTCCCTAGAAATCTTTTGTGATAACAAGGGTGCGATTCCACAAATCAAGGAACCCCGTGCACATCAAAAGACTAGACACGTTGAGCGGAGATTCAACTACATAAGGGATGAAGTTGAAAAGGGAAAGATATGTATACGTAAAGTTCACACCGATCAAAACATTCGGATCCACTCACAAAGCACCTCGAAAAGGCAAAGCATGAATGTCATACTTGTGCCTTAGGACTTTGATATTCTAGTGATTGGAATTGATCTGTTTAGTGTTTAATAGTTTGGAACAATGTAATATTTATCTCTTTCATATATTTGTGATATTATAAGTTATGTTCCTTTTACCATGTATACATCCATGAACATTTTATTATTCTAAATGTCCGTAGTCGGTCATGTTGGGGGAACAAATATGTACATAAGACTAATATGAACATGTATTGGTGGATATTCATAAGCATGAATATGGAGCAATTTGTTGCTGCCAAAGTTCATAGATATTTGTGGGATACGAATATTGGACTGACCCGTGTCTCAAATTCTACAACATGGAATCTTCTTGATTGATCATAAGTAAATTTGAGTAAAGGAGAATATCATTTGGTATCCTCTAACCTGAGATACATATTGGGTTTTGATATTCACCAATGTGTTGTTGGGTTTGATGGACCAAAAACAAAGTTGTTTAACCATTTTAACAAGAAAAAACACAGCGGAAACTTACCTTAATATAATGATTTATAACCTGAAAACTAAGGCTTATATTATGTAAACAACATACCCAAGATTATAAGGGTCATATATATGTGAAATAACTAGCAAACAAGTAAACATAACAACCAAAATCGACCATGGAACTACCTTCCAAAGCTGCCAAAAACATTGAATGAACCACCTTCCAAAGGCTGCCCAAATCGTTGTATGTGAAGAAGAGGATGAAGTCTAGTGTTGGATTTTTTATGCCCAAGACACATAGAATATTGATGTGGTTAGTACGTATTGATCCAAGTCGGGTCATACACAATAACAAGCTTGTAAACACTAATAGATAAATATTTGATTGATGATATGATCATGCAATTGAATAAATACACCAATTTAGAAAAATAGATTTCTAAATAAATTGCATATGAGATGAAACAACTCATAAGGATACTTTGTTTATGGACATTATTTGTAATGTTGTTTAAGTTGGTTAAATAACATCAAATAGTAAATAGTGTGTGTACGTTATATAATTAAGTGGTTAATTAGATAACTTACATGTATGATTAATAAAAAAAACATTAGTGAATGTTTTGGGGGGAAAACCCCAAACTTTATTCCAGTTCGGCCGCCCCTTAGAGGGGTCTAAGGCCACTTGTTTTAGTTTGTGGTTGTTCCAAAAACATAAACACACTCCATCTTTCACTCTCTCTCTTACATGCAAGCACCCAAGAAGCTCTCCTCTCTTCTCCATTTTTGAAGAACATTCAGCTGAAAAAGGGATTTTTTCCAGCAGCTTTCTTACGGTTTTGTGTTCAAATACCTAGCAACTAAGTGTCTTGCTTGAGGCTTGTGGGTTTACTAGCTTGAGAACACCTCTCTTTGGTGTTTTGGCCATTCAAGAATCTCCCTTTTAATCATCCATAGTCGTTTTCTACAGCTCTACAAAAGGTAGTTTGTATCTTTTGTTTTGGTTGTTTATTCTTCTTGATAGCTAGCTCACTCACATATAAATGATCCTTATGTTCTTGGGTTTGTTGTTGACATTATATGAACTCGAAATTTCAGATTACAAATGATTATTTTAAGGCCATATTCCGCTGCGTTTTCTAGTTTAAAAGGTTAAACTTTATGATATGGTTCAAAACAAACCCAACATGGCATCTAGAGCATGATATGTGGATGACTAGTTTCCATTGTCTTTAAAATTTTGTTTTGTGGGACTTTACACCCCCTTTAGGGGCTGCTATATTCATGTGTTATGAATCCCCAAACTTCCAAAGTTATATCACACATGCTTGTGATTAAACTTTGAAAGACATGTATTGGATGATATGTTCATTGTTCATTATGGTGCATAACCTAGCCATTGACCTTGTGTTGTTTGGATGTTTGTCATGGTTGTTTCTATTCATTCAATTGGGTTGTATAATCATTTATTTGTGCTTTGTTTAAAGTGTAATTTATTTGTTATTTGGTTGTAATAAATAGATTAGGTACTTTTCATTTTACTAGAAATCTTGTATTAGGATATGATATCTTGTAATATGAAGATGTACGCGTTAGAAGCACAAAGGGAAGACACTAGAAACATGGAGCATTTGGATGCGGTTTCAAGTGGGAGGTTCTTGGATGCCTTTTGTGTTGTGTTTTGTCCCTTAGGAAAGTCCTATGGTTCACACTTGTGATGGCAAACAAGTGTGGCCACTTGAGATGCTATGGTTATGTACTATCATTTGGTTGATTCATGGTTGTTTTGGTTATGGTATTGTGGTTGATTGCTTATATATGATATTTGCTTAACAATCCTTTCAATGATCATAACAAACTGACTAAATGGGTATTAATCATTAAAAAGTAATAAATGGTTATTAAAATTGTTTAATGGTTTCGAAGATTAAAAGGGCTTGAATGAATGTACCATAGGGTATCTTGTATTTGAAAGCATGCAAATATGGATACATAAAGTTTTCTAAACTAGAATTATGAAATCTCTAGCCTTTGAAAAAAAATATGATCAGCACTGTCCTTTTACACAACACGTGAATCACTCGAGAACTCTTAGTGGGATAAAGGTCACCAAACCATTTTGAGGGAACTTGTGACTTGAGGTGAGAATACCATGTTCGTGGGATAAAGGTCACCTAACTGCTTATATTGGCAAACTCACACGTGTGTGTAAGTAGGGTGTCTTGATTTGCAAACCATGTCAAACGGATCACCTACGATATGGTTTCCAAATGGTGTTGATGGGACTAACATGCCGACTTTACATATGATGTTTCAAGTCGATCCCATACCTCTAGAAGTTGCAAATGGTTGCAATAGTCAATCGTTGACCACCTAATTAATTTAAATCGTGGGATAAAGGTCACCTAACCACCATTTAAATGTAATGTTGGGTTCTAGATTTTAACATGAAAATGACCTTAAAAGGTATTAATTATTAAAATAATGATATCATAAATACTAAAATTGATCTTTGTTAAATTTTGTAGATGGCCACAAATAATTATGACAATCATGATAATTCATCCACGTCCGCCCAATCTTTACAAGTGATTCTCCAAAAAGAACGTCTAAATCATAACAATTTTATCGATTGGTATGGAAACTTGAGAATCGTTCTCAAGCAAGAGAAACGATCATATGTTTTAGATGACCCTGTCCTCGATCAACCTACTACGGATGATGAGGAGGCCTATAATGATTGGATAAAGTACAATGAGGACTTTGTCCAAGTGTCTTGCCTCATGTTGGCAAGCATGACTCTGGATCTCCAAAAGGAGTATGAACATCACGGAGCTTATGACATGATAACCCAACTGAAGGAAACATTCCAACAGCAAGTGAGGGTTGAGCGCTTCAAAACGGTTCGAGCGCTCCATGCATGTCGTATGGACGACAAGCAATTAGTTTCATCTTATGTACTTAAGATGAAAAGTCACATTGACCGCCTCGAAAGGCTAAACTGTCCTGTCTCAAAGGAATTGGCCACGAATTTGATCCTCAATGACCTTACCAAAAGGTTCGAGATGTTCGTGTTGAACTACAACATGAATGCTTGGGACAAAAGCATTAGTTAGCTTCACTCTATGCTCAAAACAGTCGAGGCGGCCATGGGTAAAAGGGATTTACCCGTTCTCACCATTAATGAAGGTGGGAACAAGAAAAGGCCTCATCCCGCACCCAAGGCAAGAGTTGCCAAGGGTAAGGGACCTGTAACGGGAAAAGGTAAAGGGGTGGCAAGGGTGCCACGCAAAGCACAGGAGAAGAGGCAAAAGGTTGCTTCTAATGACTCATGCTTCAAGTGTGGAGAGATTGGACATTGGGCAAGAAATTGTCCTGTCCATCTCCAAGAGTTGAAAGCAAAGAGGGAGGTCGGGCAGACCTCAGGTACCATATACATGATCCATATTAATTTAAACTTAATATCCTCTAACACATGGGTATTAGATACCGGATGTGGAACTCACATTTGCAACTTATTGCAGGGGTTCAAAAGAAGTAGCAACTTCAACAAAGGGGATGTTAGCCTCTACATGGGCAATGGGGCTAAAGTTCAAGTTGAAGCTCGTGGTGACTACATCTTGAAACTTCCAAATGGTTTGTATGTAATTTTGTATAATGTTTTGTGTGCTCCTAGTTTGACTAGGAACATTATTTCCGTGGCCCTATTAAAACATTTTGGATATGTATTATCATTTATTGGAAATGAAATCCATGTTACTTTGAATGACATGTTTTACATTAAAGCTACTCCCATTAATGGTATCTATGAATTGGTTCGTGAAAATACATTGAATGAGAGCTTATTGTACGAAACTAGTACCAAGAAACTCATATCGGATTTGAATGAGAGTTACCTTCGGCATTGCCATCTTGGTCATATAAACAAGAAAAGAATACAAACACTACAAAAGAATGGTCTTTTAAAAAGAAGTGAATTTGATTCATTTGATGTATGTGAGTCTTGTTTACAAGGTAAAATGACCAAGGCACCTTTTAGTGGCAAAGCCGATAGGGCAAAGGATTTATTAGGTGTCATACATTCAGATGTATGTGGTCCTTTTAAACCTATGACAAGGTACAATGAAAGATACTTCATTACCTTTACTGAGGACTATAGTCGATATGGGTATGTGTATTTGTTAAGACACAAAGATGAAGCTTTTGAAATGTTCAAGATTTTTCAAAATGAAGTACAAAATCAACTCAATAAGTCAATTAAAATTTTTCGCACCGATAGAGGAGGTGAATACCTGAATGATGCTTTTAGGGACCATCTTAGAAGTTGTTGGATTGTCTCACAACTATCTCCACCGGGAACACCACAACATAATGGCGTATCCGAGCGGGGAAATCGAACTCTATTGGATATGGTTCGATCCATGATGGCTAGAAGCTCATTACCTCTGTCATTTTAGGGTTTTGCTCTGCTCTCTGCGGCCGTATTTTGAATATGGCCCCAACCAAGAACGTGGAAAGGACACCATATGAAATATGGCATGGAAGGATTCCATCATTTTCATATTTGAGGTGTAGGGGTGTGAGGCTTATGTGAAGACTCCCACCTCGAACAAGTTAGAACGTCGTTCCACTAAGTGTATCTTTATGGATATCCAAGAGATTCTATGGGATATTATTTCTATGATCCAATACAACAAAAGGAGTTTGTTGCCAAAAAGGGTGAGTTCTTGGAAACCAAGTTCCTTATGGAAGGAACTGGTAGTAGAACTGTGGATCTTGAAGAGGATCAAGAACCGCAACCCGATACACATTTGGTTGACACTAGCACTCAACATGAGGATGTTGAAAGTGATCAAATAGTTGATCAATACACAGAAAACGTTCACAGATCTGGTAGAACTAGTAATCCACCTGAAAGATATGGATTTTTCACTGATGGATGCTATGTGATAGATTCCGATGAACCAATCACATACCATGATGTGTTGTACAATTCGGATTGTGACAAATGGCTTGAAGCCATGAACGTTGAGATGCAATCCATGTAAGACAATCAAGTATGGGACTTGGTTATGCCACCTCTTAACTCCAAAGTAATTGGAAGTAAATGAGTTTTCAAGAAGAAAACCGATATGCATGGAAACTTGGATACTTATAAAGCTAGACTTGTAGCAAAGGGTTTCAGTCAAACTCAAGGGGTTGACTATGATGAAACTTTCTCTCCTGTTGCGATGCTAAAGTCTATTAGGATATTGTTTGCCATAGCTGGTCATTATGATTATGAGATTTGGCAAATGGATGTCAAAACGGCTTTTCTAAATGGATATCTTGAGGAAGATGTCTACGTGGTTCAGTCTGAAGATTTTGTCGATCCAAAACATCCTAACAAATTATGCAAGTTAAAGAAATCAATCTATGGATTGAAACAAGCATCGAAAAGTTGGAATCACCGTTTTGATGAAAAAGTAATAAATTTGGATTCATCAAGAACGCTGATGAAGCCTGTGTATATAAGAAAGCTAGTGGGAGCTTTATCATTTTCCTAGTATTGTATGTTGATGACATACTACTATTTGGAAATAACGTTCCAACCATGGAAGGTGTAAAAACCTAGCTTGGAAGTTGTTTTTCCATCAATGATCTTGGTGAGGCCGCCTATATTCTGGGAATAAAGATATATAGGGATAGATCAAGGCGCTTGATTGGTTTAAATCAAAGTGCATACATTGATAAGATCTTGAAAACGTTCAAGATGGAAAACTCTAAGAAAGGTACGGTACCTATTGTAAGAGAAACGATATTGAGTACAACTCAATGTCCAAGCTCAAAGGAAGAGCAAGATAAAATGAAGGCAATCCCATACGGATCTGCTATTGGATCCATCATGTATGCAATGATATGCACTCGGCCGGACCTTTCATGCGCCTTAAGCATGATAAGCCGATACCAGCAAAATCCTGGAAGCAGTCATTGGATGGTTGTTAAGAACATACTTAAATACCTAAGGAAGACAAAAGATATGTTTCTTATCTATGGACCTGGTGATGACGAACTCGTTGTAAAAGGTTACACGGATGCGAGTTTCCAAACCGATCATGATGATTCACGATCACAATCGGGATACATTTTCATTCTGAATGGAGGAGCTGTCTCTTGGAAGAGCTCTAAACATGATGTTGTTGCTTTATCAACTACAGAATCTGAATACGTCGCCGCCTCATTGGCAGCTCAAGAAGCTGCATCGTTGAAGAAATTCATTTCCGATCTAGGGTTGTCCCTTCCATTCAGGAACCCCTAGAGATCTTTTGTGATAACGAGGGTGCGATTGCTCAAATCAAGGAACCTCGTGCTCATCAAAAAACTAGGCACATTGAACGGAACGAGATGAAGTTGAGAAAGGAAAGATATGTATTCGCAAAGTTCACACAGATCAAAATATTGCAGATCCTCTTACGAAGCTCCTAGAAAAGGCAAAGCATGAAGGTCATACTTGTGCCATGGGACTTCGATATTCTAGTAATTGGATCTGATCTGAAATTTCATTTGGATATTTGGAATTCCCTTTCTACTTGAATAAAATTATTTGGTTATAGTATTTCAATAAATGTTCAATTTAGCATGTTTTATCCATGGGTAAATTGTTTACACTAAATGTTCGTAGTCGTTCATACTCGTGGGAAGAAGTATGAAGGTAAGATTATTATGAATTTGGATCGGTGGATATTCATAAGAAATGAATATAGAGCAAGGTTGCTGCCAAAGTTCATAGATATTTGTGGGATACAAATATTGGACTGACCCGCATCTCAAATTTTACTACATGGAACCTTCTAGATTGATCATAAGTATATTTGAGTAAAGGAGAATATCATTTGGTATCCTCAGACCTAGGATACATATTGGGTTTTGATATTCACCAAGTGTAATACCTTGAGCTAGTTCTTCACTGCCCTGAAATAATGGACAGTACGTAAGGCTATGTTCAGGCGTGACACGAGGTGTTTATGAGAAACGTATGTAATCAAGATGGAATTTGTTCCTCTTATTCATGAGAGCAAGATGTCTAAGGCCTGATTAAGTTAAATCAACAAGGAATGACCAGTACTTTTTCATATTGAAAGCCATTCAATAACATCATCCCCTTCGAGTATCCAACTTGAAATGATTTAGGTGAATTAATCATTAATCCTTTTGTTACAGATGTCATATTAAATCCAAGGACACAGAATGATCATTCCTAGTTGATTTAACTTAATCAGGCATTAGACATCTTACTCTCAACGAATAAGAGGAACAAATTCCATCTTGATTAGATATGTTTCTCACAGTCACCTCGTGTCACACCTGAACATAGCCTTATGTACTGTCCATATTTCAGAGCCGTGAAGAACTAGCTCAAGGTATAACACTTTGGTAAATATCAAATCCCAATATGTATCTCAGGTCGAAGCATACCAAATGATATTTGCCTTTACTCAAGTTTACTTATGATCAATCTAGAAGATTCAATCTAGTAAAATTGAGATGCGGGTCAGTCCAATTTGTATCCCACAAATATTTATGAACTTTGGTTGCAACCAATTCCTCTGTATTCATACCTTATGAATATCCACCAATCCATGTTCATAACAGTATTACGTTCATATTTATTTCCACAAATATGACCGACTATGGACATTTAGTGTTAGGATCAGTGATCTACGTTTGATTGATTAGAGAGTATTGCAGCGGAAATAAAACAATGAATTAGACAATTCACAAGAACACAATTGATTATTCAATATAAGAGTAAACGGTTATAGAGAGAGAGAGAGAATTCTACGAAAGATATTTCATTCAATATGCGCTTTCGTCGTAACAGAATGTCACATGTACAATTAGGTCAACATCTCTTATATAGGAGATGTGACGTCTGCTGATGTCACTTGATAGTGACGTTTGCTGATGTCACTTGATAGTGACATCTAACAGAATTATTCAAACTATTGATAGTTAACACAACTACTGAAGATGTCAAACAACTGACATCTTCTTACAAAAATACTAAGTGAACTATCACTACAACTACTGAAAAGAAACTACTGAAACTACAACGACTGAAGAACATGCTCTTCAGTCGTTTTACAAGTACCGAAATAGAAAAGAAAACTACTAAAAGGAAACCATCACAACAACTGAGGAATGCTTCTTCAGCTGTTGTAACAAACTCTGAAGGCTTCAGTACTTGTACTTGAACTTCAGCTATTGTCATCAGCTGATGTCTTTAGCTGTTGTCTTCTGTCTTTGTACTTCAGCTGTTGATCTTCAGTACTTTAGTCTTCAGCTGTTGATCTTCAGACTTTGGTCTTCAGCTGTTGAAGTCTTCAGTACTTTAGTCTTCAGCTTTTGAAGTCTTCAGTACTTTAGTCTTCAGCTGTTGATCTTCAGACTTTGGTCTTCAGCTGTTGAAGTCTTCAGTACTTTGTTCTTCAGCTGTTGCTCTTCAGACTTTGTCAAACAGCTGATCAAGTCTTCAGCAGTTGTTGTGATGTCTGTGAGACTTAGAGGTTTTTCTGATCAGGCTTATTGGTTCTTTTGGTCCAACAAACTCCCCCTGAACCAATGCAGCCAAAACCTCTAAACTTATTGAAGATGTCCCAGTTATTATGGCAGAAAGATTGGTGTTTTTGTCTTCTAGATCAGGTCAGAAGTGACCCTTGTAAGCACAGGCCTGGGAAGAAGTCTCAATGATCTGTTTGGCAAAGGATGAATGGGAACTCTGTCTTGGGGAACTAGACACAGAGCTGTTACCCCATCCATGAGATCTACTTCCCAACTATGAGTCTGTATGACTCCCTTGTATAGGCCTCAAGGAAGGTTACTTATTCCTCCATGGTAAGCTCTTCTGCTCCTCCTTCAAAAAGTGATTCTGGCCCATAATACTCAGATAGGTATTTGACCTTCTTCCCATTTTTGAGTTCCACATTGTTATTACTCTATAAGCAAATTCATCTGGGTGATTACCCTCTATGAACAACTGGAGCTCATTCTTTCTAACTTCCTCAAGCCTCCTATACACTAACCCCTTTTTCACCATTTTATTCTCCAGCATCTTTTGTGAGGTCAGTTTAGCTTTATAGGCTTTCTTGAAGTCATCTAGGATTTCCCAGGGTGATACTACAAAGACCAGTGAGATCAATTCATCTACAATCTTCTTTACTTGGCCAATGTATCTCTGTGGAATGTTTTTCTTTTGAATCCTATGAGACACCCTGGGATCAGGCCAAATCCTCACTCTCTCCTTTTGATATTGAAAGGTATGTTTGAGAGTGTATAACCTGAGAGCATGCTTCTTCATGTTGATGATTGAAGATGTGGCATCATATGCTTTGTCAACTCTTCTCAATAGTTCCTCATCATGTTGTTTGTGAAGCTCTTCTTTTTCTAACTTTACTTTCACAGTTTGCCTTTGAGACTCAGGAGTAACTGTTGGAGGTGACTTGTGGCCTTAGGCAACTGTATAATAGCTGAGATTGGCAGCCTATCTTCATCTTCATCATTATTTTCTTCATCTTCTTCTAGCCTCAGTACCCTTCTCTTCCTCTTCTGGGGTACATCATCGGCTATGGTTTTGAGGGTAAGGGAATTGGTTTGATGGGTTGTGGTTGTGGTGGTTTTGGTGTGGGAATTTTGACAGGCTGTTCTAGCATTTTGGATGTGAGTGCGGCTTTAGATTGCTTGACTAGTTTAGTCCTGCTCCCAGCACCAGCTTCATTTAAGGCTTCAATAACCAATCCTTTGGTATATACTTCAGACGGACAGATCTTGGTGGTTATTACCAAGATGCTGTCCCTGGACCATGCCTTGATTTCAATCAATGATCTACCAAGATGCTTAGCTATGAACCTGATGATGATTTCCAGCCTTTCCCTTTCCAACACATCATAACTTGCCGATCTATCTTGGATTTCTTCAATCCCCAATCTTCTGATTTCTGAGTCAAGTTTTTAAGTGTCATGACCTTGCCTAAACAACTGATCAATGATGTTCTCCATTGATCGGCTGTGTTCGGCATCAGCCATCTTCACCATTATCTCCAAGTCAGTCTCATTTTCATTCTTCCTTTTCTTGTATGTGACATGAAAGTGTTTAGTACTTTCAGTCACTTTCTCCATGTTAGCTTCCTTCTCCTTCTCCTCTCAGTCTCTTTCCTATCTGCAATCCTCTTTCTTTTTGCTTTCACTGACTGAATCTCCCCTTTTGGTTGCATTGGTTGCAAGGGTTTGATTGTCAGAAAGCCTTTGCCACAACATCCTCTATCAAGGGTTGTATAACTGAGGGAAGCCTCTCATCAAGGGTTTTAATCACTATATCGTGATAATTGGTGTGATGAGAGGTAACGAATTTTGAAAGATTGCAGCTATTTGCTCAGGGGGGTTCTATCCCTGAGAATAGTGCCAGAATTAGAGGCAGGTGGCTGAGTGTTTTGGAGTGGCTCTGTGTATGGGAAACCTTCAGAGGAAGGTGCCATCTATGGGGTTTGAGGGGTAGATGGTCTTTGATCCTGAGAAATTTTGGCAAGCAGCTCTTTGAGTCTGCTCACCTCATCCTCTAGGATGGTGTTTTGGGCTAAAACATCATAAAAGAAGCCCAGGTCATCATCAGTGTTTACTGAATCACTTGACCTCCTGATATAATCAGGATGAACATCTCTGAGTGTAGATCAGTAGTAGCATGTGCCCCTTGCTCTTGGTACTGGGGACTTCCTGCCTCAGGACTATGTCCTTCATCAGGAGTTGCCTCTGGTGAGGTCTTATGAATGTTACCAACTTCATCCTGATCATATGCTGAAGCAGAAGAAGTGGCAGCCTCACCAGAAGTTCCAATCTCCTTTTCTACACTTGGAGATGGAACATTGTAACCCTTGTGCTGTGGGTTATCAGAAGCACTTTGGTCCTCCCCTTCAATGGTTGAGGTATCCCAGTTGGAATTGGTTTCTGGGGAGGGGGTGAGGAGTGCAACTGACTCAGCACTTGTGCAACAATAAGTGTAGGACTTGGAGGGGCGGTTGTATGTGGAGATGGGTAGAAGCAGATTGCACCCGGGGTTGAGTGGTGCGCTTCAATGGTAACCCTCTCAATTGAGATGGGTTCCAGCAATGTGAGATCCCCCATATGGTTGCAACAGGATCTATTGAGAGGATACGTGTGCGGCTTTGGTAGGTTGAGTCTTAGACATAACTGGGGGGTTAAAACCAGTATGTGTGTCCTGTGTTTGTGGTACAGGGGCAACCTCAGGGGACTCATCTCCCTGAGTAGCCTTTTTTGGCTTTTTGGATTTGGGTTTGGTGGGTACTTTGGATTTGGAGGTGGTGGCTGTGGGTTCCAGCTGCGTGGGTTTTCGCATCTTGGCAGCCTGTTTGAGTGATTGGTCTGCGTTGTGCCTGGAGTATACCTCAGGCAATACAGCCATGGTAGGGACTCCAAGGCCAACAAGTCCCTCAGCTTTCAGTTGGTTCTCTATAATGGCCATGATGAATCGAGGATATAATATCCATTGGTTAGCAATAGGTTTTGAGGCCATATCCTTAAGTTCAAGAAAAATTATTTCAGAAAAATTGAAGTTTTGTTGCTCAAGGATAGAGAAGAATACCTGCTGCCACCTGGTTGACATTTGATCCTAACAAGAAGTCTTAGGAGCTAAGCATACATTCACCATATGAAAA
Source organism: Flaveria trinervia (assembly GCA_025506515.1). Classification (NCBI taxonomy): domain Eukaryota; kingdom Viridiplantae; phylum Streptophyta; class Magnoliopsida; order Asterales; family Asteraceae; genus Flaveria; species Flaveria trinervia. Next base: position 34,242,186 of record CM046451.1, on the reverse strand, counting down.
ATAGGCGTTCTGCATCATTGAAATGCTTCTTCAGGATGGTAGAGGCGCTGAGGTTACCCTAGTATCCATGGTGGGAAAAGGATAGATCAGTGGTGCCCTTTGGATACCCAGCGGGGAAAGTGGCATCATCCAGTTGTAGGGTTTGGCGAAGGATTGCCGGAGTGATGACCACCTGTCGGTTGTTGACGAACGACTGGAGAGACTCAGTGTCATTCTCCCTAGTGATAAGGGTGACGTTCGTCCAGAACTGATTTAGGGAGTCGGCATGAATGGTAGGATTTAGAAGGAAGCCATTTTGTAGGGATAATGGACCATTAGATCAATGGCATTATCAAACTTTGTCCAGAAGGGTGATTTAGTAAGGTAGGCAACACAGTTGTGTCTTGGTTTAAGCTTCATGGTCGCCATTAATATGAGAGAAGATTTGGAGGTTTTCAACGTTAGGTTTTGAGATAATGAAGCTCTTTAAGATTAGGTATTTATAGGGTAAGGGTTAGAAAACAACTGAAGGGTTTGGTGTTAATCATCAGTAGTTTTAAATGACTGATGACATGGTATTACCCTTTCAGAGGCTGAAACAACTGAAGTCTTGGGTTTAGGCATCAGCAGTTATAAAACTACTGAAAACCATGGTTTTGGCTTCAGATGTTTGAAAACAACTGAAGACTTGGTTCTAGTCATCAGTAGTTGTGAAACTACTGAAAACCTTGGTTTTGTCTTCAGGTGTTGTAAACAACTGATAACTTGGTTTTAGTCATCAGTAGTTGTAAAACTACTGAAGACATGGTTTTGTCATCAGTTGTTGTAAACAGCTAAGGACTTGGTGTTAGTCATCAGTAGTTGTGAAACTGCTGAGGACATGGTTTTGTCGTCAGCTATTTAGAATGAAACAGCAGTTGTAGAAACAACTGAAGAGAAAATTCTCATCAGTAGTTTTCGTCAAGTCTTAGCCTTTCAGCTGTTTCATACTGTCCTCACACTTACTCATAGTCTTTTTGTTGTTTTTAGTTGTTTCATAGGACATCAGTACTTGATCTGTTTTTACTGATATTAGTAGTTATAACTACATCAGTAGTTGTAACTTGATCAGTTGTTTTAACAGAATCAATACTATATGTGATATGATTACTAATGATCATCAGTACTTATTTACTGAGATCATCAGTAGTTATCACTTATTCTAGCTGCAGCATACCAAGCCTTAACACTAGGTTTTGAAAAGTTGAACTATCCAAAGGCTTAGTAAAAATGTCTGCAAGCTCATCAGCACTAGGCACAAACTTTGGATCAATCAGACCTTTTTCAAAACAGTCCCTAATAAAATGATGTTTGATCTCTATATGTTTGGTCCCAGACTCTTTAGGAGCAGCCTGAAATCTATCACAAACACAAGTTGCAAACATGATATCTGATCTAGAAGCTGTTAGGTACATCAAGGACCCAATCATACATTTGTAAAGTGTTTCATCAACAGCTTTACCTTTCTGATCCGCATCCAGTTGTGTGGTGTTGCACGTGGGAGTAGAACAGGGTTTACAATTTTGTAAATCAAACTTATTCAAAAGATCTTTTGTATATTTTGACTGATGAATAAAGGTTCCATGAGCCTTTTGTTTGATTTGCAAGCCTAGAAAGAACTGTAATTCTCCCATTGCACTCATTTCAAACCTTTGTTTCATTAAACATGTAAAATCATCACACAACTGGGGATCAGAGGATGCAAAAATAATATCATCAACATAAATTTAACAAGTAGCTTATGCTGATCCATCTTCTTAATAAACAAAGTTTTATCTATGGAGCCTCTAGTGAATTATTTTTAAGAAGAAAATTGGAAAGTGTTTCATACGAGGCTTTAGGAGCTTGCTTCAACCCATAAAAAGCCTTATCCAGTTTACACCTAATCATGATGTTTATTATCCTCAAAACCTGGTGGTTGACACACATAAACCTCTTCTTTTATTTTACATATAAAAATGCACTTTTGACATCCATTTGAAAAACTTTAAGATTGTGGAATGCAGCATAGGCTAAGAACAATCTAATTGCCTCTAGTCTGGCTACAGGGGCAAAGGTTTCATCATAATCAATACCTTCTTCTTGTGAAAACCCTTGTACAAACAGTATAGCCTTGTTCTTAACAATAAGCCCATTTTCATCAGTTTTATTCCTAAACACCCTTTAGTGCCTATTGCACACTTACCGGGGGTAGAGGAACCGGTTCCCACACTTGCTGTTTCTTGAACTGAAGTAGCTCAAGCTGCATGGCTTCAACCCATCCATTGTCTCTCAAAGCAACATGATAGTTCTTTGGCTCTAGCTGACTGATGAAGAGAGCATAGAAACAGAAGTTAGACAATTGACTTCTTGTTGAAACTCCAACATTGATATCACCAATAATTTGTGACATTGGGTGATTCTTCAGCTCTTGATAAACAATGAGATCTGTGCAAGTGTTTGTAGAACCTTCAGCAGCAGCAGATGGTGATGCAGACTCTTGAAACCAAGAATTAGATGGTAAATCAAAAGCTGTAGAGGAATCAAATATCTCATCAGCATTTGTTATGGATGGAACTGCTGAAGCTACAGGAACATCAAGTTTAGCAGACTCAGGCAGTTGATCACTAAACTTGAATAGGTGAGTATTGATATTATCATTATCATCAATACCACCAGGTGGAAGACATGCTGCAGAAGATGATTTATCCACATGATCTGCAACAGCTGGAGGTTGATAAGGAACATATTGCAGTATGTCCAGCTCAAACAACTCCACAGGGTTTTTGGGAATCTTGTCCTTTGGAGATTCATTACACTTCACATGCAGAGTCTCTTCAACTATCTCTTTGTTCTGCAATTGAAGACTATGTATGCCTTGCAAGTACATGAAACCAACAAAATACCCTGCATCCACCTTAGATCAAATTTGTGGAGTTTATCCTTTGTGTTGAGAATGAAACAGGGACACCCAAAGGCTCTGAAAAATGAAATTAGAGGAGCCAAGTGATGTAGAACTTCATATGGAGTCTTCATCAACCTCTGATTTACTAAGGCTCTATCTGCACATAGAAAGCTGTGTTAACAGCTTCAGCCAAAAGGTCAGTGGCAAACTAGAGTCAGCCAACATAGACCTTGTAGCTTCAATTAGGGTCCTGTTCTTTCTCTCCACTACTCCATTTTTCTGGAGTTCTTGGGATGCTAAACTGCCTTTTGATTCCATTTGAAAGATAAAAAGCATCAAGTGTATGGTTTCGGAATTCAGTTCCATTGTCACTCCTTATACACTTGACTGATAGGGAATATTGCTTCTCAACATACACACAAAGTTTATAATCTTCTGAGCAACCTCATCCTTTGAATGCAGAAAGAAAGTCCATACAAATCTGGAGTAATCATCCACAATTACCAGACAGTATTTCTTCTTTGCCATGCTCATCACTCTCACAGGACCAACTAGATCCATGTGCAGTAACTGCAAGCAGGCAGTGGACTTAGGTTCTTCAATAGGAGGGAATGAGACTTTGTGTTGTTTTCCTTTTAAACAAGCAGTGCAGGTTTCATCACAGTGGAACTCCTTTATTGGTAAACCTCTCACTAAACTATTGTGGATGAGCTGATTCATGTTTTTGATATTAACATGACCCAGCCTTCTGTGCCACAGTTTAGATTCCTGAGGAGAGGCTTTGGAAAATAGGCAAGGATGGCCTTTGAGAGCTATTTTCTTGGAAAGATCTAAGGCATACACTCTCCTGTCCTGTTGGCCCTCAGGAGAGTGTGATCATCCAACACCTTATCAATCAAATTCAGAACTTTGGATGACAGAATCCTGCAGTTCTGACTGATGAAAAGAGCAACATGACCTTTATCACACATTTAACTGACACTCAAGAGATTGTATTTGAGATTTTCCACATGATTAACATCATCAAACTTTATTTCCCCATTGGAGACAAAGCCTTTGCCAATGATGTAACCCTTAGCATCATTGCCAAAAGAAACAAACCCCTTCTTTCATTGAGAGTAGTCATGAGGAAGAGAGCTGTTCCCTGTCATATGCATAGATCCTCCACTGTCTACATACCACATGCTACTTTGGCATGCTGAAGAACCCTGCAATCATAACCAATTAGTTAGTTTTTGAGACCTAAACCTTTTTGGTTTTGGGTCTATTCACATCAACAGACGGTAAACTAACAGATTTGCTATGAATAACAGCCTGAGGGGATGGAGATGGTGAAGAAGAAGAATCCTTTGGCATGGATTTTCTTCTCTATGTTTTCAGCACAGGAGCATCTAATTGGTTGACTCTCCCCAATAGATGTTGAACCATCATAACAAGTTGTGTCTGATTCTGTAATAAAGCCCTCAGCTCATCAGACATATTAGTACTTGAGATTGATGGATACTATGTTGTACCATCTCCCTTTGAGCAACCTCAGCTGTTGCCTGATTAACCCCTTGCTTTTTGGATTTTTTTTGGATTTAGGGGTCACAGGTTTTGATGTTGCTGGTACAAATTTGGTTTCAAACGTAGTTTTCATTTTATCCATTTGCTTTTTAATGTTCTCATTATATTTGAGTTTGGAGCCCTTTTTATACCAGCAATCATGAGTAAGATCATTGAATAAGCCATATATTTCACATGGCTTTTTCTTCATCATAAGTTGATCATCTGCTGAAGAAGATGGAACTACTGAAGACTTATTCTTCAGCAGTTTGCTATCAATACTAGCAGTTTTCTTCCCTTTAGTACATGCAGTAGTTTGGGTTTGTTCTCCATGTGTTATGACATGCTCTTTGGTACTTTCAGTACATTGTGAAATACCACCTGGAGTAATCAACTTTTTGATCATGTGAGTGTCAGCATTTGAACCATCAACATCAGCTGATAGGTTCTGAGAGGAATTAATGTTGACTTCAACCTCTGATGGTGCTATATCAGATAGTAGATCACATGATGAAAAGGATTGGTTATTGCTTTCTCCATCAGATTTTATCTCTGCTCTAGGAGTAAAATCTGTAGGAGGAGCAGTGTGATTATAACCAATGCCAAACTTCACATTGGAAGCAGACTGCTTACTAAGAAGCATTTCAAAACCCTTGCAAGAATGTACCCATTGATCACACTCTAACTGGGTAGTTGCAAGTGTTTCTTTGAGGTCTCTGTACTTCTCTAGAAGTACCTCTTCCCTAGCCTTATCATCAGTGATTTGACATTTAAGTTTGTAAATCTCATCATTCTTATCACTAAGCACAGACTCAAATTCAGGTTTTCTTTTGGATATTGTTTGTTCTAGCTCAATGTTCTTGTTAATTAAAGCTACATTTGCTTCTCTAATAGATGCATTGCAGCTATGCATGTTTCAGAACATTGCTTGGCTTTGGCCTCAGAGGATACCTGTGATACCTGTGGTGTGGAGGCATTAGAGGATGAGGTATGAGCAGACTCCAGAGCCATAAGAGCAAGGTTCCAAAAGGACTGTCACCACCATGCTGACCAGCACCAGAGAACAGTTGTTCATGACCAGACATATCATCTGGTAAACTGCTCCAGTCAACAACTCCTAGGGTGAAAAAGCTGTGTTGTTGAGGTTGAGATTGTTGATGAGATTGGGAAGGTTGAGGTTCAGGCAATGCTTGTGGTTGTTGTGCTATAGAAGCTTGAACCGAATTTGGCTGAGGCATGTAATAGCAGGGATATGGATATGACATTGGACCCTGAGGGACAAAGTATGCAGGAGATATAGGGTGTGAATGATGACCAGAACTCGTAGGATGTTGCCCTCTGTTTTGTGGACTAGTGCTTGGAAAAGTCACAAAGGGTGCAGAGGAGTTAGATCCAGTTGATCTACACTCTCTTGCAAAGTGTCCAAGCCTTTGGCATTTGTGACACCTCAACTTACTCTTGTCAAAACCAACTTTGTGTTGCCAGAGAGTCCAGGAAATTTTCTGCCAGTTCTCTTGTAGAACTTTTGAGATCTGATATTAACTAAGGCCATTTGGCTTAGAATATCCATCTCTTCTAAATCGTCATCAGCAATACCCTTCAGATCATCCATGATGAAGCATAAATTGTCACTATTACATCTTGATTGACTATCAACACCAACAAATGCATGATCAGAACTATTTGAAGAGAAATCTATATGCTCATCAAAATTGCTTTCAGATGCAGCATATTCTGACTCATGACCAACCAAGGCAGTATTCCCTGGTACAAAGTCATCAGTGAGCTTTCCTGATGATGCCAGTTTCCTTTTTTGCTCTATCTCTCTCTCGAATGTAAGCAATTTCCAATGAAGTTGGGTGAGAGATAGGCTATCCAAATTTGCACTGGAGCGTAGGACAATAGTGTATGTGTCCCATCACTCAGGCAGTGATCTGAGGAATCTGTTATTCATCTGGCTATTGGTGTATTCCTGTTTGACCATTTTCAGCTCAGAGATCAAACAGGAAAACCGCTCAAATTTTTGAGTCAGTGTCTCTCCCTTCCTATGAGAGAATGTCTCATATTGTTGGGCAAGGATTTCTCTGTTGTTTGCTAAGACCTCATCTGTTCCACCGAATTGTTCCTTCAGTGCATTCCAGAGGTCATGAGTAGTTTCATGATGCATAAGCCCTGAAAAGATTTCATTAGGCAAAGCCAGGGCCAGAATACCATGCGCTTTAGCATCAATCTCAAACAGTTTCCGATCCTCATCTGAGTATTGTTCCTTCTTCTTCGGAACCATTTGGTTGGTTTCCGGATTGTTCACCATAGGCTTGTGTGGATCATGTACCACAGATGTCCAACAACCTGAACTGTTAATAGATAGGTGATGAAGCATCCTTCGTTGCCATATGTTATACTCAGTCCTAACCAGCATCGGAGGCTTGGTTGAGGAACGGTATTGTGAGGGTCATTAGCAGGAGTAGTCATTCTTCTGATTCAACCAAATTCAATTAAGCTTTAGCAGATTTAGAACAAAACACAACAAACCAAATTGAACCAAGAGAGAGCTCAAAGTGAATAAACAAAAGCAGCAGAAATTCAATAATCTATAACCAATTCTTGCAAATATGCTAATTTAATCAAACATAGATATCGAATAGTAGTTTCAATGATCAATTGTTAGATCGATCAATGATTAACCAGCTCTGATACCATTTGTTAGGATCAGTGATCTACATTTGATTGATTAGAGAGTATTGTAGCGGATATCAAACAATGAATTAGACAATTCATAAGAACACAATTGATTATTCTATATAAGAGTAAACGATTATAGAGAGAGAGAATTCTGCGAAAAATATTTCATTCAATATGCGCTTTCGTGGTAACAGAATGTCACATGTACAATTAGGTCAACATCTCTTATATAGGAGATGTGATGTCTGCTGATGTCACTTGATAGTGACATCTAACAGAATTATTCAAACTACTGATAGTTAACACAACTACTGAAGATGTCAAACAGTTGACATCTTCTTACAAAAATACTAAGTGAACTATCACTACAACTACTGAAAAGAAACTACTGAAACTACAACGACTGAAGAACATGCTCTTCAGTCGTTTTACAAGTACCGAAATAGAAAAGAAAACTACTAAAAGGAAACCATCACAACAACTGAGGAATGCTTCTTCAGCTATTGTAACAAACTCTAAAGGCTTCAGTACTTGTACTTGAACTTCAGCTGTTGTCATCAGCTGATGTCTTCAGCTGTTGTCTTCTGTCTTTGTACTTCAGCTGTTGATCTTCAGTACTTTAGTCTTCAGCTGTTGATCTTTAGACTTTGGTCTTCAGCCGTTGAAGTCTTCAGTACTTTAGTCTTCAGCTTTTAAAGTCTTCAGTGCTTTAGTCTTCAGCTGTTGATCTTCAGACTTTGGTCTTCAGCTGTTAATCTTCAGTACTTTAGTCTTCAGCTGTTGATCTTCAGACTTTGGTCTTCAGCTGTTGAAGTCTTCAGTACTTTAGTCTTCAGCTTTTGAAGTCTTCAGTACTTTAGTCTTCAGCTGTTGATCTTCAGACTTTGGTCTTCAGCTGTTGAAGTCTTCAGTAATTTGTTCTTCAGCTGTTGCTCTTCAGACTTTGTCAAACAGCTGATCAAGTCTTCAGCAGTTGTTGTGATGTCTGTGGGACTTAGAGGTTTTTCTAATCAGGCTCATTGGTTCTTTTGGTCCAACATTTAGAATAATAAACATATTCATGGATATATACATGCTAAAAGAAACACAATCTCAGAATATCGCAAATATATAAAGAGTTAAACGTTACATTGATCCAAACTTTTAAATACTAAACAAATCAATTCTAATCAGTAGAAAATCGAAGTCCTAAGGCACAAGTATGACTTTCATGCTTTGCCCTTTCAAGGAGCTTCGTGAGTGGATCCGCAATGTTTTGATCGTGTGAACTTTACGAATACATATCTTTCCTTTTTCAACTTCATCCCTTATGTAGTTGAATCTCCGCTCAATGTGTCTAGTCTTTTCATGTGCACGGGGTTCCTTGATTTGGGCAATTGCACCCTCATTATCACAAAATATTTCTAAGGGGTCTTGAATGGTAGGGACGACCCCTAAATCAGCGATAATTTTCTTTATCCATCCAGCTTCCTGAGCTGCTAATGAGGCAGCTATGTATTCGGATTCTGTAGTGGATAATGCTACCACGTCTTGTTTTGAACTCTTCCATGACACTGCCCCTCCATTCATAATAAAGACATACCCCGATTGTGATCGAGAATCATCTCGATTTGTTGGAAGGTCGCATCCGTGTAACCCTTTACAATGAGTTCCTCTTCACCAGACCCGTATATTAGAAACATATCCTTAGTCCTCCTAAGGTATTTTAATATACTTTTAATAGCCATCCAATGTGTATTACTTGGATTTTGTTGATATCTACATGTCATGCTGAATGCGCATGACACATTTCGTCTAGTACATATCATCGCATACATGATGGATCCTATAGCAGACGCATATGGGATGTCCTTCATTCGATCTTGCTCATCCTTTGAGCTTGGACATTGAGATGTACTCAATATTGTCCCTCTGTGAATAGGTACGATACCTTTCTTAGAGTTTTCCATCTTGAACCTTTTCAAGACTTTATCAATGTATGCACTTTGATTTAAACCTATTAACCGCCTCAATCTATCCCTATAGATCTTTATTCTCAAAATATAGGCGGCTTCACCGAGATCTTTTATGGAAAAACATTGTCCAAGCCAGGTTTTAACACCTTCCATGGTTGGAATATCATTTCCAAAAAGTAGTATGTCATTAACATTGTTAGGATCAGCGATCTAAGTTTGACTAATTAGAGTAGATTGCAGTGGAATTCGAATAATGAATTCGACAATTTAGCAAGAACTCAATTGATATTCGATGGAATATTACACGGTTATAGAGAAAGAGAGAATTATACAAAAGGAATATTTCATTCAAATGCTTTCGTGGTGGCTAAATGTCACAATTACAATTAGGTCAACATTCCTTATATAAGGAATGTGACGTCTGCTCATGTCACTTGATAGTGAAATCTAACAGAATTATACAAACAACTGAAACTATGCAAACTACTGAGAATGTTCTCAACAACTGATCACATCTCATAGAATGCTAAGTACAAGAACATAAAACTACTGAACTAAAAATATAAACTACTGAAAGGTAAATTACAAGTACTGAAAGGAAAACCATCACAACTACTGAAGTTAATAACTTCAGCTGTTGTGACAACTACTGATCACTCTAGTCTTCAGTCTTTGTCTTCGGTCTTTGTTCTTCAGACTTTTACTTCAGACGTTGTCTTCAGCTGATAGCTTCAGACTTTGTCTTTAGTACTTTACTTTCAGGTTTTGTCTTCAGTACTTTACTTTCAGACTTTGTCTTCAGTAGAAATCTTCAGATCTTGTCTTCAGACTTTGTCTTCAGACCTTGTAATCAGCTGATGTCTTCAGCTGTTGTAATTTTCTTCAGTAGTTGTAATGTTTATGGGACTTAGAGGTTTTTCTGATCAGGCTCATTGGTTCTTTTGGTCCAACAAACTCGTCCTAAACCAATGCAGCCAAAACCTCTAAATTTATTACTGATCCCACTTATTCTTTGGCAGAAACACCCTCTTGATCAGCTTCAGAGGTAATCATGTAAGCACAGGCCGGGAAAAGGTTTCTAATCTTTTGATTGGCTAAGTATGGAAGGGAACTCTATCTTGGGGAAACTAGACACAGAGTCTTGGCCCAACCATGAAACCTAATTCCCATTGATGAGTCTGTAAGACTCACTTGCATAGGCCTCAATGAGAACAACTTGTTCCTCCTTGGTGAGTTCTTCTGCTTCTCCCTCAAAGAAGAACTCAGGCCCATAATATTCAGACACATACCTTACTGTCTTCCCATTTTTCAACTCAACAGTTATGATCTCTCTGTATGCGAATTCATCTGGATAAGAGCCTTCTAACAGCAACTGGAGTTCACTCTTTTGAAGATCTTCAAGTTTCTTGTATAACAACCCCTTCTTGATCATTTTGTTCTCAAGTATAGATTGAGGGGTTGTCTTTGAGTTGTGTGCTCTCTTGAATTCTTGAATAATCTCCCAGGGTGAGACTACCATAGCCAACATAATTATAGCATTCAAAGTCTTGTTCACTTTGCCATGATATCTACTTGTATGTTCTTCTTGTGAATTCTGGAACTTACCCTGGGGTCTGGGCAAATCCTCACTCTTTCTCTTTGATGTTGGAATGTATGCCTAAGAGTCTACAGCCTCAGAGCTTGTTTCTTCATTTCTTGAATGGATGAAGACTGAGGGAAGTCCTTGTCAACCATTTTGACAAATTGCTCATCATGTTGCTTTTGTTGTTCTGCTTCTTCAATCTTCACTTTCACCATTTGCATTTGCAAGTCAGGTGTAATCATCTGCTGACTTCTGAGCTCAGGTGTTTTAAGTTTGGGAACAGCAGAGATTGGCAGACTATCTTTATTCTCATCCTCTTCTTCTTCTACCCTCAACACCCTTCTCCTCCTTCTGGGTGTATCACTGGGTGTGGTTTGAGATGGTTTTTGGGGTAATGGAATTGGTTTTGTGGGTTGAGTTGTGGGTGGTTTTGGTTTAGGGATAGAGGTGGTGGATTTTAGAGATGATTGCTTTGAGGGTTGTTTTTGGGTGGGAATATAAGAAGGCTAATCTAGCAATTTAGTGATGAGTTTGGCTTTTGAGAGCTTTTCCATTTCAGTTCTCTTCCCAGCACCTGCTTCATCCAGTGCTTCGATGATCAACCCTTTGTTGTAGCTTCCAGCAGAACAGATTTTCTTGGTTATCTTCAAGATACTGTCTCTGGACCAAGCCTTCATCTCTATCAATGATCTTCCTAGATATTTGGCAATAAACCTGATCATGATCTCCAACCTTTCCCTATCCATCACACTGGAAATAGCCTATCTTGCTTGAATTTCATTTATCTCCAGCCTTCTAATCTCAACATCTAAAGTGGCTGTCTCATGACCCTGTCGGAAGAGTTGATCTATTATTTTGTCCATAGATCTGCTGTGAGCATCATCAGCTTCTTTGACTAGAACTTGTAAGGACTTTTCTCCATCAGACTTTGACTCAGCACTTTTCTTCCGTTTGTACGTGATCAGTGCCTGTTCTTTCTCCAACTCCTTTTCTTTTACTAATTCTTTCTTATCTTCTACTCTCTTCCTTTTTCTTTCTTTCACTTCCTTAGACTCGGTAGTCTCCCTCTTTTAGGTGCATTGGGATCAAGGGCTTGAAAGGTAGAAAGTGATTTGTGAACAGCATCATCAATGAGTGTTTGGAGATTTGAGGAGATCCTCTCATCAATGGCTTTACGTACTATCTCAGTGATGATGGAGTGATGAGAGGTAAGGAGCTTTGAAAGGTTACAACCATCTGCGCAGAGGGGTTCTGTCCCTGAGAGGTGGTGCCAAAAGCAGTGGCTGGTGGCATAGTTAAGTGTGTTGGCTGAGTGTTTGGTGAACCTTCAAATGAAGGTGCCATCTGTGGGTTTATTAGGGCAGATGGACTTTTATCCTGAGACATTTTGGCTAGCAGTTCTTTGAGTCTGCTCACCTCAGTCTCTAGGATGGTGTTATGGGCTAAGACATCGAAGAAAAAGCCCAGGTCATCATCAGTGTTTGCTTTATCATCTGACCTCCTGATTGAATCAGGATGTATATGCATACAATACTAGAAATGTAATTATGCTCCCACTATCTTTCCTATATACACAAGCCTCGTCAACGTTCTTGATGAAACCAAATTTCTTGATTTCTTCATCGAAACGTTGATTCCAACTTCTTGATGCTTGTTTCAATCCATAGATTGACCTCTTTAACTTGCATACTTTATTAGGATGTTGTGGATCGACAAAACCATCAGGTTGAAGGATATGGACAGTCTCTTCGAGATGTCCATTAAGAAAAGTAGTTTTGACATCCATTTGCCAAATCTCATAGTCATAATATGCGGCTATGGCAAACAATATCCTAATTGACTTTAGCATTGCCACAGGTGAGAAGGTTTCATCATAATCAACCCGTTGAGTTTGAGTGAAACCTTTTGCTACAAGTCTTGCTTTGTAAGTATCCAAGTTTCATGCATATCGGTTTTCTTCTTGAAAACCCACTTGCATCCAACCGGTTTGGAGTTAAGTGGAGGTTCAACCAATTCCTAAACTTGGTTGTCATACATGGATTGCATCTCTACATTCATGGCTTCCAGCCATTTGTCACAATCCGAATTGGACATTGCATCATGGTATGTAGTTGGCTCATTGGAGTCAACCATATAGCATCCATTCATGAAAAATCCGTATCTTTTAGGTGGAATGCTAACTCTACCAGATCTGCGAACATTTTGTGTGTATTGATCAACCACTTGATCATCATCAACAACCTCTTGTTGATTGCTAGTGTCAACCAAACGTGTATCGGTTTGTGGATGTTGATCCTCATCAAATTCCACTGTTCTATATGTTATACCTTCCATAAGGAACTTAGCTTCCAAGAACTCTACCTTTTGAGTAATAAATGCTTTTTGCTCTATTGGATCAAAGAAGTAGTATCCTATACAGTCTTTGGGATATCCAACAAATATACACTTAGTGGATCGATATTCCAACTTGTTTTGGGTGTTTAGCTTAACATAAGCTTCATAACCCCATACCTTTAAATATGATAGAGATGGAACTCTTCTATGGCATATTTCAAAAGGTGTCGAATTCATTTTCTTGGTCGAGGCCATATTCAAAATACAAGCCGCGAAGAGTAAAGCGAAACCCCAAAATGATAGAGGTAGTGAGCTTACAACCATCATATATCGAACCATATCCAATAGGGTTCGATTTCTCCTTTCAGACACACCATTATTGTAGCACCCCAACCTGAGAAGGCTGACACGTCACTATCACGGTAATCAAAATCCAAAACGTCATTCCATTATTCATAACAATTAAAAGTCTAAAATTGATAAAATAAAACATTAATCTAAAACCTAAACAAGGTCTATTACATCAAAATAATATATGTCTCTTTATGTAGATTCCACTCTTCACTCCCCTCCCGGATGGCCCTGCTGACTGACGTGCATGAAAACAAAAGCACGCCTGAGCATAACGCTCAGTGAACGGAATAACAGATAACAAAAATAAACAGATATAATGATGACAGAGGATAACATAATATCGAACAGAACATAACCCGAGCTAATACTCATATCATATAATAACTGAACAGAGGGAACACAGGTAGCTAGCCCGTGAACCAATGTGAAATGGAGTATGGGCAGACATACAAGCCATTCACCAGAGTCCTGAATGGAGTGGTATAAAACCGTCCATCAGGAAATACAGACTAACCTAGGATCGATCCATACGCCTCTGAGGAAATAATAATATAACAGGACAGCCAACATAATTTCAGAGTCCTCTTTAGAGACGCCGTGATCTCAGCTCACCGCCACGGTTGGTGCCACATTATTGATGCCGCAATAACATGTCTTGGTCACCCCCAAGATAGGGAGAGCTCGGGTAACAAATTTCAGAAATATAAAGTAGTCTAGCTATTTATAACAGATCGATAACAGACAAGCTACGTATGACAGGAATCAAACTAAAGACGAACAAGAATCAAATTTGAGACAAGAATCAGGAATCCGTACCTTAGCCCAAAACAAAAGCAAATAAAGTCGTGTTGTCCTCAAGATGTACTAGCACCTACATTTTATATTTTCACATTACTTCACATGGTTGTGTTAAATTGTATTAGATATTGATCGACTAACATCCCGGCGATGGGGCCCTTTTTTTTTTTTAAGTATCATCGTAACTATTATTATTATTCTAGGTCCTTATGTCATGCGTTTATCATATTTCATGCATTAAAACTCTAACCAATAAAATTTATCACTAAGTCTATTATAAGATAACCTACTCTGCCATAAATATACATTTTTTTATACTCTATATAACTATAATTATTTATACCACATCAAAATAATATATATATATATATATAATATATATATATATAATATATATATATATATATATATATATATATAAACTGATTCAACACCAACGTCAGTTTCCATAACATGCATCATTTTTATTTGTAAAATAGTAAATCAACGTCATGTAGTTAGTATTATTCTACTTACTGAACTACAACTCCATTTACCTATATATATATATATATTAACCTCAAGAAACATATTAGTTCATAAATCTTTTGTACTAATTCATAACCTGAATAAATTACTAGGCTACACGTGTATATTACAGTAGCTTGCATGGTCAATTAAGTACAAAACCATATCATGATAATTAAGGTTCTGTGTCAATTGTTTGATTAAAGTAGTATCTATATATTACAGGGCTAGAATGGTAAGACTAGCGACCAAGAGCATAACAGGATCAACAGAACAGGAAGTTCTAAATTTCATATTATACTTAATCGCCGGAATGGTTGATAAATGAAACAACCATATTTGAACAGTACGTGCATGGTAGGATAAAAATGAAGTGTTGGTTACCTAAAAAGAGATGTTAGTCCAATACCCAACGCGAAGTAGTGATTCGGTATCCAGATGTTGAGTGCGGCGACACCGGCGCTGATTTAATCATGGAACGATTTCAATACTCGAATTGACGCCTCACATCAACATGATCTAGTAGAGGCTAATCATATTTAAAGCAGAAACAAAGAGTTAGGCTCATTACCTGGATTGATAACCAAAATGGTTCTGATACGGGAGCTCGAACAACTTGGTAGGTGATCAAACGAAAACGAATCAGGAAGAAAACATGATAATGGTTCACGGTGTACGAAGGAGGCTGAAACGTTGCCTGGAGGAGTTCGAAATCTCTCAAGTCAAAATTTCACAACCAGAAAGATCTAGAAAGAGAATTTATGGCCCGGTACCTGAGTCGCTAATCAAAACTGATGGCGAGTCAGAAAATTTTCTCACGATTCCTTCGGTGCTCTGATGGTTCTGAACCACAACCTAACAATGGAGGAATGTGCTGTTGCAGAGTACGAACCTTGCAGCCGCTAGAACTAGAACGCAGAGACGGTGGGAGTGCAACAATGAGATGAAAGCAAAACAGTGTTGGCTTCGGTGTCGTGCGATATGAATTAGATGGGTATAAATTGGTCAATTCAAGGATGAATGAGACGAGATTTTCCGATTTTCCTTCCACTCCGTTCGAGGATTTGTTGCTACAGATAAGCATCACCATGGAGCTAACTATGTAATTTATTTACTTTTATTATAATTTTGTTTTTTTATTTTTTTTCCAGCTCTACTGCTTTATCATTCTATTAGTGAGCTTATAATAATAATAATTTTTCTTTCTAATATATCGGGCTTTATAATTCTTCCCCTCTAAAAGAATTTCGTCCTCGAAATTTAGTATATGTCGATCGCCAAAGCATTTATGGCATATCATTCACGAACCTAATTTCAAGTTTATATTTAGACGTGGTAGGCGTAGAACTCCAGACTAAAGTGATAAACAATTTAGAAGAATTCAATTACCGAAACAGAACTGATTTGGTAGACTCATGTAACAGATGATTAATCTGATAATCGAGAAACAAATAAGTTATAGCCGAAATATATCAAATGCAAATAACTAAGAGGCAAAAAGATACGGATATTGAAACCGGATCGTATCTTCCATCTCCCATGTAGCTTCACGTTCTGAATGATTCTTCCATAATATCTTAACAAAAGGAATGGTTTTCTTACGCATGATGCGTTCTTGTCGATCAAGAATAGCTTCTGGTTCTTCCTCGAATGATAAGTCTTCACGAATAAATGGAGCGGATAATTCACAATGTGAAGTGGATGATAATTGTACCCCCTTAGAAGAGATACATGAAAGACATCATGCACATGTGACAACTGAGGTGGTAATGCCAACCGATACGAGACTTCACCAACTTTTTCTAAAATTTCAAATGGCCCAATGAATCTTGGACTGAGCTTTCCTTTGATGCCGAAACGTCGTACCCCTCTACATGGTGAAACTCGTAGAAATATTTTGTCACCGATTTTAAACTCCAAAGGTCGACGATGTCGATCTGCATAACTCTTTTGTCTACTCTGGGCTTCCTTTAACTTTTCTCGAGCAATGACAACTTTCTCATTGGTAATATGTATCAACTCGGGTCCTTCAATAACTTTTTTCACCGACCTCTTCCCAACAAATAGGCGCTTTGCATTTGCGACCATATACAACTCGAAAGGTGCCATGCCAATGCTAGCTTGCCAACTATTATTATAGGAAAACTCAACTAAACATAAATACTCGTCCCAGTTCCCGGTCCATTCTAAGGCACACGCTCGAAGCATGTCCTCGAGTGTCTGAATAGTACGTTCTGACTGGCCATCTGTCTGAGGGTGAAACGCTGTGCTAAACCTCAATTTAGTACCCCACGCAGCTTGTAAACTTTCTAGAATCGAGAAGTAAACTCGGGTCTCGATCAGACACGATAGAGACCGGAGTGCCATGAAGTCTAATAATTTCTTGTGTAAACACTTCAGATAGTTTGCTAACCGAGAATCCTTGTTGAATTGGAAGAAAATGAGCCGACTTTGACAATCTGTCAACTACAACCCATATTGCATCATTCTTCTTAAATGTTTTTGGCAACCCTATTACAAAATCCATGGAAATATCCTCCCATTTCCATACAGGATAGGTAGTGGCTGAAGCAACCCACTAGCTCTCTGATGCTCAATTTTGACCTGCTGACAAATAAGACACCTGCTGACAAATCTAGCCACGTCCTCTTTCATACCATTCCACCAGAAGTTCTGACGAAGATCACGATACATCTTAGTAGATCCAGGATGTATAGAAAATGGAGAACTATGTGCCTCAGCTAATAACGATTCTCGAAGAGAAGAATCATTAGGCACACACAAACGTTTGTCATACCAAATTACTCCACGCTCATCCGTTCTGAATTCTGACTGTTTTCCATTATCCAATTTTTGCACAATTGCCCAAAGTTCACCATCGTCTTTCTGTGCTTCTTTGATCCGAGATACCAGATCTGGCTCAATTTGAAGTCTGGCCAGATATGTGTCACCCTTACCAATTTGCAAGCCAATACCCAGTCTTTCAAGGTCAGTAATTATCTGAGGCTGTAACTGGGGTGAGGCTACCATCCCGGAACTCTTTCGACTAAGAGCATCAGCTACTACATTAGCCTTCCCTGGATGATACTGAATGTTGGCATCATAATCTTTCAATAGCTCTAACCATCTCCTTTGTCTCATGTTTAATTCCTTCTGCGTGAAAATATACTTCAAACTCTTATGATCGGTGAAGATATCACAAGTCTCCCCATAAAGATAGTGCCTCCAGATCTTTAACGCGAAAGTCACAACAGCAAGCTCAAGGTCATGCGTAGGATAATTAACCTCATAAGGTTTCAACTGTCGTGAGGCATAAGCAATGACCTTTCCATGTTGCATCAACACACATCCAAGCCCTTTCTTTAAGGCATCACTATAAATCTGGTATCCACCGTACCCGATGGAAGTGTAAGATCGGGACAGACACCAACTCTTCTTAAGCTCTTCGAAACTTTTCTCTCGCTCATCGTTCCAAGAGTATTTAACCCCTTTCCTTAGCAGTTGCGTAAGGGGTAGGGCAATAATAGAGAACCCTTCGACAAATCTACGATAGTAACCGGCAAGACCTAGAAAACTCCGGACTTCTGTGGCTGAAGTAGGTCTTGGCCATTTAGTGATTGCCTCTATCTTCGCTGGGTCCATCATAATACCATCTGCAGAAACCACATGACCCAGAAAGGCTACTTGACTTAACCAGAATTCACATTTTGAAAACTTAGCATAAAGCTTCTTTTTACGCAAAGTTTCAAGCACGATACGAAGATGGTCTTCATGTTCCTCCTTACTCTTAGAATATATCAGAATGTCATCAATAAAAACGATGAAAAACTTATCCAAATAATCACGGAACACTCAGTTCATTAGGTCCATGAAAACAGCTGGGGCATTAGTTAACCCAAACGGCATAACTAAGAATTCATAGTGACCATATCGCGTACGAAAAGCTGATTTCGGGACGTCAGAATCTTTAATCTTCAACTGATGATACCCGGACCTCAAATCAATTTTAGAGAAACATTTCGCACCCTGAAGCTGATCAAATAAGTCATCGATACGAGGTAAAGGGTAACGATTTCGAATAGTGATCTTATTTAATTCCCGATAGTCAATACAAAGCCTCATAGTTCCATCTTTCTTCTTTACGAACAGAACCGGTGCACCCCAAGGCGAGACACTTGGTCTAATAAATCCAAGATCTAATAACTCCTGTAATTGCTCCTTTAGTTCCTTGAGTTCAAGTGGTGCCATACGGTATGGTGCCTTGGAAATTGGCTCAGCACCAGAAATAAGATCAATAGTGAATTCCACCTCGCGATCCGGTAGAAGTCCAGGTAATTCTTTAGGAAAAACATCCTGAAAGTCGCAAACAATCAGATAATCAGAAATATTAGGCTCCTCAGAAGATACAATTTTTACTGAACCAAGGAATCCTGCACAGCCGTGCAGTAGGGATTTGCGAGCCTTAGTGCTGAAATTATCTGAAGAGCTCTTCGAGGTTTAGTCCCCTGATAAACGAGTTTAGGATTATGGGGATCTCCAAACAGAACGCGACGAGTCTGACACTCAATTGTGACGTGATGTCGAGTTAACCAGTCCATTCCTAAGATAATATCAAAATCTTCCATTTGCATGGGTAACAGATCCGCTGTAAGAATAAGCGATTCAACCCGATCGGACAATCCTCATACATGTGAGAGATTGGGATAGAGTTTCCCATAGGAGTCATAATATTCAGAGCATTTTCTAATAATGTGGGAGTCGTCGCTATATGTTTAACGAAAGATTGTGAAACTACAGAATGTGTTGCTCCGGTATCGAATAGGGCTTGAACCTCACGAGTGCCTAACATTAGAGTACCAGAACAATACCTAGAGAATTTGTGATACCATGATACACTTAGTAACAAATAGAAAACACAATTTGAATTGTAAGAACTTTAGATTATTCAGATATGATAGTTTCACATATGTGAGAAATATCAAGAATCGTACCTGGTGTGTTTGCAGCATCCTTTGCGTTCAAGGCAAACACTCGTCCTCCATTAGTAGGTTGTTTAGCGTTACTTCCAGCCTTTCCTTTATTATTAGGGTATGGACAGTCTTTCAGTAAATGGCCAGTCTTTCCACATCTGAAACAGGCTCCTGAAGCTCGACGACAGACACCAAATGACGTTTCCCACATGTAGTGCACACCGGGGCTTGCTCCTGACCTTGGTTTTCGGCAGGCTTAGAATTCTGCTGTTTTTGTTTCCATTGATTTCCTTGGCGGTTATTATTTTTGTTAAATTTTGCTTTTCGATCTTTTGTATTATGATTCTCATTCGAAGATTGCCCAGAAGGTGCGGTTTGGTTCCCTTCACGATTTCTCTTACGACTCTCCTCAGCTTTAGCCAACCTCTTCTTGTTCTCCATGTCAAGTGTTTTCACAGCATCGGCCACTTCATTGATGTTGTTAAACTTTTGGGTCACTATCCATCTTCGGGTTCTCTCATGAACTGCCCATTTCAACTTTTCTGCTTGGACCACTGGGCTACCTGCAGCTTCTCCAAGAAAACTAGCCAGCCTACAAAATCTAGCCATAAATTCTTGCCAAGGTTCATCATCTCGTTGCTCAATAGATGCATATTCTCGTGCGTACTCATTTCGTTCCACTTCAGAGAAATACTTTCGGAAGAATATAGTGCGGAAGTCAGCCCAGGAAGGGTAGCAGCATAACCCTCTCCACCATCTGCAAGTTTGACCCCTTCCCACCAAACAAGAGCATCATCCTCTAGTTTGTAAGAAGCCAACCTAGTTTTAAATACATCACCAACTCCCAGCACCTTGAAAATCTTTTCCACATGGGCTATCCAGTTCCGAGCATCCATCGGTGTAGCAGCATCACTAAAAGATCTTGGTCTTTGCTTCATAAAGCGCTCAAGCCAAACATGAATCTCAGCCACAGGTGGTGTTGCATTTCCGCCAGAGGTGGTGCTGTGTTGTTTCCACTAGGTGGTGGTCCTGTATTGTTCCCACCGAAATTCGCTTGTTGCATCTGTTGAACGACTGTTTGAGCGGTTTGAGTCATCAGATTAGGGAGTAATCCGGTAATAGCTGCGTTTACGGCATTAGCAACGAGAGTTTCTAGAGGAGTATCAGATGAAGAGTTATTCCCAATATTTCGGTCGTTCGTGCGTCTATTTGGAGCCATGATAACTGAAAACCAAGATTTACGCATAAGCAGGTAGGTATAGATTAAGCGGAAGATTAGAACCTAAGCCCCATGTCCACCCATTACCTCACTTTTTTTTTAAAAAATTTTTAAGTTTCTACAGGAAAGAACCTGGCTCTGATACCATAACTGTAGCACCCCAACCTGAGAAGGCTGACATGTCACTATCACGGTAATCAAAATCCAAAACGTCATTCCATTATTCATAACAATTAAAAGTCTAAAATTGATAAAAAAAACATTAATCTAAAACCTAAACAAGGTCTATTACATCAAAATAAATATATGTCTTCTTTATGTAGAATTCCACTCTTCACTCCCCTCCCGGATGGCCCTGCTGACCTGACGTGCATGAAAACAAAAGCACGCCTGAGCATAACGCTCAGTGAACGGAATAACAGATACAAAAATAATAGATATAATGATGACAGAGGATAACATAATATCGAACAGAACATAACCCGAGCTAATACTCATATCATATAATAACTGAACAGAGGGAACACAGGTAGCTAGCCCGTGAACCAATGTGAAATGGAGTATGGGCAGACATACAAGCCATTCACCAGAGTCCTGAATGGAGTGGTATAAAACCGTCCATCAGAAATACAGACTAACCTAGGATCGATCCATACGCCTCTGAGGAAATAATAATATAACAGGACAGCCAACATAATTTCAGAGTCCTCTTTAGAGACGCCGTGATCTCAGCTCACCGCCACGGTTGGTGCCACATTATTGATGCCGCAATAACATGTCTTGGTCACCCCCAAGATAGGGAGAGCTCGGTAACAAATTTCAGAAATATAAAGTAGTCTAGCTATTTATAACAGATTGATAACAGACAAGCTACGTATGACCGGAATCAAACTAAAGACGAACAAGAATCAAATTGAGACAAGAATCAGGAATCCGTACCTTAGCCCAAAACAAAAGCAAATAAAGTCTGTTGTCCTCAAGATGTACTAGCACCTACATTTTATATTTTCACATTACTTCACATGGTTGTGTTTAAATTGTATTGGATATTGATCGACTAACATCCCGGCGATGGGGCCCTTTTTTTTTTTTTAAGTATCATCGTAACTATTATTATTATTCTAGGTCCTTATGTCATGCGTTTATCATATTTCATGCATTAAAACTCTAACCAATAAAATTATCACTAAGTCTATTATAAGATAACCTACTCTGCCATAAATATAAATTTTTTTATACTCTATATAACTATTATTATTTATACCACATCAAAATAATATATAATATATATATATATATATAATATATATATATATATATATATATATATATATATATATATATATATATATATATATATATATATATATATATATATATATATATATATATATAAACTGATTCAACACCAACGTCAGTTTCCATAACATGCATCATTTTTATTTGTAAAATAGTAAATCAACGTCATGTAGTTAGTATTATTCTACTTACTGAAATACAACTCCATTTACCTATATATATATATATTAACCTCAAGAAACATATTAGTTCATAAATCTTTTGTACTAATTCATAACCTGAATAAATTACTAGGCTACACGTGTATATTACAGTAGCTTGGATGGTCAATTAAGTACAAAACCATATCATGATAATTTAGGTTCTGTGTCAATTGTTTGATTAAAAGTAGTATCTATATATTAACAGGGCTAGAATGGTAAGACTAGCGACCAAGACCATAACAGGATCAACGGAACAGGAAGTTCTAAATTTCATATTATACTTAATCGCCGGAATGGGTTGATAAATGAAACAACCATATTTGAACAGTTACGTGCATGGTAGGATAAAAATGAAGTGTTGGTTACCTAAAAAGAGATGTTAGTCCAATACCCAACGTGAAGTAGTGATTCGGTATCCAGATGTTGAGTGCGGCGACACCGCGCTGATTTAATCATGGAACGATTTCAATACTCGAATTGACGCCTCACATCAACATGATCTAGTAGTGGCTAATCATATTTAAAGCAGAAACAAAGAGTTAGGCTCATTACCTGGATTGATAACCAAAATGGTTCTGATACGGGAGCTCGAACAACTTGGTAGGTGATCAAACGAAAACGAATCAGGAAGAAAACATGATAACGGTTCACGGTGTACGAAGGAGGCTGAAACGTTGCCTGGAGGAGTTCGAAATCTCTCAAGTCAAAATTTCACAACCAGAAAGATTTAGAAAGAGAATTTATGGCCCGGTACCTGAGTGGCTAATCAAAACTGATGGCGAGTCAGAAAATTTTCTCACGATTCCTTCGGTGCTCTGACGGTTCTGAACCACAACCTAACAATGGAGGAATGTGCTGTTGCAGAGTACAACCTTGCAGCCGCTAGAACTAGAACGCAGAGACGGTGGGAGTGCAACAATGAGATGAAAGCAAAACAGTGTTGGCTTCGGTGTCGTGCGATATGAATTAGATGGGTATAAATTGGTCAATTCAAGGATGAATGAGACGAGATTTTCCGATTTTCCTTCCACTCCGTTCGAGGATTTGTTGCTACAGATAAGCATCACCATGGAGCTAACTATGTAATTTATTTACTTTTATTATAATTTTGTTTTTTTTTTATTTTTTTTTCCAGCTCTACTGCTTTATCATTCTATTAGTGAGCTTATAATAATAATTTTTTTTCTAATATATCGGGCTTTATAATTATGTTGTGGTGTTCCAGTTGGAGTAAGTTGTGAGACGATCCCACAACTTCTTAAATGATCCTGAAAAGCCACACTGAGGTATTCACCTCCTATATCCGAACGAAGAACTTTGATTATTTTATTGAGTTGTTTTTCTACATCATTCTTGAAGATTTTGAACATTTCAAAACCTTGATGTTATATGCCATCAAGTACACATAACCATAGCGACTATAATCAACAACAAAGGTAAAGAGTATCTTTCAACATTTCTTGTCATTGTCTTAAAAGGTCCACATACATCCGAATGTATGATTCCCAATAAGTCTTTTGCCTCTCGTTAGTACCACTAAAGGGTGACTTGGTCATCTTGCCTTGTAAACAAGATTCACACTTATCAAATGAAACATTTTTATTTGTTTTCAAAAGACCATTCTTTTTAAGTGTTGAAATTCGATTCTTGTTTAGGTTACCAAGATGATAATGCCAAAGATATGAATCACTTAACCCCTTTTAAGTTTCTTGGTGCTTGATTGATATAATGAGTTATTATAGGATAAATCATCATGAACCAATTCATAGATACCATTAAAAGGCATTGCCTTAAAATAAAACATATCATCCATACAAACATAAATGCCATTTTACAAACTTTAATTCATAACCACATTGTTTTAAAAAGGAAACATACAAATTGTTCTTGAGAACAACTTCCAAACCATTTGAAAGTTTCAAAATATAGTCTCCTTGGGCTTCGACATCACTTTTGCTCTGTTGCCCATGTAGAAACTTGTGTCTCCCTTCTTGAAGTGCTTATTTATTTTGAACCCCTGCAATGAATTGCAAATATGAGTTCCACATCTGGTATCCAATACCCATGTGTTGGAAGAAATAACATTTAAACCAATATGAATCATGAAAGTTGTACCTGAGGTTTGCCCAGCATCCCTCTTGTTTCTCAACTCTTTGAGATAGGTGGGACAATTCCTTTTCCAATGTCCTATCTCACCACACTCAAAGCATGGATCGTTCTCCGTTACCTTAGGATTCTTAAGCTTAGGCTTTGGAGGTTCCGCTTTAGCTTCTCTTTCCCTTTACCTTTGATGTACCCCTTTCCTTTGGAAACATTTGTCTTGGGTTCGGGGAAGGGCCTTTTCATATTGCCTCCCTCATTGATCGAGAGAACAGGTAAAACCTTTTTAGCCATCCCTGCCTCGATTGTTTTGAGCATTGCATGAAGCTCACCAATTCTCTTGTCCGACCTGTTCATATTATAAATCATTATGAACGTCTCAAACTTTTTGGTTAGGCCATTAAGGATAAATCTGTGGCCAGCTCCTTTGAGATGGGACAATTAAGCCTCTCGAGGCGATCAACGTGGCTTTTCATCTTAAGAACATAAGATGATACCGATTGGGTTTCATCCATGCGACATGCATGAAGCGCTTGAACCGTTTCGAAGCGCTCAACCCTTGCTTGTTGAAGGAACATTTCCTTCAACTGGGTAATCATGTCATATGCCCCATGATGCTCAAAGTCCTTTTGGAGTTCAGGAATCATGGTTTCCAACATGAGGCAAGAAACCTGCACGGAATCGTCTGTGTATTTAAGCCAATCGTTAATAGCCTCAACATCCTCGGGGTCGGGTTGGTCAGGAATGGGATCGTCAAGGACATAGGCCTTTTTCTCTTGCTTGAGAACAATTCTCAAGTTTCAAAACCAGTCCATAAAGTTCTTATGGTTAAGACGATCCCTTTCTAAGATGGTTCTCAGTGATTCAGTATGGGCGGTCAGGGTGGTAGCATTGTTGTTTGCGGCCATTACTACAAAATTACAAAGTTCATATTAGTATTTCTGAAAAATTACATTTTAATTATTAATACCCTTTTTATATCTCATAGAAAATTAATAATTAAAATCTAGAATCCAATGTTACATTTAAATATGGTTAGGTAACCTTTATCCTATTATTTAAATTAACAAGGTAGTCAACATTTGACAATTGCAACCTATTGCAACTTCTAGCTTTATGGGATCGGTTTAACATCTTATGTTTAGTCGGCATGTAAAATCCCATCAACACCATTGTACACCATGCTTCGGTGACCCTATGCACATGGTTTCCAATTCAAGTCGTCCTACTTACACACACGTGTGAGTTTACACATACAAGTGGGTAGGTGACCTTTATCCCACAAATATGTTAAACCAACCTCAAACACACAAGTTCCCTATAAGTGATTTTAGTTTTCATTAATTCTAGTTATGAAAACTCTATGTACCTTGTATTTGCATGCTTTCAAATACATGGTACCCTACGGTTCTTTTTAATAAAACCTCTTTTATTTGAAATCATTAATCATTTTAATAACTTTTATTAACAGATTAATGATTAAGAACCATGAAAATTCAGCTTGTTATGATCATTTATTAAGATTGTTAAGCATATCCTCATATCAAACAATCAACAAAAAATGAATAATCAAACAATCATACAAGAAACAACCATATGTGCATAACCATAGCACTATGTTGACAATACTTATTTGCCATCACAAGTGTTGTCATTAGGTCTTTTCTAAGGGTTGAACATAACACAAAATATGAGGTCTCCAAAGACCCCCACTTGAAGTTGCATCCAAATGCTTCAAGTCCTTCTCTTTGTGTCTTCCTTTTGTGCTTCCATCTTCAGCATCTTCATTTACAAAATTTTTAGGATCTGGTATTTGAACGAAACACCAACTGATTAACATGTTAAACCAAACCAATAGTGCGGAATCCTATTTGATTGGCGATCCAATCAGTGAGAACGCACGTAGAAACAATAACGTATTGAATCTAACATCAAGAATCGATTAGGAATCGATCTACAGCATTCTATGAACTTGGAGTACGAACTTAGAGGCTTTTGGACGGCTAGGGTACGTTGGAGTCGAAGTGGATTGAATGCTTACGTTTTTCCACGAATTAGGTGGTATTTATAGGTTAGGGTTTCTCATTCGGGCGACTGAACCATCAGCATGGTTCATTCGTGCGATTGAGCCATGATGTTGATCCATTCACACAACTGAGCCAATCTCATGTTATAGTCATACGACTGATCTTGTCTCTTGGTTCAGTCGTGCGACTGAGTCATTCGTATGAAGTTGTTCATGCGTATGGTCCATTAGCATGGGCCATTCGCATGATGATTTCATGTTATTAAGTTTGAATGTATTAATTGTCATAACATTATTTATATTAATTCAAACAACCACAAACCTATATAATCAAGTCAATATGCATTAAACAACTCATTAATGAAATATTAAACATTATAACACAACCAAACATTTGTATTTCATTAAGTACCAACACTTACATAAGTGTAAGACAATAAAGACATATTATATTCAGATCAGAATCTAGGTACATATGTATCAACAAACTCCCCCTTGGACCTAGATCTTTCTAATGTCTTACCTTCTTCATAACCTCTTCGTACTTCTTGTACTTCTCCACTCTTATGACTCCTGCGTGTATCTCAAACGCAAAGCAGAGTCGTATCACATTTTGGAATTGGAGGGCTTGTACAATATCTTGCGTGTCATAGAATAGTGGCTACATGTATAATGTGTATACATCATCAGCAAACAAGTTTGTGAGCCACATTGGGTCAAATACCCTGATAGTATCCATTCTGCCCTCTTTGTTCAGAACTATGACCGCCTCCCCTGTTCTCCAATCATAGTACCACCACTTAAAGTGTGGAGTGAAGTCCTGTGGCATTTCCCTGAGAGGGATTCTTGACATTGTTCTTGGGGGACTCCACTTCAGCACTATCTTAGGCTTTCCGGTTATGGGATCAACTTCAAAACGTCTGATATACCTCGTAGGTCTGTGAGGTTTGAAGTAGACCTACCTGGTATGGTACTCTTTCTTCAGGGCAGCCTCAAACCAGCCTAACATTTTCCTTGGGTCAGCATATAGTAGCTTCAATTTAGCCAGCTGGTTGAGCTCAAAACCAGGTAGAGACTTTAGATCATGCGGGAATCTAAAGTACTCAATACCCTTCTCTCTCTTTACCGCGTATATGTTAAGATCATCAAAATGAGCCCACGCGATAATCTTGCCTGACACATTGTGATGTTTCTTCACGCTGTAGAGCTTGGTGTGGACATTCGGTTTAGGAGCTGCACGTTGTGGTCGGATCTCCTCAAAACATGCAGCACATTCAGCCAATCTGATATCAACATCGGTGTTTGAGGCTGGGGCTTGTTCTTCAGTCTTCTCAGATTCTTTCACCAACTTATCCAATATCTCGAATGTATCACTGACTAGGGAATCACCTACATTGGGGACCACATTTCCCTCTTTGTCAGCGTACTTGGGATAATGTTCTGCTGTGACGTCCTCGATCTCTATCTCATCAATGTCGTTCAGCTCACCGTCACTGTCCTTTTCAAAGGTTGGAGCGTCTTTTACAATCTCATCGGGATTAAGCTTGAATATTTCAGCAATTTGTTTGTTAGTGAGGTTGTGAATTATTTCCCCTTCTTCAGGGGTGTAACTCACTAATCTCCTGACAATCCATTGCAGATCAAGAATCATGGTTAGTTGAGTCTTGACCTGCTGAAGGGGTTCAGCATCTTATTCTTCCCTTTGAAACTGTGGATCTACTTGATTTAAACATTCAACACATCAAACATTAGTTAATAATCAAGACATAACCATAATAATCAGAAACATAACTTTTATATTACATATAAACATGTATTTCATTAAATTCATAGATGATAAGAACACAAAAGATTTTCAAAAACAATAAAACATCTAAGCATTACTCTTGTCCCAGATCATGTGTTCTTCTGCTGTCGGAGCTGATGTCGAGGCACCCGGATCTTGAGTCTTTTTGGTCCGCCTCTCACTGGCTTCCTGTGCACCCGAAGCAGAAGAGTCATCATCATGATCATCATCAGAATCTGTATCACCAAGATGATCGGCACCATCATCATCATCATCGCTTTCATCATCATCTGTCTCATCTTCTCCATCCCCTTCTCCAATATTTAAGGGTTCGTCTCTCGACTCTTTTAGCTTTAGTAGGATGGACTTGTTTGCATCCTCCAGCTCCTTAATCTTCTTGTTGTGTTGTTCCTGGAGCTGAGACATCTGATGAGTTTGCTCATCGATCAATCGAGCCTCACGCGACAACTACTAAGATTGGGCAGTGGTCAAGTTTATAAGCTGTTGTATCTAAGTGCTCTTCTCCTCTTCTGTAGCTAACAGCCTCAGCACCATACGGTTGAGTGCTGATAGCTGTTCCTCTATCCCATCGGGAGGCAAGGTGATCCTGATGAATAGGGGTGGAAGAAGATGGTGCTGCAGGATGGCTAGTGGTGGTAGTGATAGTGGTGAAGATTGGGGGTAGTATAGGTGAAGGTGCTGGTGGTGTGGGTGTGGAAGATGTGGTGAAGATTGGGGTAATATAGGTGAAGGTGGTGGTGGTATGGGTGTGGTGGATGTGGTGACTAATGTTATGGCTGTAGGGGTGGTAGTGGTAGTGGCTGTGGTGGTGGCTGTGGTGATGGCTGTGGTAGTGGCTGTGGTGGTGGCTGTGGTGGTAGCTGTGGTGGTGATGAAGGTGAGTCTGCGCTTCTTCTTCTTCATTCCGTGGGGCTGAGCCATCCACTTCTTCCTCGATCCTGTGAAGGAGGATGCTCCCCCTAGAACACTGTGTTGCGGATCGGGAGCATATGCAGGATCAGCAGCTATCTCTCTCCATCCACTGGGGCGTTCACCAACCGCCCGAAGCCCTCGTTCTGTGGGAACAACTTTACTTCCCACTGTTAGGATCAGTGATCTATGTTTGATTGATTAGAGTGTATAGCAGTGGAATTCTAAAAATGAATTAGCCAATTCACAAGAACGAAACGATATTCAATGAAGAACAACGACGGTTATAGAATGAGAAAGTTCTGCAAATATATTTCATTCAATATTCGCTTTCGTGGTAACGGAATGTCACCATTACAATTAGGTCGACACTTTTATATAAGAGATGTGACGTCTGCTGATGTCACTTGATAGTGACATCTAACAGAATTATTCCAACTGAAACACAACTACTAAGATGTCAAAACAGCTGACATCTCCTTACAAAAATACTAAGTGTTATCAGTTATTATAACTACTGAAAAACATAAAACTACTGAAACTACAACGACTGAAGAACAAGCTCTTCAGTCGTTTTACAAAACTACTGAAAGTAAAAACATAAAACTACTGATATCACAACTACTGAAGAAGTACTCTTCAGCTGTTGTGACAAACTACTGAAACTTCAGTACTTGATCTTCAGACTTGAACTTCAGACGTTTCATCAGCTGATGACTTCAGTAGATATCATCAGCTGATGTCTTCAGTCTTTGTCTTCAGACTTTGTACACTAGTTGTTGATCTTCAGCACTTGTAAACTCTTCAGCTGTTGTACTTCAGTACTTTGGACATCAGCTTCAGCACTTGCGTTCTTCAGCTGTTCAGCTTCAGCACTTGTGTTCTTCAGCTGTTCAGCTTCAGCACTTGTGTTCTTCAGCTGTTTAGCTTCAGCACTTGTGTTCTTCAGCTGTTGAACTTCAGCACTTTAGTCTTCAGCCGTTGAAGTCTTCAGCACTTGATCTTAGCTGTTGGAGTTTTCAGCACTTGTTGAACTGCTGATGAAGCCTTCAGCAGTTGTGGTGATATCATGTGGGACTTAGAGGTTTTCTAATCTTGGCTCATTGGTTCTTTTGGTCCAACAAACTCCCCCTGAACCAATGCAGCCAAAACCTCTAATTTATTTATTTTCCCACTTATTGTTGGCAAAAGGTTGGTCTTTTTCCTTCTTGATTAGTAGAGAAGATGACCCATATAAGCTCCGGCCTGGGACGAAATCTCAGATATTTGTTTGGCAAGATATGAATGGGAACTCTGTTTTGGGGAACTGGACACAGAGTTTTATCCCATTCAGAGATCTACTTCCCGTGTATAAGCCTGTAGGATTCTCTGGTGTATGCTCTGAGAAACATGATTTGTTCTTCCATGGTCAGGTTCTCGGCTTCACCATCAAACAATCCTTCTCGCCCATACAGCTCTGAGATGTACTTGGCCTGTTTACCATTTTTGAGCTCAAGTGTTGTAATCTGTCTGTATGCAAACTCATCAGGATGAGTCCCTTCAACTAACAGACTGAGCTCATTTTGTTTGAAGTTCTCAAGCCTCTTGTAGACTAACCCCTTTTTAATAATTCTGTTCTCTAACATCTTTTGGGGTGGTTGTTTAGTCTCATAGGCCTTCTTGAAGTCTTCGACAATCTCCTAGGGTGATACTACAAGGGCCACTGTGATCTCTTCATCTACGATCCTTTTGACTTGGCTCTTATATCTCGAAGGAATGTCTTTCTTTACAATCCTGTGAGCCACCCTAGGATCAGGCCATACTATCACCTTTTCCTTCTGATATTGAAATGTGTTGGCAAGAGTGTACAACCTCAGAGCTTCTTTCTTCATACTAATAATTGATGAAGAAGCAGCATAAGTTTTGTTAATGCTTTTCAACATTTCATCATCATGAAGCTTTTGCTGCTGCTCTTCTTCAATCTTTACTTTCACAGCATCCATCTGTGAGGTGGGAGTGATGGGCATGGGTTTGGCTTTTGCCAATGTTAGAACTGCAGATAGAGGCAGCCTATCTTCTTCCACATCATCCTCTTCTTCTTCTTCTTCTAGCCTCAACACCCTTCTCTTCTTCTTCTTAGGTGCATCATCGGCTGTTGGTTTAGATGGTAAGGGAGTTGGTTTTGTGGTTGAGGAAGTTTGGATTTGGGCTTTGAGATTGGTTTGGAGATTTGAGGGGTAGACTGTTTTTGAGTGGGTGGAAGGGAAGGTTGTTCAAGCATTTTGTTTGTGAGTTTAGCCTTTGTAAGTCTTGCCATTTCAAACCTTTTTCCAGCCCCAGCCTCATCAAGGGCTTCAATGATAATCCCCTTATGGAATGCTCAGACAGATAGATATCGGTGGCTATAGCCAGAATACTGTCTCTGGTCCATGAACGAATCTCCATCAAAGATCTTCCTAAGTATTTGGCAATGAAACGAATCATGATCTCCAATCTCTCTTTTTCCAGTACATCATACCCAGCCCATCTGGTTGAATCTCCTCCACTTCCAACTTCCTGATCTCACTATCTAATGTGGCTGTATCAAAACCTTGCTTGAAGAGTTGCTCATGATTTTGTCCATGGATCGGCTGTGTGTGTCATCTGCATCTTTTACCAGCTCTTCCAAGGATTTTTCTTCAGCAGTAGGTGATCACCAGTACTTTTCTTTCTTTTGTAAGTGATCAGTTGTTGTTGCTTTTCTTTTTCCAACTCCTGGATTTGCTTTTGTGCCTTCTCATCCTCAGTTCTTTTCCTCTTCTTTTCTTTCACTGCAGTACTCTCCCCCTTTTTGGATGCATTGGAGACAGGGGTTTGTACCTCAGAAAGTTTCTTGAGCACAACATTATCAACCAGGGGTTGTAGAGTTGAGGAAATCCTCTCATCAATGGCTTTAGTAACAATTTCATTGATGATGGGAGTGATGAGAGGTATGGATTGTTGGAATACAGCAACCATCTGCTCTGGGGGGTTCTGTCCCGGAGGGATAGTGCCAAAAGCAGAAGCTGGAGGCTCTGTGAAGTGAGAGGGTAAAGTGTTTGGGGAACCTTCAACTGAAGGTGCCATCTGTGGGTTGGTGGAGACAGATGGTCTTTGTTCCTTAGAAGTTTTGGCAAGCAGCTCTTTGAGTCTGCTCACCTCCTCCTCCAGGATGGTATTTTGGGCGATTACATCGTAAAAGAAGCCCAGGTCATCATCAGTAGATACTGAATCACCTGACCTCCTGATAGGATCAGGATGAACATGCACTGAGTGTAGCTCAGTTGTAGCATGTGCCCCTTTGTCTTGGAACTGGGGACTTCCTGCCTCAGGACTATGTCCGTCATCAGCAGTTGCCTCTGGTAAGATCTTGTAATGGTACCAACTACAACCTGATCATATGCTGACGCAGGAGAAGTGGCATCCTCACCATAAGTTCCAATCTCCATTGCTACACCAGGAGAAGGAACATTGTAACCCCTATGTTGTGGGTTCTCAGCTGCACTTTGGTCCTCCCCCTCAATGGTAGAGGTGTTCCCAGTAGTAATTGGTATCTGGGGTGGGGGTGAGGAGTGCAACTGAGTCAGCACTTGTGCAACAAGCAATGTAGGACTTTGGCGGGCGGTTGCATGGGGAGATGGGGTAAAATCAGTCTGCACCTGGGGAGGAAGGTGCTCTTCAATGGCAATCTCCTCAAGTGAGGAAGATCCCAGATGTGTGGGTACCCCTTGTGTGGTTGCTGCAGGCTCCTTTTGAGAGGAATCCTGAGTGGCTATGGCTGGAAGAGTCCTTATATCCACTGGGGGGTTATAACCAGTGGATATAGCCTGCGGTTGTGTTGCAGGGGCATCCTCAGGGGACTCATTTCCCTGAGTATCCTTTTTGGTTTTCTTTTTGGTGGGTTTGGTGGGGACTTTTGATTTGGAGGTGGTGGCTGGGGGTTCCAGCTGCGTGGGTTTGCGCAGCTTGGCAGCCAGTTTGAGTGATTGGTCAGAGTTGTGCCGTGAGTATACTTCAGGCAAAACAGCCATAGCAGGGACTCCCAGGCCAACAAGTCCCTCAGCTTGAAGCTGGTTTGTAATTATGGCCATTATGAACCGCGGATATAATATCCAACGGTTAGCAGTTTGTTTTTGTGCCATATCCTTGAGCTCTGAAAATATTATTTCTGAAAAATTTAAAGGCTGTTGCTCAAGAATGGAGTACATTACCTGCTGCCACTTTGTAGACATTTGATCCCAAGACGAAGTCTTAGGAGCCAAACAGACATTTACCATGTGAAAGATTAGACGTTCAGCATCATGGAAATGTTTCTTCAGTATGGTGGAGGCACTAAAGTTTCCCTGATATCCATGATGGGCAAAGGATAAATCAGTTGTGCCCTTTGGATATCCAACAGGAGAAGTAGCATCATCCAGGTGTAGAGTTTGACGAAGTATATCGGGAGTGATGACCACTTCGTGGTTGTTGACGACCGACCGGAGAGACGCTGTGTTGTTCTCCCCAGTGGTGAGGGTGACGTTCATCCAAAACTGGTTAAGGGATTCGGCATGAAGGATTTGATTGAGAAGAAAGCCGTTTTGTAGGGTAACTGGACCATAAGATCAATAGCATTATCGAACTTAGCCCAGAATGGCGATTTGGGGAGGTAAGCTACACAGTTGTGTCGCGGTTTGAGTTGCATGGACGCCATTTAGGAGAGAGAAGTTTTGGAGAGATGAACGTTAGGTTTGAAGAAGATGAAGCTCTGAAGTATTAGGTCAGGGATATTTATAGGGTACGGGTTAGAAAACGACTGAAGGATTTGGTGTTAGTCATCAGTAGTTTTAAACGACTGTTGACATGGTATTACCCTTTCAGACGTTGAAACAGCTGAAGTCGTGGTTTTAGACATCAGTAGTTAGAAAACTACTGAAAGCCATGGTTTTGACTTCAGATGATGAAACAACTGAGGACTTGGTGTTTGTCATCAGTAGTTGTGAAAACTACTGAAGACGGTGGTTTTGTCATCAGTTGTTGTAAACAGCTGAAGACTTGGTGTTAGTCATCAGTAGTTATAAAACTACTGAAGACATGGTTTTGCTTCAGTTGTTTAGAATGAAATAGCAGTTTTAGAAACAACTGAAGAGAAAGTTCTCTTCAGTACTTTTTATCAATTCATAACCTTTCAGCTGTTTCATACTGTCCTCAACACTTACTCATCAGACGTTGCATCTGCTTTTCAGGTGTTTCATAGACGTCAGTACTTATCTGTTGTACTGATTTCAGTAGTTGTAACTACATCAGTAGTTGTAACTACATCAGTAGTTTGGAACAGATAAAGTACTTTAGTACTTGTGAGGCATTTAGCCGTCAGTAGTTATAAAACTACTGAAGGTGAAAGAACTCATCAGTACTTATATGTGACATGGTTACCAATGATCACCAGTAATTTTTACTGAAATCATCAGTAGTTGTCACTTATTCTAGCTGCAGCATACCAAGCCTTAACACAAGGTTTTGGAAAGTAGAACTATCCAAAGGCTTAGTAAAAATATCTGCAAGCTCATCAGCACTAGCACAAACTTAGGATCAATCAGACCTTTTTCAAAACAATCCCCATAAAATGATGTCTGATCTCTATATGTTTGGTCCTAGAGTGCTGGACTGGATTTTTGACAATACACAGAGCTGAAGCACTATCCATTAATAATGGAGTCTTAGCCTCTGTAATACCATAATCCAGAATTTGGTTCTGAAGCCAGAGTACCTGAGAAGTACAACTTGCAGCAGCAATGTACTCGGCCTCAGCAGTTGATGTAGCAACAGATGTTTGTTTCTTACTCTGCCAAGAAATCAAACAGTTGCCTAGGAATTGACAACCACCAAAAGTTGACTTTCTAGTTAACTTGCACCCTGCATAGTCACTATCTGAAAAAACAACTAATTTGCAAGAGTGTCCAGTGGCATACCATAAACCCAGAGATTGTGTACCTTGCAAATATCTAAAGATTCTCTTGACTGCAATCAAATGAGACTCTTTAGGAGCAGCCTGAAATCTAGCACAAACACATGTAGCAAACATAATATCTGGTCTAGAAGCTGTTAAATACATCAAGGACCCAATCATACATCTGTAAAGTCTTTCATCAACAGCTTTACCAATCTGATCAGCATCCAGTAGTGTGGTGTTGCACATGGGAGTAGAACAGGGCTTACAGTTTTGTAACTCAAACTTATTCAAAAGAACTTTTGTATATTTTGACTAATGAATAAAGGTTCCATCAGCCTTTTGTTTAATTTGCAAGCCTAGAAAGAACTGTAATTCTCCCATTACACTCATTTCAAACCTCTTTTTCATTAATGTTGTAAAATCATCACACAACTGGGGACCAGAGGATGCAAAAATGATATCATCAACATAAATCTAAACAAGTAGCTTATGCTGATCCACCTTCTTAATAAACTAAGTTTTATCAATGGAGCCTCTGGTGAAATTATTCTTAAGAAGAAAAGTAGAAAGTGTCTCATACCAGGCTCTAGGTAGCTTGTTTCAACCCATAAAGAGCATTAACAAGTTTATACACCAATTCAGGATGTTTATTATCCTCAAAGCCTGGTGGTTGACACACATAACTTCTTCCTTTATTTTACCATATAAAAATTCACTTTTGACATCCATTTGAAAAACTTTAAGATTGTTGAATGCAGCATAGGCTAAAAACAATCTGATTGCCTCTAGTCTGGCTACAGGGGCAAAGGTTTCATCATAGTCAATACCTTCTTCTTGTGAAAACCCCTGTACAACCAGTCTAGCCTTGTTCTTAACAATAAGCCCATTTTCATCAGTTTTATTCCTAAACACCCATTTAGTGCCTATTGCACACTTACCTGGGGGAAGAGGAACCAGTTCCCACACTTGTTGTTTCTTGAACTGAAGTAGCTCAAGCTGCATAGCTTCAACCCATCCATTGTCTCTCAAAGCAACATGGTAGTTCTTTGGCTCTAGCTGACTGATGAAGAGAGCATAGAAGCAGAAGTTAGACAATTGACTTCTTGTTGGAACACCAGCATTGATATCACCAATAATCTGAGACATGGGGTGATTCTTCAGTTCTTGATAAACAATGAGATCTGTGCAAGTGTTTGTAGGACCTTCAGCAGCAGCAGATGTTGATGCAGACTCTTGAAACCAAGAATTAGATGGTAACTCAAAAGATGTAGAGGAAACAGAGATCTCATCAGCATTTGTTGTGGATGGAACTGCTGAAGCTACCGGAACATCAAATTTAGCAGACACAAGCAGTTGGTCGCTAAACTTGAATAGGTGAGTATTGATATTATCATCATCATCATCAATACCACCAGGTGGAAGACATGCTGCAGAAGATGATTTATCCACAGGATCTGCAACAGCTGGAGGTTGATAAGGCACATATTGCAGTATGTCCAAATCAAACAACTCCACAGGGTTTTGTGGAATCTTGCCCAAAGGAGATTCATTAAACTTCACATGCAAAGTCTCTTCAACCATCTTTGTTCTGCAGTTGAAGACTCTGTATGCCTTGCAAGTAGATGAATAACCAACAAAATACCCTGCATCCACCTTAGGATCAAATTTATGGAGTTGATCCTTTGTGTTGAGAATAAAACAGGGACACCCAAATGCTATGAAAAATGAAATTAGAGGAGCCAAGTGATGGATAACTTCATATGGAGTCTTCATCAACCTCTGATTTACTAAGACTCTATTCTGCACATAGCAAGCTGTGTTAACAGCTTCAGCACAAAAGGTCAGTGGCAAACCAGAGTCAGCCAGCATGGACCTTGCACCTTCAATTAGGGTCCTGTTCTTTCTCTCCACTACTCCATTTTGTTCTGGAGTCCTTGGTATGCTAAACTGCCTTTTGATTCCCTTTGAAAGATAGAAGTGATCAAGTGTATGGTTTCTGAATTCAGTTCCATTGTCACTCCTAATACACTTGACTGGAAGGAAATACTGCTTCTCAATATACAACACAAAGTGAATAATCTTCTGAGAAACCTCATCCTTTGAATGTAGAAAGAAAGTCCATACAAATCTGGAGTAATCATCCACAATTACCAGACAGTATTTCTTCTTTCAAATAGATCCATATGCAGTAATTGCAAGCAGGCAGTGGACTTAGGCTCTTCAATAGGAGGGAATGAGACTTTGTGTTGTTTTCCTTTTAAACAAGCAGTGCAGGTTTCATCACAGTGGAACTCCTTTATTCGTAAGCCTCGAACTAAACTATTGTGGATAAGCTGATTCATGTTTTTGAAATTAACATGACCCAGCCTTCTGTGCCACAGTTTAGATTCTTGAGAAGAGGCTTTGGAAAATAGGCAAGGATTGCCTCTGAGATCTATTTTCTTGGAAAGATCCAGGCATACACTCTTCCTGTCCTGTTGGCTCTCAGGAGAGTGTGATCATCCAACACCTTATCAATCAAATGCAGAACTTTGGATGACAGAATCCTACAGTTCTGACTGGTGAAAAGAGCAACATGGCCTTTATCACACATTTGACTGACACTCAAGAGATTGTACTTGAGATTTTCCACATGATTAACATCATCAAACTTGATTTCTCCATTGGAGACAAAGCCATTTCCAATGATGTAACCCCTAGCATCATTGCCAAAAGAAACAACCCCTTCTTTCCTTGAGAGTAGTCATGAAGAAGAGAGCTGTTCCCATCATGTGCATAGATCCCCCACTGTCTACATACCAGATGCTACTTTGGCATGTTGGAGAACCCTGTGATACCTTTGGTGTAGAGGCATTAGTGGATGAAGTATCAGCAGAATCCAAAGCCATAAGAGCTAGATTTCCAAAGGGACTTTCACCACCATGTTGACCACACCTGAGAACAGTTGTTCATGACCAGACAAGTCATCTGGTAAACTGAACCAGTCAACAACTCCTGGGGTGAAGAAGCTGTGTTGTTGAGGTTGAGTTTGTTGATGAGATTGGGAAGGTTGTGGTTCAGGCAATGCTTGTGGTTGTTGTGCAATTGGAGCTTGAACAGGATTTGGTTGAGGCATATAATAGCAGGGATAAGGATATGACATTTGAACCTAGGGAACAAAGTATGCAGGAGATCTAGGATGTGAATGATGACCAGAACCAGCAGGATGTTGCCCTCTGTTTTGTGGACTAGTACTAGGAAAAGTCACAAAGGGTGCAGAAGAGTTAGATCCAGTTGATCTACACTCCCTTGCAAAGTGTCCCAGCCTTTGGCATTTGTGACACCTCAACTTACTCTTGCCAAAACCAACTTTGGTTTTGCTAGAGAGTCCAGGAAATTTCCTGCCAGTTCTCTTATAGAACTTCTGAGATCTGATATTAATCAATGCCATTTGGCTCAGAATATCCATCTCTTCTAGATCATCATCAGCTATTCCTTTCAGATCATCCATAATGAAGCATAGATTGTCACTATTACTGCCAGAATGACTCTCAATACCAACAAATGCATGATCAGAACGATTTGTAGAGAAATCAATATGCTCATCATAATTTCTTTCAGATGCAGCATATTCTGACTCATGACCAACCAAGGTAGTATTCCCTGGTACAAAGTCATCAGTGAGCTTTCCTGATGAGGACAATTTCCTCTTCTGCTCTATTTCTCTTTCGAATGTAAGCAGTTTCCCATGAAGTGGGGTGAGAGATAGGCCATCCAGATTTGCACTGGAGCATAGGACAATAGTGTATGTGTCCCATCTCTCAGGCAGTGATCTGAGAAACCTGTTGTTCATCTGGCTATTGGTGTATTCCTGTTTCACCATTTTCAGCTCAGATATCAAGCAGGAAAAGCGCTCAAACTGTTGAGTCAGTGTCTCACCCTTTCTATGAGAGAATGTCTCATATTGTTGGGCAAGGATTTCTCTATTGTTTGCTAAGACCTCATCTGTGCCACCGAATTGTTCCTTCAGGGCATTCCAGAGATCATGAGCAGTTTCATGATGCATAAGCCCTGAATAGATTTCATTAGGCAGTGCCATGGCCAGAATTCCATGGGCTTTAGCATCAATCTCAAACAGTTTCCGATCTTCATCAGAGTATTGTTCCTTCTTCTTCGGAACCATTTGATTGGTTTCCGGATTGTTCACCATAGGCTTATGTGGTCCATGTACCACAGATGTCCAACAACCTGAACTGTTAACAGATAGGTGATGAAGCATTCTTCGTTGCCATA
The DNA here is from genome assembly GCA_025506515.1 of Flaveria trinervia. Taxonomy (NCBI): domain Eukaryota; kingdom Viridiplantae; phylum Streptophyta; class Magnoliopsida; order Asterales; family Asteraceae; genus Flaveria; species Flaveria trinervia. Next base: position 34,202,793 of record CM046451.1, on the reverse strand, counting down.
TGTTATACTCGGTCCTAACCAGCATCGGAGGCTTGGTTGAGGAACCGGTATTGTGAGGATCATTAGAAGGAGTATTCATCTCAGATTCAATCAAATTCGATTAAGCTAAAATAGATTTAGAACAAAACACAACCAATTGAACCAAGAGAGATCTCAAAATAAATGAACGAAAGCAACATAAATTCAATAATCTATAACCAGTTCTTGCGAATATGCTAATTCAATCAAACACAGATATCAATTAGCAGTTTCAATGATCAATTGTTAGATCAATCAATGATTAACCAGCTCTGATACCACTTGTTAGGATCAGTGATCTTCGTTTGATTGATTAGAGAGTATAGCAGCGGAATTCTAACAATAAATTAGCCAATTCACAAGAAAGAAACGATATTCAATGAAGAACAACGACGGTTATAGAAAGAGAAAGTTCTGCAAATATATTTCATTCAATATTCGCTTTCGTGGTAACGGAATGTCACCATTACAATTAGGTCGACACCTCTTATATAAGAGATGTGACGTCTGCTGATGTCACTTGATAGTGACATCTAACAGAATTATTCCAACTGAAACACAACTACTGAAGATGTCAAAACAGCTGACATCTCCGTACAAAAATACTAAGTGTTATCAGTTATTATAACTACTGAAAAACATAAAACTACTGAAACTACAACGACTGAAGAACAAGCTCTTCAGTCGTTTTACAAAACTACTGAAAGTAAAAACATAAAACTACTGATATCACAACTACTGAAGAAGTACTCTTCAGCTGTTGTGACAAACTACTAAAACTTCAGTACTTGATCTTCAGACTTGAACTTCAGATGTTTCATCAGCTGATGACTTCAGTAGATATCATCAGCTGATGTCTTCAGTCTTTGTCTTCAGACTTTGTACACCAGTTGTTGATCTTCAGCAGTTGTAAACTCTTCAGCTGTTGTACTTTAGTACTTTGGACATCAGCTTCAGCACTTGTGTTCTACAGCTGTTCAGCTTCAGCACTTGTGTTCTTCAGCTGTTCAGCTTCAGCACTTGTGTTCTTCAGCTGTTGAACTTCAGCACTTTAGTCTTCAACTGTTGAAGTCTTCAGCACTTGATCTTCAGCTGTTGGAGTTTTCAGCACTCGTTGAACTGCTGATGAAGCCTTCAGCAGTTGTTGTGATATCATTTGGGACTTAGAGGTTTTCTGATCTTGGCTCATTGGTTCTTTTGGTCCAACACCCACAGTCCGAGTCAGAGGCTCCTCATCCGACTCCTCCTCTTCCTCCCCAGGTATGAAATCCTGGTGGAACCTAACAGACTTTGCTATATCTCTAGTGGGGGCAGATACCGGAGATGTACTATCAGTAGTGGGGCCCCTTGGTCGAGTCGGCAATGTATCTCCAGCATCCCCTCTATCGTCATCATCAGAGTCGTGCTCTGGGAGCTGTAGCTGCTCATCATCTGAGTCGCTATCTACGTGACGCCACTGACGTCTTCCTGGTGCCACGTACCTCTCATTGGCCAGATGGCCTATCAGTCTCTTTACCTGGGGCTTTACCTGCTTACCCCGGTAAACTCTCATACGACCTAGGGTCGTATCGTCCATCATCTCTAAAGCCACAGCATCGTGGCGCTCCTTTGGAACTGATGGCAACTTCTCATCGAAAATCAGCTGCAAGAATCTGGGGTACATGCAAAAACCCTCCTTACCCTTTGCCTCCAGATTCTCCACAAGGTAAGAGAAGATCATGCTCGAGAAGCTGAAGGGGTGGTTCAGCACCAGTGCCACATAGGCATTCTGAATTTGGTCTGAAAGATCATCAAACCCACCCCTTCTGGAAGCAATGCACTTCAGAATGACATGTGCTAAGTACTTGTACTGGGGACACAGGTTGCTCTTGTTGAGCACACCTGAGTTGATGTCCCCAGCGTACTTAATCCTTAGGAAACATCCTCTCACCATAAGTGGGTGAAGTCTGGTGGGGTGATCGGTATCGTCCCCCAGCTCAACTACTCTTTGAATATCGACAGCAGTAATGTCAATAGCCATGCCATAGATAGAGCTTCGTATGTTATACAGCTCACATGATCGATCAATAGAAGCATTCTCCAAAGGCCTGGTGTAAAGACCTGTAGGGAGTGCATGGAGTAGAGATGGCCTTGTGGATCCTTGATCGCCCGAGAAAAGCGATGATCTCAGCAACTCGGCACCATTCTTAGTAGTATGGTCTAGATGAGCACATATATTGTGCTCAAGGTTCATAGACCATCTATCAGCCATCAATCTGAAACACAAGACACATAAACATTAGATAATCACATACCACAAATCAGTTCTAAGTATCTTGTTTGAATTCATTCTGATTCATTCATGCGAATGAATCATGCGACTGTCAGTCGGCTGTGCTATCATGCGACTGGACTCATTCGGGTGAATGAAAAGACGTCTGAGTTCAATCTTTTGGCCGAGTCTGCGATTGGTTCAGTCGGCCGAGTGAGCTTATTCGCATAATACATTCGGCCGATTGACCAATTCGGGCGGCTCAATCATGCGATTGGAGTTCATCCAGATGACCAGTCGCATGACCCATTGTTCGGTCGACTGAGGTTCGAATATTGACCAATTCATGTAATTAAACGTGGTTTAATGGTTCTTTAGACTCGCAATCTCATAACTAATAGCCTATTAAACTTAGTTTTAACATTTTACATTGTTTCAGTAGGTTATTGGCTCATTTAAAGGTTCGGTTCGCGTTTCAATTGAACATCACAAATTAGGGCACCATTTCTTCTGATTTCTATGAGATTTCATCTTATTATACCTGTATAAATGAAACACACGTCAGAAGATCAAGAAGGATGTATAATCGAGGTCCAAAGAAATTTAGGCAGCGTAACGGTACAATGTGCGATATATGGGCGATTGGGAGTGGTGAGGAGAATGCGATCGACTATGGCCCTTTATATACTAAATCTGAGTTCAATCGTCCGACTGGCCTCATTCGCTCAGTTCATTTGGGCGAATGAAACTCAGTCGGGCGATTGGCTCAGTCGATCACATTCAGTTAGCCAACTGACGCATTTGCACACTCCCATTCGGTCGAATGGGTCAGTCTGATAAGCCATTCGGGTGAATGGTTCATACTCATGTCCATTCGGCTGTTTAATGCATGAGTATGGTCCATTCGCATGATTGGTCCATACTCAGGGTCCAGTCGTGCGAATGGGTCATACACTTGATATTTTTCTGACTTTATGACCATTAGACATTTAAGCCCTTTTAAACTGTTAATTTAACATTATGAACATTTGATCATCTCAGACATGATCATTTTAGACTCAAAAACTTTTGATCACCTCAGAAGTGATCCTTTTAAGACATTTTGTCACCTCAGACGTGACCTAATTTTTATTTGAAAGCATCTGTGGTCACCTCAGACATGACATTTCTGATGATAAGGTCCCTTATCAACTTCCATGACATAGTCCGATACTACACAGAACTAAAATAGACTAACTTTGTATTTACGTTAAAAATAGCAATAATATTACACTAAGATATATTTTGTGTTTTGTGAGAGTTAATTCCTAAGATGTAACTCTAAGGAATAATTGTTCTGAGAGGACAGCTTTAATCTTTTAAACCATACATGGACCAATTCAAGCTGGAATCATACAAGATATTCAAATCATTTGGGACAAGTTAGCTAAAACCTTTGATGCTCTTTCCTTGTTTTTCATCTAGAGTCATTTAGAAAATTTAGGAAATCATACTAGTACTATTAGGTCCCCACACTTATTTGAACTTTCAAGAATTGTAGCCACAGTGATTGTTAGTATACTTGTCCTCTTAACTCCATACATAGACTTTCAACACAGTTTGGTGATCGTTTTAAAGTTTGTTTATTTCAACAAGCAATTTTGGATCTCACACTTATATGGTAATCAACATTCCTCACGAGATTTTTGAGCGGTCTTTTGGTAGAATTCAAGAAGACACTATTCTTAGAACTTTCAAAGAGAAGTCAATCCTCAGGTCAGTGCCATCGCACAACAGAGAGACGGCAAACAACAATAGTTCTAGAATATATAGGTTATGCTTATCCTTAGGTCAGTGCCACCGCACAGCAGAGAGGCACATAACCTATCTTCTTATTTGAGCAAATTTTCTTTTTTTTGCATAGATCTCACCAACAACATAGGTTATCAGTTTGATTGTATTTGTATTTTTCATGTGCTTTTGCTCATGCTTTGGTCTTACGCACACTTTTGTGGCGTTTATTCTGCTCGTCACCCCTTATAGGAATCTTGTTGATTGTGTTAACCAGGGATAAGGCATTACCCACAGCTAGTCAAACATTTTAGTTAATCTTGAGATCATCAAAAAGGTCTAGTCATCTATTGTGTTGAATCTACCGACATATCATCTGTGGTCTAGCAACCTCTAGGTCTACTTTCTTTGTGTTACCTTAGTAATAGCTAGCTTATCTATCATATTTTCTTTTATATTGCTCAGACTACACAGACTTATACTTGAACTTTGCATCTTTTTCAATTTTGATTTTTAAAGTCCAAATGGTTTGTGTGTACTATCATATTCCAAACATTGAATCGGTATCACACATATGATCTTATTTATTTTCAGTTTGCCTCTCCTTTTCCATTGTTTTTTTATTTTTATTTCCTGGACCTATTCTCACCCTAAAATTATAAAACCACTATGGATTTGCGTTTTAGGATTTTAATGGGCAAGGAAAGACACTAATTGTAATTAAACTAATTAAACAAACACAAAAGAACAAACTAAAATAACACTAAAATTTAAAAAATAAAAGAAACTAGACACGACGCATCGGACTATACATGGTCATCTTCGGGAATGACCTCACTTTTCTTTTTAACGCCATTGACCTCTAAAAGATATAGAAAACATGGTTTGTCAAAAGCCTTTCTATAGAGGTCAGCGCGTTAAAAATCTGTGTTTTTTTATCACATCGATTAAATTCTTTTCAAAACAATCACGTATGAAGTGATATTTGATCCCGGTGTGTTTGGTCTTAGGATGTTGGACGAGGTTTTTAGTGACTGCAATCGCAACAGAGTTATCAACAAAGATAGGAGTGGAAGTGAAATGCAAACCATAATCCCGCATTTGCTGTTGAATCCATATGATTTGAGAACAGCAGCTTGCAGCAGCAACGTATTCGGCTTCATAGGTTGACAATGCAACCGAGGTCTGCTTCTTACACTGCCACGTTACTAATCTTCTCCCAAAGAACCGACACCCTGCTGATGTAGACTTGTAGTTCATCTTGCAGCCGCCATAATCCGAGTCACTATACGCTCTAAGTTCAAAGTGATCATCATGAGGATACCACAACCCAAGTGTGGGTGTGCCCTTCAGATAACGAAATATCCTTTTGAGCCCAATTAGATGGTTCACTTTAGGCTTTGCCTGATATCGTGAGCATAAACATGTAGCATACATGATATCAGGTCTTCAGGTAGTGAGATACATGAGAGATCCAATCATCCCTCGGTACATAGTGGCATCTACCAGATCACCATTCTCATCGGGTTCTACATCATGGTTTGTAGCCCATGGAGTGCCAGCTGTAGAAGCATTCTCCATGTCAAACCGGCTGAGAATATCCCCTACATACAAGTCTGATGTAAGAAGATCCCATTTGCTGTCTGATCCACCTGTAACCCGAGAAAGAACTTCATCTCCCCCATGGAACTCATCTCAAACTCTGCCTTCATTACTGCTTCAAATTCTTTGCATAATTCTTCATTCTTTGAACCGAAAATTATATCATCTACATAGATCGGTACGAGCAGTAAGTCTCCATCTTTTTCTTTAATAAACAGTGTGCAGTCAATGACTCCCATGTGAAAGCCGTGTTTCACAAGATGAGTCGAGAGTTTCTCATACCAAGCCCGTGGAGCTTGATGAAGTACGTATAGAGCCTTGTCGAGTTTGTAAACTCTATCCCGATGATATGGATCCTTAAATCCCTCGGGTTAACTGACATACACTGTTTCTCTGATCTCACCATGAAGGAATGCACTCTTAACATCTAGTTGATAAACATTGATTTTCATATAAGATGCATAGGCAAGGAAGATGCCGATGGCTTCCATCCTTGCCACTGGTGCAAATACTTCATTGTATTCGATACCTTCAACTTGTCAAAAACACTGAACAACAAGCCGAGCCTTGTTTCTGATGATCACTCCCTGATCATCTTTCTTACATTTCAAGACCCATTTGGTGCCAATGACTTTAGCACCTTTTGGTCTATCCACTAGTGTCCATATACCTAACTTCTTAAACTGAATGAGTTCTTCCTGCATGGCACTAACCCAAGCCTCATCTTTTAATGTTTCACTAACATACTTTGGCTCAAACTGAGACACAAAGCAGCGGTATACACCGTCGTGAAGGTATCCTTTTTCCATCACAGAGGCATAATTAGCTGAGTACAGCTGATTTCTAGTCTGAACCCCTAATATCACATCTCCTATAATATTATCCAAAGGATGATAGACGTTTAGACGTGAGTCAGGGGTTGTCGGAACAACCACCTCAGAGTCAAGATTATGAACATTTGGTTCTGGATCTAAGGTAATAGGAGTCTAAGGTTCTGAAGGTTCAGAAGCATCACTAGCCGATGCTTGTGAACTTGTGGTAGTCGGGACCTGTACATCCTGGTTGATCTGAACATTTTCTTCATTTTCTTCATCAGAGGAGGAGTCACTCAGATCAACTGATCCCCCTGAGTTGGTAGGATCATGACTTGTTGAATCTTGAGACGGTGTGTTCAAGACATCGTACATAATCTTGTTTGCCAACTTGTCTTCTGAAGAAGAAAAAGGTATGTTGAAGGACTTGAAGAATCCATCATAGTCGAAGAAGTAAGCAAGCCCTTTTCCAGTAGGTGGTGTGATATATCTCTGAACATCAACATTACACCACACCTCTACTTGACCCGTTAAGTTGTTGTAAACTCTCTTGTTCGGTATGTTGTATCCTAAAAAGATCCCTTCATCAACCTTATCACTGAATTTTCCCTCCTGAGTCTTCTTAAGTAGGGTGCACAGAGCACCAAACGGCTCAAGATATTCCAAGTTAGGTTTACGTCGCTGTAATAACTCGTAGCATGTTTTTCTATGGCGTTTTACTACCAGAACTCGATTGAGAGTATAACATGCATTTGGCACTGCTTCATTCCAAAAATGGATATGTAGTTTTTAGTCTGCCAACATAGTCTGTGCCATCTCTATCAAGCTGCGGTTCTTCCGTTCCGCAACGCCATTCATCTGAGGGGTATAAGCCAAGGTAAATTGATGCATAATTCCTTTTTCCTTACAATAGTCCTCCATCCCTTGATTCTTGAACTCGGTTTCGTTGTCTGATCGCACCTGTCATACCTTTAGCTTGTATTGGGATTCCAGTGTAGTTACCAATTTCTTGAAGGATTCAAATGTTTCTGATTTGGATTTCAGAAACATTACCCAACAGAACCTTGAGTAGTCATTAGTAACTACATAGCAATACAGGTCGCCTACGATGCTTCTTTTACTGACTGGACCAAACAAATCCATGTGAAGGAGCTCAAGAAGAAGTTCTATAGAATGAAATTTCTTTTCCTTATAAGACTTCTTCGTCTGTTTGCCCTTTTTGCACGCAACACAAAAATCCGGGAGTTAGAAGTTTTTGACATTTACTCCTCTCACAAGATCATTCTGGGTCAAGTGATTGATTTTCCTCGGATTTATGTGTCCCATTCTCCTATGCCAGGAGATGGAGTCCTTCTCAGTAGCTTTGGACAAGAAGCATTGGACTTCACGATCCGTTATGGAGGACTTTGAGAGATCCAAGACATAAAGATCATTATATCTTGAAGCTGACATTAGGATCTGATCCTCCGGAATCACGTAGTCCTTATTTAGAACGTAACACTTCTTGTTGTCAAAAACTACCTTGAATCCTTTATCATAGATTTGAGAAACTGAAAGCAAGTTATTTTGTAATTGTTGGACACATTTTACCTCATCAAACATAACTTTCTCATTTCCCATTTCTCCTTGGGCTGTGATGTACCCGCCTTTGTTTCCAGCAAATGAAACATGCCCTCCTTTATTTCTCTGACATTTGATAAGAGAGCTATGTTCCCTATCATGAGCCTGGATGCTCCGCTATCTACAATCCACGTGTTAGTCTGAGCACTATAGCGAACACCCTGCACAATCAATGAAAACATTAGTTCGTATTAGGAACCCAAGCCTTAACTAGCTTAGGTTTCCCTGAGGCATCACATATCATAAACTCAACCCATTGACCCTTTGAGGTTGAGGGAAGCTCAGATTTCTGTTTGTTCTCAATTTCAGACACTAAAGAGGCTTTTTCTTTCCATAATCCAGATTTGTGTAAGGCCTGTTTATGATAAACAGACGATTGGCTGATGGATTGAACCTTAGGTTCACTAGCCCTTTTTGGAGGCATCACAGAGTTCCCCTTAGAAGAGCCAATTGTAGTTGCAAAAAAGTCAACTTTCCTCCTCGGTGTCTGGGAATAAGGAAAATAAGACCCTATGTGACCATACTCTCCACAGTTATAGCAGGATGTGCTTTTAACTTGATGGTTTCTATTTTTTGGTGGAGACGTAGATGTCACACGTTGACCTTATTATGTTTGGATTGAGACACTTCTTTGTTAGATGTATGAGTTGGTTTAACAAACTAAATTGCTTTACCTGGTTTTACATCTTTGATCTCTTGTTTACCTAGACTGTGACATGATGCAAGTAATTGATTAGGTTTTATAGTCTTTTTAGGTTCTTGTTTGACTTTGTTTGACAGTGACTTTAAACTAACCTTTTCAATTTCTTTTTCCAGGTAAACACAAGGCATCTTTCCTATTGCCTTTGAAGTGGCCTCCTTCTGTTTAGTGTCAGATCCAATTGATTTACTTAAGGAATGTGGATCATTAACCAGAGGAGTGGACACCACGTGATCCTTGATGGGCTTATTGTTAATTGGTTTACTTTTAGTGTTCATCAAGGTCTCAGGTGGTGGAGGAACCACTTTGTATCCCAGCCACTCCCTATTATTTCTCTCTCACACTAAGTGTTGGACAATGTGTGATGAACTTGTCCAACTATGCAGTTTTTGTTTTAATGAGTTGACTTCTACTTCTAACAGTGCTTTTCGCTTCTTAGTGTCCTCTAGAGAGTTCAGATAGTACCTAATGTCATTTTTTTGGTTAAAAGCAACTACCTCGTTTCCATAAGCTGTTTATTCAATATGTCTATCTTTTCCTTGTAACTATGCTCGTTTTGTTTTAACACTCTATTTGCCTCCGTGCACAGTTCCAGGTCCTTTACTAAGCTATCATTATGATCTAACAACCTAGCAAATTTTGAATCTATACTTTCTCTGAATTTATTACATTCTAAGCAAGCATGATTATTAAATAGCTGGTCAGTAGTACTTACCTGAGATGTTGAAGAGGAATCTGCCATGAGTGCAGACTCGGTTATCTCTTGTTCTGGTGATTCTGATGATGATGCATATTTCTCTTCTTTAGGCATGTGGTTGACCACATTTGTAGTGTCTTCAGAATTTGACATCGCGAGCTCTACTACTATATCTCCCTCACTAGCAGAATCGTCATCGGTATCCTCCACACTAGCTATGTTGGACTCTCCCGGTGAGACGAACCGGAAGCTCTAGTCCTGTCCCTCATCCTCGTTAGCAGTTAAGGCTTTTGGGTCCTTACTGGATGAGGTAGAACTACTAGATGTGGCCTTGTCTAGATGATTAAAGGACGAGAATGGATTGCCATTACCCGTCTTCTTTGTTTTACACACTCCCTCTTGAAGTGTCCCTTCTCACCGCAGTTGAAACAAGTAACCTTTGACTTGTCGAACCCAAAGGTTGTGTCTTTTGTGGCAAACAAGTTCTGTCCGGTCTTTTTGACAAACTTTTTAGCTCGTCGGACAGCACTTCCCAGAGCCCACATTATGTGCATCCGTTCCAACTCCATCTCATCCACCTGCTCATAATCTTCATCTGCCAGGTGGCAGTTTCCTATCTTTCCAACAACTAATCCATCGTAGGATTGAACCACCACAGCTAAGAGGTCCATATGTTCTCTGGCCACTTCCATAGTCACATTCCCAAAGTTGTTGGTTTTTAGTTTTGCTGCATTAGCTTCAGGTATCATATATTGGGTGCTAGACGACCTTGCCATTTCGGATCCTGAAGTTGAGGGTTGTGCTAGAACTGCTGTGCTTGAGATGAAAGCAGTTCGTAGTGGTGCTCCAGATGTCTTGACCAAAGGAGTAGCATTGTAGAGTGCAGGATTCTGATCGTAGTTAGCCTTTTGGGTTCGTTACTTCATCTTAAGCTCTTCTTCTCTTAGTTTCAGAATGAAGTTATTTATATCTAACTTCAAGTGTATTCCATTCTGTCTGAGATTTGAGACAAACGAAGCCCATTTTTCTGGTAATCCATCAGCAAAGTTGGATACCTTATCCTCTATTGATGTAACCACTCCATGAGTGTGCATCTCACTCATCAAGTGGTACAATCTATCAATCACATCATCAAGGCCTTCTTTTCCCATAGAAGAGAAGTTGTCAAACTCCTTCTTCAAGGATTTTGCCTTGATGGCCTTCAGAGAGGCATTTCTGTCAAACCTCTTCTCCAACACATCCCAAAGTTTCTTTGCTTGAGTATACTACGAATACTGGTGGAAAATATCCTTCGGAATAGACTGAGTAAGCAAAGCGTAGACTTTCTTCTCGGTGTTGTGTTTTACCTTCTGAGCATCCGACATGCCACTTAGAGTAAGTTTGACGCCGTCAGCTCCTACTGGCATGTTGTAACCCTACTTGATGGCCTCCCACAAATTTGTATCTACACCATTTAAGTGGATTTAGAAATGTTGCTTCCATTGTGGGTAGTCGTCTAACGTATTAAGTTTTGGGGGTTTATTGTGAATACCCACTTCGTTTTCCAACAGCAGCAAATTCTGAATACGTGTGTCTCTACTTGATGTGTATGCTGAAAACTGGTCCTCCGTTACGCTTAACTTTATTATTTAACAAACTGCTAATGTATGCGAATAAAGGTATGCGATTGAACTTATTCGGGCGATTGAACAAATGCGGATGGTTCAATCGTGAGACTGAACAAATGCGGATGAGTCAGTCTTCCGAATGAACTAATGCGATTGAACAGTCCAAATGAAAATCTCAGTCGTATGAATGAAGGTACGAATGAGTCCAATCGTGCGGTTGGAGTGTGCGAATGAACTCAGTCGTGCGATTGGTCTAATCGTGCGACTGAACTTGCTGAAGTTTGATAATTCGTAGGTTGAACTTGTTTTGTCCGTAATAACACAAATTTTATCAAACCCTAATAGCCGTATGCCGGAAAAACTCAACTTTTCGATCAGGAAACGTCTAAGACACCGTTAGGCACAAAAAGATTGCGTTTTTTATGCAAAAGCACAATTTTTGTATCCAACTATTGAATCAACACGTAATCAAAAGCAAGGCTCTCATACCACTTGTTAGGATCTCGTATTTGAACGAAACACCAACTGATTAACGTGTTAAACCAAACCAAATAGTGCGGAATCCTATTTGATTGGCGATTCAGTCAGTGAGAACGCATGTAGAAACAATAACGTATTGAATCTAAAGTCAAGAATCGATTAGGAATCAATCTACAACGTTATATGAACTTGGAGTATGAACTTAGAGGCTTCTGGACGGCGAGGGTACGTCTGGAGTCGAAGTGGATTGAATGCTTATGTTTTTCCACGAATTAGGTGGTATTTATAGGTTAGGGTTGCTCATTCGGGCGACTGAACCGTGAGCATGGTTCATTCGTGCGATTGAGCCATGCGGTTGATCCATTCGCATGACTGAATAATCAGTCGTGCAACTGAGCCAATCTCATGTTATAGTCATACGATTGATCCAGTCTCCTGGTTCAGTCGTGCGACTGAGTCATTCGTATGAAGTTGTTCATGTGTATGGTCCATTAGCATGGGCCATTCGCATGATGACTTCATGTTATTAAGTTTGAATGTATTAATTGTCATAACATTATTATATTAATTCAAACAACCACAAACCTATATAATCAAGTCAATATACGTTAAGCAAATCATTAATGAAATATTAAACATTATAAACACAACCAAACATTTGTATTTCATAAGTACCCAATAATTACATAAGTGTAAGACAATAAAGACATATACATTCAGATCAGAATCTAGGTACATATGTATGAACAAAAATTTATATGCTAATACAAGTTTTTCTAATTAAGAAAACACACTTAATCTATCTATTACATCACAAATGAATGAATAAATAAATTACATCCAAATACAAACACAAAGGAATAAATATTACAACCCATAAAGAATGAAAACAACCAAAATAAATCATCCATCCAAAAATCAAACCATCATAAGGTCAAGGCTAGGTTATGCACCAATATGATACAACATCCAAGAACCAAAATGAACCCCCACATGACCGTAAATTTTCAGCCAACATAAACCAAGAATTTAGGGTGTTCTATCCAAACAAAATACAATCAACCATTTTGATATCTATTCTTTCAAGGTTTAATTATAACATGTAAGATATAACCTTGAAAGGTTGGGGATTCATCATAACATCACAAAACAGCCCCTATTAGGTTGTTAAAACCCCATAAAACCAATTTTACAAGGATAATGAAGCTAGTCATCCACATATCCGGCTCTAGATGCCAATGTTGGGTTAGTTGGACCAAAAACAAAGTTGTTTAACCATTTAAACAAGAAAAAAAGCAGCGGAAACTTACCTTAATATAATGATTTATAATCTGAAAATCAAGGCTTATATTGTTTCAACAACAAACCCAAGATTATAAGGATCATATATATGTGAAATAACTAGCAAACAAGTAAACAATAACAACCAAAATCGACCATGGAACTACCTTCCAAAGCTGCCCAAAAACGTTGAATGAAGCACCTTCCAAAAGGCTGCCCAAATCATTGGATGTGAAGAAGAGGATGAAGTCTTGAAGGACCAAAACACCAAGGAAGATGTTCTCAAGCTTGTATACTCACAAGCCTCAAGCAAGACACATTGTTGCTAGGATTTTGACACCAAAAACGCACCAAGAGATCTGCTGAAAACCGATTTTCAGCTTGTATGTTCTTCAATAATGATTGAAGAAGAGAGGTTCTTGAGGTGCTTGCATGTAGAGAGAGAAGAAGGGTTGAGTGTGTGTATATTCAAGATTGGAGTCAATCAAAACAAAAAATCCAATGCCCTTCTAAGGGGGCGGCCAAACCCAAATCATTTTGTGGTTTTCCCCCCAAAAGTGTTTAACAAAATTGTTTAACTAAAACAATTATAAGTTATCTAATTAACCTTTTTAATTATATAACTTATACACACACTATTATTATTATTTTATTTTATTTAACTAACTTAAATAACATTACAAATGATGTCCATAAACAAAATATCCTTATACGTTGTTTCATCTCATATGAAATTTATGTAGAAAACCCATTTTTTAATTGGTGTATCTATTTAATTGCATGATCATATCAATAATTAAATATTTATATTAGTGTTTGCTAAGCTTGTTGTTGGGTATGACCCGACTTGGATCAATACGTACTAACCACATCAATATTCTATATGTCTTGGGCATAAAGAATCCAACATGTGTTATACCTTGAGCTATTTCTTCACTGCTCTGAAATAATGGATAGTACACAAGGCTATGTTCAGGTGTGACACGAGGTGATTGTAAGAAACGTATGTAGTCAATATGGAATTTGTTCCTCTAATTTGTTGAGAGCTAGATGTCTAAGGCCTGATTAAGTTAAATCAACAATGAATGATCATTATTTGTCCTTGGATTTAACATGACATCTGTAACAAAAGGATAAATGATTGATTCACTTAAATGATATCAAGTTGGATAATTGAAGGGGATGATGTTAGTGAATTTCTTTTAATCATGCGTATTAAGGGTAGTGAACCGTTGTTAGGCGGTATTTACTTCTTGCATCAATCTTCTATGGATGTTGTGCAAGTGGGAGATTATTGGATTTTTTATGCCGAAGACACATAGAACATTGATGTGGTTAGTATGTTATGATCCAACTCGGGTCATACCCAATAACAAGCTTAGCAAACACCAATCAATATTAATTAATGATATGAACATGCAATTAAATAAGTACACCGATTTATAAAAGTGGTTTTCTAAATAAATTGTCTATGAGATAAAACAACTTATAAGGATATGTTGCTAAGTAATATGCCTTGATTTTCAGTTTACAAAACATAACATTAAGGTTTGATTCCGATGCGTTTTTCATGTTTAAATGGTTAAACAACTTTGATAATGGTCCAACAAACACAACACATAAATACTTATCTATAGTTGGATGATGAGGAAGGTCAGTTGTCCTTTCCTAAAGAAGCTGTTAACGAGTCCTTCCAGTAGATGGGCTATGAAAAGGATTTCTCTATAAAGACCTTCAGGAAAAGGAAAGTGTCATCCTAGTGGAAGTACTTACTACATGTGATTATCCATAAATTATCCAACAAGCATGAGGGTTGGGACCAGATTCGTAATGGTCTCTCCTTCATAGTGCATGGGATGGTTCAGGGGGTGAAGTTCATGTATTCGTAATTCATCTATACAAACCTACTTGCTAACTTAAACTCCTTAGAATATTAAAAGTTTCCTAGATATGGTCAACATATTCTCAACTGTGAATTGGGCTCATAGTTGAGGGAAACATAAAATAGGGACAGATAAAGCCTGGTATGTTTAAAATATTGAAGAAGCCAACTGTTTGCTTCTTTCGGGTATAAACAATCGTGGCCCTAAACATGTTAGAGCTCATTACTCAAGGTGACAACCTGGCAACACAAGCAAGTGTTAAACCCACACCTTCTACATCTCAACCACCAAAACAGCCACAAATCATCCTCATTTACCAAAGAAGTTCCAAACGAACCTCTGCACAAGCTATTCAGTCTATGCAAGTGTAACACCCTGAATTTCTATTTAAATGAAAGGAAAAGAAAAGTAAATAGAAAGAATAGAAATTGTGCACAAGTGGAGGGGGATAAAGTGTACAAAGTACAAACCTTATTATTTTAAGGATTTGAGGGGCATGGTCGCCCATATCAAAGCAGAAAGCTACTTTTGCTCTTGGAGGAAAAAAAAGAGAGAGAGAGAGCCTAGTTCTAGAGAGAGAAAGAGGAAGAAGAAGTTGTAAAAGATAAGTCATCTCTTATATGAGCTCGGTTTCAGCTGGGTTTCAAGTTCTTGACCGAAGTTCTGGTTTCAAGTAAATCAATGTGGATGAAGTAAATACGGATAAGCATTGGTTAAATATGGAAAGGCGGATGAGTTAGGCAAATGCGGATGGCAAATGCGGATAGAGTAAGTTAATGTGGATGAAGGAAACCAATGCGGATAGAGTAAGTTAATGCAGATGAAGGAAACCAATGCAGATAGAGTAAGTTAATGCGGATGCAGGAAATCAAATGCGGATGAGCAGTAGTGTCAATGCGGATGAACACTTAGAAAAATTCTGTCCTTCTGGGGAAAAAGAGGTAATGTAGGCTTTGACCTAGGAGATTCCCGGGGTTATGAAAGTTGACTTTTGAGGTCATAGATGGTATGTTGGGCATGTAATGTATTGTGATTGATGCTTATGCATGATGATGATGATGTTGCCTGTATGGAGATGGTGTATGTTTATGACTATGTGTATGTTCCTTATTATGTATGTATGTCTTCCCTTGGCTTTGTGTTCAATGTTAATAAATGTAATAAAAGTATTATGTAACATAAAGTGGAAGATAATGAAAAGAGGAACGTAATGATTGAATGCATGCATGAATAATGAATGAACAAAAGAGAAAGTATAGAAAGGCTTGCAAGCACATGTATGAGGTGAGCGACTCTGTGTGGCAACAGACTCGAAAGAGGTCCTTGTCACGTACTCCAGTACTGTGTTAGTCTTCGGACATGAGTCGGGGATTTGTGAGCAAGCCCCGGCATAGTATCAGCCTTTGGACATGAGTCGGGGATATTGCATGAGACGAGATAATGAGGTGAGCGACTTTGTGTTGCAACAGACTCGGATAGAGTTCAATCCCTGTGATTGACTCATATGGGATCTTTTTCGCGTATCACGGTGCTGTGTCAGTCTTCGGACATGAGTCGGGGGTTTGTGAGAAGGCCCCAGCACAGCATCAGCTTTCAAGCATGAGTCGGGGATATTGCACGAGACAAGATTCGAGTAATAAATAGTAATGAACGAAAGATCATGTATGAAAGAACGAACGTATGAATAAACGTAAATGAATTATCGTAATAAAGTACTGAACAGGATCCTCGTCATTCGACCTCAGTAATCGTGGCTTAGTGCCACGAAGAGGGTAAAGTCTGACCGAATCAAGAAAGAGAAGTGAATGATAAGGTAATACGTTGAATGAACAAAGTTAATCAACATAATGACGAAGATAATAATGATATTATCTGTATGTACGTATGATGCATGATCAAGAACGGTTGTAAAGTATAGTATGATTTGAAATAAAGTAAAGAACGGTTTTAACAAAGAGAAGTAAGTTGTATTATAAAAATAGAACTCACTCAGCGTCGCTGACTTTTGTATGCATGATAGTGGGCAGGTATTTGTTGATGCTGAGGAGTTGCAGGCATGGATGCATAAGCTACTGCGAGCATTTTGAGGCTGGCATCCATATTTTGACATGTCTTCGTATTTTAAGATGAAAACAAATGTTGTAAATGACATGTTTTAGTTATTAATGAAAATTTTAAATTCCGCTACAAAATAAATGTATGTTTTATAATGTTTTAAGTGCAATGAATGACCAACTATGAGGTGCTCAGGAATGGGGCCTTACAAGTTGGTATCAGAGTCAAAGTTGAAGTGAATTGGGTAAATATTTTGAAAAAACTAATCTTAAACTTAGAATGGGACTAAAAAGAAAAGGGATGCCAGTCCTAGTAGCTACGTGCCTGCAGGTAAAGGTTTTATGTAAACGTTTACAATAAGTTAATGTTAAACGGCATTACGTGCACATGTTATGTGGCTTGTGTGCTATTATGTAGGTTTAGATACTGATGTAGTCGGGATAGGAAATGCTTGCGGTATGAAGAGTAAAGTAAGTGGCTAATCATAACTGGCCAATGTAATTAGGGAGTTACTATACTTGACATAAACTAAGTTATTACCTTGAGTGATGGCATTAGTGTTGGAATTCATTATAGTGTTGGACCAAAAGAACCAATGAGCCAAGATCAGAAAACTCTAAGTCCCACAGGTATCACAACAACTGCTGAAAGCCTCATCAGTAGTTTGACAAGTGCTGAAGACTTCAACAGCTGAAGATCAAGTGCTGAAGACCTTAACAGCTGAAGAACCAAAGTGCTGAAGTACAACAGCTGAAGAACACAAGTGCTGAAGCTGAAAGACCAAAGTACTGAAGTACAACAGCTGAAGAGTTCACAAGTGCTGAAGATCAACAACTGATGTACAAAGTCTGAAGACAAAGACTGAAGACATCAGCTAATGATATCTACTGAAGTCATCAGCTGATGAAACGCCTGAAGGTCAAAGTCTGAAGATCAAGTACTGAAGCCTCAGTAGTTTGTCACAACTGCTGAAGAGTACTTCTTCAGTAGTTGTGATATCAGTAGTTTTATTTTTTATGTTTCAGTAGTTTTGTAAAACGACTGAAGAGCTTGTTCTTCAGTCGTTGTAGTTTCAGTAGTTATATTTTGTACTAACTTGCTGATATGTTCTCAGTAGTTGTGAACATTTCAGTAGTTTGTTAAGATTTAGTTTTCTGTATTGGATCTGCCAGTTGTCACTTTCCGTGATAACAGCAGTGACTGTTGCACTCTATATAAGGAGTGACAACCCATTGTAATCATTGAGCGATATGAGCAATTGAATGGAATGATTGATTGATTCGATTAGAAATATTCTACATCTATAAACATTCCTAGAAATCAGAAATTCATATTCTCTCCCTATAACCGTATGCGATCTTAACGCACAATATTATTGCTTGCTACAATTTGTCTAATTCGTGTTTGTATTCCGCTGCTTTATATTCTGATACATCAAACTTGTGATCACTGATCCTGTCAAATGGTATCAGAGCAGGTTAATCATTGATCGATCTAATAATTGATCATTGAAACTGCTATTCAAGATCCAAGTTTGATTGAATTAGCTTTTGTTTTTGCAAGAAACGGTTATAGAGATTGAATTTTCTGTATTTCTGCTCATTCATCCTGAGATCTTATTCTTGGTTCTCATTGAGTTTGTTGTGGTTTGTCTAAAACTTTTTAAAACTTGAACTAAACTGTTTTTGAACTGAAAATGACCACTCCCTCCAATGATCCTCACAATACTGGTTCCTCAACCAAGCCTCCTATGCTGGTTAGGAATGAGTATAACATATGGCAAAGACGTATGCTCCATCACCTGTCTGTTAACAGCGCAGGGTGTTGGACATCAGTGGTACATGGTCCACACAAGCCTATGGTGAATAACCCGGAAACCAATCAAATGGTTCCGAAGAGGAGGGAGCAATACTCAGATGAGGATAAAAGTTGCTTGAGATTGATGCAAAAGCCCATGGAATTCTGGCCATGGCTTTGCCCAATGAAATCTATTCTGGGCTAATGCATCATGAAACTGCCCATGACCTCTGGATTGCTTTGAAAGAACAATTTGGAGGAACAGATGAGGTCTTGGCAAATAATAGAGAAATTCTTGCCCAACAATATGAGACATTCTCTCATAGAAAGGGTGAGACACTGACTCAACAATATGAGCGTTTTCTTGTTTGATCTCTGAACTAAAATGGTCAAACTTGAATACACCAATATTCAGATGAATAACAGATTTCTCAGATCACTGCCTGAGAGATGGGACACATATACTATTGTCCTACGCTCCAGTGCAAGTTTGGACAAACTATCTCTCACCCAACTCCATGGGAAATTGCTCACTTTTGAGAGAGAGATAGAACAGAAGAGAAAGCTGTCTTCATCTGGAAAGCTCACTGAAGACTTTATACAAGGCAACACTGCCTTGGTGGGTCATGAGTCAGAATATGCTGCATCTGAATGCCAGTATGATGAGCATATTAATTTCTCTTCGAGCACTTCTAATTCTGCATTTGTAAGTGTTGATGGTCAGTTTACTGGAGGTAATAATGACAATTTATGTTTCATTATGGATGATCTCAAGGGGATTGCTGATGATGACTTAGAAGAGATGGATATTTTGAGCCAAATGGCCTTGATAAATATCAGATCAGAAGTTCTACAAAAGAACTGGAAGAAAATTCCCAGGACTCTCTGGCAAAACAAAGTTGGTTTTGACAAGAGCAAGTTGAGGTGTCACAAATGCCAACGGCTTGGACACTTTGCAAGAGAGTGTAGATCAACTGGATCAAACTCTACTGCACCCTTTGTGACTTTTCCTGGCAACAGTCAACAAAACAGAGGGCAACATCCTGTCACATCTAGTCATCATCCTCAACAACAATCTCCGGCATATTTTGTTCCTCAGGGTCAAATGCCTATCAGTACCCTTGTTATTACATGCCACAGTCAAGTCAAGTTCAAGTTCCTATGACACCACAACCTCATGCATTACCAGAACCTCAGCCTTCCCTATCTCATCAACAACCTTCATCTCAACAACACAGCTTCTTCACCCCAGGAGTTGTTGACTGGAGCAGTTTACCAGATGACTTGTCTGGTCATGATCAACTGTTCTCAGGTGCTGGTCAACATGGTGGTGACAGTCCCTTTGGGAATCTAGCTCTTATGGCTTTGGAGTCTGCTGATACTTCATCTTCCAATGCCTCTACACCTCAGGTATCACAGGTATCCTCTGAGGCAAAAGCCAAATTATGTTCTGAACAATGCATAGCAGCATTTGCTTCCATTAGAGAAGCAAATGTAGCTTTAATTAATAAGAACATTGAGCTAGAACAAGTAATTTCCAAAAACAAAGCTGAGTTTGAGTTTGTGCTCAAAGATAAAAATGATGAGGTTTATAAACTGAATTGCAAAATAATTGATGATAAGGCTAGAGAAGATGTACTTTAGAGAAGTACAAAGATCTCAAAGAAACCCTTGCAGTTACCCAGGTCGAGTGTGATAGATGGGTACAATCATGCAAAGGTTTTGAAATGCTTCTTAGTAAGCAATCTGCTTCAAATGTGAAGTTTGGAATTGGTTACAATCACACTGCTCCACCTACAGATTTTACCCCAAGAGCAGAGGTAGAATCTGATGGTGAGAGTGATAACCAATCCATCAAGTCATGTGATCTACCTTCTGATACAGCACAATCAGAAGTAGCAGTCAGTATCAAGTCCTCTTTGAACCTATCAGCTGATGTTGATGGTCCAAATGCTGACATTCACATGATCAATAAGTTGATCAACTCAGGAGTCAATCCTGAAGGTCCTGAAAGGACTGGAGAGCAGGATTCAACTCCTGAAGTTCAAACTTCAACTGCTGTCAGTACTGAAGAGAAGAAAACTGGCAGTAGAAAGAGTTTGAAGACTACTAAAGATGCTGTCAAGAAAGCAACCAATGCTTCCAAAGCATTGAAGAACAAGTCTTCTGTTGCTTCACCATCTTTAGTTGATGATCAACCTAAGATGAAGAAGAAACCATGTGAAGTATGTGGTTTGTTCAATCATCTTACAGATGATTGTTGGTACAAAAGAGGTTCCAAACTCAAACAAAAGGAAGAAATTAATGAGAAAATGGTAAAAATGAAAACTGAGTTTGAGACCACATTTGTATCAGCAACATCAAATCCTGTAACCCTTAAGTCCTTAAAGCATCCAAAAAGGAAGGAGTTAAACAGGTGACAGCTGAGGGTGCTCAAAAGAAGAAGGTGCAACATAGGACCTTATCTAACTCCACTAGCAATGTGTCTGATGAGCTGAAAGCTTTATCACAAAATCAGACACAGCTGGTGATGATGGTACAACATCTGTTGGGTAGAGTTAACCAACTAGATTCTCCTATGTTGAAACCACAGAAAAGGAGGTCTAAGCCAAAGGACTCCTCTTCTGCACCATCTTCTTCTCTCAGGCTGTTGTTACAAATAAACATGCTAGTTTACCATCTATTGATGAGACCAGGCCCAAAACCAAAAAGGTTTGGGTCTCTAAAACTAACTGATTGTTTATTATTGCAGGGTTCTTCAACATGCCAAAATAGCATCTGGTATGTAGACAGTGGGGGATCCATGCACATGACTGGGAACATCTCTCTTCTTCATGACTACTCTCAAGGAAAGAAGGGATTTGTCTCTTTTGGCAATGATGCTAGGGGTTACATCATCGGTAAGGGCTTTGTCTCCAATGGAGAAATCAAATTTGATGATGTTAATCATGTGGAAAATCTCAAGTACAACCTCTTGAGTGTCAGTCAAATGTGTGATAAAGGCCATGTTGCCCTTTTCACAAGTCAAAACTGTAGGATTCTGTCATCCAAAGTTTTGCCCTTGATTGACAAGGTGTTGGATGATCACACTCTCCTGAAAGCCAACAGGACAGGAAGAGTGTATGCCTTAGATCTCTCTAAGAAGATAGATCTCAAAGGTAATCCTTGCCTATTTTCCAAAGCCTCTTTTCAAGAATCTAAACTATGGCACAGGAGGCTTGGTCATGTTAATCTCAAAAACATGAATCAGCTTAGCCACAATAGTTTAGTCAGAGGCTTACCAATAAAGGAGTTCCACTGTGATGAAACTTGCACTGCTTGTTTAAAAGGAAAACAGCACAAGGTCTCTTCCTCCTATTGAAGTGTCCAAGTCCACTGCCTGCTTGCAATTACTGCATATGGATCTATTTGGTCCTGTGAGAGTAATGAGCATGGCAAAGAAGAAATACTGTCTGGTAATTGTGGATGATTACTCCAGATTTGTATGGACTTTCTTTCTACATTCAAAGGATGAGGCTGCTCAGAAGATTATCCACTTTGTGCTGTACATTGAGAAGCAGTATTCCCTTCCAGTCAAGTGTATTAGGAGATAATGGAACTGAGTTCAGAAATCATACACTTGATGACTTCTATCTCTCAAAGGGAATCAAAAGGCAGTTCAGCATTCCAAGGACTCCAGAACAAAATGGAGTAGTGGAGAGAAAGAACAGGACCCTCATTGAAGCTGCAAGGTCCATGCTGGCTGACTCAGGTTTGCCATTGACCTTTTGGGCCGAAGCTGTCAACACAGCTTGTTATGTGCAAAATAGAGTTTTAGTAAATCAGGTTGATGAAGACTCCATATGAAGTTCTCCATCATTTGGCTCCACTGATTTCATTTTTCAAAGCATTTGGGTGTCCCTGTTTTATTCTCAACACAAAGGATCAACTCCACAAATTTGATCCTAAGGTGGATGCAGGATACTTTGTTGGTTATTCATCTACTTGCAAAGCATACAGAGTCTTCAACTGCAGAACAAAGATGGTTGAAGAAACTCTACATGTTAAGTTTAATGAATCTCCAAAGGACAAGATTCCACAAAGTCCTGTGGAGTTATTTGATCTGGACATACTGCAATATGTTCCTTATCAAACTCCTGCTGTTGCTCCTGTCAACAGTTCACCACCTGGTGGTACTGCTGATGATGATGATGATTGCAGTACTCACCTCTTCAGGTTTAGTGATCAGCTGCCTGATTCAACTAGACCTGATGTTCCTGTAGCGCCAGTAGCACCATCCACAACAAATGCTGATGAGATTTCTTCGAATTCAACTTCCTTTGAATTACCATCCACTGATTGGTTTCAAGGAAATGATTCACCATCACCATCTGTTGCTGCTGAACCGGCTACAAACACTTGCACAGATCTCATTGTGTATCAAGATCTGAAGAATCACCCCATGTCTCAAATCATTGGTGATATCACTGCTGGAGTATCAACAAGAAGTCAATTGTCAAATTTCTGCTTCTATGCTCTCTTCATCAGTCAGCAAGAGCCAAAGAATTATCACATTGCTTTAAAGGACAATGGATGGGTTGATGCCATGCAGCTTGAGCTTCTTCAGTTCAAGAAACAGCAAGTGTGGGAACTGGTTCCTCTACCTCCAGGTAAGTGTGCAATAGGCACTAAATGGGTGTTTAGGAACAAAACTGATGAAAATGGGCTTATTGTTAAGAACAAGGCCAGACTGGTTGTTCAGGGGTTTGCACAAGAAGAAGGTATTGATTATGATGAAACCTTTGCCCCTGTAGCCAGACTGGAAGCAATTCGATTGTTTTTAGCTTATGCTGCTTATCAAAAACTTAAAGTCTTTCAAATGGATGTCAAAAGTGCATTTTTGTATGGAAAAGTTAAAGAAGAGGTTTATGTATGTCAACCTCCAGGCTTTGAGGACAACAAACATCCTAATTGGGTGTATAAGCTTGATAAAGCTCTTTATGGGTTAAAACAAGCTCCCAGAGCCTGGTATGAGACATTATCAAACTTTCTTCTGGAAAACAATTTCACTAGAGGCTCCATAGACAAGACTTTATTATTAAGAAAGCTGGGCAGCATAATCTACTTGTTCAAATTATGTAGATGATATCATTTTTGCATCCTCTGATCCAAAGTTGTGTGATGCCTTTACAAAGTTGATGCAACAGAAGTTTGAAATGAGTGCCATGGGAGAATTACAGTTCTTTCTGGGGTTGCAAATCAAACAAAAGGCTGATGGAATTTTTATTCATCAATCCAAATATACAAAAGATCTTTTGCAAAAGTTTGATTTACAAAACTGTAAGCCCTGTTCTACTCCCATGAGCAGCACCACACAACTGGACTCAGATCAGAAAGGTAAAGTGGTTGATGAAACACTTTACAGATGTATGATTGGGTCCTTGATGTATTTAACAGCTTCTAGACCAGATATTATGTTTGCTACATGTGTTTGTGCTAGATTTCAGGCTGCACCTAAAGAGTCTCATCTGATTGCAGTCAAGAGGATCTTTAGATATCTGCAAGGCACTCCATCTCTAGGTTTATGGTATTCTACCAGACATTCTGGTAAATTAGTTGCTTTTTCTGACAGTGACTATGCAGGGTGTAAGTTGACCAGGAAATCAACTTCTGGTGGATGTCAATTCCTAGGCAACTGCTTGTTCTTGGCAGAGCAAGAAACAGACCTCAGTTGCTACATCCACTGCGGAAGCAGAGTACATTGCTGCTGCAAGCTGTACATCTCAGGTACTCTGGCTTCAAAACCAACTTTTGGATTATGGCATTACAGAGACTAAGACTCCATTGTTAATGGATAGTGCTTCAGCTCTTTGCATTGTCAAAAATCCAGTCCAGCACTCTAGGACCAAACATATAGAGATCAGACATCATTTTATAAGGGATTGTTTTGAAAAAGGTCTGATTGATCCTAAGTTTGTGCCCAGTGCTGATGAGCTTGCAGACATTTTTACTAAGCCTTTGGATAGTTCAACTTTCCAAAACCTGGTGTTAAGGCTTGGTATGCTGCAGCTAGAATAGGTGACAACTACTGATGATCTCAGTAATTCATACTGATGATCATGAGTGCCTGTCACATATAAGTACTGATGAGCTCTTTTAACCTCAGTAGTTTTTATAACTACTGAAGGCTAAAAGTTCTCACAAGTACTGAAGTACTTCATCTGCTCTAAACTACTGAAGTAGTTACAACTATGTAGTCATAACTACTGAAATCAGTAAAAACAGATAAGTACTGATGTCCTATGAAACAACTGAAATCAGCCATAAAGACTGATGAATGTGTTGAGGATAGTTTGAAACAGCTGAAAAGCTAAGAATTGACGAAAACAGCTGAAGAGAACTTTCTCCTTCAGTCGTTTGTACCACTGCTGTTTCATTTTAAACAACTGAAGCAAAACCACGTCTTCAGCAGTTTTATAACTACTGATGACCAATACCAAGTCTTCAGTTGTTTACAACAGCTGATGACAAAACCACTGTCTTCAGTAGTTTCATAACTACTGATGACAAACACCATGTCCTCAGTTGTTTCAATCACCTGAAGTCAAAACCACGGTCTTCAGTAGTTTTCTAAACTACTGATGCCTAACACCGCGACTTCAGCTGTTTCAACGTCTGAAAGGATAATACCATGTCAACGGTCGTTTAAAACTACTGATGACTAACACCACATCCTTCAGTCGTTTCCTCACCCGTACCCTATAAATACCCTTAACCTGAGCTCTCCATGCTTTATCTTCTTCAAACCTAACGTTCCTCTCCAAAACTTCCATGGCGTCTATGCAAATTAAACCGCGACACAACTGTGTTGCCTACCTCACAAAATCGCCGATCTGGACTAAGTTCGATACTGCTATCGATCTTATGGTTCAGTCCCCTACAACAAGGCATTCCTTCTGACCCCGTTTTACATGCCGAATCCTTGAACCAATTTTGGATGAACGTTACTGTTACAACTGAGGAGAGCAACACACATCCCTCCGGTCAGTCGTCAACAACAAAGAAGTAGTGATTACTCCTGCAACAATCCGTAAAATTCTTCAACTGAGTGATGCTACCTCTCCTGCTGGATATCCGAAGGGCACCATAGATCTATCATTTGCTCAGCATGGATATCAAGGTGATCTCAGTGCCACACCATCATGAAGAAACACTTTAATGACGCTGAGCGCCTGATCTTTCACATGGTCAATGTATGTTTGGCCCCTAAGACATCGTCTTGGGATCAAATGTCCACCAAATGGCAGCAGGTATTGTATTCTATCCTTGAGCAACAACCACTGAACTTTTCAGAATTAATATTTTCAGAGCTCAAAGATATGGCTCAAAAACTAACTGCCAACCGTTGGATACTCTATCCACGGTTCATAATGGCCATTATAATAGACCAGCTTAATGCTGAGGGACTTGTTGGCTTGGGAGTCCCTGCTACGGCTGTTTTGCCAGAAGTATACTCCCGGCACAACTCTGACGGACACTCAAACTGGCTGCCAAGCTGCGAAAACCCACGCAGCTGGAACCCACAGCCACCACCTCCAAATCCAATGTCCCCACCAAACCCACACAAAGAAACCCAAAATGGCTACTCAGGGAATGAGTCCCCTGAGGATGCTCCTGCACCACAAACGCAGGATATATCCACTAGTCCAAACCCCCTAGTGGATACAATGACTCCTCCAGCCCAGCCGCTCAGGCTTCCTCTCAACAGGAGCCTGCAGCAACCCAAGGGGCACCTACTTATCTGGGATCTTCCTCACTTGAGGAGATTGCCATTGAAGAGCACCATCCACCCCAGGTGCACACTGCTTCTACCCCTTACCCCAAACAACCGCCCCTCACAGCCCAACTTTAATAGTTGCTCAAGTGCTGACTCAATTGCACTCCTCACCCCTCCCCAGAAACCACTTATTACTGGGAATACCTCTACAATTGAGGGGGAGGAACACAGTGCACCTGAGAACCCACAGCACAGGGGTTTCCCATTCTATCTCCTGGTGTAGACAAGGAGCTTAGAATATCTAGTGAGGCTGCCACCTCCTCTGACTCAGCACATGACCAGAGTGAGGCTGGTAACATTGCTAAGACCTCCCTAGAGGCAACAGCTGATGATGGACATTGTCCTGAGGCTGGAAGTCCCCAGTACCAAGCACAAGGGGCACATGCACCAACTGGTCTACACCCAGTGCATGTAAATCCTGCTCTAAGCAGGAGGTCAGGTGATTCAGTATCAACTGATGATGACCTGAGCTTCTTCTTCGATGTAGTTGCTCAAAACACCATTCTAGAGGATGAGGTTAGCAGACTCAAAGAGCTGCTGGCCAAGATGTCTCAGGATGCAAGTCCATCTGCCACCATCATACACCACAGATGGCACCTTCCCTTGAAGGTTTCCCAAACACAGAGCCACCCCAAAATCAACCACCCGCCTCTGCTTCAGGCCCTACTTCTCAGGAACAGAACCCTCCTGAGCAAATAGGTGCTATCCTCCAAAACTCCCTCCCTCTCATCACCCCCATAATCACTGATATAGTGATCAAAGCCCTTGATGAGAGGCTTTCCTCAACATTACAGCCCTGGTTGATGCTGCTGTCCACAAGACTCTTTCTGCGGTACAACCCCTTCCTCCAATGCAACCAAAAAGGGGGAGAGTACTGCAGTGAAAGATAGAAAGAGGAAGAGATGAGGAAGAGGAGAAAAAAGAAAAGCAACCTCTGCTCACGTACAAGCGAAAGAGAAGTGCTGATGATCATACTGCTGAAGAAAAATCCTTGGAGGAGCTGGTCAAAGAAGCTGACACCACACACAGCCGCTCCATGGATAAATAATTGACCAACTATTCAGGCAGGGGTTTGACACAGCCACACTGGATAGTGAGATCAGAAGGTTAGAGGTACAAGAGATACAACCCGATGGGCAGGGTACGATGCTCTTGAGAAAGAGAGGTTGGAAATAATGATCCGCTTTATTGCAAAATACTTGGGAAGATCATTAATGGAGATCCGCGCGGTCCAGGACAGCATTCTGGCTATAGCCACCAGAATCTGTCTGTCTGAGCAATTCAACAAAGGGATCATTGTGGAAGCCCTTGATGAGGCTGGGGCTGGCAAAAGGTTAGAGATGGCTAAACTCACAAAGCAAAATTAACTACAAGGATGCTAGATCAACTTCCCTTCCACCCACTCAACAGATCCTATCCCTCAAATCCCAACCAACCTCTAAGCCAAAATCCAAACATCCTCTCTCTCAAACCAATCCCTTCACCAACCCAACATCATCCAGTGATGTACCCCGTAGAAGGAGAAGGGTGCTGAGGATGGAAGAAGAAGTAGAAGAAGAGGATGAAGATGATAGTCTGCCACTCTCTGCTGTTCTGAAGCTACCAAAGCCCCAGAGTCAATCCATGATCACACCGACTCTCAAAGGGAAATGGTCAGAGTCAAAATAGAAGAACAGCAGAAACAGCACGATGAGCAACTGTTGAAGATGGTTGACAAGGAATTTCCTCAGTCATCATCTATTCAAGCCATGAAAGGGCATGCTCAAAGGCTGTACACTCTCAGACACACCTTTCAGTATCAGAGGGAGAGAGTGAGAGTATGGCCAGACCCCAGGGTGAGTTCTAGAATCCATAAAAGAACTATCCCACACAGATACAACGGCCAGTACGAAAAACAATAGAATCTACCATCATGTTGGCCGTTGTAGTCTCACCTTGGGAAATCATTGATGAATTCAAGAAAGCTCACCAAGCAAAGAAGACACCTCAAGCCTTACTAGAAAACAAGATGATTAAGAAGGGGTTGTTATACAAAAAGCTTGAAGACATCCAAAAGAATGAGCTCCAGTTACTCCTTGAAGGCAACCATTGATGAATTTGTATAAGGGAGGTAACTACGGTGGAGCTGAAAAATGGCAGGACCATGAAGTACTTATCAGAGTACTATGGTCCAGAGTTCTTCTTCGAAGGAGGAGCTGAAGAACTCTCTCAAGAGGAACAAATTGTTCTCCTTGAGGCCTATGTTCGTGAGTCGTACAGACTCATTATGGGGAAGTGAATCTCATGAATGGGATAACAACTCTGTGTCCAGTTCCCCAAAACAGAGTTCCCATTCATACTCTGCCAAACAAATATTTGAGGTTCTTCCCAGGCGGAGCGTACATGGGTCATCTTCTCTACTGATCAAGAAGGAAAAAGACCAACATTTTTGCCATCAATAAGTGGGAGTTAAATAAGTTAGAGGTTTTGGCTGCATTGGTTCAGGGGGAGTTTGTTGGACCAAAAGAACCAATGAGCCAAGATCAGAAAATCTCTAAGTCCCACACGGTATCACAACAACTGCTGAAAGCCTCATCAGTAGTTTGACAAGTGCTGAAGACTTCAACAGCTGAAGATCAAGTGCTGAAGACCTTAACAGCTGAAGAACCAAAGTGCTGAAGTACAACAGCTGAAGAACACAAGTGCTGAAGCTGAAAGACCAAAGTACTGAAGTACAACAGCTGAAGAGTTCACAAGTGCTGAAGATCAACAACTGATGTACAAAGTCTGAAGACAAAGACTGAAGACATCAGCTGATGATATCTACTGAAGTCATCAGCTGATGAAACGCCTGAAGGTCAAAGTCTGAAGATCAAGTACTGAAGCCTCAGTAGTTTGTCACAACTGCTGAAGAGTACTTCTTCAGTAGTTGTGATATCAGTAGTTTTATGTTTTATGTTTCAGTAGTTTTGTAAAACGACTGAAGAGCTTGTTCTTCAGTCGTTGTAGTTTCAGTAGTTTTATATTTTGTACTTAACTTGCTGATATGTTCTCAGTAGTTGTGAACATTTCAGTAGTTTGTTAAGATTAGTTATTTCTGTATTGGATCTGCCAGTTGTCACTTTCCGTGATAACAGCAGTGACTGTTGCACTCTATATAAGGAGTGACAACCCATTGTAATCATGAGCGATTGAGCAATTGAATGGAATGATTGATTGATTCGATTAGAAATATTCAATCTATAAACATTCCTAGAAATCAGAAATTCATATTCTCTCCCTATAACCGTATGCGATCTTAATGCTTCCATATATTGATTGCTTGCTACAATTGTCTAATTCGTGTTTGTATTCCGCTGCTTTATATTCTGATACATCAAACTTGTGATCACTGATCCTGTCATATAGTGTGTTAGAAGAGGCTAGTGGTAGCTATCGAAGCTCACGAGGTGGAGGTGGTGGTGGACGTCGTGCTGAACCACGGGCACAAAGGAGGTCTAGGGGCTGAAGAGTAGTCATGAGGAACCCGGACCCTCATCAGGAGGCGTTGATGAAATGCTAATCAGAGGGCCTCGATAAGCGAGGCACTCATGAGGAAGGCATCAGGTAATGCAGACGATCCTACCATCTGTGGTTACTGGAGTTATAAGGCTGTTAGAGAAGAAGTGAGATAGGAAAGGGTAGACCTTCGGGCGACGGAGACGACCCGAGGACTGAAACGGTTTCTTCGATGACAAAGAGGAACGAAGAGGAAGAGCCTGCGCTTAGGAGGCATGAGGCTGAAAACTATGGGTGTTCAACGATGCAAGCCCTAATTTTTGATGGAAATGAACTGCTGTACGCTCACCGATGGGTGACAGGAGATGGAAGCGGTATTGAATATCAGCAAGTGCCAGGAGGATCAGAAAGTAAAGTTGCTGCCATCTTTTGTGACTCGGCTTCTATGGTGGGACAATCTAATCCAAGACCCGAGTGAGCGAGCTATTGGAATGATGAGAGGCCGGATTTGAAGAGGGCTGATGAAGGAGTTCTGTCCTCATCGTGAGTGGATAAAGTTGAAAGAGGGTTCTTGCAGATGGAGGCGGGAATGATGACACATAGCAATATACAGCTAAATTCAACGAGATGGCACGTCTGGTGCCGGATCAGGTGACACCCTTTCGCGAAAGATCAGAGATACATTCAGGTGTAGCGGAAATTATAGGCAAATGATCATTGCCCGACATAGCACTTTTAGGTCGGCCGTTGACCTGGCGGAAGGGTGTACGCGAGCGGGGGCCATGGCAAGGACGGACGAAGGGGAGGAGCGAGGCCTATCTTAAGAAGGGGAAAGGAAAGCGAGACAATGATGGTGGAGGTGTATGGAGGTACGACGCGATGGATGATGATCAGAAGAGGATGGAAAGAAAAGGAGAGATATGCAACAAGTGTGGCAGAGGCCATGAGGGGGAGTGCAAGTGGGGACTGAATGTTTGTTTTCAATGTGGAAAGGAGGGACACAGAGTGAGGGACTGTCAAATGGCTAAATGCTACGACTGTGGCAAGATAGGACACATGAGTAGAGACTACAATAAGTCAAGGGTAGGAAGCTCCGGTACCAGGAAGGAGAACAGAGGGTGAAGGCTAGAGCCTTCGCTATGACCGGGAGGAGGCTAGGTCAGACTCCGAGGTAACGTCAAGTACGTGCTTGCATGTTTAGATTTATGCATTTATGCTTTAATTGTGACACTAGTAGTAGTTTTGTTGTCGCTATTTTCTGTGATGTTGCACGTTGGGGGTAGGAAGATCGATGAGCCCTTCGATGTAAGAATTGTCATTAGTATGTCTACCAGGTTACCTAATGCCCTAGAGGATTGCGTGATAGAATGGACAGAGAGCGCTTGTTCCTGGTAGGCTATTCAAGGCAGACATAGGTAGGTAGACATGCATCTTTGGGTGAGTTGTTCAGTAGTCTATGACTTAAGCCCCAAGTGTTTCAGGAAGTTCGATTGCTCACCGTGCACCACCAAAGTTCAGTGACAACCTATGACAATGAATTATGATGAAGGATTCAACCAGGAAAGCAGAGCGCTTGGTTTGGAATCGATTAAAGTTAATACCAAAGTGTAGAGGGTCATTCCTAGTTGTTGCTCAGGTAGGAGAAGTGACACATCGAGTGGAGCTACCCGATGAGTTAAGTGGAATCCATCTCATGTTCCATGCATCTCGTCTAAAAAAGAGCTCAATCGATGAGGATATGATCATGCTACTAGAAAACACTGAGATGGACAAGGTATCCAACCATGAGAAGCAACTGGTGACCATTACCAATAGGAAGAAGATAATAGGCTAAGGAGGATGATGGTTTAACTTGTGCGGGTGCAGTGAAGCCTAAAGGGATCTAAGTTTAAATGCAAGATCAAGAAGAGGTGAGACAGTGTTACGCGTACTGTTCAAGAAGCGACAGGTTTCGGGGACGAAACCGCTTTAAGGGGGTAGACTTGTAACACCCGGATTTCTATTTAAACGAAAGGAAAATAAAAGTAAATAGAAAGAATAGAAATTGTGCACAAGTGGAGGGGGATAAAGTGTACAAAGTAAAAACCTTATTATTTTATGGATTTGAGGGGCATGGTCGCCCATATCAAAGTAGAAAGCTGCTTTTGCTCTCGGAGGAGAAGAAGAGAGAGAGAGAGAGAGCCTAGTTCTAGAGAGAAAAAGAGGAAGAAGAAGCTGTAAAAGGTAAGTCTTCTCTTATATGAGCTCGGTTTTAGCTGGGTTTCGAGCTCTTAACCAAAGTTTTGGTTGTTTAGTGTTTGTTTTCAGGATTCAAGAGCTGAATCGAAGGTGGGCCTCGAACTTGAAGTGTGTTGTTCAAAGGTTGCTCAAGGTGAGTTTCTAGAACCCTTCTTTTACTGATTTTCAACTGATTTAGGGCTATTATGCATACTAAGTAAACATTTTGAAAGAAACCGTGGATTTACAACTTTATGTTCGAAATGTTGTATGTATGTATGTATGTTATAGTGATGATTTTGGGTTAGTGATGATGTATAGCATGCTTAGATGGCCTTAGTATGTTAGATCTGTGTTTGGGTATGATTCGAATGATAATCGAGTGATGTTGATAACATATAAAAGATTTCAAAATGTTCTGATGAACATTAACCAATGGATAAGTCAATGGATGAAGTCAATACGAATGAACATTGACTAAGTGCAGGAAATGTGGATGAGCATTTGACTAAGTCTGGGAAATGCGTATGAGCAAAGTAAGTCAATGCAGATGAGGTCAATGCGGTGAACATTGACCAAGTATGGAAATACGGATAAGCATTGGTTAAATATGGAAAGGCGAATGAGTTAGGCAAATGCGGATGGCAAATGCAGATAGAGTAAGTTAATGCGGATGAAGGAAATCAAATGCGGATGAGCAGTAGTGTCAATGCGGATGAACACTTAGAAAAATTCTGACCTTCTGGGGAAAAAGAGGTAATGTAGGCTTTGACCTAGGAGATTCCCGAGGGTTATGAAAGTTGACTTTTGAGGTCATAGATGGTATGTTGGGCATGTAATGTATTGTGATTGATGCTTATGCATGATGATGATGATGATGTTGCCTGTATGGTGATGGTGTATGTTTATGATTATGTGTATGTTCCTTATTATGTATGTATGTCTTCCCTTGGCTTTTGCGTTGAACGTTAATGAATGTAATGAAAGTATTATGTAACGTAAAGTGGAAGATAATGAAAAGAGGAACGTAATGATTGAATGCATACATGAATGAAAGAGAAAGTATAGAAAGGCTTGCAAGCACATGTATGAGGTGAGCGACTCTGTGTCGCAACAGACTCGAAAGAGGTCCTTGTCGCGTACTCTGGTACTATGTCAATCTTCGGACATGAGTCGGGGGTATTGAATGAGACAGGATACAAATCGCGTACTCGGTAGTGTGTCAGTCTCCGGACAATAGTCGGTGGTTTGTGAGCAGACCCCGGCACAGTATCAGTCTTCGGACATGAGTCGGGAGTCTTGCATATGACGAGAGTGACGGATGATGAGGTCCATGTCGCGTATCGCGGTACTGTACCAGTCTTCGAACATGAGTCGGGGATTTGTTTATCAGGCCCCGACACAGTATCGGTCTTCGGACATGTGTCGGGGATATTGCATGAGACGAGAAAATGAGGTGAGCGACTATGTGTTGCAACATACTCCCATAGAATTCAATCCCTGTGATTGACTCATATGGGATCTTTGTCGCGTATCGCGGTGCTGTGTCAGTCTTCGGACATAAGTCAGGGGTTTGTGAGCAGGCCCCGGCACAACATCAGCTTTCGAGCATGAGTCGGGGATATTGCACGAGACAAGATTCGAGTAATAAAGAGTATTGAACGAAAGATCATGTATGAAAGAACAAACATATGAATGAACTATCGAAATTAACTACTGAACAGGATCCTCGTCATTCGACCTCAGTAATCGTGGTTGAGTGCCACGAAGAGGGTAAAGTCTGACCGGATCAAGAAAGAGAAGTGAACGATAATGTAATACGTTGAATGAACAAAGTAATGAACGTAATGACGAAGATAATAATGATATTATTTGTATGTACGTATGATGCATGATCACGAACGGTTGTAAAGTATAGTATGATTTGAAATAAATTAAAGAACGGTTTTAACAAAGAGAAGTATGTTTTATTATAAAACTAGAACTCACTCATTGTCGGTGACTTTTGTATGCATGATAATTGGCAGGTATTTGTTCATGCTGAGGAGTTGCAGGCACGGATGCATAAGCTATTGGGAGCATTTTGAGGCTGGCATCCATATTTTGACATGTCTTCGTATTTTGAGATGAAAACAAATGTTGTAAATGACATGTTTTAGTTATTAATTAAAGTTTTAAAGTCCACTGCAAAATAAATGTACGTTTTATAATATTTTAAGGGCAATGAATGACCAACTGTGTGGTGCTCGGGAACGGGGCCTACAGCAGGCCCCCATATCCCTACCCACACAAGAAGAAGTGGAATCTAGAGCTCCTTTTACTCCTGAGGAGCAAACTACTCCCATCCCTTCAACTATCAGTCCTAATATTCCTCATGCTTAGACTAGTGAGCTCATAAGCCCAACAGCCTTAAGCCATCATGCTTAGACTAGGACAGCTACCAACCCTAACCTTTGGACTTAAACCAACCAATTCCTAACCTTGACTTCTATATTGATGAACACTTAGGTTTTAGTGAGTATTATAAGTCTCCTTATTCCTCCCCTACTCAAAGATAGATGAGTGCTCCTGACTCACCCATGTCTAGCTCACATTAGTCACCTTTCACTAAGGTGGATACTTCTGAACCTGTTTAGGATATCCATATGGAAGAGGCTCTCACATCAGCAAGTGATTACATAATTAAGAACTCAACCATGGTAAGTCAGCCCATTGAGACTTCACCTAAAGCTGTTATTGAGTAGAGGGAAACAGCAACCAGAACTCCAAGCTCGTGGTGAGAGAGAAGACTTTGTCGAAGTCTCTCATCCCCCAATGAATCTTCTAATGAATATGTGGGGAATCTGAGACTCTTAGTGCAAAAGGTGTCAAAAATGCACCTATCTAGTATCCAAGGTAGTCACCTTGAATCTTAGCTGACTACCTTGCAAAACAAGGTCAATGATCAACAACTTAAGATAGCTTATCTCAAGGACAAACTAGCTAGGAAACTTTAAGAAGGGCTCAACCAGGAACACGAGAACCTGTGAATGTGGTTGATCTAACCTCTAACTCACCTATGCAAGTGGGTGATGCTACCAAGAAAAGGGAGAAAGTCACCACAGACACAAAGCCTAGGAGTTCCTCACAGAGTATGGATATTTAGGACTCACCATCCTCACTTGCAACTGTCCATACTCAACAACCTCCTCAAGTTCACATTGATGTGGACTCTATAGACTCCTTCATTTAAAGTCTTTCGAGGAATGGATTCCAAGGGTAGTTTCATTTCCACCTCAAGGAACTTCCAACTACATCATAGGGTGGATGTATCAGGCCAATAGAAAAGCCCTAATTCTTCAAAGAGTTCAAGGGCAGCAAGAAGTCTTTAACTTTTAGACCTTGAACTACTATGAAGGTCTTGACCTTATCAGCATGCCATTTGTCAATCCAAGCAATCTAGAGAAACTGACAGGCTGGCTCAAAGGATATAAGACAGAATTATTGAAGAGTTTAGACTTAAAAGGTGACAAAGGTAATCAGGTAATACTATGGTTAACTAGATGTTGAGGCATACTCTAAGATTAGCTTCAAAGGAGAAACCTTGATTGACGGCCAAGTGGTAGAGGATGAAAGCCCTGTCACATCCACAACTACTTCAACAATTTATCCCTCAGTGAAGCAACTTCTGGTGAAGGTGCATCACAACTCTCTATGGCCAGAGCTTGGAAGCTACACCAAGCAATGAAGGCCATAGCTTCTCCACTTGAGTGACAAAGGTCTATGAGTGACAAACGGAAAATAAAAATGACTTCAGAGGATATTGAGGAGTAGGAGTGAGAGAGGAAGAGGAAGCTAAGGGGAGAAAATTCCTCTACAAGGTCTAAAAGATCATGGAAGCTACTATCAGGGTTACCCCCAGGCCAAACAGTCAAGATGATAAGTTGAGGGCTGTTAGGATCAGTGATCTATATTTGATTGATTGACGAGTATTGCAGCGGAATTCAAACAATGAATTAGTCGATTCACAAGAACAAAACGATATTCAATGAAGAACAAAGACAGTTATAGAGAGAGAGAAAATCTGCAAATATATTTCATTCGATATTCACTTTCATGGTAACAGAATGTCACAATTATGATTAGGTTGACACCTCTTATATAAGAGATGTGACGTCTACTGATGTCACTTGATAGTGACATCTAACAGATTTATTACAACTGAAACACAACTACTGAAGATGTCAAAACAGCTGACATCTTCTTACAAAAAGTTCTAAGTGTTATCAGTTGTTATAACTACTGAAATATAAACTACTGAAACTACAACGACTGAAGAACAAGCTCTTCAGTCGTTTTACAAAACTACTGAAACTAGAAATATAAACTACTGATATCACAACTACTGAAGAAGTACTCTTCAGCAGTTGTGACAAACTACTGACGCTTCAGTACTTGATCTTCAGACCTTGAATTTCAGATGTTTCATCAGCTGATGACTTCAGTAGATATCATCAGTTGATGTCTTCAGTCTTTGTCTTCAGACTTTGTACATCAGTTGTTGATCTTCAGCACTTGTAAATCTTCAGCTGTTGTACTTCAGTACTTTGGTCTTTCAGCTTCAGCACTTGTGTTCTTCAGCTGTTCAGCTTCAGTACTTGTGTTCTTCAGCTGTTGTACTTCAGCACTTTAGTTCTTCAGCTGTTGAAGTCTTCAGCACTTGATCTTCAGCTGTTGAAGTCTTCAGCACTTGTCAAACTGCTGATGAAGCTTTCAGCAGTTGTTGTGATACCATGTGGGACTTAGAGGTTTTCTGATCTGGCTCATTGGTTCTTTTGGTCCAACAAACTCCCCTGAACCAATGCAGCCAAAACCTCTAAATTATTTATTATCCCACTTATTGTTGGCAAAAGATTGGTCTTTTTCTTCTTGATCAGTAGAGAAGATGACCCATGTAAGCTCCGGCCTGGGAAGAATCTCAGATATTTGTTTGGCAAGGTATGAATGGGAACTCTGTTTTGGGGAACTGGACACAGAGTTTTATCCCATTCATGAGATTTACTTCCCCATAATGAGTCTGTATGACTCTTGAACATAGGCCTCAAGG
This sequence comes from Flaveria trinervia, assembly GCA_025506515.1. Lineage (NCBI taxonomy): Eukaryota > Viridiplantae > Streptophyta > Magnoliopsida > Asterales > Asteraceae > Flaveria > Flaveria trinervia. The sequence goes on along the minus strand of CM046451.1, from coordinate 34,165,624 downwards.
AGAACAACTTGTTCCTCCTTGAGAGTTCTTCTACTCCTCCTTCGAAGAAGAACTCTGGACCATAGTACTCAGATAAGTACTTCATGGTCCTGCCATTTTTCAGCTCCATTGTAGTTACCTCCCTATAGACAAATTCATCAGGATGGTGCCTTCAAGGAGTAACTGGAGCTCATTCTTCTGGATGTCTTCAAGCTTTTTATATAACACCCCTTTTTGATCATCTTGTTTTCCAGTAAAGCTTGAGGGGTCATCTTTGCTTGATGAGCTTTCTTGAATTCATCATTATTTCCCAAGGTATGACTACAATGGCCATGATGGTAGAATCTATTTTTTTCTAACCTGGCCATTGTATATGTGTGGAATAGTTCTTTTATGGATTCTAGAACTCACCCTGGGGTCTGGCCATACTCTCACTCTCTCCTTCTGATACTGAAAAGTGTGCCTGAGAGTGTACAGCCTCTGAGCATGCCCTTTCATGGCTTGTATAGATGATGACTGAGGAAATCCTTGTCAACCATCTTCAGTAGTTGCTCATCGTGCTGTTTCTGCTGTTCTTCATCTCTTCTATCTTACTCTCTGACCATTTCCCTTTGAGAGTCAGGTGTGATCATGGGTTGACTTTTGGGTTTTGGTAGCTTTAGAACAGCAGAGAGTGGCAGACTATCATCTTCATCTCTTCTTCTTCTTCTTCTTCCATCCTCAGCACCCTTCTCCTCCTTCTAGGTGCATCACTGGATGATGGTTGGTTGGTAAGGAATTGTTTTGAAGAATGAGGATGTTTGGACTTTGGCTTAGAGATTGGTTTGGAGATTTGAGGGGTAGGCTGTGTTTGAGTGGGTGGAAGGGAAGGTTGATCCAGCATCTTTGTAGTAAGTTTCGCCTTTGTAAGTTTAGCCATTCCAACCTTTTACCAGCCCAGCCTCATCAAGGGCTTCAACAATAATCCCCTTGTGGGATTGCTCAGACAGACAGATTCTGGTGGCTATAGCCAGAATACTGTCCCTGGTCCACGCGCGAATCTCCATTAAAGATCTTCCTAAGTATTTTGCAATGAAGCGGATCATGATCTCCAATCTCTCTTTTTCAAGAGCATCATACCCAGCCCATCGGGTTTGAATCTCTTGCACTTCCAACCTTCTGATCTCACTATCCAATGTGGCTGTATCAAACCCTTGCCTGAAGAGTTGTTCAATTATTTTATCCATGGATCGGCTGTGTGTAGTGTCAGCTTCTTTTACCAGCTCTTCCAAGGATTTGTCTTCAGCAGTAGTTGATCCTCAGCACTTTTCTTTCGCTTGTAAGTGAGCAGTGGTTGCTTTTCTTTCTCCTCCTCTTGGGCTTGCTTCTCTTCCTTCTCTTCCTCTGTTCTTTTCCTCTTCTTTTCTTTCACTGCAGTACTCTCCCCCTTTTTGGATGCATTGGGAAGGGTTTGTACCGCAGAAAGTGTCTTTTGCACAGCAGCATCATCAAGGGTTGTAAAGTTGAGGAAAGCCTCTCATCAATGGCTTTAGTCACAATATCAGTGATTATGGGTGTGATGAGAGGGAGGGAATTTTGAAGTACAGCACCTATTTGCTCAGGAGGGTTCTGTTCCTGAGAAATAGGGCCTGAAGCAGAGGCAGGTGGTTGAGTTTGGAGTGGCTCAGTGTTTGGGGAACCTTCAACTGAAGGTGCCATCTGTGGGTTGGTGGAGGCAGATGGTCTTTCTCCTTGTGAGAGTTGGTCAAGTAGGTTTTGCAGCCTACTGACTTTCTCTTCAAGGATTGTGTTCTGGGCAAGAACATCGTAGAAAAAGCCCAGGTCATCATCAGCCGAAGCTGAATCATCTGACCTCCTGCTTGGAGCAGGATTTACATGCACTGGGTGTAGACCAGTTGTTGCATGTGCCCCTTTTGCTTGGTACTGGGGACTTCCAGCCTCAGGACAATGTCCATCATCAGCTGTTGCCTCTAGTGAGGTCTTAGCAATGTTACCAGCCTCATTCTGATCATGTGCTGATTCAGAAGAGGTGGCAGCCTCACTAGATATTCTAATCTCCTTATCTACACCAGGAGATAGAAGTGGTAAACCCTGTGCTGTGGGTTCTCAATTGCACTGTGTTCCTCCCCTCAATTGTAGAGGTGTTCCCAGTAGTAAGTGGTTTTGGGGAGGGGGTGAGGAGTGCAGTTGAGTCAGCACTTGTGCAACTATTAAAGTTGGGCTGTGAGGGGCGGTTGTATGGGGTGAAGGGATAGAAGCAGTGTGCACCTGGGGAGGTTGGTGCTCTTCAATGGCAATCCCCTCAAGTGAGGAAGATCCCAGATGTGTAGGTACCCCTTGTGTGGTTGCTGCAGGCTCCTGTTGAGAGGAATCCTGAGCGGCTATGGCTGGAAGAGTCCTTATATCCACTAGGGGTTTGGACCAGTGGATATCTCCTGCGTTTGTGTTGCAGGGGCATCCTCAGGGGACTCAATTCCCTGAGTAGCCGTTTTGGGTTTCTTTTTGGTGGGTTTGGTGGGGACTTTTGATTTGGAGGTGGTGGCTGTGGGTTCCAGCTGCGTGGGTTTGCGCAGCTTGGCAGCCAATTTGAGTGTCTGGTCAGAGTTGTGCCGGAGTATACTTCCGGCAGAACAGCCGTAGCAGGGACTCCCAAGCCAACAAGTCCCTCAGCATTAAGCTGGTTTGTAATGATGGCCATTATGAACCGTGGAATAGTATCCAACGGTTAGCAGTTAGTTTTTGAGCCATATCCTTGAGCTCGGAAAATATTATTTCTGAAAAGTTTAACGGTTGTTGCTCAAGAATAGAATACATTACCTGCTGCCACTTTGTCGACATTTGATCCCAAGACGAAGTCTTAGGAGCCAAACATACATTCACCATGTGAAAAATTAGGCGTTCGCGTCATGGAGTGTTTCTTCATGATAGTGGAGGCACTTAGATTGCCTTGATATCCATGTTGGGCAAAGGATAGATTTGTAGTGCCCTGGGATATCCAGCAGGAGAAATAGCATCATCCGATGAAGAATTTGGCGGATTATTGCAGGAGTGATGACCACTTCTTTGTTGTTGACGACCGACTGGAGAGATGGTGTGTTGTTCTCCCCAGTGGTAATGGTGACGTTCATCCAAAATGTTGGAGGGATTCGGCATGTAGAATGGGATTCAGAAGAAATGCCGTTTTGTATTGGGACTGAACCATAAGATCGATAGCAGTATCGAACTTAGCCCAGACAGGCGATTTAGTAAGGTAGGCAACACAGTTGTGTCGCGTTTAATTTGCATGGACGCCATTGAGAAGAGAGAAGTTTTGGAGAGGAACGTTAGGTTTGAAGAAGATGAAGCTTTGAAGTATTAGGTCAGGGATATTATAGGGTACGGGTAAGAAAACAACTGAAGGATGTGGTGTTAGTCATCAGTAGTTTTAAACGACTGTTGACATGGTATTATCCTTTCAGACGTTGAAACAGCTGAAGTCGTGGTGTTAGGCATCAGAAGTTAGAAAACTACTAAAGACCGTGGTTTTGACTTCAGATGATTGAAACAACTGAGGACTTGGTGTTTGTCATCAGTAGTTGTGAAACTACTGAAGACAGTGGTTTTGTCATCACTTGTTGTAAACAACTGAAGACTTGGTATTAGTCATCAGTAGTTATAAAACTACTGAAGACATGGTTTTGCTTCAGTTGTTTAGAATGAAACAGCAGTTGTTGAAACAACTGAAGAGAAAGTTCTCTTCAGTAGTTGTCGTCATTCATAGCCTTTCAGCTGTTTCATGCTGTCCTCAACACTTACTCATCAGACTTTGCATCGGATTTTCAGGTGTTTCATAGGACATCAGTACTTATCTGTTTATACTGATTTCAGTAGTTGTAACTACATCAGTAGTTTTAACTACATCAGTATTTGGAACAGATAAAGTACTTCAGTACTTGTGAGGCATTTAGCCATCAGTAGTTATAAAACTACTGAAGGGAAAGGACTCATCAGTACTTATATGTGACATGGGTACCAATGATCACCAGTAATTACTACTGAAATCATCAGTAGTTGTCACTTATTCTAGCTGCAGCATACCAAGCCTTAACACAAGGTTTGGAAAGTAGAACTATCCAAAGGCTTAGTAAAAATATCTGCAAGCTCATCAGCACTAGGCACAAACTTAGGATCAATCAGACCTTTTCAAAACAATCCCGAATAAAATGATGTCTGATCTCTATATGTTTGGTCCTAGAGTGCTGGACTGGATTTTTGACAATACACAGAGCTGAAGCACTATCCATTAACAATGGAGTCTTAGTCTCTGAATGCCATAATCCAGAAGTTGGTTCTGAAGCCAGAGTACCTGAGAGGTGCAACTTGCAGCAGCAATGTACTCGGCCTCAGCAGTTGATGTAGCAACAGATGTTTGTTTCTTACTCTGCCAAGAAATCAAACAGTTGCCTAGGAATTGACAACCACCAGAAGTTGACTTTCTAGTTAACTTGCACCCTGCATAGTCACTATCTGAAAAAGCAACTAATTTGCAAGAGTGTCCAGTGGAATACCATAAACCCAGAGATTGTGTACCTTGCAAATATCTAAAGATTCTCTTGACTGCAATCAAATGAGACTCTTTAGGAGCAGCCTGAAATCTAGCACAAACACATGTAGCAAACATAATATCTGGTCTAGAAGCTGTTAGATACATCAAGGACCCAATCATACATCTGTAAAGCGTTTCATCAACAGCTTTACCTTTCTGATCAGCATCCAGTTGTGTGGTGTTGCACATGGGAGTAGACAGGGCTTACAGTTTTGTAAATCAAACTTATTCAAAGATCTTTTGTATATTTTGACTGATGAATAAAGGTTCCATCAGCCTTTTGTTTGATTTGCAAGCCTAGAAAGAACTGTAATTCTCCCATTGCACTCATTTCAAACCTCTTTTTCATTAAGGTTGTAAAATCATCACACAACTGAGGATCAGAGGATGCAAAAATAATATCATCAACATAAATCTGAACAAGTAGCTTATGCTGATCCACCTTCTTAATAAACAAAGTTTTATCAATGGAGCCTCTAGTGAAATTATTCTTAAGAAGAAAAGTAGAGAGTGTCTCATACCAGGCTCTAGGAGCTTGTTTCAACCCATAAAGAGCCTTATCAAGTTTGTACACCCATTCAGGATGTTTATTATCCTCAAAGCCTGGTGGTTGACACACATAAACTTCTTCCTTTATTTTACCATATAAAAATGCACTTTTAACATCCATTTGAAAAACTTTAAGATTGTGGAATGCAGCATAGGCTAAGAACAATCTGATTGCCTCTAGTCTGGCTACAGGGGCAAAGGTTTCATCATAGTCAATACCTTTTTCTTGTGAAAACCCTGTACAACCAGTCTAGCCTTGTTCTTAACAATAAGCCCATTTTCATCGGTTTTATTCCTAAACACCCATTTAGTGCCTATTGCACACTTACCTGGGGGAAGAGGAACAAGTTCCCACACTTGCTGTTTCTTGAACTGAAGTAGCTCAAGCTGCATAGCTTCAACCCATCCATTGTCTCTCAAAGCAACATGATAGTTCTTTGGCTCTAGCTGACTGATGAAGAGAGCATAGAAGCAGAAGTTAGACAATTGACTTCTGGTTGAAACACCAGTGATATCACATCACCATAATTTGAGTCATGGGGTGATTCTTCAGTTCTTGATAAACAATGAGATCTGTGCAAGTGTTTGTAGAACCTTCAGCAGCAGCAGATGTTGATGTAGACTCTTGAAACCAAGAATTTGATGGTAACTCAAAAGATGCAGAGGAAACAGAGATCTCATCAGCATTTGTTGTGGATGGAACTGCTGAAGCTACAGGAACATCAAGTTTAGCAGACACAGGCAGTTGGTCACTAAACTTGAATAGGTGAGTATTGATATTATCATCATCATCATCAATACCACCAGGTGGAAGACATGCTATGAAGATGATTGAGCCACAGGATCTGCAACAGCTGGAGGTTGATAAGGAATATTGCAGTATGTCCAAATCAAACAACTCCACAGGGTTTTGTGGAATCTTGTCCAAAGGAGATTCATTAAACTTCACATGCAAAGTCTCTTCAACCATCTTTGTTCTGCAGTTGAAGACTCTGTATGCCTTGCAAGTAGATGAATAACCAACAAAATACCCAGCATCCACCTTAGGATCAAATTTATGGAGTTGATCCTTTGTGTTGAGAATAAAACAGGGATACCCCAATGCTTTGAAAATGAAATCAGAGGAGCCAAATGATGGAGAACTTCATATGGAGTCTTCATCAACCTCTGATTTACTAAAACTCTATTCTGCACATAGCAAGCTGTGTTGACAGCTTCAGCCCAAAAGGTCAGTGGCAAACCAGAGTCAGCCAGCATGGACCTTGCAGCTTCAATGAGGGTCCTGTTCTTTCTCTCCACTACTCCATTTTTTTCTGGAGTCCTTGGGATGCTAACTGCCTTTTGATTCCCTTTGAGAGATAGAAGTCATCAAGTGTATGATTCCTGAATTCAGTTCCATTATCACTCCTGATACACTTGACTGGAAGGGATACTGCTTCTCAATATACAACACAAAGTTAATAACCTTCTGAGCAACCTCATCCTTTGAATGTAGAAAGAAAGTCCATACAAATCTGGAGTAATCATCCACAATTACCAACAGTATTTTCTTCTGGCCATGCTCATCACTCTCACAGGACCAATAGATCCATATGCAGTAATTGCAAGCAGGCAGTGGACTTAGGCTCTTCAATAGGAGGGAATGAGACTTTGTGTTGTGTTTCCTTTTAAACAAGCAGTGCAGGTTTCATCACAGTGGAACTCCTTTATTGGTAAGCCTCTGACTAAACTATTATGGATAAGCTGATTCATGTTTTTGAAATTAACATGACCCAGCCTTCTGTGCCACAGTTTAGATTCTTGAGAAGAGGCTTTGGAAAATAGGCAAGGATTGCCTTTGAGATCTATTTTCTTGGAAAGATCTAAGGCATACACTCTTCCTGTCCTGTTGGCTCTCAGGAGAGTGTGATCATCCAACACCTTGTCAATCAAGTGCAAAACTTTGGATGACAGAATCCTACAGTTCTGACTGGTGAAAAGAGCAACATGGCCTTTATCACACATTTGACTGACACTCAAGAGATTGTACTTGAGATTTTCCACATGATTAACATCATCAAATTTGATTTCTCCATTGGAGACAAAGCCTTTACCAATGATGTAACCCCTAGCATCATTGCCAAAAGAAACAAATCCCTTCTTTCCTTGAGAGTAGTCATGAAGAAGAGAGTTGTTCCCAGTCATGTGCATAGATCCCCCACTGTCTACATACCATGCTACTTTGGCATGTTGGAGAACCCTGCAAAAATAAAAGGTCTATCAGTTTTGGTAAACTAACAGGTTGGTTTTGGGCCAACACTCAGAGGAAGAAGATGGTGAGAGAGGAATCCTTGCTTGGAGGAGGGACTCCTTTGGCTTGGAGATTTTTTCTGTGGTTTCAACATAGGAGCATCTAGTTGGTTAACTCTACCCAACAGATGTTGAACCATCATAACCAGCTGTGTCTGATTTTGTGATAAAGCTTTCAGCTCATCAGACACATTGCCAGTGGAGTTTGATAAGTTCCTATGTGCACCTTCTTCTTCTGAGCACTCTCAGCTGTCACCTGTTTAACCCTTCCTTTTTGGATTTCTTTGAGGACTTAAGGGTTACAGGATTTGATGTTGCTGATACAAATGTGGTCTCAAACTCAGTTTTCATTTTTACCATTTTCTCTTTAATTTCTTCTTTTTGTTTGAGTTTGGAACCTCTTTTGTACCAGCAATCATCTGTAAGATGATTGAACAAACCACATACTTCACATGGTTTCTTCTTCATCTTAGGTTGATCATCAACTAAAGAGGTGAAGCAACTGGAGACTTGCTCTTCAATGCTTTGGAAGCATTGTTTGCTTTCTTGACTGCCTCTTTAGTAGTCTTCAAACTCTTTCTACTGACAGTTTTCTTCTCTCAGTACTGACAGTAGTTGGAGTTTGAACTTCAGGTGTTAAATCCTGCTCTCTAGTCCTTTCAGGACTTTCAGAATTAACTCCTGAGTTGATCAACTCATTGATCATGTGAGTGTCAGCATTTGAACCATCAACATCAGCTGATAGGTTCAGAGAGGCTTGATGCTGACTGCTACTTCTGATTGTGCTGTATCAGAAAGTAGATCACATGATGAGATGGATTGGTTATCACTCTCACCATCAGATTCTACCTCTGCTCTTGGAGTAAAATCTGTAGGTGGAGCAGTGTGATTGTAACCAATGCCAAACTTCACATTGGAAGCAGATTGCTTACTAAGAAGCATTTCAAAACCTTTGCATGATTGTACCCATCTATCACACTCTACCTGGGTAACTGCAAGGGTTTCTTTGAGATCTTTATACTTCTCTAGAAGTATCTCTCCCTAGCCTTATCATCAGTTATTTGGCATTTCATTTGTAAATCTCATCATTTTTATCATTAAGCACAACTCAAATTCAGCTTTGTTTTTGGAAATAATTTGTTCTAGCTCAATGTTCTTGTTGATTAAAGCTACATTTGCTTCTCTAATAGATGCAATGCTGCTATGCATGTGTCAGAACATAATTTGGCTTTTGCCTCAGAGGATACCTGTGATACCTTTGGTGTAGAGGCATTAGAGGATGAAGTATCAGCAGAATCCAAAGCCATAAGAGCTAGATTTCCAAATGGACTGTCACCACTGTGTTGACCAGCACCTGAGAATAGTTGTTCATGACCAAACTCCTGGGGTGAAGAAGCTGTGTTGTTGAGGTTGAGTTTGTTGATGAGATTGGGAAGGCTGTGGTTCAGGCAATGCTTGTGGTTGTTGTGCAATTGGAGTTTGAACAGAATTTGGTTGAGGCACATAATAGCAGGGATAAGGATATGACATTTGACCCTGGGGAACAAAGTACGCAGGAGATCTAGGATGTGAATAATGACCAGAACCAGCAGGATGTTGCCCTCTGTTTTGTGGACTAGTACTAGGAAAAGTCACAAAGGGTGCAGAAGAGTTAGATCCAGTTGATCTACACTCTCTTGCAAAGTGTCCTAGCCTTTGGCATTTGTGACACCTCAACTTACTCTTGTCAAAACCAACTTTGGTTTTGCCAGAGAGTCCAGGAAATTTCCTGCCAGTTCTCTTGTAGAACTTCTGAGATCTGATATTAATCAGTGCCATCTGGCTCAGAATATCCATCTCTTCTAGATCATCATCAGCTATTCCTTTCAGATCATCCATGATGAAGCATAAATTGTCACTATTACTCCCGGAATGACTCTCAATACCAACAAATGCATGATCAGAACTATTTGAAGAGAAATCTATATGCTCATCATAATTGCTTTCAGATGCAGCATATTCTGCTCATGACCAACCAAGGCAGTATTGCCTGGTACAAAGTCATCAGTGAGCTTTCCTGATGAGGACAGTTTCCTCTTCTGCTCTATCTCTCTTTCAAATGTAAGCAGTTTCCCATGAAATTGGGTGAGAGATAGGCCTTCTAGATTTGCACTGGAGCGTAGGACAATAGTGTATGTGTCCCATCTCTCAGGCAGTGATCTGAGGAATCTGTTGTTCATCTGGCTATTTGTGTATTCCTGTTTCACCATTTTCAGCTCAGATATCAAGCAGGAAAAGCGCTCAAACTGTTGAGTTAGTGTCTCACCCTTTCTATGAGAGAATGTCTCATATTGTTGGGCAAGGATCTCTATTTGTTTGCTAAGACCTCATCAGTGCCACCGAATTGTTCCTTCAGGGCATTCCAGAGATCATGAGCAGTTTCATGATGCATAGCCCTGAATAGATTTCATTAGGCAGTGCCATGGCCAGAATTCCATGGGCTTTAGCATCAATCTCAAATAGTTTCCGATCTTCATCAGAGTATTGTTCCTTCTTCTTCGGAACCATTTGATTGGTTTCCGGATTGTTCACCATAGGCTTATGTGGTCCATGTACCACAGATGTCCAACAACCTGAACTGTTAACAGACAGTGATGAAGCATTCTTCGTTGCCATATGTTATACTCGGTCCTAACCAGCATCGAGGCTTGGTTGAGGAACCGGTATTGTGAGGATCATTAGAAGGAGTCGTCATCTCGGATTCAATCAAATTCGTTAAGCTAAAACAGATTTAGAACAAAAACGCAACAACAATTGAACCAGAAGATCTCAAAATAAATGAACGAAAGCGGCAGAAATTCAATAATCTATAACCAGTTCTTGCAAATGCGCTAATTCAATCAAACACAGATAACAATTAGCAGTTTCAATGATCAATTGTTAGATCGATCAATGATTAACCTTGCTCTGATACCACTTGTTAGGATCAGTGATCTATGTTTGATTGATTGACGAGTATTGCAGCGGAATTCAAACAATGAATTAGTCGATTCACAAGAACAAAACGATATTCAATGAAGAACAAAGACTTTGAGAGAGAGAATATCTGCAAATATATTTCATTCAATATTCGCTTTCGTGGTAACAGAATGTCACAATTATGATTAGGTCGACACCTCTTATATAAGAGATGTGACGTCTGCTGATGTCACTTGATAGTGACATCTAACAGATTTTTTACAACTGAAACACAACTACTGAAGATGTCAAAACAGCTGACATCTTCTTACAAAAAGTTCTAAGTGTTATCAGTTGTTATAACTACTGAAATATAAAACTACTGAAACTACAACGATGAAGAACAAGCTCTTCAGTCGTTTTACAAAACTACTGAAACTAGAAATATAAACTACTGATATCACAACTACTGAAGAGTACTCTTCAGCAGTTGTGACAAACTACTGACGCTTCAGTACTTGATCTTCAGACTTTGACTTCAGATGTTTCATCAGCTGATGACTTCAGTAGATATCATCAGCTGATGTCTTCAGTCTTTGTCTTCAGACTTTGTACATCAGTTGTTGATCTTCAGCACTTGTAATTCTTCAGCTGTTGTACTTCAGTACTTTGGTCTTTCAGCTTCAGCACTTGTGTTCTTCAGCTGTTCAGCTTCAGTACTTGTGTTCTTCAGCTGTTGTACTTCAGCACTTTAGTTCTTCAGCTGTTGAAGTCTTCAGCACTTGATCTTCAGCTGTTGAAGTCTTCAGCACTTGTCAAACTGCTGATGAAGCTTTTCAGCAGTTGTTGTGATACCATGTGGGACTTAGAGGTTTTCTGATCTTGGCTCATTGGTTCTTTTGGTCCAACAAAGGCAGTCAGGATAATCTATTTATAGACCAAGTACTATGATATTGATAATATTATCTCCCTCCCCTTAGATGAATTAAATGAACTGACTGACATGGAATTATCAAAGGAAAGAAAGGAGACAGAGGATGCAAGATTACTTCTTAAATCAAAGAAGAGAGAAGATAGAAATTACTCTAGAAGCAGTGCCTACGCTCTCCCTGGTTAAAGAAAGTCTTGTACAAGAGGATGTGGCTCCACAACAAACTAAGGCAGACAAAGAAACATATAAGATCAAAATGATGAACTACCTAATTGCCATAGGCCTCTATCAGGAAAATATACTTCCTCCCCTATCATTTGAAAACATTAAGTTCGAGTATCTCAAAAAGCTCGAACTTGAAGTTTGCTAAGAATGAAAACTCCAAAGAAAAGGGTAAAGGAAGAAGTTGCAAAGTCAAGAGCCATCATGTAGAAAAGTATAAAGAAGTCTGCTGATAAGCAGAGGATGATGAGCTTCTTGAAGTTGTATGCATTCTCCAGAACGAGACTTGGCCCCATATCTCTATCCTTTATGGATGAGCATATAAGGGTGATAAAGCAAAAGATGCAAATAGGAGAACTAGTTGACTTACACTCCCCACCAAGTCAGGTCCCTCAAGAAGTGAAGGTTAAGGTTGACCATTTAAGACAACACAACCTGAACCTCTTTCTGAGCAATAGCAAGCTACTACTTCTGATCCACAACAAGGGTCTGTCCCCTCTCAATCTGAACCCGTGACAGAAAAAGACCCAACTGAGAAAGACAAAGAAGATCAACAAGGTGTTGCATGCCAGTCTTCTCAGTTAAAAGGTTCTAAAAAGAGAAAAAGGATGGCTTCTAAACCAAAGCCAAAGAAGAAAAAAGAGGCATCCATCTCCAAACCTCGGGATGAGTCAGAACATCCTGAGAATGTGCAACAAGTACAAGCTACACCCAACTCCAATTCAAATTGCTCCTCTAGCATCAAGAAGATCCATCTTGTCCTCGACATACACTACAAATCCTGAAAGATGGCATGTCATCAGAGATCAAGGTGTTAAAGATATATACACATGGCAAGACAGGTTCAATCTACCTCAGTATGATCTCTTTGATAAGAATAAGCTACAACAACTCCAATTCAAATAGTTCCTCTAGCATCAGGAAGACCCATCTTGTCCTGGACATACACTACAAATCCAGAAAGATGGCATGTCATCAGAGATCAAGGTGTTGAACATATGTACACATGGCAAGATATGTTCAATCTACCTCTGCATGATCACTTTGATATGAGAAGACACTATGAGAGTCTGAGTGATCCTGATCATCTTATGAAGAAAGGGATGGTCATTATCATGATGGGGATTGTTGATATCTGAAGTCTTCAAGTGTTTTGGTAGCATCGGCCT